>BTPG01000002.1:131829535-132429535 GCA_036245525.1 Semisulcospira habei | reverse complement strand
GACTTTTAATCCGAGACTTTTAGTTTAGGACTTTTAATCTGAGAACAGAGGAGAATGGAGGGAGCTGGTTGCCAAGTCATCAGTGGTGCCCCAACGGTCGGCAAGACTACGGGATAGATAGATAGAATCTGAGACCGATGGCGCACACTAGGCAGACCTTGCTTCTCACCGGCCGAAAAATCCAAAAGAGAGGAGGGTGAGAGGGGGGTGGGGGTGGACTGTAACTATTTCGCCTCCCCCCCCCCCCCCCCTTTCTTGTTTATTTGATTTTTAGAGATAGGACTGTTCCGAAGCCCAGCTCGCTGCCCCTATTGTTTGATGTTTTGGAGGCTGGAAAGTAGCATGTTAGGCACGCTGCCCCCCCCCCCCCCCGCCCTCCCCCCAATGAAGTATCTTCCAAAGCCACTGCTACAGTACATTTCAGGTGACTGTACGCATGCTAATTCAAGGGTGGTGCCGGAATAGCTTGGCGCCTGTAGGCGCCAAGCTATTCTGGTATCACCCTTAAACGATCACGATCGATCCTTGCTATTCTTTGACATCACCTTTGAACTATCATGGTCCATCATCTGTTGTAGTGTCTGAGGGCTGAATGGTTTGCAAAAGGTTTGATCTGGCGAGCTTTTCACACCCTTTCGCGATTGTTCCACAGGACAAGACTGTCAGAGTCCGAAATAGCTCAGGCGGTTAAACGTCGGAGCAGGAGAGCGATGGGAATCGCCGGGTCGTGGGTTCGAATCCCGTCCCGGTAGCTGGACTCACAATCCAGGGGAAAAAAACGGATTTGTTCAATAGCATGTCCGTTGAAAGGTCCTGGTAAATCAAAGTGGCACAGTTGGAGAGCGCCTGAGTTGATCAGTGTTCAGGTCGTACTCCATTGGCAATAGATTTCCCTGTCCCCCATAACCCGCCCGTCAGGGCCGTCCATGATCACCTCGGTGCTGTGGACGTTAAACCCGAACTAACCAGGACAAGACTGGCGAGTTGTACGGTAGCTTACACGACACGGCAATCAATATTAACCCTTTTAACCCCGGATCCCTACAGCAGATGGCTTGACCATAATTCAAGGGTAGTGCCAGATTAGCTTGGTCAATCCATCTCCTGCAACTGGTACATAGTCGATAGGCAACACCTCCACAGTTTTAGAAAATGGGACCTTGGGGCTAAAAAGGTTAATGCACTACAGCCGAGTCAAGATTAAAACCGACTGTTTCAGACAAACACGCTCTGTATCACTGGAACCAGAAGACTTAGTGAAGTCGAACCACATATTTTATAGTCAATGTGCATATCATACACAAATTTACCAAAAAAATATATTTAGTGATTTATGGTGAAAATGTCTATAGTGTGTATACAAATGCAACATGCAGGCTTTACAAGTCTAGTACATATGGAACTGAACACCGAGGAAAGAGGTCGGTTCCACTCCTCTCGTGACACGCAGCACTGAATCTCGTCGCTCGAGTCCCACAAACTTGGCCGAAATGGACGCTCTTGTCAGAGAGTTAAGAGGGGGAAGACTGATAAAACGCCATCCACTAACTCTCCGTTGCGCAAAGGCCGTATAGTCTATCCGTACTTGAGTTTTCTGACTTTTGTGCTGGGGAGCGGTGTGTGCTGGGGAGTGTTCCATGTTTTTTTGTTTAGTTTTGTTTTGTTGGAAAAGCGATATTTTCATTGTATTACAATGAAAATTTCATTGTATAACAATGAAAATCTCGCTTTTCAAGAAGAAGAAATATTATATATATATATATATATATATATATATATATATATATATATATATATATATATATATATATATATATATATATATATATATATATATATATATATATATACACACTGGCTTAAACGTGTATTTACATTTTTAAAAAGGGCGAGATTTTCATTGAAAAACAATCTCTCCAATTTTTTTTTTAAAAAGTGGACATACTGCCGTTTGCCTTATAACGATAGCCTTTCATTCCTCTCTCTCTCTCGCAAAAAAAACAACAACAATGACACGTGACTGCGTTTGTCACACATTTATTCCTCAAGCCTCAAGGCGAGTAGGACATAGCACCATGGAATCAGTTGGTAATGTATCGACCCTCTCACTACCAGTGCTAACTGCCGGAGACGGGTCGACCCTGAAAGCTCAAACGTTGCGTCCATGATTACTTGTCGCTTCATGGATCGATCTGAGAGCTGAAAGGTTGTGTCTCATTAGCCAAGCTAATCAGACACATCCTTTCGGCTATCAGAGTCGACAGATGCAGCAGATGAGTGTAAATTGTAGCCAGTTGACACTGGAGTCAAACTAATCAGGCGTGACCTTTGAGCCATCATGGTCGGCTACCCTCTCGCGACCTGTGTGTGGAGTGTAGCAGTTGGGTATAGCAAGTAGGCGTAATAAATTGTTGCCAGTTGGCACTGGCAGTGAAAGAGTCGAGAATGAAAAACAGCACAGGAAATGACGTATGCACAGATACTCACATCAATTCACAAAATGCATATGAACTAAAGAGAAAAAGTCCATGAATCACAAACACCAACACGATTCCAAATTCAACCCAGCCGAAACGCAAATGCATCATACAGCCCTAACAACCTTAACTAGATATGCCGACCAAGATTGTTCAAGGATGGTGCCAGATAAGCTAGGTGCTTAGCGCCTCGAGAGAGTTAAGCACCAAGCTAATTTGGCACTGCCTTTGAACTAGAACTTGGGGAGGGGTTCCAATCTTATCCGGCACCCCCTTGAACCATCATGATCTATCTACAGCATCTGTTGTCTATACAGCAGAGACAAGAGAAAAGAACGAGCGAAAATTGATGGGCCTACCTCAACAGATACAAATACTCTGCAAATAATGTTTAACCCTTTGCCTGTCAGTAGCGGTTAGTGTCACGATGATTCCTACAGGAATCATCACGACAGAAGCCGCTACCGACAGGCAAAAGGTTAAAATACTTGTTCATTTGTTTTTTCTAACAGGTCTTTTGCATTTAGGACAATTTTTTTTTAACAAGAAAGACAAAGCCAATATGGCTCACGTGTATGACCGATTTACATATGTGTGACCTTTGTGACAAGGGTTGGCTTCTGCAGCAGCAAAATCCATTTGTTTTGAAAATGTACGCATTTTTCACCAATCTGTCAACCCCTGTGACCCTTGACCTTTGTGATGAGTCGACTAAATTAGTATGCATAGGAAGGTCTTATCATCAGCTATCTTTGTACAAAATTTGGTGGAAAAATTTGCTAAAATTTGGGAATACCTACAATTTTTATCAAAAATCAGCATTTTACACACATTTGCCAGCCTCTTGTGACCCTTGACCTTTCCAAGGGGTCATCCAAATTAGTATGCATAGATAGGTCTTACCATCAGGAATCTCTGTACCAAGTTTGGGGGGTTTGAAGTTGTGAATAGCATTTGAGAAAAAAACATCTTTTGTCAAATTACAGCTATTTTAGACCTATTTCCTGAGCTCTCGTGACCCTTGACCTTTCCGAGAGATAAACCAAATTAGTGAGCATAGAAAGGTCTTCCCATCAGGTATCTCTGTAGCAAGTTTGGGTTTAAAGTTGTGAATAGTATTTGAGAAAAAAACATCTTTTGTCAAAATATGGCTATTTCAGACCTATTTCCTGAGCTCTTGTGACCCTTGACCTTTCCGATGGATCAACCAAATTAGTACGTATTGAAAGGTCTTACCATCAGGTATGTTTGTACCAAGTTTTGCTTTGAAGTTGTGAATAGTATTTGAGAAAAAATAAATTATGTCAAAATATATCTATTTTTTTTTTACCTATTTCCTGATCACCTGACCTTTGTGAGAGGTCCCTCAAATTGGTATGTTTAGAAAGGTTTTACCACAAATTATCCTTGAGCCAAGTTTGAAGAATGTGGCTTGAACAGACTCCGAGAAAATGCCAACGTTAAAGTTTACCACGGCCGACGGCGGACGGACGACAGACGAACGACCACTGACCCAAAACAATGACATACTCACTTTTGCTTCGCTCGTGAGCCAAAAATGTGTATAAAAGTGCAAACTTTCCAAATGTAAGCTCAAAGTACGTTGTACGCACTATCGCAACAATAATGTTCGTGCTTAATCCGTTGAGTGCCGAGAAAAATTGAACGCCGCCCAACTGCAAGAGGCATAGATCCTCGTGAGCCCCCGCAATTGCTGACACCACTTTGAATTCATGTTCCTGGGTCAGCTAGGGTTTTTTTGTTGTATTTTTTTTTTTTTTTTTTTTTTTTTGGGGGGGGGGGGGGAGGGGGGTGTTTGGTGTTGAATTAATAAGATTGCACAAACACAGTCTGCCTCAGCTGACACTGAGCGGGTTAACATTGTTAGACGTGGTACCGTCATGGACAAAGCAGGGCAACTGAAAAAAATGCCAAACTGAAATACCGAACAGCAATGAAACTGGAACACTTAACCCTTTACATCCTGATACGCTCTCACATGAGATACATTTGACCATGATAGTTCAAGGGTGGTGCCAGGACAGCTTGGCGCCCAGGGGCGCCAAGCTGTCCTGGCACCACCCTTGAACTATCATGGTCAGTCTGTCGTCGGAACTGAAATGTAACCTGCATAGGACAACTCACTGATCGTGAACAAATCAGCCTCAGGAAGTAATGGGTTAAATTCCAAACATGTATACGCCGATGCGATGTACATTTAGCGCCTCGATGAAGAAAAATGCAGTTTCCAATCACTGAGAATAGAATTACAGTTTGCAGTCATATCCTTTATATACAATGTATTATCAGCGTGGCATAATCGCGACGATTTCAAGCAAATTTTTGACGATACTGACCAAACTTAAAGCTCCATTCCCCATTTAAAGCCACATTCAAAGCTCAACAGAAAAAAATACAAAAAGGTGTTCAGTGCTGGCATGTGTTTCCGGGCCTTACGGCCTACATCCGTATGGTTCAAAAGCACAGACCAGTTCACAAATATAGAAATGTGTGGGACAGCGTGGGACTTTAAAGTAAATGTACTATCACACAGTCACGCTATTGCTGGTCGTCGCTTTAAAACATAACATAACCGTTAAATGACTATAAGACACTCATTCAAGAGGCACTTTAAAACAGACGATGATACTGCTGAGAGTGAAAATTATAACAAGAGAGAGAGAGAGAGAGAGAAAGAGAGAGAGAGAGAGAGAGAGAGAGAGAGAGAGAGAGAGAGACTTCAGAGAGAGAGAGAATACACAGAGAGAGAGAGAGAGAGAGAGAGAGAGAGAGAGAGAGAGAGAGAGAGAGAGAGAGAGAGAGAGAGAGAGAGAGAGAGAGAGAGAGAGAGAGAATACACAGAAATCATCGTTCAATCACATAACAAAAACCTTCATCGTGTAAATCAAAATCAAATCATTTTTGGCCATTACCAGCAAATCAGCTGCACTCACTCCGTTATTTTTCCCGTCTCCGTTTTGACAAGCTCTTACACATTATTGCATTCAATTATCAGATCACAGACAATCAAAACATTTGTTCTCACTCCATCCCGCGATTCTTCGTATTCATATCGCCATTCATCATCTCGGAATTATTCAATAGCATATAAGTCATTAACCCTTTAGCCGTCGGTAGCGTGTTTGGTCAGTCGAGGTGATTCCTGCAAGAATCACACGCTACCGACAGCCAAAGGGTTAAAACATTTCGCTACCATTCAAATCAATACGATCACCTTGAGATTAATTAACCCTCTTGCGTATGCAGCCACTGGTACTGTTCTCAGTACCGGTGGCTGCAAGCACAAGTGGGTTAAACTCAGTGGATGAATCAAACACAAAACGACTTTCAAAACTTGCCATTCACAATCATCTCTGCCAAAATTCAACAATACAAAAGAGAACAAAATAATTGGGATTTCCAAGTTAACGACAAACATAAGTGATACTGCTCCACCATGAACATAAAATCTACACACAACACGAACAACTTACAAATGAAAATGATGCAGGAAGTTCTTCTTTGTTCAAATGCACCATAAAATAAATTGTGTGCTGGTCTGTGATTCTGGGCATTGCGGCTGTAAGCCGCAAGACCCAGAATCATAGACCACCACACACGTAATGCATACACGCTTTGTTTCCACAATTGTCTGACAGGCTAATTTCTTTATGAATACAGTGACTGATCTAATTAAACTTACAGAACAGTATTCAGTCCGGCCTAATGTCAAGAGAGTTGTTAGAAATCTGCTCATATTTTCACCTTTCTATGCACTCTGCGAACTCGCTACTGCAAAATCAAACGACAGTGATAAACCAAGTTTGTGGTTTCGAAAACAGTGTCGTCAAGACGTGACTGCATACGTACACGCACGTGTATTTTATGGTCACATAAAGCTCTTTACGAAAGAGAAAAAGTACAATAAAATAAATTGTACCAACTGTTGACAAAGACTGAAAATTAAAATAATGATTATGTACAGTGTTACAGTATGACACTTAGAACAGAAACATTCAAGCAGTATGAAACACAGACGCCCGCCAAGCACGCCTTGAAGTAATGCATGAACGGGCGCCTTTGGTATAGCATGCATCGAATGCGATTTCGTATGAAACACTGACTAAAACTGTTCAATGGCACACAATTTCGAACTTGTTGGAATGTTACTGATTACAATGTCTTAATCGTACGCTTTATACAGGCTTTGGTGTAAGCAGAACCACAATTCATGGATCTCTCTTGGCAATAATAAAATACAGCAACACTAGTACAGCAGAACTAGTTTTGATCGACCACACTTATGAGAGATCACCTGTCATGAAAGACCATCATTTATGTGGCTGAAGCCACCTAAATGATTGTCTTTCATGACAGGTGACACTTTTTGCCCTTGAGAGATCACGTCAGTCTTGTAGACCATTTTCAGTTGCAAAATAAAGTGTCTTTGCTCAAAGCAGGATTACTGCACACATACACACGGAGTAACCAATACACACTATGAGTATGAATAACTTTTTCCTTTCAAAAGTTGATTTCTTTACACCTGTGATGGTCTGTAATTTTGGACCTTACGGCCCAAAATCACAGACCAGTGCAAAAATGTCAAATGGTGTGTGGTGAATGATATGTCCAGAGTGGTACAATTTACCATTGCATTGCTCGTCAAGTACTCGCAGTTTATGCGGAAAGTTTTCAAAATACAAAAAAAGAAAGAAAGTAAAGTCATGTTCAGATGTCCTCGAATTAAAAAAAAAAATCGTCACCAAAATTATGCGACCAAAACGTGTCATGTTAAAATTTTTAAAAACCTGCTTATTATTCGATGGTACGAATAAAACGCCCAAAACAAGAAAATAATATGTCTCTGCAAATTAAAAGTGGCTTTTTTCCTTTCGTCAAAAGTTTGAAAGCACATTTCAGTATCACGGAAATTCGTTCAAGATAGCCATAGTTTATGTCAAAGTTATAACCCTTTAAACAGCAGGACACAAGATTATTTAAGGGACATAACTAAGGCAGTGAAAGGGCCAAAGACATAATTCTTAACTCGACTTACCTCCACGGCCGCATTTCCGAATAGTGGAGGTTTCAGCTGCAGGAGATGGATCGAGCATAATTCAAGGGTGGTGCTAGATTAGATTGGCGCCATCAGGCGCCAAGCTAATCTGGCACTACCCTTGAATTATCATGCTAGATCTATCTGCTGCTGTAGAACGGTGCGCTGGGGCTAAATATGTTAATCGCTGATATTCATAATGGGGGTGAAAAAACCCGAACACACAAAACATCGAAAACCAATACAATATACGGAGAATGCCAATGTGAATGACGTTATTTACACAGTGGAATGGTTACATATGGCGATACATGTATGAATGTGCTAGCCTGTGATTCTGGACCTTAAAGCTGTAAGCCTTAAGGTCCAAAATCACAGACCAGCACAGGAAAAAAAAAAAGGATTTATAGTTCTATGGTGTTCATGAAAAGATTTGAGTGTAGGAACACAAGTAGGTGTTTGGCATTGCGAATAGGATGTGGAGTATGTAAAACGCGTGTTACCTGACAACATTTCTCCCCTGAAAATATTCAGCCATGTGACTTTGGCGCCTGAGAAGGTAGAGAACATTCTGAAACTACACCAAGGAATAAGAAGCTGAGAATAAAACTGAAAATAATAGACTATTAATTTTTGTGCATAAAAAATAAGTATCGAATTAATTTCCTATAATTACCCTCAGCTAATTCTTATTCGTTGTTTAGTTTCAAAATGTTTACCATCCTATGCGTCCACGTCATCTGGCGCTACCCTTGAACTATACACATTTTAATGGTCGATTCATGAACCAGTATGTTGGTGGGTTGGTTAGTTCCGGATGTTACGTCCACGCACTAGAGAGATAATGGAAGGCCCTAGCGGGCGAGTTATGGGGGACAGGGGCGTTAATTTTATTGCCTACGGAGTAATAATAATAATAATCATACATGGTATTTATATGTCGCATTTCTCATATTTATAATATAACTCAATGCGCAGGCGAAAACGACACACACACACAGAGTCTGCAGGAGGTGGGAGGGGAGGAGGGGGGGTAGTGGGGGGCGGTGGGGGGGGGGGGTGTGGCGCGGGAGGGGCTGTGGGAGGAGGGGTGTACAGAAAACCGTAGAGATTACACGAAAGTCTGCGAGAAAAAGTAAGTTTTTAACTTTGCTTTGAACTGCGTAAGGGGGGAGGCATTTCGCAGCTCAGTCGGTAAGAATTTCCAAATTAAAGGAGCAGTACATCTAAAAGAGCGATCACCGGCAGATTTGAGATGGTACTTTGGAACTTTGAGAAGTTTCTCTCCCGATGAACGCAGTGAGCGAGAGGGCTGGTAAGTAATTAGACTGGAGGAAAGGTATGACGGAAGACTGCCAGCAAAGTGGCTGTATTCAAGGGTCGCAATCTTAAACTGTATCCGGGATTGGATTGGAAGCCAGTGAAGGTCTTTCAGTATAGGGGTTACGTGGTCTCGTTTTCGCCTGCGCTTCACAGGCCTTGCGGCATTATTTTGAACTCGCTGAAGGCGGCTAATCCGGCCTGCTCAGATGGAAGACCAAAAAGCAGAGAATTGCAGTAATCAAGACGGCTCGTGACTAAAGCATTCACTGACTAACTTTGCAGCGGCAGATTCACAAAGACTGTGTCGGACAGATGCGATGCGTCTCAGACTGAGAGGTATGAAACACCACGACAGATTTCACCGACGTGATCCTGCATACTCAAAGTCTTATCGACCTTGACACCAAGATATTTGACCGATGACTAAAATGGAATATCACTGTCATCTACGCGTAAAGACTCAGTGTGAATTTGTTGAAGCCGGGATGCTGAGCCAACGGGCAGTAACTCTGTTTTTTCTGGGTTTAACATAAGTTTGTTACTCAGTCCATCCATGTCGTGACATCGTCAAAAACAAGACTTGATGCCAGTTTCAACAGACTGATTGATTAATTGATTTACATTGCTTAACGTCCCGACAGCAACAAGACTTTCTCAGGACGTGCCCGCACTGCTTGTGAAGAAAAAAAAAACTAAACAGAATATTGAATGTATGTCGCCAGCCGGTCCATTACGTTAAATAAACCTACGACATGGGGCCTAAATAAAGCTAAGACCATTTAGCAACACACATCCAATATCAAGAGCTACAGGGAGTGCAGACAGTAGGGGAAGTTTAAAAAAAGAAAATACAGGGGAATGGACCAAGGGTAGACAGAAACACTTGCCCCAGAATAGAAGGGAAAACCCACTCTGTGGGTTGATTGATTGATTGATTGTACATTGCTTAACGTCCCGACAGCAACAAGGCTTTCTCAGGACGTGCCTGCACTGCTTGTGAAAAAAAAATAATAAAATAAACAGAACATTGAATGTATGTCGCCAGCCGGTCAAATACGTTATAAAAACCTAACACATTGGGCCTAAATAAAGCTAAGACCATTTAGCAACACACATCCAATATTAAGAGCTACAGGCAGTGCAGACAGTAGGGAGAGTTTAAAAAGGCAAATACAGGTGAATGGACAAAGGGTAGACAGAAACACATGCCCCAGAATAGAGAGAAAAACCCACCCTGTGGGGTTGACCAGGGTGACCCTGGGAACTAAAAAAATACCTAACCCCACCCAAGTCCCCCAGGGCAGACCCGGGTGGGGCCACTCTGTGGGGCTGACCAGGGTGATCCTGGGAACTAAAAAGTAGTTACCCCACCCAAGTCCCCCAGGGCAGACCAGGGTGCGGGTTCAACAGACTGAAATTCCCCAGGTGGACTACTCTGAGAGATTTCAGGGTCATCGGCATACTTATGATAAGAACACTGATGGCTGGAAATAACATCTGACAGCGGTTGTGAATACAATGTAAACAATACAGGGCCTAAGACAGAGCCCTGAGGCACTCCAAACTCCAGAATGAAAGGTCTAGAGACACTGTCTTTTACCCTTACAAACTAGTACCGATCGAAAACGTAAGATTCAAACCAAGAGAGAACCGTTTCACGCAGGTCAAAGGTGATTTCAAGCCTCTTCATGAGAATGGAATGGTCCAGCGTATCGAAAGCAGCGTTGATATCCAACAGGGCCACAAGAGAGACAAATCTCTCATCTGCTTTACAATGCAAGTCATTTAGAACACTCAGCACTACTGCCTCCACGCTGTGACCTTTCCTATAGGCTGACTGATACACTTCTAACAGACCATTCACCTCTAAGTGTTGCATGAGCTGTTGTAAGACAACTTTCTCCAGTACCTTAAAAATGAATGGTAGGTTGGATACAGGCCTGTAGTTTTTCAGGGTGTTTCTGTCCAAGTCTTTTTTTATTTTTTTTAGCAACGGGGTAACAACAGCCTGTTTGAACGATTTTGAAACAGTTCCGGCTGACAGAGACTTGTTTATAATAGCAGCAATCAACCGTACAAGATCGCTGATGCACTGCTTTTGGAAACAAGTCGGAACAGGATCCAACATGCAACTTTTTGTTGGAGACTTTGAAATTATGGCAGTGATGTCGCTTTCTGTACAACCTGAACATTGATCAACTCAGGCGCACTGTAACTGTGCCACTTAGATCCACTAAGACCGTTTAACAGACATGCTATAAAACAAGGACATCTTTTTTTTGTCTGCAATATCGGTATGTCTTAATTGATTGTTTTATTGATTTCCTTTATGTTTGAAGGTGTCACATAACGAATATACATGTACCAGTTGCAGGAGATGGGTCGACCATGTGAGTCAAGGGTAGTGCCAGATTAGCTTGATGCCATTAGGCGCCAAGCTAATCTGGCACTACCCTTGAATTATCATGGTCGATCCATCTTCTGCTGTAGTGCATCGGGGCTAACTGGTCTACAGCGAAAAGACTCGGACGGAATGCGGATACATTACATTCTTGGGTCAAATTTTGAAGATGACAAAAACAATTCCATAAAAGGAACTCAAATCAAGCCGTAGTCATGGAGATAAGAGACAGAATGAGACAACACCCTCATGAATTTTCAATGACCACTAAAGAAACGCGCATGGTATGCAAATAAACGCAGAGTCTGTCTATATAATGATTCCCTTCAGAAACAGAATTGAGAAAGTACAATCAGCTGCAGGGTTCGAAATAACCGGGGGCCCGGGGCAAAAGGCCCCTTACTTTGGCTTCGGGCCCTCTACTTTCCTGTCCACAGGGCCCGACATGCCCTTTTCTTTTCAGACCTACTTTGTCTCAAAGCAACATTAGGCGGTAATCAGCGCGGTCCCGACACAGGTCATGAACTTTTTACCAATAATGGCAAACACACGTGGCTGGCCATTTATAGCACGGTACGCATTGCATCAACCTCTCTTTGCTGCATAGCGGTCTAGTGCGATACATTCACTCTGTTTGAAGCTCGCTATTCTTCTTTTTGAGCTAAACCCGCTTCCTCCCGCGTCTATGTTTCGCCGCCGTCTTGTCTATAAAATTAATCATGCGACGGTTCATGAGCCCCTTACTTTCCTGTGGGGCCCCCCTACTTTTACTAACAGGGGGCCCGAAGGGCCCGATACTTTTTAAAAGTATTTCGAACCCTGCAGCAGCTCAGTGTATCATTTCTAGATCGGATTGTTTCGTGCTGTGCTAACCCTTTGGCTGTTGGTAGCACATTTTTGACGCAATGGGTACTGCTGGAATCAGCGCGACAAAAAAAAAAAAAAAAAAAAAAAAAAACCCTCTACCGAATGCCAAAGGGTTAACGGTTTCGCCGTAGTCCGGCTTAACCCCTTCACCGGGCCGCTAGCGGCGTGATGCTCACCGGCTCACGCTCGTTAAGCTCAGCGTGAGCTGGTCTGCGATTTTGGACCTTACAGCATACGGCTGTAAGGTCCAAAATCATATACCAGCACTCACGTCTTATTCAGGGCTCGTTGTGTTCGGTGTAAGGCGGTGGGGGCTCGTCGGGGATATCTTTCCCTCTCTGGAAGTGTAGGTAAAGCATCATGCCCCCTGCTTGGGCTTCACATCCTGCTAGGTGAAACACTTCCAGCGGCAGGCGCGACGCGTCAAAGTCCAGCTCCGAGCCTTCAAACGGTGGTGCCGACGGCTCAGAGTAGTGCCTGCGCACGATCACGTGGTGGCTGAGAATGTCTGGGTCTCGGGGTGCTGATGGTGACCTTTCTCTGGCTGGAACTGACGACAAAGACGATGACGATGAAGTTGTTGACAATGAATCGTAAGAGGATGGGGCAGGCGGAGCGCCCAAAACCCCAGGCGCTGAAGCGTAATGCGACATCCTCAGAACCCTCCTGCAGTGTCTGTTGCACACGTGGCGTCCCATCACTTCACGAACGCCCCTCTCTCCCAGGTCCGTCTCGCCGAACCTCTTGTCGTTGGAGTGAATCACTGGCGTCTTGAGGAGGACTCTTCCACTGTCGTCCTCCACGCCCTCTAGGCCGCAGACCACCAGCTCTCCCCCGCTGGCGTGGTGCGAGAAGTGGACAAGAGCGTCCACTAGCTCTCGGCTGCTGACGCTGCAGTGTGCGCCATTACCGCTGTTGTTGCTGCCGTTGAAGCTGGAGCGGTGGATTCCGTGCCATGACCCAGACCTGGGAACATACATATCAAGCAAACATTAAAAAGACAGTTCCATTAACCCTTTGGCTGTCGACAAAAACCGCTACCGACAGCCAAAGGGTTAAAATGATAATGAAATAATGTGTAGGTGTAAAACGGTAGGCTTCCTCAGTTGTTGACTGACTGAATGGACCACTCCATCAATAAATCATTGCTAGCCCGATCATGCATGTCTAATGCCTCTAACCCCTCCCATCAGACGCCAAAGCTAATCTGGCATTACCCTTGAATTATCATGGTCAATCCATCTCCTGCAATTGGTACATAGCTGTTAGGCGAAACCTCCGTGAGGTTTAAATGGGGTAATTTCTCCGTGAGTGTCGGAAAAATACACCATCGGAGGCTGCAGACACAAGGAAAAAATGAACACCAACCTGCGGTTTTCACGAGAAAAACCAATGGCAGATCCTGAAGCCGCTCTCTCCCGCTGTGTGAAGCCGTGCTTGTCCACAAACTGCACGAGATTGGAACCCCGAGCCTGAAACATCTCCTCAATCAGGATCCACTCCCCGGAGTTGGGACGCCGGCGGTGGGGGGCTAGCAGCTTGGTCAGGCACGACACTTGGTCCATGGGGGCCATCTGTGGAACACAGTGTTAAAAATTATATGGCGAAACAAATTAACATGAACCCTTTGGGTGTCGGTAGTGGCTTTTGTCGTGACGATTCCTTGCAGGAATCATCGCGACAAGTCACTACGGACAGTCAAAGGGTTAATATGATGATGACCATCGTCGTGGCAGTCATTGTCATTATTCGTTTTAAGCAACCATTTTTTATTTATTTATTTATTTATATTTTTGGGGCATGAAGATGTGGTGCTCTCTCAAAAGAAGTATTGAATGGGAGTAAAGTGTCACCGATTATTAATCCATTGTCTCTAGAAGGTGAGGTTTTTTATATTGCTTTGTTCTTTGAAGGCTACATTACTGATTACAAGCTAGATCAACCATTTTAGTTCAAGGGTGGTGCCAGAATAGCTTGGCCTTGAACTAGCACAGTCAAATTAATTTCAATCAATAGAGTATCAAGATGAAAAGGGTTAAAGACCACCATTTAGGTGTAGGTGGCTACAATAATAAAAAGTACATCCACCTAAATGATGGTCTTTAATGAGAGGTGAACGCTCAAAACAGGGTCTGTTATATCTTCATCGTTGTACAGGGGGGGGGGGGGGGAGGGGAGGAGGAGCACCCTCTTCGTCAATAACGATATCAACATACATGGGCGAGTGTCTACTTCATCATCACTATTATTAATATTCTTGCACCATGTCGACCTTTTAACCGTTGGAGAATAAAGCTTCGTTTGTTTGTTATTCAATCTAGGACGGAACACTCTGGATTCGAACCTGTAACTCTGCAACATGCAGGCGGTCAGGACGGTACTGGCCTCTCGATATGAGCCGCGTGATGAGCTGAGAGACTGTCTGCGCTTTGTTGAGTTCTACGAAGCATCGCGCCTCCGTTCCGGGCTGGTCCAGAAATATCTGTGGACAAACACACAAAGTTGACAGATTAACCCCTTTGCTGTCGAGAAAAAGTAGACAAGATCCATCTGCAAGAAGCATAGATCCTCATGAGCCCCTGCATTCGCGGGGGGCTCAGTAAGGATCTATGCCTCTTGCTGACCGTACTTTGTATCCACGTTGTGTGGACGGATATGTTTCAGTCGTTGAAATGATAACTTCAAGATTTTAGAATAAAAAAAAACTGCGATGGATGGATGGATGCATGGATCGATGGATGGATGGATGGCTCACGGCCCACTGAATTTCGGATGGATGGATGGATGAGTGGGTAGGCTTATCCACTTGCGGGAGGGTGGGTGGATGGATTGATGAATGGCTGGCTGCTCATCCATTGGCGGGAGGGTGGATGGATGGACGGACAGATGGGCACTATGTCTAAATAAAGGAACACACACACACTGAAAACACAAACACAGAAATGCACCCCAAGAGAGAAAACTCTTACGGTCTATTACCTTTACAACAGAGAAGTCGCCTCCCCTGGGCCCCTTGCCGTTGAGTTTGCCTTTGTACACTTGCAGGCGGTCGCCACAACAGAAGGGCTTCTCGCAGAAACTCGACCAGTACTGGCAGTCATCGGAATCCGGGGAGGAGGACAGGGTAGAATTACACAGACTCGGCATGGTCACAATGGTGTTGCAAATGTTCCAGAAACTGACCAGTGACGGTTTCAAATGTTCAAGACACTGATGAAAAAATAACTGGTGTGCGGCTGCTGGAGTTGGGATGATCACAGTAGGGTTACGAGATCGATTTGAATCGTCTCTTTTTTCTCTTTCTAACGAATTTATGAAAACGTATGTTATGTTCTTAAACAAACAAGGAGGAATTCAGCACATCCTTTTAAATCTTTACGGCACTGTTGGTTTTTAAATTCTGGACTCTTTTTAAAAATATAATTTTACACAAAGCGTATACCGTTAGAAGCACGCCTTGTTCTTGACTAGATTATCTTTTTTTTTTCAAACAGGGCTTATTTACAAGTTCTGCTCCACAGTAATTCCTTTTTAAACTTCTGATTAGAAAACAAATCCAACTACCGTATTCTATGAATATGTTTCCTGAATTCGATTTCTTTCCAATCTTTTTGGTGTCAACTTGCTGTTGTTAGCACTGATGTTGACAGGTATACAGATTAGGAAGACACGCTCCGTGGGTCGTGGTTGCTGTGCTGGTGGTGATGGTAGTGGAGGTGGTGGTGGTGTGGAAAGTTGTGGTGGTCGCGGAGACGGTGGGCCATCCACTTCTGAGTGTTGCTGGGGTCTGCAGCGAAGGATATGTTTCCTCTTTGTCCGCCTTTACTGCAACAAGCCAGAGCAGCAGTGTTACACTAGAGTTATCAAAGCAAGGCCGGGTTTTTGTATCCACATAGAAGCAACTCAGCCAGCAAAAGACTATCGGGCCGACGTCGGCCAGTGGGCCCGCGCACGACAGTGTTCACAAATAGCACAAATAGTGTTCTTTCCGGACAATTACCTTCAAGTCCACATTTTTGGGTGACTCCTTAGGTATCCGAACATTTGAGCATGATCATTGTATTGTAAATTAAACCGTCGGCCGCAGCGGGCCCGCGCAGGAATGGCCCAAGGATCTTTTGCTTGCTGGGTATTCGTGAACTTGAAGAACAAAACAAGGCTAGCCATATTATAGACACCATTTTAAAACATTAAAACATCATACGTTTGCAAACGGCACCTTAAAAGTCCATATTTTCGGGCGACACGGTATCTGAGCAGGATCATTACAAGTTGAACTATGCGACCAGCAATCGGACGAACAACATTGCTCAAGTCTGAGGTGTGGCCACTTGAAAAAGAAACAGCACACACCTAACCGAGAAGTTCGTTTTCAATATACCCCGGTGCAATTTAGATTCAAATTCACTGCAACTTCGCCCTCCGAAGTTGGATCACGAATGAAAAGGGAAAACATACCGTAACCACTGACCCATTAACGCACTCAAGCCTAACCACCTCTCTTCAATGTTATAGCCCCCAAAATATTTCGCGTGCAAAACTTATACAGAATCGTCTGCTGACCATAAAGTAATAGGCGCGGAAGATGGATCGACCACGAAAGCTTACGGGTAGTGCCAGATTAGCTTGGCGCCTGAGGCGCCCAGCTAATCTGGCACTACCCGTAAGCTTTCATGGTCGTTCCGTCTCGCGCTGTTGGCGCAGGACGTGAAAAGTGCATACGCATTGATTGCGTACGTCAATGCAAAACGTCTGCTGTAGTATGTCACTGAAAGTGAAGCGATACAAACTGTATAATACTTAGGTTAAACTTTCGCAATGTAAAGTGTTGTGAAAATAAAATGTAAAAATCAAGACCAAAAGAGGTGACGACTGACAAGCGTGTAAACTGCTCAGACTTACCACAAAAATAAGAAAGAAACACGCTTAGAAAGGAAAAGTACAACACAGCTGCGTTGTACTTGTCCTTTCTAAGCGCGTTTTTTTTTCTTTGTTGGGTATTTCCTCGAAATTATCAAATTTGTTGACCTTGGGTCAAGTCAAACCTCAGTCGATCATGACGTGTGTGCTGGTCAATGGTTTTGGACCATACTGACCTGTATCGTAAGATTATAAATCACAGACCAGCACACATAGAACAAATCTTGATTTTCATGTAACTGGTGCCATCGCGAATTTGTCTGTGGCATTGTGTGTCCTTGTGTGTCATGGAACCCCCAGGGAAAGAGGAAAAGAGGTAGGCCGAGAAACTCCTGGCGTCGAGACCTCCAGGCAGACATCAAGAGACTGGGAACCACCTGGAGTAGAATCGAAGGAGAAGCACAGGACAGGAGTTGCTGGAGGTCTCTCGTCGACGGCCTATACCCGGGTAGGGGTGACAGGCGTAAGTAAGTAAGTAAGTATTGTGTGTCCTTCAGTCACAACGTCTGAAATGATTGCCTTTAATTGTTTGCTGTCGTACCGTCCCTGGAGTTTAGTTCACGTCGTTCACGATGGTGTCTGCGCGTTCGGGAAGACCCATACGCGCCCCATCCACCCTCTTCAGTCTTTCCGTCCCTGCTCTCTTAACCCCTTCACTGCTAGTAGCCACGAACTGTTCAGTGAAATCTTTGTTAATTCTTCATCAGAGTCTTAGCCGTCCCAGTAACAATATACAAACTGGTCTCGGCAAGAGGCATAGATCTTCATGAGCCCCCGCAACTGCGGGGGCTCATGATGATCTATGTCTCTCGCAGCTGGATCGTGTTCACATTACTCGGCAGTGAATATGTTAATGCGTTCGACTGAGCTATGAGTTACTTCAATTATTATTTTCAGCGTTATCAGGTTGGCTATAATTTCTTTTTTTACATAAAGTTTACATCTTGACGTCCCCCTTACTTAGAAGTTATTTATCTCCATTGACCATAATCAGGTACTGTCAAAGTCACTTCGTCAAAATAAGATCCCATACAAAGGCTCACACGCCTATCGTAATGTTTGTTTTGTAATAGACTTGTGCCTGACTGAAGCCAAAGATAGCAATGACCGGGTCGTTTACTGATATTTCGCACAGGAAGTTCCAGCGTTCTAAAACTCACGCGGGTTTCCGGAAGCCACGTCAGTGCTAAAAATAACAACAACCAACATTAATAGTAAAGATATACTATTTATTGGCAGTTTCAAGTGCTGCTTTGACAACAGAACTGAATAGTTTACCTATCATATTCAATCATGAGTAGATTAACTTACATACGCATGTTTTGCGTTGGCCGTATTAGCCCTCTTGTACATACTGCCCCCGGCTACTGTCATGAACTAAATTAAGGCGCTCCGCATCAATAGCTGCGGAAGTGTCGTATAGCGTTGCCGGCGGCAACGCTAAACGACACTTCCGCAACTATTGATGCGGGGCGCCTTGAATGAGTAAACCCCCTTGTGCATGCAGCCACCGGTATTGTCGACAGCAGTGGCGGCTACATGCGCAAAGAGGTTAATATTATATTTTATGATAGAGATCCCATTTCGCATATGGTATTGCTATCAGTACCGGTTGCTGCATGCGCCAGGGAGACCAGCTCCACTGATTGAAGAGAAGAGCTAGACAATGATTATTTGGAACATCAGTATAGACCTGTAATAGGTCAGTCAGTTCTTCCCCCGCCCCCTTGACCTTCCCCCCAAAAGCTAAAGTAATTTAATTAAATTAAACAATAACCTATTAAGTCCCTTAGTCACTCTCGGTGTCGTGGGACATTAAACATGAACGAACGAACGAACCCATTTCAGTACACTGCCTCTGTGCGTGTGTCTGACCGTACTACGTGAGCCAAACTGACCCTTTGTAAATGACTGTTCATTCGAAGAAATCGTCCATCTGAAAGTGTAGACAGGGGCTGATCTCTGTAAGTTGAAGTATAAACAAGAGACGTATTTATGCAGACATCAGCGTGAAAGCCGGCGTGTACCGCTCATCGCAACCCGAATGACACCCGATGCCCATTCTGCTTTTGATCAAAACAGAAAAAACCACTTTGAAAGAAAGAAAGAAAAAAGCGGCAAAAGAGAACAAAGACTGCCGCAGTCAGTTTTGTTGACTGAAGAAATGTGTGAAGTGTCTGACTCTGGAAGCAGAATTCTTGAAAGCCAGAGCAGACGCTGTGATCATCAGCTTATTGCAGTTGGCTGCTGCTAGTGCTAAACGAAACACTGATATCAAGCAAAATATCCTCGGGGCTGACATTGACGTTAAAACGGTGCGCGGGCCAACTAAGGCCGACGTCGGCCCGAGGACCTTTTGCTCGCTGAAAAGAAGATCTGGCGCTCTATGAACCCGAGTACACAGCGACTTATGTATCATGCCCTGAACTTTTCTTCTTCTATTCATCAACGGAATAAGACTGAGGCGGAAATATAGTCTGAACTCCTTGGCCCCTGTTTACTGTTTACGGACTAAACATTAACAGTTTAGGCTCGAAGTGCATTTAGTATTTTCTGAGAACCTATATTATTGACAGAAAAAAAATCAAAACTGAGTCAAACACCGTCCGAAGCCGGCATTGATTCGAGAGAAAACAGAGATAGCATACATACATTGCTGGTTAGCCCAGCTGCTGACATAGTTTAATGTCATAGTTTTCCACATGCAGTGCCGGCAAGTCCTAAGTAAATATTTGCTGCCTCAGACATTTACAAGCAAAGTACCATGGATGCATGAATGAATGAATGAATCCTTACCAGCTGTGAAAATGGTCACTGGTCTCTTGAACCAGCAAACACTTTTATATTTTAAACATCGGTAAAACACAGCGGACACGATTTAAAAGTAGACATCAATTAAAATCCTCTTCCTTCCGACTCCTACTGCCATCCAATCAGACACGTTTTAATTGACCCCATCACTGCCAGTGGTCGCAGATTTTGTTTCTCAAATCCGCCTTGGTCAGTTCGACGCAAAGGGCCCCAGACTACGACCATGGATACCAGCATGAGGGTATCAGCAAGAGGCATAGATCCTCATGAGCGCCCCCGCAATTGCGGGGGCTCATGAGGATCTATGTCTCTTGCAGCTATATCGTGTTCGTTTTTTTTCTCGGCAGTGCACTGATAATGCAGAAAAGAGAGGCAATATTTTGACAGTGAAGAAGGAAGTGCCGATACTGAAACAGGGGAAGTGAAAAGTGAGGAGTAATGTGACACGCCCATGTGACTGTCCAAATGGGTCACGAACAACTTTCCATACATGATACGCTAGGCCTTCATCAGAGAAAATGCTTTTTTTCTCACAAAATTATATTTCTATCATCATCCATCCCAAAGTACCAAATGTTGCTTTGTGTGTATGTTTCTTTCTTTCGTTTGTTTATTTCTTTGTTGGCTTACACGTTTCTTTGCTTTGTTCTCTCGTTTCCAGGACAGTGTGCCTGTTGCTGTTTTTTTTTTTTTTTTTTTTTTTTTTTTTTTTTTTACCTCTGTTCACCGTTTGTTGATTGATTGCCGGCGAGTGGGTGTTTTGCGCTGGCTTCATTTCTTCGCTGATATACTGACAGCTTAATAGCCTGATTGGTTAGTTGGTTGCTGGATACTTCATTTCAACAAAACACTCGGATAAACAACTAAAAAATAAACAGTAAAGAGCGGCTGACGGGAATCATTCGACTAGAGTTTCCTTCTTCCTGGTCACCAGCTGCTTCTAGTGAATGCCTTCGCTTCTCGGCTGTCCACTGTGAAAATGAGGGGGGGTGGGGGGGGGGGGGGCGGGGATTCCCAACATGTTTCATGTTTCCAAGCACCTGTCCACCACCAACGCTAACCATACCCCCCCCCCCCCCCCCCCCCCGAGCCCCTGCGGCTTTCCCCACCTTTCAACCCACCCTGAACCTCAAAAAAAAAAAGAAAAAAAAAAAGACTTGTACCGGTTTAAAGTTCAAGGTGCCATTTATACTGGTTTCCTCCCTCGATCCGCTACGATCTTTCAGCGCATCGAGGGTGATAACCAGTGTCGTTATCTTTTTATACGGACTCAGTGAATCTGTCGTGCTTTGGCCCTGCACTAATATTCACACAAGATCGCCTCAGTCAACACTGGCGTTGTGTTATCGCTCCTCAAAGTAGCTCTATGTACCACAGTCTGAAGAAGCCACTCGACTGATAAAATGATATGATTTTACAGGAGAAAGACTGTGTATTTTGTAATTCTGTACCTCAACAATTAGAGCGGCCGGAAAGTTATGAATTCACAGACAGACTCACAGACAGGCACGCGACGGCTTCAGTTGTTGGCTGTTCAATTGTCCAGTTCTTGTACCGATGCATGAGGCATATATGCTTAGAAGCCCCTGCAACTTGCCAGGGCACATAATAATCTATGTTTCTTGTTGACCATATCTATCGCTGGTTTACACAGGCGACAAAGGTTTGGCATTCGACTGAATTAAATTTTAGCTGAATGGCATTGGGGTTCGCCGGGCAAAGGGGGTCTCTTTCTTTCTCTTTGTTCCCAGTCAAAACGGGTTCACTACCGTTGAGTTGTAACTGAACACCTTGCAGCCTCCTCGGCGCTTGGGAGACACATGTGAAATAGCAAACAAAAGACACAGATCATCATGGGCCCCCGCAGTCTTGCGGGGGCTCATGATGATCTTTGTCTCTTGTAGATTTCGCGAGGTTACGGAGCATGGCCGAATTCCAGTCCAGTGCCCTTTTCATTTTGATTGATTGATTGATTGTACATTGCTTAACGTCCCGACAGCAACAAGGCTTTCTCAGGACGTGCCTGCACTGCTTGTGAAAAAAAAAAAATAAACAGAACATTGAATGTATGTCGCCAGCCGGTCAAATACATTAAATAAACCTAACACACGGGGCCTAAATAAAGCTAAGACCATTTAGCAACACACATCCAATATCAAGAGCTACAGGCAGTGCAGACAGTAGGGAGAGTTTGAAAAAGGCAAATACAGGTGAATGGACAAAGGGTAGACAGAAATACATGCCCCAGAATAGAGAGAAAAACCCACCCTGTGGGGCTGACCAGGGTGACCCTGGGAACTAAAAAATACCTAACCCCACCCAAGTCCCCCAGGGCAGACCCAGGTGGGGGCTTTTCATTTTGAAAATTAGGGGTAATGGAATAATGGAAATAGTTTGCGTGGGTTTTCCAAAGCCGTGAGCGTACTCATAAGTAAAAGGTGATAAAGGCGATACTCAGCGTGAGATAAAAATCTAAACACTAAAGATGTGAAGATCTAATGACATGGCCAGCAGGGCTGGGTCTCTCTCTAGTTTGTAGCAAGGAAAAGACTGAATAAAAAAAAAGGTCTGCGCTCCTAATCATTTATCCTTGGAAAAGAAAGTTTCATTTCATTTCAGTCTTTCTTGATGTCAAACGTCTGTGTGGAATGTGTGTGTCGACTCAGTCGGTGCGTGTACCGCCGCGTGTGTGAAGGGATGAGGGGTGAACCCAGAGAGAGAGAGAGAGAGAGAGAGAGAGAGAGCTGTGTGACATGCTCAGCATCTCTTAACTCTTTTCATCCCGCTGATACGCCCATTCATTGCTTGAAATAAATTTGACTGATAGTTCAAGGGTGGTGCCAGAACAGCTTGGCGCCTGTGGCGCCAAGCTATTCTGGCACCACCCTTGCAGTTGATCTATCTCCTCATCTGTAACTACCTAGCCTTCATAGGACAACAGCAGTCACAGCAGATTTTTACAAAATCAGCCCCAGGATTTAATGGGTTAACATTTTAATATTAGCTTCATAAAAATCCATTCAAAGCTTCTTGCCCGCTTGCGTCAAACTATTCACATCTCTCCGCTTGTATAAACACTGACACTAAGATGAATAGATGCTATACAGTACAGACACTCAAGCCTTATACCAGACCCTTTCGAGCCAGTTCACTCGCCAACTTGAAATAGATGCTATACAGTACAGACACTCAAGCCTTATACCAGACCCTTTCGAGCCAGTTCACTCGCCAACTTGAAATAGATGGGTCGACCAAAACTAGTTAAGTGGGCAAAGGGTAGTGCCGCCTGAGATTAATTTTGCACTACTTCATTGAGAAGCTCTGTTAGATTTGTCTGGCCGTCTCTTGTGGCTGTACGTTCTGAACTTGGTTCAGATTTATGAGCTCTTGGATCGGAACGTGATACGGGTAAATGAAGAATACATGGGCGAGCATCATGCAGCATACATTCTTAGTCAACAGACTTTACTTTCAAGTGTGCACGCTATTAGACTCACATATAGATGTATGCAGACCTGCACTCTATCTGGTGCACAGGCTGCGCCGGGCTAAACCCAAACAAAATGCGGATTTCATCCCAAAGTCTACCGTATTGTTTCGTGGAACTCGCATGCGTTTATCTTTTAGGAACATTCAGGGTTGTTTATATTTTTAGGCTTATTACGCAGATCCTTTTCTCTCCTCTCTAAGCCAACCCCTGATCAACACACACGTCGGCGCACACAAATAATGACGGAAACACGGCGCTTCCCGCCATTAGTAGTATTAGTACGCTCTGTGGGCTCGTGTAGCGACAGCAATCCATCTCCTTCTACTCTAACCCATTCTCTGATCCGGGCCACACACACTGGCACACAGAAATAAAGACGGACACACGGCGATTCCCGCCATTTGTAAGCTCCGTGGTCTGGAGTAGCATAGCTATTCTGAAGAAAAATAATAGCACGAGCATCGAAATGACGTCACTTCAAGCTTCACGTCATAGCATCATTAGTCCCACGACGCTGTGTTCATAGTGACGACTCGATGTTATATGTCACTCATCGCAATACTAACATTTGACGTATCAGAGAATCAACTTTGCAATTTTCTTACTGATTTTCAGCCTAGGGCTTACCCCAGGGCCGGGACAAACGGCACTGAGCAGGCTTATGCAAACACCGTTTATGAAAAATCATGCGGGTATTAATGAGAAGATAGCTTTTTTCGTAAAAGAAAAATTAAAGTTATGTTAGCTGTTTTACAAATGACTCCTAAAAAGTGGTGCAGAACAATGTCTGATTTCCACACCTAGGGCATACAGGTCACAATGGACCTAATCGTACCCGACAGCTGAGACAAACTGTAGGCTTAGGTAAATACCGTATACGAAAAATCATGCGATTATTAATGAGAAGATTGTTTGGGGGGGGGGGGGGGGGAGGGGGGGGGGTTTGTTTGTTTTTTTAGTGTGTTTTTTTTTTCATAAAAAAGAGTCAATTGTTTTAAGATTAATCCATATAATTCGTGAAAGTAATCCCCAAAACGTGAAAATATTATTTAATTATCACTCAAAAAGTTCTAGAGATACAATGCTGGTAAAAATAAGAAAAATTACGGACTCCAGTGTAGATCAATCGGTTTTTGTGAAACGGCCATTTTCTCGCCAACGAGCATCTTAATTTAAAAAAAAAAAATGGAAAGAAAGGTCCCGAGATAATTCTTTTTGGACACTGATATCCTAAAATTTCAAGCTTGTCGTCCTCAAACGCGGGCTCTAGTCGCTGTCACATCCGCGCGCGCGCGCGCACACACATACAGCGCTTGGCGCCAAAAAGAGGTTCTCTAGCAAGGCTTGCGTAGCTAGACGTGACGTCATTTTTATCGTGTTACATCTTTGCGAGAATTTCTGCGCCGCACGCCAAAAGAAAGCATCATGTGCATGCTCCAGAATGCGCTCCGACCCAGCCCCATTTCAAAGTCTACTGTATTTTTTAAATACGGTAGACAAAAAATCCCTGTTCTGCCACTGATGTTTTCGGCGTCTGGCGGACACACTGGTGTTTCTCTTCGTAGGAAACGCATTGTACCCTTGACAAAAGCTTTAAAAATGTACTTAGGATCACAGAAGGACCCAAATGAGAAATAAACACGCTTAGAAAAGACAGTTACAACACAATTTATTAATATTCCGATTTTTTTTTTTCAAAATGGACAAACAAGCAAGTATTGAGATCAGTGGCTACTTATCTTTTATTAGAATCAGGAAAAGGTTTAATCGCTTGGCTGCTACTGACGATACCGCTTGGCGGAAAAGACGCGTCTTTTCCGGCGAACGGTATCGTCAGTAGCAGTCAAGGAGTTAAAACAATTGTAGGTCATAGTAGGACAGTCCTGTACTGCGAGAATTCACTATAGGTAAACTACTGTTCACGTGCTGAGAGCGGTTGACACTGCCACATAACTCGATGAGACATCAGGCAACCTCCAGGCTCCCCGGTTGCTTAGTGGGCCGTGCGTGACGGATCCACAGAGAGCTATAAAGTCACACGACTAAGTCAGTTTTACTACTCACGACGACATCCCCAACTTTTGATGTGCGGGTCATAAAATCATGAAGAGAAAGGAAAGGTATGCGTGTATCTTTGCCCCCCCCCCCCCCCCCCCCCCCGACTCTAAATATTCACATAAACTCAGATACAACACGAAAATGAGAATAATTGTGCTGGCCTGTGACTTTGGACCGAATGTTTCTATGCGGCAGTGTGCCAATCTGCGACTGGACCATACATCCAGGGATCATTTGCATGAGTGAGCTTAGTCCTGCGCCAGCCACTAAGCTGTAGCGGAGCACCTTGCTTAGTGGCTGGCGCAGGACTGAGCTTACTTATGCAACTGGCCCCAGAATCACAGAACAGCAGAGAAAGGAGAATAAACCAGGAACAGAAAGCTTCATCAAAGCGAGGGATGCTCTTACAACACAGTGTGGGTCTATGCCATACACTGAACATCCCATAACACCGTCTGCCTGAGAAACACAGATGAAAATGACAAGACTAGAGATACTGAAACGAAAAAGAGGAATAAAACCTCACGAGCCCCGCAGATTTAAAAAAAAAGCAACTATTAAAAACAAACTTTAAAAAAAAAACACTAAAAAGAACACTAAAAAATAAATAGTGGATCGATCCAGGGAGACAACCAGTGTGACAATACTGCATGATCAAAAACTGTTCGTGAACAGGCAATAACGTGTATAAACTCCTTGAAATAATAAATAAAAATAAAGTTAACAAACAAACGAACGAACAAAAACCCCGAACGAATCATCGGGGAGGGGGGGGGGGGGGGGGGCAGGGCATGAACTGCCATCTAACGAAGGCCGCAGTTTCTTACTTACTTACGCCTGTCACCCCTACCCGGGTACAGGCCGTCGACGAGAGACCTCCATCAACTCATGTCCTGTGCTTCTCCTTCGATTCTACTCCAGGTGGTTCCCAGTCTCTTGATGTCTGCTTGGAGGTCTCGACGCCAGGAGTTTCTCGGCCTACCTCTTTTCCTCTTTCCCTGGGGGTTCCATGACAATGCCTGCCTAGTGATACTGGAAGCTGGCTTTCTCAGACTGTGACCGATCCATCCCCATCTTCTTCGCCCAATTTCATTCTCTGCTGTTATCTGCTCTGTTCTCTCCCAGAGTCTGACGTTGCTGATCTTCTCTGGCCAGTGGATTTTCAAAATTCTTCTAAGGCAACTGTTTATGAAGGTCTGTACTCTGCTGACTGTGTTTTTTGTCAATCTCCAAGTCTCTGCTCCATATAAGAGAACTGCTTTTACATTGGAGTTGAAAATCCGGACTTTGGTGTGTTGTGACAGCTCTCTGGAGCTCCACACTTTTTTTAACTGGAGAAAGGCTGCTCTGGCTTTACCGATTCGTGCTCTGACATCTGCATCAGTGCCGCCTTTTTTGTCTATGATGCTCCCGAGATAGGTGAAGGACTCCACCTCCTCCAACGGGGTGCCAGCAAGCAAGACTGGTTCTTCCCTGGTTGCGTTCAGCCTCATTGTCTTTGTTTTCTGTTTGTGAATGGTGAGGCCCACTTGGGACGAGATGTCAGCAAGCCTCGTGGTCTTGTCCTGCATTTGTTGATGAGTGTGGGACAGTAATGCCAAGTCGTCTGCAAAATTGAGGTCATCAAGCTGTGTCCACAGTGTCCACTGTATTCCACTTCGTCTGTGCTCTGTGGTCATCTTCATGACCCAGTCTATGGCCAGTAGGAAGAGAAACGGAGACAGCAGACACCCCTGCCTGACACCGGTTCTGACCTGGAGCTCCCTTGTGAACTGCCCTTCGTGGATCACGCGACATGTCATGCCATCGTAGCTGCTCTTGATCAGGCGGACGAGCTTTGTGGGTACACCGTAGTGTCGTAGGAGTTTCCACAGAGTCTCTCGGTCCTCACTGTCAAATGCTTTCTCATAATCCACAAAGTTGACGTACAGTGGGGAGCTCCACTCCAGAGACTGTTCCACGATGATGCGGAGAGTGGCGATCTGGTCTGTACATGATTGGTTCTTCCTGAATCCTGCTTGCTGGTCTCTCAGCTGGGGGTCAACGGAGCTCTTCATTCTCTCCAGGATGATCCTGTTGAAGACCTTTCCTGGTACTGACAGCAAGGTGATTCCTCTGTAGTTGGAACACTTGCTGAGGTCGCCTTTCTTGGGAAGCTTGATTAGGTACCCCTCCTTCCAGTCAGCCGGCATCACCTCCTCTTCCCAGATCTTTCCAAACAGTGGGTACAGCATCTCCACTGTTGTCTCTAGGTCTGCTTTCAGAGACTCCGCTGGGATGCCATCTGGGCCTGCTGCTTTGCCGTTCTTCAAGAATGCCACTGCTCTTCTGATCTCTTCCCGGCTGGGTCTGTCATAGCTGATGGGTAGGTCGGTCTCTGCCGGCTGGATGTCTGGGGGGTCGGGTGGGCTAGGTCTGTTCAGTAACTCTTCAAAATACTCGGCCCATCTGTTGAGTTGGTTTGCTCTGTCTGCAATAGGCTTGCCTTCTTTGTCTTTTACTGGTCTTTCTGTATGGCCATACTTGCCTGACAATCTTCTGGTAATGTCGTAGAGCTGTTTCATGTTGCCGCTGCCTGCTGCCTTTTCTGCCTCTGCTGCCAGGCTGTCTGTGTAGGCCCTCTTGTCTGCCCTGATACTACTCTTCACCTCGCGGTTGGCTTCCGAGTATTCCCCCTGTGCCCTTACTTTGGCTGCTCTCGTGCGACTGTTGTTGACAGCTGCTTTCTTCTGCTTCCTCACTTCTATCTTCTTCAAGGTCTGTGCCGACAGCCAGTCCTTGTGATGGTGTTTCCTGAACCCTACAGTGTCTTTGCAGGTTGAGTTCAGCGCCTCTCTAACTGCCTTCCACTGCTGCTCTGTGGTGACCGCCTCCTCTTCATTTACTAGCTCCTGTAGCGCTTGAAACCGGTTGGACAGCGCCAGTTTGAACTCTTCTCTAACTCCAGTTTCTCTCAGGAGGCCTACATTATAGCGCTGTCTTCTTGTTGTCTCTGTGCGGCTTTTCTTTAGCTTGAGCTTCATTCTTAAGGTAAGCAGATGGTGGTCGGAGGCGACATCTGCTTCCCTCCTCACTCGAACATCTTGAAGGGATCTTCTAAATTTCTTGCTAATGCAGGTATGGTCTATTTGGTTCTCTGTTGTATGGTCAGGTGAGACCCAAGTTGCTTTGTGTATTCTTCTGTGTGGGAAGATGCTGCCTCCAATGACAAGTCGGTTTAGAGCACAAAAGTCTACAAACCTCTCCCCGTTCTCACTCATCTCCGAGCCTAGTCCCTGTCTCCCCATCACCTCTTCGTATCCGGTGTTGTCCTCCCCTATTTTGGCATTAAAATCGCCCATGACGATGGTGATGTCTCGCTCCGCACATTTGTCCAAGGCACTCTGGAGTCGGTCGTAGAACTCTTGTTTCTCTTCCTCGTCACTGTCATTAGTGGGCGCATAACACTGGATGACGTTCAGCTTGAGCTTTTTCTTGGTTCTAAAGGCTGCTGTGATAATTTTTGGCCCAAGATTGATTGATTGATTGTACATTGCTTAACGTCCCGACAGCAACAAGGCTTTCTCAGGACGTGCCTGCACTGCTTGTGAAAAAAAAAAAAAAAAAAACTAAACAGAACATTGAATGTATGTCGCCAGCCGGTCAAATACATTAAATAAACCTAACACATGGGCCTAAATAAAGCTAAGACCATTTAGCAACACACATCCAATATCAAGAGCTACAGGCAGTGCAGACAGTAGGGAGAGTTTTAAAAAGGCAAATACAGGTGAAGGGACAAAGGGTAGACAGAAACACATGCCCCAGAATAGAGAGGCAAACCCACCCTGTGGGGCTGACCAGGGTGACCCTGGGAACTAAAAAATACCTAACCCCACCCAAGTCCCCCAGGGCAGACCCGGGTGGGGCTTTTGGCCCAAGAGGTTCCCAGCCCATCAGCGCTCTCTGTGCCACTGGTGACAGCATGAATGCTACATCTTCTGTATGGGGGGCATTCTCCTCTTCATGACCTGAATACAGAATCATCTCCCCACTTAACAGCCTTTTCTGGCCAGACTGCGTCCATCTGGCTTCACTGATACCTAGTAGGGAAAGGTTGTACTTTTGCATTTCCGCTGCTATCTGGGCGGACTTGCCGCTCTGGTACATGGTCTTGACGTTCCATGTGCCCATGGTTGTATCCCTGGATAGAGAGAGGCGGCTCGGTCCTGTGGCTTCCGAAGACTTCCGGCTTTCACCACAGGACGTCATAAGTCTTGTGGTAGAAGAACCTTCCTCCTCCAGGAAAGGAATTACTGTTAGTCTTTTCGTCGGCGTTTTTTGTAGCTATTTCCTTTTTTGCAGGGTGGGGAAGCTATCCCCACGCCCAACCAAGGGGGTTCCCTTACTAGGAGGACCAGGGGTTTTCTGTCGGGGTCACCTTCCCTTAGACCATGTTGGTTCACGGCACCTTATTTCATTCAGTGCACCCCTCTCACGAGGGACCCCCTATCCACCACCCAGGGGACGCGCCTCAACGCCATATGGTCCCAGCGCGAGGGCCGCAGTTTCTGCTTTATGGGATTTGTTTTATGTGTGAAAACACGCACACACACACTTGCCAGCACGTTTGCTGACACCCACCCTTTTCTCAGGCGAAAGGTCCAAATCCAGCTTACTGCATGCCTGCTCGGAACAAAGGGTACATTATGGGTTGCTGCAACGGATACCCACCCAGAGGCGTGGCACCAGTGATCTGCTTGTAACAGGGTGGACAGGGAAGGAAAGAACACAGATTTTCTGTGAACTCTTCGCTTCCGCGGTATACAGAATGGCAGGGGACCTTAACTCGGCTGTCGGTAGCGCTTTTTGTCGCGATGATTCCTGCAGGAATCATCGCGACAAAACTGAAGAGCTACCGATAGCTAAAGGGTTACCTTTCACTGTTATATCCAAAGCTGGTTACAACCGATGTAATTTAGACAGACTGACAAACTTTTGGTTGCGGCGATCCAGACCTGTGACTGAAACAGCGTTGCTATAGGCCTACATGTGTATATCCGACATTGTTATAATAATAGTGTATCTGCTCATGGCTTGTTATAAGGGCAGTCCTACTGTCTGTGCAGATTCCAGTTTCATGCATGATGCGAAAGTGGTGGTTTGGTGTGAATAACTCAGTGAGGCTAGACGAAGTTTCGAATACTTCAAACAATTTACACACAATCAACAGGGAAAACTATCCTTGACTTTTCCGCACTAAGTCGTGTCAGTAACGCGGAGAAACAAAACGAGAGAGAAAAAAAATAATTAAAAAAACACTACATCGAGAAAACTCGCGAGTAACCTTGACATAGAAAGTATGACTGAAAAAGGGTGTGGATGTGTTTTGTGTATGAAAGGGTAAGTAAGGGAGGGAAAGGGGAGGACGCGAGTACGGCACGGCGCCTGATTACGATAACAATGTCAGCCGAACAAAAGATCGTCAGGCTGACGTCAGTAGTGCATGAGCAAGCTGCGACTCGGACACGGCCTGTGCATTCTAGCTCACCGGGACAATGCCAAAATAAACTACACATTGTGACGACAAAACCAATTGTTTTCAGCGTAATCTAGGGCATTCCCCATGTGACGACATTTTCAGTTCTGGCCTTTATTTCAGCGTCCACACAACGGTATTAACACGTCAATATTATGAATTTTTATTATACAATAGCAAAACTTTGAAGCGAACGAGAGAAATAGAAAGGGAGCGAGCGAGCGAGCGAGAAATTAAATTTTATTTTTCAAGAATAAATGATTAGGTACCTTCAATAACCTTTTCTCAATCATGTCCTTGCTAAGCTATAGGGAGAGAGAGAGAGAGAGAGAGAGAGAGAGAGAGAGAGAGAGAGAGAGAGAGAGAGAGAGAGAGAGAGAGAGAGAGAGAGAGAGAGAGAGAGATGATGATGATGATGATGATGATGAAACGTTTTTATTCAGGAGAAAGTTTTAGGCATGCGAATGCCTCTCTTTACAAACTGTCCTGCTACACTACACACATAAATATATATCGAGCAACACAATAAAATATTAAAGAAAAAACAACAACCAAAAAACAACAACAAAAAACCAACAACAAAAAAAACAACCCAACAACATAGTATCAGTGAAGAACATTTATGTACGAAAAACATAAAAGACGAAGAAAACAATAAAAAAAAAACCAAACAAACAACACAATAACATCGATAAGCTGAAGGTCATCTTATAATTAAAACATGTCTCTGAGAGTACAGGATTAATAGAGGAAAATTAAATCGTGGTATTAGTTTAGAAATAAAAAGCGATAAAGGCAATCCTTAAATATACTAAATCTTAGAAACAGACTTAAAGATGCTGGGGTAAATTATTCCATGCTTTTGCACCTATATATATCTAATCTTGTTCTTGGTAGGTGGAGCGACCTGTTCCTGGTGTTTTGTCTATAATTATCTGAAAACAAAGTTCGCAAATGGAGAGAGAGAGAGAGAGAGAGAGAGAGAGAGAGAGAGAGAGAGAGAGAGAGAGAGAGAGAGAGAGAGAGAGAGAGAGAGAGAGAGAGAGAGAGGATGCTTCGTTAAAAAACGGTCTTACTCCTTTAAACGGCACCAAAACCTTTCGTGTCTGTCCTAAGAGAAGTAAGCAGGACCAGTGCAAGAAGCACGTATTCTCATGAGCCCCAGCTTTGCAGAGGCTCATGAGAATCTGTGCGTCTCGGAGCTTAGGGGTTTTCCTGGCCGTGAACCGACCAAAAAGCGGGGGAGAGATTCCCGTCCACGTCTGGGGCGTATCAGCCACTTCGCGCCTTCTTGCAACCATACTCTTTGTTCTAACTGATGCCATTGCTTTCACATGGAGACAACACGCTGACTCAGACACCAGCATCCACCCTGTCCCCACCTACAGACATACGACTAGCGAAGAGTGAAGACCCTCGGGCCGACGTCGGACGCAGTGGGCCCGCGAAAGACAGTGCGACCGAGGGTCCTTTGCTTTCTGGAACACTGAGGCACCGGTTGAGAAAAACTGACCCATCTGAAAATTGTTCAACACTTTCAGACCCCAACTGAAACGACATACTAATAAAGAAATTTCAATGTGATTTTTCTTGTTTAGATTCCATGTAGTAAATGGAGCGAAAGAGAAAAAGTCGACCATGACAGCCAAGGGTGGTGCCACAATAGCTTGAACTACCATAGTTGATTGAGTCTCCTGTCGTAGTGTCTGGGCTAATGGAATAACTAGAATAAAAAGAAAAGCATGCGTGCAATAACATCAGTAACTGTTTCGCACACTCTTCAATGTGACCACTACCACACAAAGCAAACAAATAAACAACAACAACAAAAAACAAACACGTCGATCCTATAGGGGCTCGATGACAGTCAGCTTTGACTAATGCAAATCGGCCACTGCGCCACCGCGTGCGCTAGCGCCTATACTAAGCTCAAGACAAAATACGTATTTGTCATGAGCTTAGTATCTATAGGCGCTGGCGCAGTGGATTTGCATTAGTCAAAGCTACTGTAATCGAGCCCGTATGCCCTAAAGCGCAGCGCCGAACAGAACATACAAAGGTTTGAGGAGCCAAAGAAAGAAGAGACTGACGAACAGGCATGTTATCATGATAGCAGAAGGGTTATCGCGGACAAATGTCAGATACCCACACGCTCCTCATAAAAAACGCATGCCATGATGGCAGAACCCGAAAATAATAAATGCGGGTATTCCGCATTCAATGGCTTTAAGTTCAAGTGTTATAATAAATGTGATATATCAGAGCCAACGAGTCTCTACAGGAAGTCAGTAAAGATTTTGACCCTGCTGGCTTGAAATTCCCAGTCTTAAACCCGTTCAGTGCCAACTGACGCTGACTGCGTTTCCACAATCTTAGTTGATTCAAGACCAAAAACAATCCCTAGATGTTCCAGGTACATGGACTCAACTACTGAAGTTGTGTCAGCAAGAGGCATAGATCATCATGAGCCCCTGCAGCTGCAGGGCTCATGAGGATCTATGCCTCTTGCAGTTGGGTAGTTTTACAATTTTCCCGGCACTAAACGTGCTAAAAGATATATTTCAAGTGCGATGCCTGCAACGTTTGGTTGGGTTGTTTTTTTCTCTCGGTCCGCACGTCTATACCGCAACTTAGCAGAGACATCTTTGTAGTGAGTCGGGCTGGAAACCATAAACGAACTACTGATACGAAACAAAGAAAACTCAAGCTCCTTTGTAGAGTAACAAGTGAAAGAGACAATAATTATCCACGAAAAAAACAACAAAGGAAATCAACTGAATCACCGACACAACAATTGTCAGTAAAAATCAACATCCACATATAAATCAAACATCATTACATCTACTTTTTTTCAAAAAAGAAAATGATAGGGAAAAATGCCACTCACTTGAAACACTCAACGTTGCAACTACCGCAAGCTTGTTCCATCGAACCACGTGACCTAATCCTATTAGGGGATCGATAATTCTGGTGAGGGTAGGGGTAGGGGTGGGAGTGGTGCGCACAGAAACTGGAGCGAAAGAAAGAACCGGCAGAACAATGGCAAACTCCTAGCAACAGCTTGTAACGCCGACGCCGCTCAACTGATTCGTTGTTGGCCTTAGCGGGTAAGCCGACCCTGGCCGGGTCACAAGCGCAGCAGACGACAAAAGGAACCAATCGAAACCCGAAGCCGGTCCCTTCGGGCATGAGGCAAAGATTCTCATGAGCCCCTGCCGTCCCAGGGGCTCATGAGAATACTTTTGTCTCTTGCTATGATTGGCTTTATATTTACTCCTAAAAAGAGACAAAGATTTGCGTGAGCCCATGCAGTCGCAGGGGCTCAGTCATGAGAATATTAGCCTCCTGACAGACCTCATTTACGCCGCTGCGAATAGCCGACGATAAAGTGAACGAATCGAGAACATCAGCCAGAAAGCGATTTTCGTGAGACTCTGTAAATCGCAGGGGCTCATGAGAATCACTGCCTCTTGTTGGCAGCCAGTCAGTGGTTCGCGTGGGCAAGGAGTCCAGAGGATATTCTTTGGCGTGGGTACCTGACAGTGACTGAAACCGCATTAACCCTTTGTGTGTCGGTAGCGGTTTTCAGTTCAGTTGTCGCGATGATTCCTACAGGAATCATCGCGACCGTGACAAAACCCGCTGCCGACACGCAAATGGTTAACCTAGTCACAGTCGTATTGTAAAATCGGACACTGAGTCTCCTGAACAAAGACACTGTCTGCGGAACTAAATTTCGTGGGGGGGGGTGGGGAACCTGCTATAGTGGCACTAAAGCCGAAAAAAAAACCACAAAAAAGATTGATTGTACATTGTTTAACGTCCCGACAGCAACAAGGCTTTCTCAGGACGTGCCTGCACTGCTTGTGAAAAATAAAAAAATAAACAGAATATTGAATGTATGTCGCCAGCCGGTCTAATACGTTAAATAAACCTACGATATGGGGCCTAAATAAAGCTAAGACCATTTAGCAACACACATCCAATATCAAGAGCTACAGGCAGCGCAGACAGTAGGGAGAGTTTAAAATAGGAACATACAGGTGAATGGACCAGGGGTAGACAGAAACACGTGCCCCAGAATAGAGAGGAAAACCCACCCTGTGGGGCTGACCAGGGTGACCCTGGGAACTAAAAAGTAGTTAACCCCACCCAAGTCCCCCAGGGCAGACCCGGGTGGGGACACAAAAAAGACAACAACCCGGCTTGTTCTATTTTTTCTTAAAGCCGCCGGAAGACATGTGCTTTGACAGCGAGAAAATAATATGGCCGCCCTGTGCCCAAAAGAGTCGAATTATCATGACTGTGCACAGGATCTATAGGGCTCGGGAAGTTCCCCGCGTTGCCTAGGAACGTCAGCTGCCGAGCCGCCATCTTGAGAGGACACGCCAGCCTAGCGATAGTCTTCAGATAGTAGCGAAGTAGTGTTTCAACACGTTTTTCTTCATGTTTCTTCCTCTTTGGAAACAAACGAAAACAGATTCTGGTTATTTCCTACGGTGATGGCAAGACTTGTTGTTATTGCCTATAGCACGTCAGGACTTTCCTGACATTGTCACAGCGATTTCCATGAGGGCCTTATCGCGAATCCTCTCAAGATGGCCGCCACGACTAGCGTGATGAATTCAGCTTCCCGAGTCCTATTAGAAACAGATGAATGCCCAAGTTCACACGAAACCACTTTTCTGACGCACAATTGCGTACAACTGTCAAAGTTAGAGAAGCAGTAGAGAAGTGCTCAACCTGCACTGATTTTAATCATGTGGCTCTATAACAGAGAGAGAGGGAAAAAAATGTTTCGCTGTACAGATGACAACTGACAAAGTAATGGAACTGGGCTGCATTTCTATTGGTCAGCATGACCGGCTGCATAGCGCGCGCGAGGACAACAGTTTCTATAGTAACGCCCCACGCGACACTTGAACAGATGGAGAGGACCGGGAAATAGGGTGTAGTGGGTGTTTTATGATTGTGGTGGGGTGTGGGCGGTGGAGGTGGGGACTAGGATAGGGTGTCATAATTGCACTGCAAGGGGTATAGATTCTCATGAGCCCCCGCGACTCGCGGGGGCTGATGAAAAACTATACCCCTTGCTAGGCCAGCGTCACTTAATTTAATTTCCGTCTGCAATATAAGCGTACGATGGCCATTTGAGAGCACATTGTCATCTGTGCGCTCGATACTCAACTCTCCCACCCCTCCCCCTTCGAAAGCCCCCCCAAGCTTTATATCGAATAAATTAACCCATTTCGCCTCGACGTACTACAGCAGGAGATGGACCGACCATGATAATTCAAGGGTAGTGCCAGAATAGCTTGGCACTACCCTTGAATTATCATAATCGACCCCTCTCCTGCAACTGATACTTAGCATGTTAGTCGTTATGTGACACCTAAAATTTGGGAAATACGACCTTGGGGTTACATGGGTTAAATAGACCACGGCACGTACAGTAGTGTGACAAACGATCTTCCTGGCTCACCCTCGGTCCCTTCTCACTCTACGAAACACCTTCCTCTCGCCCTCAGCACCTGTTTGTAAACGACAACCAGGTTGTTGTAATGGATGAGTGAGGTCAAATACTATTTATCACCCAAAAAAAAAACGTGATAAAATATAATCGTGAAAAAGGCACACTGCACAACGGGCGCGGTGGTGGTTAGTTCGGGTTTATCGTCCACGGCACCGAAGTGATAATGGACGGCCCTGACGGGCAGGTTATGGGGGACAGGGAAATCTATTACCTATGGAGTACGACCTGAATACAACGGGCGCAGGGGCTCATGTGGATTTATGAGAATTTATGTCTCTTGCTGAAAGGATCATGCTCATTGTTTCTCCGTTGTTTTTTTTTTTTTTTTAATTAAAATTTATAAATAATTCACCTATTGTGTTCGTTCATTTTTTTTTGTTGGCATGCTGTGTTTGTTTTCCTGTTGTGTTATGTTTTGTTTACAGGACAGCTTGCAAGACAGGCATTGAATTGCCTAATAGCTTTATCATGAATAAAATATTTATCATCATCATCCTAATTAGGATGTCAGCGGGACTAACTGTAGTTCTTCACTTCACTCGTTCAAAGTCATGCGTAATTACAAACAGACGCATTAACTTTGGACATTAACTCACTCGAGACGTGCCACATCCAGATACGCGGCATTAAGCCGCATAAATGAATGCAGCACGTCTCGAATGTGTTATTTAAAGCTTCTTTCATGAAAATGTATGCACCCCAACACTGCATGTCGAATGTGTTATTTAAAGCTTCTTTACTCACCCCAACACTGCATTAAATTTTTTTACAACAGACGATGCTGGTTTTTCGTGTATGAGTCTCTTCGAGATGTGTGAATACAGCTGCTCAAAAACCTTTCAAATAAGCGGTAGCGACTCAATTACCGACTGGGTGACAAAAATCTTTCTGCAATGTTTTTGTATCTGAATGACACACAAGCTTTGTTTCAGTGTTGGCACATATGCCGTGTGTTTCTCACGTAGTGTGTTACTAACAATAAAACTGCTCGGCGTAAACCCAAATAACTAATTAACTAACAATAAAAAGTATAAGGAGAATAACAATTAGTTATTTATTTGGTTTAACGCCGAGCAGGCAACTAAGGCCATCTCACGGCGGGAGAATAAAAAGCCTAGGGACGGTCTCTTTAATTCAGTCTAAATTATTTCTTCATTGTGCATGTAATCGCACATAGCTGTGCCTGCGGACACTGCATTCTACGCAATGTATGTGTGCTGGTCTGTGAATTGGGACCTTACGGCTTCAGGCCGTAAAGTCCAAAATCGCAGACCAGCATTCATAGCCAGTTCTCCCTTGCTACTGGTTTTGTTTTGTTTGTTTAAATCGTGATGTTTATCGGTTGAGTTGTCAATAACATTACAAGAATTGAATTAAAGCTTGACGGACTTTCGGCGGCTACTGCGACGATTAAAAAAAAAATTAAGATTTTCTTTTCGGGTGTGTGGGTGTGGGATCCCCGGGGGAAGGGGGGTGGTGGGGTGGGGTGGACTTACAGAAAATTATACATCCACTTTACTTCGATATACACGCATTTTCCAAAACACTCTGTATGCATTTTTTTTTTCAATTTCAATTTATCTCTAGCTGTATCAGTTGCAGGAAGGAATCAGGAATCAGGAATTTATTTAACGTCTTTTCACACATTGGTGATATTAGACAACAACCAAACACACAACTTGTGAGTATCAAAGAATAGCAATAATTAACATCCAACCACACACACAAATTACTTTTTATAATAGTTTTCCCACCGGACTATGAATTATTATATTAACGATTGAAATTGCAATATTTCTATGTAAGATGTCATACAAATTGTCTGCTAAGTGATCAACTGTTATGTTATTTTTTGTCAACAGATTCAGTATAATAGGACATTCACATATTATATGTTTAACAGAGATGGGGCTTAAGCACTCGCATTTGATGTCTTTTGCGAATTTTGTTTTCCAAGAATTTAGTCTTAACTTGTATATCAACGAAGCTGTTTTCCTTAAACAAGGAGGAACATGATAAGCATATTTCATATCATCTTTGTGAAAAAAACTGTTTAGCACAGAGTACATTTCATGTAGAGATAATTGCATATTATTACAAACTGCTGAGTTTTCTCTATTTATAGCTCCTTTTTTTGCTTGTCTGTCAGTTGCAGGAGATGAATCCAACATGATAGTTCAAGGGTAGTGTCTGATCAGCTTGGCGCCTGTAAAGGCGCTAAGCTAATCAGGCACTACCCTTGAACTATAAGGGTCGGTCGCTCAAGCTAATCAGGTAAGCTAATCAGGCACTACCCTTGAACTATCAGGGTCGCTCCATCGACTATAGGTTGTCACGGCTTGGTACGAGTTCTGATTTTTGCAGGATCAAACCGGTTGGGAAGCTCTCTTAACAACGTAAAAGATCACACACACAAGCCTAAGATGTCGAGTATGTTGGTACACTGCGACGACAGTCAACGTGGAGAGGGGTTGGTAATGAAACGGGTGTAAAACGTTAGTATGGCTTCGGTAAATGGGTTGAAAGCTGTTATACTTAGCAACCTTAGACCCTCATTGTCACTCCACAAGTCTTCCGGTGTGTCCAAAATCAAGTTCAAGCTGATTCAAAACCCATTTGTGGGTACATGCATTGCACGAGTGCACGACAGAAATATATACGTTAATTACACACAAGTGACAACAATATATTTCTTGCAAATGCACACACAACGCCAATAATAAAAGTCACTTCAAGATAAAATAGGTGACTGCGCAATATACAAAAAAACAAACAAACAAACAAACAAAAACAGTGTACATACGAAACCAACACACTAGATTGTGACAGAGCCTGACAAAAGCAAGGCAAACAATCAAATTCCGTAATTCTATCAGTCTGCTACATAATACCTTGCGCCTATGCTGCTGGGTGTTTCGTCAACATTCGATTATTGTGAATGTAGTTTTCCTGCAACTGTGGCAAAATCTGCCCTGTAAAGCATAAAGCAGTAAGTCCATTTTTTGTGAAAAGCTAGATTTTCATTATTTATAATGACTTGAAAATCTCGTACAGAAATGAAATTACTGCCCGCTGCCCTCACATGGCAGAAATTAGATCATACCAGGGCATATAGTACATGTATATAGATCATATCAGGGCAGAAATTAGATCAAATTAGATCAATAAGTCCATTTTTTGTGAAAATCTCGCTTTTCGTTGTTTAGAACGAAAATCTCTCTTTTCACAAATATGGACTTACTGCCTTTCTCTTTATAGTCACGGGGCAGATATTAGTTATCCTTCATGTGGGGACACACACTCTCTTTCCCGTCCGTTATTTGTTCTGTTATTTCCTAGGTTTATTGTATACACACAGACTCATGCATACACCACGCCTCGCCGTGATATAGTCCAGTATACGAAGGTCACGGGCCGACGTCGGCCCGAGAGTTTTTCGCACAACGTTAATCCAAATCATCCAGTCCATTAATGGGTCTGCATTGCGAGCGCATAAAACCATGCACCCTCACACTCCAATACAGTATCCGTGATTATCCAACACCGAACCGCGTTAATTTATTTCAGTTACCTCGCTAGGTCTTCTCACTCAAAGCCATGCGTTCTTTCAGTGTGACCCTTGTGCCCTGTAATTCTCTTAGGCATTATAGCCCTTGTGCCCGCCCACAGCTATTCCAAACCATCAACACACAAAGAAACCGATTTAATTCCGTGGCCACGGTTTTGGGATCTTAACAAGAAATGTTGGAAGATATTCCGATTTATTATTATTTTTGTTTGCTTGTTTGTTCTTGTCGCACGAGGGGGTGGGGGTGGGGTGAGCTCAGGCCAGGAGATGGATGAGAAACTGAGAAGTGTATGACATACTTAATTATACCATTGTGACTGTGTGGCAGAAATCGTACGCGCGCATGTGTCTTTCGCTGTTTTAGCATAATGATGCCAAAGATATAAAAATTCTCGGCCAGACACAATAAAGTTTTTAAATCTTGAATCTTGATGAGCTACTGACGTAAAGCACAGATTGGGATAGAGAACAGCCGCTTTTTCTGCGTATTTATGTATGTCTTTACGTGTTTGTCTTTTTAAAGAAGGCTATAAAAGTCACACCTCCTACCACCTACCCCCCCCCCCCCCCCTTCCAGTGGACGCAGATTGCTTTTCTAAGAGCACAAGCCGTCCAAAGAACATGGACCCAAATTGGTCTCAGCAAGAGGCATAGATCCTCATGCGCCCCTCATGAGGATCTGTCTCTGGCAGTTGGGTTCTATTCACTTTTTGTCAGCAGTGAAGGGTGTAATGTACTCAAGGAACGCCATTCATCTGCAAGAGGCACAGATCCTCATGAGGTCCACGGCCCATCTGACATTCTCACCAAACGCAGCACCGCCAGGCCGCCCGTTGTGTGGTGAAAAGGAGCCGCATTCAGGGCAACAACAAAACCACCAGATTGTTCTTGGTACACGTCAACACATGGGGGGCGGGTCGTTTTGTAGAGAAGGCGATTTCGCCACCCTTTAGCCTGCCACTTTGACATTACAATACGCTCATAATTCGGCATTAATTATTTTGATCTCCTGACATAAGCAAAGCGCACCTTTCCAGCTGGCAAGTTCATCTCCTCGCAGAGGCGCAGAGATTTTTTTTTTTCGGGGGAGGGGATTGGTTGAAGGTTGTTGGATGGGTTCTACTCAGTACCTCCAGACATCCCAGCCCCACTGAGCACATTCACCCCCCCCCCCCCCCACCCAGCGCATTTAGCTTCGGATGGGGTGGAGGGGCGGTGGTTGGCGTGGCTGAAGGTGATTGGGTGGGTTCCATTACTTCCGGACTCCCCAGCCCGATGAACACAGGCAACCCCCCCCCCCCCCCCAAAAAAAAAAAAAAAAAAAAAAAAAAAAAAAAAAAGGCGGGGGAGGGGGGGGGGGGGCAGAGGAGAAAAAAAAATGCAATGAAAATTCAGATAAACTGTCAGAGCTATTTAACTATTTTCATTGTTTTAGTCTATCCCCACACCCTTCCATCGCCACCCCATTGTTATCGCGTTGTAAGCACTTTCTTGTCTTGGTGCCTAATAGCGCCTAGCAAAAAAACAATTGTTTCGATTCAGTATCGTGATCCGCATTTTGGTCCCATAATTCTGCCTGAAGGCCTCACCGCGGATCCCCACTGACATAACCATACACACTGAATCCGTTAAATAGGCTACGTTGGTATACGCGTGGGTATTATTGTATTCACATAGCAGTCGTATGATTGTCAAAGAGCGAAGTTATTTTCATGTGCCGTTGCCATTCATTTATCTAGGGATTTGCTCTGGCGTTACTCAGACCTATGTGTGGCTGGTCTGTGATTTTGGACCTAACGGCTGAAAGCAGTAAGGTCCAAAACCACAGACCTGCACACATTTTTCACGTTCCATGTGTACTAATCCTGTACGTAGATAAACGTTACTGCTGTTAACGCACTGTGCCCTACGGCCGACTTTCCCAGTGTTTTTTTATTTTACTTTTTACTTGTCATCTAAAGGCTGAAATTACAATCCAGGAGACAGATCGGCCATGATAGTTCAAGGGTGGTGCTAGAATAGTTTGGCGCCTACGGGCGCCAAGCTATTCTGGCACTACCCTTGAACTCTCATGGTCGATCAGTTATCTTGCGATGGTGTGTCGCGGTTAACGAGTTAGTCCTTAAAGCCAGTGTGATTTCTTACTTATCTGGTATTTGTAACCATGGGCTCAAACTGAAAATCTATCAATGCCGAGCGTGGCCATAGCAACCCTAATTACCTTTTACTCTGAAGGGCATTAGGTCACAAGGACAAGAATTCATGTTTTTTGACCGGACGTAAATACCATACTAAGCTTACTAAGTACAACACGATCTCACACTCTCTCTTTCTCTCTCCGGCAAAAGAGATGAACAGGCCTGTGGCGAGAGGCAATGAGCCGGCAGAACATTTCTCTGAGTGGCAATGCACTGCGTTTTTTTTGTAAAACTGAAACAATGACCCCTAATGTTGAAATTTCCAAAGTTTGTAGTTGTCCTTTTGAGACAGCATACCAGTTCAGATGAAAAAATAAACGCGATAGCTCTAGAGTGGTGTCAGAATAGCTGGCGCCCATTCTTGTACCACCCTTGAGGTACCGTGAAATGCATTCAAGCGATCTACACCAGGTTCCCATTTCTCAATTTTGGTGGTGCCTAACGACTATGTACCAGTTGCAGGGGATGGATAATTCAAGGGTAGTGCCAGATTAGCTTGGCACCTTCAGGCGCCAAGCTAATCTGGCACGGTCCTTGAATTATCATGGTCAATCAATCTCCTGCTATAGGGACTCGGGGTTAAATGGGTTAAGGCGATCTAGCCCAGGGTGTGTTTTGATTGCTAAAATCCGCCGATACAAAGGGTTCTCAATGTTGTCTAGACTCAACTAAGACTTTTCTACCCTTCCTTTCACAATCCATGTGCGTCAGTAGGCACGCAAGTGGTAACAGGTTGTCCACTGCCTCTTCATGCACATTAACCCAATTTCGTACAAAAGAGAAGCCCGAGCAGAAACGTCTTTCATTGTACGACATCCATACTGCATAAGCTACGTTAACCCTTTTGTCCAGCATTATTGTAAGACACAGTCAAAAGATTTATAAAGGAGATATTACGAACTATTAACCCTGTATTGTCTGGAGCAGGTCGCTTTAAAACCCTCACACATGATTTTTTTCTGGTGCATAGTTCTGAGTCTAATTTTGTGTACTGGCCTGTGATTTAACCCTTTAGTTGTCGTTGGCGCTTTTTGTCGCGATGATTCCCGCGGTAATGATCGCGACAAAAAGCGATACCGACAGCCAAAGGGTTAAATTTGGACCAGATGTCATATGACCTATCTGCTCTGTCGCGTGGCAGTAATACACATCCCGTTCATTTGTGTGTGGTTTTTTTTTTTTTTTCCCTTCTTAGCAGAATGTCTTACTTTTCCCTGTTATGCAGTGCCTGGAATAGCCGCAAATAGTACACCAACACACACTAGCCGAATGCGAATATCATCCCAGTAGCGGGGTGTGCCGGATAGCTTGGGCGGTGTTTATGACAACCAAGGTGACAACAGGCCAGTTGAAAATGACTACAGAATGCGTTACGAGGTGTAAAAGTGCGAAAAAAATAACTCAGTCACTTCACTCGCATTTAGTTGAACGACATGAGGTCGAAAGTACACAACAGTCTTTTGAAGACTGTGATAGTTTAAGGGTTTGCCTGAATAGCTTGGCGCCTCCAAGCTATTCTGGTACAACCCTTAAACTATAATGGTCGATCCATTTCTTGTTGTGGTGACAAAAATAGCCAAATGCGAATATTATTATCATCCCTACTGCGAGGTGTACCGGATAGCTGGGCCGGCGGTGTTATGACAACCGTGGTGACTAACAGACCAGTGTGAAAAAGACTACCGACTGAGTTACATGGTGTGAAAGTGAGAAAAAAATAACTCAAGTCACTTAAGTTTACTCGCATGCAGTTGAACGAAATGAAGTCGAAAGTACACAACAGGCTTTTCAAGAATGTGGTGGTTTAAGGGTGGTGCCAGAATAGCTCGGCGCCTGAAGGCGCCAAGCTATCCTGGCACAACCCTTAAACTATAATGGTCGATCCATTTTTTGTTGTCGTGACAAGGATACCAACATCCCCTTCCAAGCTACTCCACCCCTGGCACACCTTTTACCTTGTTTCCAATAAGAAGAGGTGCTAAGAAAGAGCTTGAGGAGTAGGGTTGGGGGGGGGGGGGGGCGGTAGGGAGTCAGGCGAGGTTGTGGTGGAAGTCCAGGAATTGGGTAGGCTAGTAGCAGGGGAGTGGGGTTGGTGATCATGAGTGGCAAATAACAATTTGAAAAAACAAAAGGGTTAGTTGAAGACAGTCAGTGACAATGCAAGGTTTGAGGAGGGTGGGTGCATGTGGCGGTGAGATGGGGCGAAGCTAGGACTAGTAGAAAGTGTATATTATTATAAATATCTGCATGGAATCAGTTAGTCTCCAAACTCGAGTTTGCACTGCCGTGAACCTAAAGGGAGCATGAGCATCGCGCTATTCTACGCCGCAGTGCCGGGACGGTCGTCGAATCGCACGTGTTGACAGCCATGGGTGTTTTGGCGGGCTCGGTAGTCGCGATTTCATCCCGGCTGCGTAAACATAGCAGCATAGAGGCAACACTAGCCACCAAGATACATACAGTACATTTAGCTTCTCACAAGCCCCCGCACTCTGCGCGGAACTCACGAAGATCTATGCCTCTTGGGGAGTTTTGTGTTATGGCACCGTGTCATAACAAGCTAATAAATCATAATAGAGCATGCATTAGGCTATAATGGACATTTTCTTTTTCTTTTTAAATTTACGACAGGGCTGGGAAAGCACTGAAAGTATTCTTCACTGACAAAGTTAAACCATGTGTATAAGCCGTAAATTCTTATCTTTGGCCAAGTTAAACAGCTGGAATCCAAAGAACCTATTTTCTTTCTTTCCGACCCAAACCACGCCAACGACCAGAGCCGAACATGAATTATGGCATTTCGGACAAAGATGTTGAATCCCTGAAAAAGAAACCGGAGACTGAAAAACAGTCAAATTGAGGGCAGGGATGGCTGGGTCAAAACCGCGTCGTTTTTAACTCATTCGAGACGTGTCGCATCCGGTTACGCGGCATAAAGCCGCGTAACCGGATGCAGCACGTCTCGAATGTGTTAACATCTTCACAGCCAGCAGCTATACAAATCAAGCACACGACTCTGAAACTATGACAGATTCACACTTAGTGTTCCTGCTGAACGTATCAGGACAGACGGAGCCATAGATTGTCATGAGTCCCCGCCGGGATGTGCGTGGGTTTGTATAACGATCTATGGTCTTTTGCATCGGTAGTGTGTTCTGGCGGTGGATGCGGTTAACTCTTTGATTGTCGGTCGCGCTTTTTGACGGGATGATTCCTGCAGGAATCGTGGCGACAAAATGCGCTACCAGCAGCCAAAGGGTTAACGCAACATTTGGCATTAGTACCGGAAAGAATGTACAAAGTGTCACGTACGATGTAGAGTCGTGACGATTTGCGCGAATTTTAGAACTGTTCACCAATAGAATCCCCACCCTATAACACTGTCAAAAACCTATTGCTTTGCACGTAAACGACCCTGAAAAAATGCAGTCAGAAAATTTGGATTTGAGTGTCCAGACAACTTGGCGTCTTTACTAACTAGTAACTACAGTACGTTTGCTAGAACTTGTTGCTTCAGTAAAAAAAAAAAAAAAAAAAAAAAAACCTGCAATAGGCACAGATTCTCATGTGCCAGGCCTGCAGTCGCAGGGGCTCCTGTGAATCATGCCTCACTCTGTGACTGCATGTGTTCATGAGAATCAGTGTGTGTGCCTTTAGCGAGCTGCAGGGGCCAGTTGCATGCGTGAGCTGAATGTCAGTCCTGCTCCAGCCACTCAGTGTAGCGGAACACCTTGCTTAGTGGCTGGCGCAGCATTAACGTCACTCATGAACCTAACCCCAGGGGCTCTATGATGATAGATGACGGGACGGGGGGTGTCGGGGGTGATGGTGGTAGTATCGCGGGAGTCAGTTCAAGCTACGACAGCCTCTGTCATACACCAAAGTACAGTCGACCTAGCCAAGCAGCAATACAGAGTAACTCCGCCGTAAAATGGGTCACACACGATAGCGTTTAATGAAAGCGCACTCAGGAAACCGGTCTCGGCGGCTGAGCAGTGTCAAAACAGAGTAACGTGTTGTGTAATGTTTTGTGATGCTGCTGTGAGTAAATAAATTAAAGGACAGAGTGAAAAAGACGGGTAACGGCTGTAGTGGCGATTTCAAATTTGAATACAGCTGAAGTAGGTAGTTGATGTACAGCAAGGCGTGCGACTCTTCTGTAATTGGCTTACGAGGTTTTCAGCCGTGACCGTGAGGTCCAAATTCAAGGACCGGCAAACAAAATCTCGAATATTAAGTCGAGCATGCAGGTAAGTGCACTTGCAGTAATGTATGCTGGCACATCACAGCACACACTGACGACATTTACAATAATAAATTATACGTTTTTCTATACCAGGGGCGGATCGGGGGTGGGAGGGGTTCCGCCCGCCCCCCCCCCCCCCCCCTTACTTATTGTCAACCTACGACTAATCTCTCCGGCATTTCGTGGGAAACGCTCATCGGATCTTTAACAGCTTTAACCCATTTAACCCTATAGCCACATTTTCCAAATTTTGGAGGTGTCACCTAACGACTGCGTACCAGTCGTAGATGTATCGACCATAATTCAAGGGTAGTGCCAGATTAGCTTGGCGCCCACAGGCGTCAAGCTAATCTGGCACTACCCTTGAGTTATTATGGTCGATCCTTCTCCTGCTGTAGTGCGCTGTGGCTAAATGGGTTAACAAATCTGAACTGTGAAGCCAGAACACAATGAGTCCAATTTTGTGAAAAGCCAGATTTTCATTACAATTTAACCCGTTTAGCCCCAAGGTCCCATTTCTCAAATTTTGGAGGTGTTGCCTAATGACTACGTACTAGTTGCAAGAGATGGCTTGACCATGATAATTCAAGGGTAGTGCCAGATTAGCTTGGCCAAGCCATCTCCTGCTCTTAGGGTTCCGGGGCTGAAAGGGTTAAGTCTCGCTTTTCACCAAATGGATTTACCGTCTTTGCAGGGCAGAAATAGTGCTCTATGTACAACTGAGCAGGCTCCACTGAGCCAAGCAGAAGATGGAGAAAAGTTACAGCATCAAACTTCACCTTAACACAATTGTGTAGTTCATTTCGAGGGGAAAACAACAAAGCTTGAATGGATTCCTAGTAGTGCAACAAGTTTATATGTGTTTTTACATGATATAACTCCATTTCGAGAGGAAAACAAAGTTTCTTTGAATGACAAAAGCGACAAATTCACTAGTGGAGGAAAACAACAAACTGTGACATTCTTTGTGTTAGTAGCAGCAACAAGTTCACATGTGCTGTCATATGCTTGTACTTCATTTCGTGGGGAAAAAACAACAACAAACTTTGTGTCACTAGAAGTAGCAAATTCACTTGTGTTATTTCCTACTTCGTTTTGTGACGGGGTGGGGGGGGGGGGGACCCCAAACTTTTTTGAGCCACCCCCCACCAGAGGTAACAATTTCACTTGTGTTTTTACATCCTTCGTTTGTGGGAAAAACAACAAATTTCCTTGGGTCATTAGAGGTCACAAGTTCACATGTGTAGAACATTACATACATGGTGTTCTTCTTCCTAACCCTTTAGCTTTCGGCGCTAACATGAATGAGAATCGTCAATTATAAAGCACTACTGACACAGGTGACCGGCATTATTTATGTAGGTCAAGGATAATGCCTGATAAGCTTGGCGCCTCTCCAGGCGCCAAGCTTGAGAGTCCGAAATAGCTCAGGCGGTTAAGCGTCGGAGCAAGAGAGCGAAGGGAATCGCCGGGTCGTGGGTTCGAGTCCCTGTCCCGGCCCCTGTAGCTGGACTCAAAATCCAGGGAAAAAAGACGGGCTTGTTCATTAGCATGTCCGTTGAAAGGTCCTGGCAAATCAAAGTGGTACAGTTGCAGTGCGCCTGAATTGATCAGTGTTCAGGTCGTACTCCATAGGCAATAGATTTCCCTCTCCCCCATAACCCGCCCGTCAGGGCCGTCCATTATCACTTCGGTGCCGTGGACGTTAAACCCCGAACTAACCAAGACGCCAAGCTATTTAGCCACTGTCCAAAAGCTAAAGTGGTCGACCCATCTCGCTGTGTCAGCGAAAGAGTTACACACTTGTTGACTCACTAACGCTAAAAAATGACTCGCAACTTTGAAAGCGTTTGTATATCGGACTGTGGTAGATGGATCGACTACGATAGTTCAAGGGTAGTGCCAGCCTTGGCGCCTAGAGGCGCCAAGCTAATCCGACACTACCTTGACCTTTCATGGTCTCTTGTTGTAAGTGTGTCATGGTTCAATGTGTTAACAAAGATTTCATTTACAATGTAACTAGCAAGTGCAGAAGTTTTCACGTAGTGACACACAAGTGATGAAGCCGCATTGCACTCCAAAATGGTTATTTTCTCTACACAACCTAACAGATCTTCAAGAGCCCATGCAGACTTCAGGGGTTTCATGAGAAATCTATGCCTTTTAAACAGTCCCATTTTCATCTTTGATTGCACTTGATCTGGACTAAATTTAAGGTAAATCGGGCAGCTCACAACACTGAGCTACTCGGTGTCACTGACGCTCTTAAGTTTTGAAACAATGAGAGGGAGCATCCTCATTGTTGTAGGGCATCGATGTCATGTTTTGTGTTTTACGGTACAACATGCCAGTGACAGGTTCAAATTTTCATTATGTTAACCCTTCCGCTGCCGAAAGTCAACACGATCCAACTGCAAGAGGCATAGATCCTCACGAGCCCCCGCAGCCGCGGGGGCTCGTGAGGACTCAGTATACAGTTCAGCGACTAAGTCCTAGCCAGCGACTCATCGCAAGTTGGAGCACAGCTGTTAAATCTCACCCGAGTGAGGCACGCAGCTAAAACCTAACCATGCCATATACCCTGACACTGTTGGAGTAGGCAGTCTGAGAACAGCCCCTCCCATTTGGCCAGAGGGCATACAGCAAACGTAGGAAGGGTCATGCACTCGTGGCGTTATCTATGCATGTTAATGTAACAGAGAAGCAGAGTTCGCCATTGATGTGTGATGTGAGTGGTACTGACAGTTCGTAATCACAGTCTATAGAAGAGCGTCCCCCTTCCTGGTTATCTACATAAATAACGAAAAGTATAAGCAGGATTTCAAGGGCTTAAGGAAATATTTAGAAGTAAATGTACTGCCATTTACGTCTGTATTCCTGACGCTGAAATATGCCGACGGCGGTTTCAAATACACTTGTCTGTTAAATCTCAAGACCCATGTACCGTTATGTTTCACAACTGCACAACCTTTTAGTCTGAAACATCGTACTGTACAATGAATTCCAAGGTCTCCATGTAAATCAAAGATTGTATGAAAGTCATAGTTAGCATTTAAATTTTGCTGTCGTATGGATTAAATCGTAGGTTGCTATGTTTTGTCATTGATTAGTTACTGTTGTTTTTCTGGTGTGCAACAAACTCAAGTTTTCACTTTAAACGGTCCATTGCTGACCATTTCGTGATCCGTGCCGGAGAGTGATCACGTGGTGATTATTGAACCGCTGGGAGCGAAAGCCCGCACAGTCTTCGTCCACTTACCTGCCTCACTGACCTCGTAATTATTTATCACTTCGTACCGGCTGTGTCTTCAATCCAAACTTCGCTGGGACAACCGTAAGTTTGAATTTTTTAGTATTTAAAAGGTCTCGCTTATGTAGTGGTCTTGATGCTTTTGTTGTTTTGATTGCATGCTTATTTCACGCTTTTCTTGCAATTCCCTGCCATAACGTTGCATACTGTGGTAAATCATGGGAATCTGTGATGCTCTACAATAATGTTCTTATGTTGTTTTGTTATTGTTGGATTTTTCTTTTTAATTTAGTTGATGCTTCAGCGTTTGTTGTTATATGAAGGTTGCTAAATGATACTGTTTGTATGAAGTAAAATGTTACCCACAATTTCTAATAATGTACTCACTACGCTTTCAACTATTGTCTTATCTGCAAAAGGGATTGTGTACTTCACTCATTTGCACACGTCACGTTATTTCTTCACTGAGTCATATGTTCTAATGCAGGTATTTTGCAATTTGTGTGTGTGCAAAAATCACAATTCAGTTTTTAAATATCTGAATGATTTTTACAAAGTCAAAAAAGTATTTAATGACTTTATAAAATTGTTATATTTGTCATACCAAAAGTATCTGTGATACCAAGCCCTCTTCTTCTCTTTTTTTTTTCAGTGCATCATAACGTGCTTCGATGTCTTTAAAGAGCTTACCAACTATTTCACACCTTAACGTCTACGAAGATGGAGATGGTGTTTGGCTTTCGTTTGAGGAATTTTTACAGTTTCTTAGAGATAACATAAAAAAATCGGACACTGCCACAAATTTAATAAGAAGAGACAATCTTGTTCGAAAATTCAAGAAAGCGTCAGAATTCAGCGATGGCGTGGGTCTGGAATGCAAGAAAATAACTGTGGAGGCAGCTTTGAAATTTATTTTCAATAATTCTGAGGCACTCGCAATTTGCAGCATAGTTGCCAGGGAGGTGAGGAACTGCATTCTGAACCCGGCAGCTGCATCAGTGCCCCCCGAAGTGTTGTCTGGTGTGAAAACGATCAAAGATCTATATGACACTATCGCTGCCAGTTCTTTGCATGACAAGAAAGTCGACGATTTTTTTCCTGTGCACTCCACAACAGATATATCAGAGCTGAAGACAATAAACACAAACTACAAAGAGTGCTTTTCGTCCTTACAATGGGAAAAGATCGCGCTGTTTGAGTATCACTTTCACAAAGAGAATGAGAACTGCGTCACCTTTGAATATGAGGAACTGTGTCGAAAAAAATGGCTATACTTGTCATAGACTTGTCAAACATTCAAAGGTGACTATTTGGCAGAGATGTGCACCAGGTCCATCAGAACCGAGAATAAACGCCAGTCTGTTGGACGTGTTGTGCATGGCTTGTGTTTTTATGGGCAAAATGACCGGCACTTTCCTGAAGTCATCGCCCAAACGGTATATAGCAATGTGTTTGCTGCGATTGACGAAAACGCTCGGGTTTCAAGCAGCGACTGCTGTCCTTCCTTTGGGTGTGGCGAAAATAGAGGAATACATGTTTTTGTTATATATGACCTCTACTAATTGGTCATAGTCGTGCCCGCTTTTCAAGGAATTGATACCAGATATAATAGTGTTGATATTTGCTGTAATTTCACGACATGTCGCATTGAAAAGTATTGCAACTTGAAATGGTTTCTTTAACATAATAATTATGCTGTAGACCGCTGGTGCTCATGCACGATACTTTAAGCACGCTTACTTGTGTGAGTGTGTGCGTGTGTACTTTCATTAACGTCATTGGAAAGCATGATCAAGTACTCTGATCAGTTTTATATGATCAGAGAACAAACTGTGTGCACGGCGAGGTTTTCGTTTTTTGGCTGGAGAGGACCGATCGCCGGGTTGGTTGGTCTCTCTTCAACTCTAATGCTGTCTTCAGCAGTACTGAAGTGAGGAACACAGCTGCATATTTCAAGATGCAATTACTGTGAAATAAACTGAACCCTCATAAGAATTACTCATGTGCCTCGTTCATATCAGAAAGCTTTGCTGCAGACGCAGATTCACCAGCAATGATTCTCTCACTATAGTGAGCACAGCTGTAAATCCTGGCACAAATGTAACAAACGCCTCCTCTATAAATTAATTATCTGCTTATGAGAATCTATGCTGTTTAAATGCGGAAGGTGGTGGCTGCCCGGTACTAGCACGTCTTAGTTTACTGATTAAACTCGATGGGCTTGCGGCTGGTGTTTATGTTAGCTGTCAACGTGTTGTGGAGACGCGTGTAGGGGAGGAGGGGATGCGTTTCCCCACTCATCCAGCTGCAGTACTTTGTCGCTAGACTGTATACCTCTTGTTGACGCCACTTTGTCAGTAACCTTATTCCTTGGACGGTTGGGCTCTTTTCCATTGAATTAACTTTTTTAAATTTAAAAAGTCCACTGGCAGAGAATCAGAACGTGTTAAACTGCGTCGATCTGCGTTGTTGGCGAAAGTACACCCATGTTTTTATATTCGTGTCAGTTGGTGTTTTACTAGCCCGCCTCTCCCTCTTTTTCCCGCTGTAATCCCCAACTCCCCCTCCCCCTACTGATCCCCACTCAGTCTACAGCCGCCGCTTATCCCCCGCCTCCTCTTCCGGCAGCCGTGCTGAATCTAACTTGAATCTACATCGCAGACTCCAAGGGGCTGGCATGTGGAATGTTCACGCAGGTCTTGGCCGGTGTACTGAATCTTCTTTGCTGTTCCTAAAGCGTCCGCGAAATAGCAAAAAGAAAAACTTGACACACACCGGCCGTTATCTTCCTCGATCTGCTACGCAAGCGTAGCAGATCGACTCGAGGAAGTCAACCAGTGTGTTCAGTAGGTCAGTCAACGGACAAAGCCTGGCTCAAGTTACTGTAACAGTGTACTCACTGATTTGCAACAGTCTCCGCTCTGGGATAATATAGGTCTAACCTGGGATTCTATATAATATAGAATCGCTGGTCTAAATGAGGTGTTCCAATGAATATCACCCAAAACTGTTCAGTGGACCGACTTCACTTTAACTTAACCCATTGAGCCCTGACGCACTACAGCAGGAGATGGGTCGACCATGACAATTCAAGGGTAGTGCCAGATTAGCTTGGCGCCTGTCGGCGCAAAGCTAATCTGGCACTGCCCTTGAATTATCATAGTCGATTCATCTCCTGCAACAGGTGCATAGTCTTTAGATGACGCCTCCAAAATTTGGGAGATACGTGCGCCGGGCTGAACGAGTTAAAACAAGGTCGGATATATAGCTGAAAAGTCGGATTTTAACCCTTTTAGCCCCAAGGTCCCATTTCAAATTTTGAAGGTGTTGTCTAACGACTATGTACCAGTTTCAGGAGATGGCTTGACCATGATAATTCAAGGGTAGTGCCAGATCAGCTTGGCGCCAAGCTAATCTGGCACTACCCTTGAATTATCATGGTCAAGCCATCTCCAGCTGTAGGGATCAGGGACTAAAAGGGTAAACAGGACTGACTTTTCTGGGGTGTCTACAACACTCTTTCTATGTCGCACGAATGACTTGTCTCACCGCTTCAGTCAACCTTTTAAAACAAATTTCGGATAAAACAGAGCCTATTCAGCTCTGGCACTTGTTATATCCGAGGTTCACCGTTAGATTATAGGAGGCGGTATGACCCGTGGCTGTCGACTTTGTGATAGCCCAAGAGTAGCGCCTGGTGCTTCACTGAGTCGTCTATACACGCACCCGTCTCGATGAAGAAACGCAAGAGGCAAAACTTGAACAAGCTATATTTGCTGGTCCGTCTACCTTCATTGCCGCACAATCCAACTGCAAGTGACATAGATGCTCATGAGCGCCCGCAGTTGCGGGGGCTCAGTCATGCGGATCCGTTTGGCTCTTGCTGAGACCACCGAGTATCAATGTCCCTTGGGTGGCTGGTGTGGGCTCTTTGCTGTTGAATTACAAAAAGTTTTCAGCACACAATCTGCATCCACTGTTTAACCCTTTTACCCCCAAGGTCCCATTTCTCAAATAAAGTTGGAGGTGTTGCCTAATGACTATGTACCAGTTGCAGGCGATGGACTCAGTGACCATGATATATCAAGGGTAGTGTCAGATTAGCTTAGCGACTACAGGCGCCAAGCTTAATCTGGCACCACCCTTGAAGTATCATGGTCAATCCATCTCCTGCTGTAGGGACTCAGTCGGGGCTAAATGGATTAATGCTGTTGAACCTTTACGAATTTGTGCCAACTGAAAACAGCAGCAGCCTGCGGCAGTACATACAACAGGTCACATTACATAGTCAAATGTGGCCAGTTCAGGCAGTGCAAGGACCGGTGTTTTTAAAAATAATTTTTGCCTTGTTTGAAATGTTGTAGTAGGGCTGAATGTTAGAATTTGCTGGAAATTTCTGGTTACATGAGAGGAGACATGTTTGGTGCTTTGATTCATACCATCCTGAGCTTATCCAGTGGACAATTGTGGGCCTATGTTGAGTTGCCGTTGACGTAGTGATTTGAGGGGCACGCTGATTTCAGCTGTGCTTGGGTGTGGGGTTGGTAAGGAATCGGGTTCATAGCCAAGAAATGAGACTGTCAATGTGCTGTTTTTATTGTTATTTTGTGCATGGCAAATGTGCAGCTGGTGGGCAGTAGTGTTTTTTAGGGGATTGAAATATTAGGGGATGCCTGGGACTGACTATGGCTAAGAGACTGTACAGTACGGAAACAGCACTGTACGTGTACCGGGACCAACATGTGCGGCGACCCCTGCCGGAAAGTGAACATGCTCCAACTGCAAGAGACATACATCCTCATGACCGCCCGTGATTGTGGGGGCTCATCAGTGAGACCTATGCGGCCTCTTGCTGAGACCAATGTTTCTTGTATGATGTTGGTTTTTGGTCGTTCGGAATGCACCACAAGATTTCTGAAAACAAAGGTGTACGTGCAGCGCCTAACAGTCTGTGGCAGGGAAGGGGTTAAGACGAGACAATGCTCCGCTACGCCGGTCACGAGGCCGGGTCATATCTCTGTTTAGTCTAGATGAGCAAAAGTTTCATGACACGGCGGCCGTTCCGTCGGTATGATGAAGCGTATGACTGCAGGGACGTAGCGGGCCACTCCGGCGCTCCGGCGACCGCCGGAGTACTTTTTGGACAAAAAAAAAAAAAAAAAAAAAAAAAAGAGAGAGAGAGAGAGAGAGAGAGAGAGAGAGAGAGAGAGAACAAACCTGTCGTGGTGTCAAAACTTCGCAAGTGTATTCATGTTTACCAAAAATGACAACATTTGTTTGCGCCACTGGCTCAGTGCACCACTGAGCAGTGGCTGGTAAACAGAAAAGTGTCAAAATCGCCGGCCCAAGTACGAAAGCTACTGACCGAAGTGCATCAACACAACAGACTTCTGCATTACTAGCTCCACCAATTTAGCAGTGGTAAAAAGCAGAAAGAAGGACATGAGGCTCAATCAAATTAAAATCTGCACGCTGACTAGAACGACCTCCTAATAAGAAACCAACTGGCAGTGGAAATATCTTATTCCTACGAGCCACACCGCAACCAATACAAAGCCCCCCCCCCCCCCCCCCCCCCCCAAACAACGGGGGAAAGAAAACGGAATGAACCAGAAACAGAAAAACCGCCAGACAAAATAATAGAAAATACATGTGGACGAAAAACCTCCCACACTTTCAAAGACTGAATCCTACTAGCCGCATTCATCTTCTCCTGACTGAACCCTACGATATTCTTTGAATGGGTTGACTTCATGGGTCTTTGCAGAGACAAGGGAGCAACGAAACAACTATAATAACTCTTCATATACTTTAAACAGGGCAGATACAGCAAAGCTTTGTACGCCTACGACATGATCAACGGGCGCTGCGCCACTTATACGGAACCCCGAAACACCACAGACAACCATAGAATTGCCCCACCAACAATCAAAACTAAGGACACGACATGAAAAGAACACACCACCACTCTCCACTAGCCTTTCCAAGTAATAGTGTGAGCGAGAGTACATCCTCTTGAACAATACAAAATGAACCATAAAACAAACTACCATAAAAACCTAACAAAGGTTTACTTAACAAAAACAAAAGGGTCAGCATGCTGATGAAGGCAGCACTTAGCCAATAAAGGCTTAAACATGCCCCGAAATACACCTGACAGCTAACACAAAACGTGACTAATTTGTGAATTGTCATAAGGGTATACGGCTGGTCACATCAAGCCATCGCGGGTGACATATTTTTTTGTGCCTCTTATGAGTGTTCTGGATGTTGGTAAATCTATTTCTAGTTTAAAAAACAAATCATCTTGCGGTCCAGACGGCATCAGTACTCAGTTTTTTAAATTATCTCTGCCATTCATCATTGTGTCACTGACATTCATCTACAATCTAGCCATTAAGCATAATGTATTTCCTAACGAATTAAAAAGAGCTAAGGTAATTCCTCTTCCCAAAAGCAAAGACTTAATCAATTTAAATGAGTACAGACCTATATCTATTTTATCATCAATTTCGAAACCACTTGAAAGACATATACATAAACATCTCCTAAATTTCCCTGAATAAAATCATCTGTTTGGTAATGCACAATCCGGGTTTCGACCTTTACGTTCCTGCCAGACTACTCAAAATCACATTATTGATAAATGGCTCTCTGCCATTAATGACAATAAAGTATCAGGCGCAATCTTTCGTGACCTTAAAAGGCATTCGATCTTGTCAATCATTTCATCCTCCTGAAAAAAACTACCACTTTATCACATTAACTCGAATACTGTTTCCCTCTTGTCTTCATATCTCAAAACAGAACACAGAAAGTACTCCTAAATGGCAAATTTTCATCAAACGGTGTAGTGACTTGTGGTGTTTAACAGGGATCTATTCTAGGCCTTTATTGTTTCTAGTATTTATTAATGATCTGGCCCTGTGCATATCTCACCCAGAGGTTAACTTGATTTGTTCACTGACGACACAACCGCACACACATCTAACAAGGAGCTAGCGAACATCAGTGAGGTACTCCAGCAAAGTCTGGACGAAGTACCTGACTGGTGCATTACTTATTACATGATAATTAGCATTCCAAAGACAAAGAGCATGTTGGTTACAACACGCCAGAAACATCAGCGCAGACTACCAACTTTAACACTTACCTTAGATGGCCACCCTATAGAACAAGTAACTAAGCATCGCTTGCTGGGCGTAACAGTAGACAACCAGTTAAACTGGAAACCTCATGTTGATAATGAATGCAAAACTCTGTCCAAAAACTTGTTCCTTTTGTCTAAGATCAGCCATATAGTTAATCCTGACGTTTGCAAACTTTTGTACAACGCGCATATCAAAACACTGTCTGGGACCGTTGCAGCGAAGTTCATATGAAAAAAGTAAAAGCTGTATCGTCGAGGTGTTAAACTCATACTTCCTGGACCCGCTCCCACAGACAAAAAAAAATTAAATCAAATCTCCTAAATTGCTGGCATTAAACAAACAATTCGAAATTAATCGGTGTGTATTAATGTACAAGATTTTATACGAGAGAACCCCACTCCATTTGCGAACTTTGTTTTCAGATAATCATAGACAAAACACGAGAAACAGGTCGCTGCACCTACTAAGAACAAGGTAAGATATATATAAAACTAGCCTGGCCTTTTCAGGTGCAAAGGCATGGAATAATTTACCCCAGTATCTTAAGTCTATTTCAAAATTTAGTATATTTAAGGATCGCCTTTATCGCTTTTTACTTCTAAACTAATACCACGATTTAATTTTCCTCTTTTAATGCAGTACTCTCAGAGACATGTTCTAATTATAAGATGACCTCAGCTTTTGTCGATGTTATTATGTTTGTTTGGTGGGGTTTTTGTTTTTTTGTTTTTTTTTTTCGTCTTTTATGCTTTTCGTACATTTAAATGTTCTTGATACTATGTTTGTCTGTTTTTTTCTTTAATATTTTATTGTGTTGCTCGATATATATGTATGTGTGTAGTGTAGCAGGACAGTTTGTAAGAGAGGCATCCGCATGTCTAAAACTTTATCCTGAATAAAAACGTTTCATCATCACATAGTGGTGTGCGATGTACAGACACCCTTTTTACTAAAAAAAGGATCACGCATGCACGAGGTTCGACAGAACCATTTAATGGTACTTCACGTCCACAAGTCTAAAACTGACTCGCTCAACTTGATTCGTGTTGCCAACAACTTTGTGGCTTCTGCAGCACGCAGGCAAACAGTTTTTGGGACATTTTCTGAGCTGGACGTGTCAAAAACCAATGTGTTAAAAAAATCCCGTGCAAAACAAACGTCTGCTGTTAATGTTGACTCAGGAGATGCAAAGCTTTTGTGAAGAACATTTCTTCATGGATTATATCTTTTGTTTCGCAAGTCTCATCAACAACAAACGATCTTCAACTCTGACATGTTGTGATCTTTTAACTACAGAAAGGCGAGTTTGTTTACTAATTGATTGGTTTTCCCATGACCACCTGAAGGATTTCAACAATTGTGACATTTCAAATTCTTGATTCCAAGCCAGCATATCATAGGTAAGTCTGTCTTTGGATGTGAATGTTGTTTCTTTAAAACAGCTTCTGGTAAACTTTCCGACTTTCTCTGGTAACCGCCGGACTACTTTTCTCATGCCCGCTACGTCCCTGATGAGCTAATTCAACTGGCCGACTTCAGAATTAGTAAATTAGTAAGAAACTTACCTCATGAAGAACTTGGATCAGAGTTGACTGAAACCACTGCTCCTCTCGGTTAGACAACTTGAAATTACTCAAAATTGTGGAAACGCTGGCGGCATGCGGTTCAAACTGAGACTAACACAGACACTCTCACGCCCTAGAAACAATTACTGAGTTCTTGATGACTAACTAACTAAATAACACTGTGTTTGGTTGGTAGATCAATTCTGATGTCAGGCTCTGGGTACACTTGTTTTATACCTGCAGAAAGTGTGACGATCTTATTAGTTACGCAGAAATAATTTTAGCACTACGAGACGGCAACCGCGGTGCGCGTGTGTCAGTCTCGCGCACTGGTCAAAATGTTGAATCTCGCGCGTTTGCTTGCAGTTGTACTTTGGTCCCCGACGACTACCTTTGAATAAAGATATAAAAAAGGGCTAACAGCCGCAAAGAGAGGCATAGATTTGTATGAGGCCCTGTAGCCGCGCGGTTTTATCGTACTCTATGTTGTCTGCAGATCGAATCTAGCTTGCTGAGTGGCTGGTTTGGTGACCCCATGCGGACATCTACATAGCACGCGGGAAATCCTCAAAATCATCGCGAGGCCCTACTCTCCCAAACTTAACATCCCCATTTGGATTACTTGACTACTCCATCTGCGTCCTGCGGCACACTTCCTAAAGGTCGAGTCCACTCTAAGCAGGTTGACAAGGGTTTTCAAACGCGCCTTAGCAGACGACACAACCAGCCAATCAGGAGAGAGCTGAATCTATTCAATAGGCTTGAAAGTTGCAAAAAGTGGAAAAGCGGAATGTTTTCTGTTTAAAAGTTGTTAAAATTTGCATGAATGTCAATCTTACAGTCTTTGGTGAACTTTTTCTACAATACAATTGGTTACAATTTGAAAGCGGGCGCTGCATTTGATTTGAAATGGCGTGTAAACAGAGAACTGGGTCGCTTGATAAGCAAACACTGACGGCGCGCTACACACGTGACTTCCCTCCTGAGGACACTGTCATAGGAGAGGCCGGTGAGGAGAGAGGAATGTGCTGCCTCGGTAGCGCATGTATCATTCCACTTTCTACAAATCGCAATATTTAACGAAAATTAAAAACAAAATATATAAATACAAAGCAAAGAAGTGCGCCGGTGTTGCAATTCAGTATTGGAGGGGGGAGGGGTGGGGGGGGGGGGGGGGGGTAGAGGGGAGGGGGATGGCATGAAACCTCGCGGCGGCTGCGTAAATCTATGCCTTTCCCGGGCGGCTTGTGGCTCAGTACTGATTAGCCCTCTCTTCAAGTACCGGCATGGCATGGATTCACGACAATTTCAGTTGCAATTCACGAATCACGAATCAATTTTTTTTTATTATTAAATAAATAACTGAGGACATTCACGTTTCACGATGGAAAGCTGAGACTCTTTTAACCCTTTTAGCGCCTCTGATGGGCTCAAGTTTCCCGAATGTTTTGGAAGAGTTACTTAACGCGGACTATGTACCACTGTGCGGTCTTGCAGGAGGTGGATTGACCAGGACGTGTAAACAGGCGCCAAGCGAATCTGAATTCAGTTATCATGGTCACCGAATCAACTCAGTGAGTCTCCTCCGGGTGTTGGCGCTACTGTATGACTGACTAGGGTTAACCGTCCGAAAACTCTAACAATGAGAGAGAGAGAGGGGGGGGGGGGGGGGGAGGGCTGTATGCTAGAACTAGAACTGACTGAATCAGTCAATGTGGCTTGGTAAACTCATGAACGTCTATGCCCGGACTATGATTCAACTTTGCCTCAGCATGGTTCTGCTCGCCGGAAAATCAAACGGCGACGGAGACAGAGAGAGAGAGAGAGAGAGGGGGGGGGGTGGGGAGGGGGGTGTGGGGGGGGGGTGTGGGAAGACTTCAGTAAATATTAAGACAGTGACAACAGACTTTTCACGTTACACAACTCAAATCAGTAACCAGGACATTCAGTTCACGGATCGCGAAGATTGTACTGTTGGGCTTTAGTCACGACGAACCCTGATGATGAAAACGTGCAATCACGACAAGTCACTCATGCGAACACTTGAGATACTGAACAAAATTTAAAAACAAAACAAAAAAATTTGTTACCCGCCATTCAGCCCTGACGCACTACAGCAGGAGATGGGTTGACCGGCAGGAGGCTGATGATTCAAGCGGCTAAGCTAATCTAGCACCACCCTTGAATGATCCATCTCCTGCAATTGGTGCATACTAGTAGTCGTTAGATGACTCCTCAGTCAACTCAGTCCAAAATCAGTTTGGGAAATACGGCAGTGGGGCTGAATGAGCCCGTAAGAATCCAGAGCAGCGCGGAACTACAGAAAGTCGACATTCACTGAACTGTCGCATTCCGACGTTTGCGGCCATCATCGTTAAGCAGATAAGTTATTCACGGTCCCTACAGTGAGTCCGTCTGATGATGTCAGTAGTAGCCTGCAATTCAAGACAGGACTTGTATTAGATACCCCCATCTCCACTGACTCCGGCCTCCCGCCGGCATACTCCGGGCACGCGGCCGGCCCTTCAACTCAAGTTCCCGCACCGCCAGGACCGGACCCTGGACTCGGCCCCGCTAATTCGCATATTCCTCAAACGCTAAAGCCCCAGGCCGCCAAACTGAAACGGCAAAGATAAAGAAAAAACCAACAACAAATAAACAAACTTGAATGGTCTCATGTCAGCCTGAATGACATTCGGCGGGAACCGTGACTGAGCCAGTAATTTCAAGTGTTTCTGTCTGTTTAACCCATTTAGCCCCAACGCCCCGATAGCAGAAGTAGTCCCAAATGAACTTGACGCCTTACTCAGTGAAGGCGACAGCCTCATGGCACCGGCTACCCTTGAATTATCATGGTCGAACTATTTCAGTCCTGCAACTGACTGATACATCATGATAGTCGTTAGGTAGGCCCTAACACCTCTATACTTTGGCTGGAAATGCCGCGGCCGTGCGGTTACATGGGTTAAATGGTTTATAGCAGTTGCTCGGCATTAGGCGCGCGAACTGAAAGTCGCAGTGACCAGGAGGAGATTCTGATTCAGTACGGTTTCCAACCCTCCACATTATCCACATTCGTGACTGCGAGGCACATATCTACATGTATCTCTGCGGCCCGCAGTCGCAGCTATGCTGGGACAACTCGTGAAACTCCGCTGTGTGTTTCTTGCTTATAAAGGTATGCGGCACCTAGTTTGCGGCGGCGGGGGACGCTTGACGATGACGGAAAACTGTCGTGGCGGTATTCCGAGAAAGTGCAGATAACGAAACAGGGACATTGTGTGCTGGTCTGTGATTTTAGACCTTACGGCTTCCAGCCGTAAGGTCTAAAACCACACAGCAGCACACGTCATTTGATTATTCAGGCATTTATTCCGTCTCCCCGCCACATTTTGTACTGATTTGAAAAACTGAGGGAGTTGCCATGCTGTCGCCGGGACGGCATTTCGCAATTCACACTGACTCTCCGTATCTACGACAGGCATAGACTCCCGATCGATCAATCCGATCAATCTGTCGATCAGAGTCTTTGATTTTCATCAATCAATTAACCCTTTTAGCCCCAAGGTCCCATTTCTCAAATTTGGGAGGTGTTCCCTAACGACTATGTACCAGTTGTAGGAGATGGATTGATAATGATAATTCAAGGGTAGTGCCAGATGAGCTTGGCGTCTTCAGGCGCCGAGCTCATCTGGCACTACCCTTAAATTATCATGATCAATCTATCTCCTCCAGCAAGGTCCCGGGGCTAAAAGGGTTAATCAGTTAGTATGTCAATCAGTCAATTTATGCATTAACCATCCATGCATCGATCCACCCATCCATTCACCTATTAATTTACCAATTACTTCCTGTACGTTAAAAAAATCTAATACTGCTCTGAAAACGTTTGATGGCCTTTGATTGTGAGTCACGTTAGAGAACTAAATATTGTAACGGAATTATACAGCGAATTGTACTCGTTAGTGCACAGAATCATTATTACACTAATTACAGTATAATATCAAGTTTAGTAGGACATCTGTGTCGAAAAGCAGTACAGAAGAACCTTTTAAAGCGGATCCCCTTAAGGGAGATCACCTGTCATTTAAAGACCACCATTCAGGTGACTGTAGCCACCTGAATGGCGGTGGTCTTTAAGGACAGGTGACACTTTTATCCCCTTCCAGACTTCTCTTGAGACAGCACTTGTATCTTAATGCTGTTTTTCCCCCAAAAAAGATGGTTGCACAGACAGGTTTCACTGTACTCAAGCGCAGTTACGCAAGAGGATACCGCAATAAAACAGAATGCAATGATCCTCAGCTAGCCATTCATACCAACCATTATTTTATATACTAGTAACAGATATGTGTGGGATTAGTCCGGGAACGAGTAGGACGTCCTCTAACAGTTACGTGAGGTTCCGGAGGCGGATCGACAAGGACAGTTCAAGGATACCACTCAAGCTATGTAGCAGCTGCTCTTGCCCCATCTATGTCCCGTGCGGTTGTAGTTCTGCAGAGGTGAATGAGTGATCTCATTCAACTCTGAAACACCGACACAGGAGATAGATTGACCATTATAGCTAAAGGGTAGTGCCTGATTAGCTTGGCGCCTAAAGGCACCAAGCTAATCAGGCGCCGCCCTTGAGCTGTCGTTGTCGATTTATCGCTTGTCTTTTTGGAGGACACCTCTCGAAGTCGAGACACGCGATCTGTGACTGAGCTGTACGTGAGAGTTTTAACCCTGTTATTGTCCGACCGCCTACCCGCTCTCTCGCCCGTCTATCCGTCCGTCCGATCGTCCGTCCGTCTGTCCATTCATTCCTTAATTCATTCATTCGTTCTTTCGTTCGTTCTTCGTTCATTCGTTCGTTCGTTCGTTCATCATTCATTCACACGTTCGTTCTTTTGTTATTGCCTTTGTTTCTTTGTTGGTTTCTTCATTCGTTCAATCACTCTTTAATTCAATCATTAAGTGGACTCCACAAACGATAATTCTTTTGTCAACTCGAGCTCCCCCTTATTCACTCTGCGTTCCCTACGTTCTTCCTTCAACCCCGCCCCCCACAAACCCACCCGCACCCACTCCCTCCCCCTGTCTTTTTATTGTTGCTCCTCCTGTGATGGACTCTCCACGAAAATGGCATCCGGTACTGACTCCGTCCACCCTGTTAGATCAGTGGAACATAGCAAACGACGTAATTTGTCAAACGGTCAAACAATCAATGTCCATGAAACCTTCACAGATTCGTCCGAGCATTAAAACACTTCTGACACACCGTTTTATTTTGCGCGAAACCGGCGCACGCAACAGGTTATATGATCAGATGACAAGTCAAGAACATGTTTACCCTGATCTCAAAGTTCCCTGCTGCGGCGGTGTTATGTGCACTTAAGGACATACGCGGCAGACAGAGACTGATCTTGACACTCCGTCCCCCGTGTGCCGGTCTGCGATTTTGGATCGTACGGCTCGACAGCCGTAAGGTCCAAAATCCCAGACCAGCACACAGGGGGGTTCAAAATCACAGGCCAGATGAATTTTCACGAACCAGAAAATATTTTCGGTCCAGATCTGTCATATTTATGTTCAGACTTGTGGACATTGGTTTAATACGTTACACGAATTTATCAAGCGGTGTGACTTTAAATCTTTATCAATTGCTACGATTGTGGTTGTGTTATCCTGTGAGAGCGTACATGTGTTATTCGTAGGTAACGACCCGATGTTTATTTGAGCTATCACGGTTATGATTCACGTGTTTTTTTTTTTAATAGATTTTTCTTTTGTTCGTGAGTAGAGCCGATTTTGTTTTGTTTAGTCCGAAACGTTGTAGACAGGTCGCACTGTCTGGTGGCCTCGTAAGTGTCACGTCGGTTAGTTGACATCGCAACATTTTCGCTACTTTTTGTTTTCCTGTGCGCGTGTATCGAGCAGCCTTTATTTCGTTTGGTGAACGTTCTCGTACCTTTTTGAGCTATCATAGATAGGGATACCATACTTTTATGTGTCTTTATTATACGCTAGAATTTAGAGCTGAAGTGAGCAGCCGTGTTTTTGTAGCCTGATATATTGTTTCTGTTAAGTTTATGTTAATGAGCTTCGGCTGCGTGTTTCGTTCTGATTGGTTAAGTTGTATGATTTCCATAGAAGATTCTAGATTTTCGTAGTATTTATAAGGAGGGCGCTGGGAAAGCCCGGTAGTACATTGTCTTGCTTTGTCAGTTGTAGAGATACGCAGTTTATTGCGAGAGACGCTGTGTATGAGAAACTTTGTGTCGTAGTGAGGACATCGCAGAAGAGACTTTGTATTCAGTAGTTTGTGCATTTGAAAGTGCATTATTGTGTGGATATCGCATCGCTGAATTAAATATTGTTGGAACTGTTACTCCAGTATTGTCTACATCCTTAAGCCACGTGTGACGGATTGCAGCTGAACGAGGTTTACTTTAAAGAACTCTACGTGCGTGTGTGTCTGGTGTGTTTATCATACTTCGACTACAACTCCACCACGTAACATTTTGGCGACCCCGACGAGACCTCTTCAGTTGGTTCAGTGGAAAGGGTAGCAGGAGAAAACAGCCAGCAGTGAAAAGCAGAGATGGCGACATCGGAATTGGAGATATTACTGAAAATTGGAAAGGAATGTGGACTCGAAGGAGCTCAACTCCTCGAGTTTGTAAAGGAGAGAGAGGAGAAAGAAGAAAAGAGACGAGAGAGAGAAGAAAAGGAGAGACTGGAGAGAAAAGAGAAAGAAGAAAAGAAACGAGAGAAAGAAGAAAAGGAGAGACTGGAAAGAGAAGAAAGAGCCAAAGAACGTGAAATCAGGAGACTCGAAATCCAAGCAGAAGAAGCAGAGAAACAGCGAAGAGAAGCAGAGAAACAACGAGAAGAGGAGCGAGAAGAGGCGGAGAGGCAGCGTCAACACGAAATTCATCTAAAGCAGATGGAGAGGCACAGAGCCAGCGAACTAATGAAGCAACAGCATTAGCGAGCAGAGAACAAACAGCCCGTGCGCCAAAACTTCCACCTTTCATTGAAAATTCAGATAAGATGGACGCTTATTTGGAGCGATTCGAGCGCTTCGCAAATAGCAACAATTGGAAACAAGAGACTTGGCCTATTAAACTGAGCGCACTTCTAACTGGCAAAGCGCTTGAATTTTACACCCGCTTACCAAGAGAAGAAGCCGAAGATTATACTCAGTTGAAAGCCGCCCTGTTGAGACAGTACGACTTCACTGAAGAAGGTTACAGGCGACGATTTCGGAACTGCAAGCCTGAAGAAGGAGAAACACCCGGCCTATTCATTGAGAGAATCAGAAGCTACCTGGAGAAATGGATAGAGCTGGCTGGTTTAAACAGAGAGTACCAGGACTTGTGTGACCTCATCATCAAAGAACAAGTTTTCAGCGCATGTTCTAAGGACCTGGCCGCCCACCTTAGAGAGCAAAAAGAACAGTCACTAAAGGCCCTGGCCGACTTCGCTCAAAGATACCTTGATGCTCACAACATGAAGTTCGGGTCCAGTAAGCCACAGCGTGTGTCTACACCAGCGGAGGAAATCCATAATGTCAGAGACACCCCGAGATACAAGCCGGTGGAGAACCTGACATGTTTTCTCTGTGGAAAGAAAGGCCACAAGGCGATATGGTGTCATTCTAAAGACATTCCCCAAGGCGACAACATCAGAAGATCCAACCCAGATCGTGGGATAGCAGGCAGAAGCAGTACCACGTCTCAACACAGAGCTGCCGCTGTATTAGCCAATGATGTGACGTCATCCAATGACTTTGAATTCAGAGAAAAGCGAGCGACACCAGAACTGATCGAATCTTTCAGAAAGAATGGACGCATCCCAGTAGGAGATGGGACTACAGTTTTACCAGTCTCAAACATCGCGCTGCCTGAAAATGAAGTGCCGAACATGCCGGTGGTGTCAGGATTCGTCGGCGACACACCAGTGAGAGTGTTGAGAGATAATGGTTGTAGCTGCATCTAGAGAGGACCTAGTAGCTGAAGACCAGAAGCTACAGGAATGGACCACCCTCATTTTGGCTGACGGAACTGTAAGGATTATCCCCCTTGCCAAAGTCAGTGTCGACACCCCATACTTGACAGGAGAGGTGAAGGCGTTGTGCGTGAAGACGCCAATCTACGACCTCATCATCGGAAACATTGATGGTGCCAGAAACGCAGACCATCCAAATCCAGAGTGGAGACCTGAAATATGTTCTGTTACCACGAGAAGTCAAGCAAAGAAGAGTCACCAGACCATCCCTCTAACAGTGGCGGACAACACGGAAGCAGCTGTCGTGAATAGGGACAGGCTGGTGGAGCTACAGAGAGGTCAAAACAAACAAAAATCGGCGGAATCGGTGCGTCTTGCTGATGACGAAAGACTAGACGACGAGAACCTGTTTGACCTTAATGAACTCCGACACAAAGAAAATGTAGAAGATATCCAGTTCGGTCAGAATCTGACCCAGACTCAACGTGAAGAACTGCGCGTCCTGACTCAAGAGTTCGAGCATCGGTTTACACCTGACCCAGGGACAACAGACACCATCATGCACGAGGTAAACCTGACGTCAAACGAGCCAGTTCGCAGCAAACCTTATCGTCTTCCTTATAACACGAGGGAAGAATTGAAAAAGGATATCAAGGAAATGCTGAGTCTGAATGTCATGAGAGTCCAAGTCACCCTATGCGTCCCCAGTTGTCATCGTGAAGAAACCAGATGGATCTAACCGAGTGGGTGTGGACTATCGCAGACTCAATAAACTAACAATCTTTGATCCAGAGCATATGCCCACAGCGGAAGAACTGTTCCAGAAGGTCAGTGGAGACCGATTTTTCTCCAAAATTGACCTAAGCAAAGGGTATTGGCAAATCAAGGTTGCAGAAAAAGATATCCCCAAGACAGCGTTTGTCACACCCGACGGTCATTGGGAGTTCCTGAAAATGCCTTTTGGTATGGTGAACAGTGGTGCCACATTGAAGAGAGGACTGAAAAAGATCCTAGAAGATGTGCAAAATGTGGTCTTTTTCTGGGACGACATTTTGATCCATACCAAAACTTGGGGGGACCACCTCAAAGCCCTCCGAGAACTGTTCCAAAGACTGTCAGAAGCGAATTTCACCATCCGTCCAAGCAAGTGTATTCTTGGAGCTGACAACATAGACTTCATTGGACATAAATTGAGCGAAGGTTTAAAGGGACTACACGACGCCAACGTGCAGAAGATCAGGGATGCCCCGCGACCTACGACCAAGACGCAAGTCCGCTCATTTATGGGCTTGGCGAACTACTACCGGGAGTTCATACCAAACTTTGCGGCAGTCACAGCACCCCTGACTGATTTGCTGAGGAAAGGACAACCTAACATAGTGAAGTGGGAGGATGCCCAAGAGCGAGCATTCCAGGCGGTTCGAGACATCCTAACCGAGAAGCCTATTCTACACCTTCCTGACCCATTGGAAATGTTCTTCCTGAGAACAGATGCCTCCAACGAAGGAGTAGTCTTGATGCAAGAAGATAACGGAAAACTCCGCCCAGTGAGCTACGCCAGCAGAAAGTTGACCAGAGCTGAGAGAAACTACTCGACCATCGAGAAGGAGTGCCTAGCCATCATTTGGGGAGTAAGGCGATTCGAACTGTAGCTTCTGGGAGTGCCATTTGTTCTCCAAACAGACCATCAGCCCTTGAACTATCTAAACTCTGCAAAGTTTACAAATTCTCGTATTATGAGATGGGCGATGTTTTTGCAGAATTTTGACATTAAACTACAGTCTATCAAGGGTTCGCAGAATTTTGGAGCAGGATTACCTGAGCAGAGCAGTTTAAATGAACATTTCTGTGTCCAGAACATTTGTATGAAACATTTCCATGCTCAGGACTGTTTACAGGAACTGTGAGACGTTTATTTTAATTTGATTTTTGATGTGAAGCTATATTTTGTTTAGGGTTTTGTGTAGGTTTACACAGCCACAACCGTATTTTTGAATCTGAGAAGAATTTTTTGTGAAATTTCATTCTTAAGAGGGTAATGTTACGATTGTGGTTGTGTTATCCTGTGAGAGCGTACATGTGTTATTCGTAGGTAACGACCCGATGTTTATTTGAGCTATCACGGTTATGATTCACGTGTTTTTTTTAATAGATTTTTCTTTTGTTCGTGAGTAGAGCCGATTTCGTTTTGTTTAGTCCGGAACGTTGTAGACAGGTCGCACTGTCTGTGGCCTCGTAAGTGTCACGTCGGTTAGTTGACATCGCAACATTTTCGCTACTTTTTGTTTTCCTGTGCGCGTGTATCGAGCAGCCTTTATTTCGTTTGGTGAACGTTCTCGTACCTTTTTGAGCTATCATAGATAGGGATACCATACTTTTATGTGTCTTTATTATACGCTAGAATTTAGAGCTGAAGTGAGCAGCCGTGTTTTTGTAGCCTGATATATTGTTTCTGGAAAGTTTATGTTAATGAGCTTCGGCTGCGTGGTTCGTTCTGATTGGTTAAGTTGTATGATTTCCATAGAAGATTCTAGATTTTCGTAGTATTTATAAGGAGGGCGCTGGGAAAGCCCGGTAGTACATTGTCTTGCTTTGTCAGTTGTAGAGATACGCAGTTTATTGCGAGAGACGCTGTATATGAGAAACTTTGTGTCGTAGTGAGGACATCGCAGAAGAGACTTTGTATTCAGTAGTTTGTGCATTGAAAGTGCATTATTGTGTGGATATCGCATCGCTGAATTAAATATTGTTGGAATACTCCAGTATTGTCTACATCCTTAAGCCACGTGTGACGGATTGCAGCTGAACGAGGTTTACTTTACCTACGTGCGTGTGTGTCTGGTGTGTTTATCATACTTCGACTACAACTCCACCACGTAACATCAATGATAGGTGTGTGTGAGGTGGAAAAAAATCAATCTCACTTAAGGCACATTTGTCCTTCAGTGTGAAGGCAAAAACAGTCCATTTTTGTCAAAAGCGAGATTTGCATCCTATTACAATGAAAATCTCGTTTTTCACAAAAAACTGACTTGTTTTTTTTTTCTATCACAGTGCAGACATGTACAGCGGAGTATGACACGAGGAATCCCAACAAGAGTGTGCTAGTCTGTGATTTTGGACCTTAAAGCCACATGCTGTTGGATCCAAAATCACAGACCAGCACACACATGTCTTGCAAAGGGGGGGTTTCAACATCGATAAAATAAAATGTTTGCACCTATCCAGCCTCAGTACAGCAACATGGATAGACAATGATACCGAGTTCAAGTGTGGTGCCAGAAGAGGCACCCAGTTTTCCTGGCAATACTCTTGAACTACCATGACTGATCTTTCTCCTAGTAAGATACGCTCAACAACGAATTTCGATCTTAGAGTTTCAAGTCATACATTAACCCTTTGCTTGTCGGTAGCGCTTTTTTGTCGAGGTGATTCCTGCAGGAATCACCTCGATACCGACAGCCAGCGGGTTAATCAGTCAGTTTCAATCGGCAAGGTCGATCTGGACTTACCCCGTAGGCGTCAGTTTTCGTGAACTACATACACTGCCCTCCGAGTCAAAAGCAAACGGCAATGCCCTTGCATGAGTCGGCACACAAGAAAAACACTTAGCGCACAGCAGCCGGCCGCTTAGTGTCCACTTCGTACAGCAGACTACAAGAAACGACTCCTTCTAGCACTCGGGTTGCTTGACTCTCTAGACTGAATGTAATAATACCGTCATGTTCGAGTCACGTTTCCAGTCCAAGTGACTTTTTTTTCGTCTGGCCTCAAGGGGTCACACTGAATGGTGGCCTTTTGCGCATTGGAAATGCAGTTATTGTGTAGCTAGACGACCAGAAACTGAGAATGCTGTTCCCTCCAAGACATAAACCTACACGCTTTGAAGCTATAGTTGTCGTCACCCGAATGTCACAGTTACTCCCTCCAAGACTTGGCTGAATTTACCTCTATGTTCGGTGAACGTAACGGCATGCTCAAACCCGATTTCCTTCGGGTTCTTTCCGACTTTAGGACTTTCAAACCCGAGCTGCCAACTGCTACACACAGTAAAGAAATTTCCAAGAAAGAAAGAAACACGCTTAGAAAGGACAAGCACAACACAGATGGTGTTGCACTTGTCCTTTCTAAGCGAGTTTCTTTCTTTGTTGGTTTTGCATAGTTACACTTGGCAGTCATCTTTTGTTGCGGATTAATACAGCGAGTGTAAAAAAAAACTTTGTTTATAACAAGGTCGACTATATAGGTCTACATGTACGTGAATAGTTAGATATAACAAGGCTTTTCAGACATCCCGATTTCATGGTTTTTATGTAAATTAAATCGCGTTTACTGTCTCATAAGGGCGAATAACCCTTTCGTTGCTAGCGCTCCGGCAAATGTTATGTTTCTGAAATTCCTATACGCTCAACGCCAGAGAATCCCCACTGTCCAAGGAATGCAGTTATAAAACAGAGCCAGCAAGAGTCATAGAACCACATGAGTCCCCGCATTTGCGGGGGCTCATGTGGTTCTATGACTCTTGCAGATGGGTGGTGTTCACTTTGTCTCAACAGTAAAAGGGTTCAGCTCGGCCTCCTTGTTAGAACGATTTATGTCTTCTTCGTTAACACATGATACCCGGGGGTAAGAAATATTACGACGAAATGCCGTGCACCGTAGAACACCCTGATTAAATGAACGTATCATGTTACAATTTCATTCATTAATTTTGGGATTAAGGTCTCGACCTAGCGACCGAGTGCCCTAAATAGAAATTCAAAGATAGTGTCAATAAATTTACAAACAATTCCAACATCGATCAAAAAGTGTTACAAATGCGCAAACTGCGGGACAATCTCTTTTTTGATCGATATGGAAATAATATATAATTATATGACTGTATGTTCATTTGTGATACGAATTTTTATCTTAACTGAAACAGTTTCTTTAATTCATAAAAGGCGCCTTGCCTCTATAGCTGCGAAAGTATCGTATACACTTTCGCAGCTATTGATGTGTGGCACCCTGAATTAGTTAAAGGCCGCAAAACTTCACTTAGTCGGGGGGGGGAGGGGGGGGGGGCAGCGTACCTGACATCTTACTGTCCAGCCTCCAAAAATTCAAACAATGGGGGATGGGGTGGGGGGAGGCAAGCGACAGTTTTACCTCAATAAAAAAACAAGAAATCGGCAAAATTTTAAGATATTTCTTTCCTCATAAATAGCAAATAAAAATGCTTACTATTAATAGTTTCTTCTCCCCCAAAATATTTTTGCAGAAAATGTCACTACAGTTTTCTCTAAAATTATTGGGGGACCAGAGGATACTCTGTCTCTCCCTCCCCCCCCCCTACTTTTTCATTAGGGCTGCCAGCCCCCACCCCCCCCCCCCCAACCACCCCACCCCACCCCACCCCACACACCTTCTCCTGTTCTTAAGCCACTGTATACAGTACTATCACTATAAATTACATCCAATAACCTTTACGTACTCACCTACACATCCGACCTACACAGTTTCATTCGTTCGCACAGAATGTCTTTTTCAATTAACATACATTCTATCGTCGTTTCAGCGTATTATCACATAAAGCCTCACTACGCTCCCTATGTTTGGCTGAAAACGTCACTCACGTCACATAAAAAGCGAAGCAATAGCGCCCTTAGAGAATGAGATCTTTTTGTCACTGCCTGTTATGCATATATAGGCACACCCAGTTAATTGAATAGTAAACTTATAGGTATGTACAATTATAGAATGGAATCGTTTCTGTAAAAGGAGGGTTGTTTTGTTTATCGCAACAGCTCTGTCTTGTGAGTTCGTGCTACTTTTAAGACTTTAAACCTTTTGCTGTCGGTAGCGGTTTTTGTCGCGATGATTCCTGCAGGAATTTACCGACAGACAAAGGGTTACGTCCATTTTTGTGAAAAGAAAGATTTTCATTGTCTTACAAAAATGGATTTGCCGACTGGCAGAGCTGTTCGTGAAAATAATGTTACTAGCAATCTAAGCAGTCTTACGGAAAGTCTCACCCCTCGGGCACATATCGGCCAGTGACCACACTGTACTGAATCGGCCAGTGATCAGCACATTATCACATGAGCCAAAATATTGTAGCAGTTTGTGTGTGTGTGTGTGTGCGTGTGTGTGTGTGTGTGTGTGTGCCGTGTGTGTGTGTGTGTGTGTGTGTGTGTGTGTGTGTGTGTGTGTGTGTGTGTGTGTGTCTGTAATTACATTTGATGTCCATTTTGTACACTTGTATTTGAAAATGACTTGTGAAATTATATTCCTTTTTAATTACTGCCGGGAAAGTAAGAACACCACCCAACTGCAGTATATATGTCTATTTTGGAAAAGAAAACCCCTGATAATTCAATGGTAGTGCCAGATTGGCTTGGCGCCTTAAGGCGCCAAGCCAATCTTGCACTACCATTAAATTGTCATGGTCAATCTTTCTCCTGCAACTGGTACATAGGAGTTAGGTAACACCTCCAAAATTTGTGACATGTGGCCATGGGGCTAAATGGGTTAAACCGAAAATGTAATAAACTATGCTGTACTTTCCGTTTCAAAGCGAGTTTCTCTCTGTTGGGTACTTATGTGCCTTTTACACGCTTGGCAGTCATCTTTATGGAGTGGTTTCTCATTAGAAATGGTTTCACAGATATGTGTCCACTGGACGTGAAGGGATTAAACAACTACTCTTTACAAAGATCAAACATCAGGCTGTGAGCATGCCCACCGTTTCCAGTATAAAAAAAAACAAAAACAAACACCTAAAGTCACACACCTTAAATCATGCACGCAAGTGGGTGTCACGTAAACACGCTGTATACCTCTGACTTGCTACACCGTATCAATAAAAGTGCAGTTGAAAATAAACCGGGTGCAACAGGCGATGAACACACAACAACCTCTTAATACGAAAAATAGCTGAAAATTGACCAGCAAGAGGCATAGATCCTCATGAGCCCCCGCAACTGCGTTGGCTCTGAGGATCTATGTCTCTTGCAGAAAAATATCAGAATTTCTGTGCTGTTGACAGGTGAATGTCTTTTTGTTCAGACACACGTATACACCCTTGTATTTAGGGTAAAACCCTTATCAACAAATACCACCCGTTTCTGGTAATACCAGAAATGGGTGGTATTTGTTGATAAGCTGCGTGGTTTAGCGATTAGCATTGACAATGTATATGATAGGAATCGGTTTAAAGGGGGCCTTCACTGCCTGGTATTTGTATCTATTGTGCAAACGAGATTAGGACGTCGGTGCCAGATTTTCTGACAGATTCGCCTCATACAGCAAGAACTGGAAAAGGGGGTAGGTAGGGTAGTGTGTGCGTGCGCGCGCGCGCGCGCGCGCGTGTGTGTGTGTGTGTGTGTGTGTGTGTGTGTGTGTGTGTGTGTGAATGGGGGTGGGGGCGAGAAGTGGGGGTGGGGGAGGGAGGAAAACGCACCTACTTTAAAGGGACCTCAGTTCATTCGACGAAGCAATGAATCCAGAAAAAAAAAACACTTTCAGGTTTGAACCTCGGCATTGATAGGCCGCAAACTTTTAAAAACCTATCAGCGTTCCCCTTAGACATTTTTAAATAAGGGTCATCCGTCCAAAAAAAAAGCAAAAAAAAAAAAAAAAGCAAACAGTGAAACTGGGAATCAACATTATGTGCTACAACTCAATGTAAAAAAAAAAATGTCTGCGATGAATCAGCAGGATGCACACGTTTCAAAACTGTGCATCAGAATTGAAATGTGTGAAGAATACTCAATAGACCGTCAGTTGTAGGGTATAGGGAACACTGTGTATAGCTGTTTCAAATGCCGTCTCAAAGTTGGTCGTTGCTATTGCCTTTGCAGTAGTTAAAAAGCTTAAACATTCAACGTTCCATTTGCAGATACAGGTCAAAAAATCATTTTAAGTTCCTCACACAATGCGCAGGGGGCTCATGGGGATCTATGCTTCTTGCAGGACAAGTTTCTTTTTCACAGTCACTATCAAGCAAGATGTAATTCAAGGAGAAATAAATTACTTTACAAGAACATAACCTCTTTTCGTGCATTGTCTAATGGACTTGTTGTAGACACTGGGTCAACCCAAAGCAGAGAAGTTGTGGGCACTGGGTCAACCAACCGCAGAGAACAGCCGGAAGTAAGTCACACGTTGTCATGTGACTATGGCGTCAGCGGTTAAATGTGCCTTTCTTCGATAAAATCAAACTATTATGGCTGCGTAAACATAGTAGGAAAAACGAACAAAAAGAGTAATGAGAAACACACACTTTACACGTTAAGGTTTAACGTCTTTTGTCCACCACAAAGATGATTTCAAAGACGGGGCACCGAAAAGAGGTCTGTACAAATGTTTGACCCCAGCTGGGTTCGAACCCACGACCTTCCGGACGAGAGTCGAACGCGCTACCTACCAACTGAGCTACCCAAGCTCCCTAGTAATGAGAAAATACAAACATTCAGTCCAGGGTATGATACCGTGAGACAACAAGCAGTATACCTCCCGGACCTCGGCCGTGAGCAGAGGTCCACGTCGGTCTGAGGGCCTTTTGCTCGTGGCTTATGTACTTTGTACACCAAGACGCCGCTTACATTACACTGTCGATGAGGTCGATAGACGGGGAGCGGGGGGGGGGGGGGGGGGGGGGGGAGGGGTCCAAGTTTTTGTTTGGGACATTTAATTTCAAGACATGGAAGGCAAAGAGGACATAATCATTATTGAATTGAGATCTTGCTTTCCTGACGGGCAATAGGGGGATTGGAGTGTCACAGTGTGTGTGTGTGTGTGTGTGTGTGTGTGTGTGTGTGTGTGTGTGTGTGTGTGTGTGTGTGTGTGTGTGTGTGTGTGTGTGTGTGTGTGTGTGTGCGTGTGTGTGTGTGTATGTGTGTGTGTGTGTGGGTGTGTGTGTGTGTGTGTGAGAGAGAGAGAGAGAGAGAGAGAGAGAGAGAGAGAGAGAGAGAGAGAGAGAGAGAGAGAGAGAGGAGGAGGAGGTGGGAGGGGGAAGAGTGTTTGGCGATCAACGCGCTTTCCGCTTAAGGGTAAAAGCAGACCTTCGGTCCGAAGTCGGACGCAGTGAGCCCGTGCACGATATCGTGCGCGGGCTCACTGCGGCCGACTTCGACCCGATGGCCTTTTGCGTACTTGGGTACGGGTGGGATGGTGGTTGGGGGTGGGGGTTGGACATACGAAACTGCAGCACTCTGACCCTTGAAGGCAAAAGACAGTAAGTCCACTTCTCAGTGTTCTGAAAAGCAAGATTTTCATTGCATTTCAGTGAAAATTTCGCTTTTCACAAAAAATAGACTTAAGGTCCGTTTATACAGAGCGAGAACGCGAATGCGAAAGCGAACGCGGTTTTTCGTCCTGGAATATTTTAGTCATTTGTAGAGGAACCGTTCATTGAACGCGAACGCGAACAATTTTTTTGTTCGCGCGAACGAACGCCTTGATTGCCCCCAGAGCGAATTTTCTCAGAAGGTCGCGCGGCGTTTTTGCTATCAACCAATCAGCAGGTACTTCCCTTGCATCATTTCCACAAATAGAAACTTGTACGCCTGACCTGACAATGGACAAGACAGAAGCCATGATTCTTGAAATTGAGAAGAATCATGTACTGTATGACAAAGCAGACAAAGATTACAAAGACATCACGAAAAAAAGAGACATATGGAAAGCAATTGGACAGAGAGTCGGACAGATTGAAATTAATTTTATTTTACCTGTGTCAACAATGTTATGGAACTGTAAAAAAAAAAAAAAAAATGTCTGCACGACTTTATTAATTAACACGTTTTAACTTTCATGTCAGCAGTCTTCATAATGACACCATTTTAGCTCTGACAGAAATATATATTGGAATTATGATATTATAAAGTCTGTGTCTCACACTGAAAGATCTGATACACAGGAAGTACAATAAACACTGCATTAATGTCTATCTGTTCATGTCAGCAGTCTTCATAATGACGCCATTTTAGCTCTGACAGAAATATATATTGGAATTATGATATTATAAAGTCTGTGTCTCACACTGAAAGATCTGATACACAGGAAGTACAATAAACACTGCATTAATGAATACAGACAATCTGTCTGTCTGTATGTTTGTCTATCTGTTCTTGTCATTAACGTCTAGGCAGAGAGCTGTAAATGATATTATCTTCTTTGGGGACATTGACTGTTGTCACTTTGTTTAAAACGTCCTCTGCCGGCCTGAGTGCATGTCTATGTCCTAATTAGCATGTCCAAAGCATGCATCCATTTGCCATGTGACTGCTCCTGCTGGGGAGACAAAGTAGTTTTTGAATTGTTCTCGCACCTCAAGGGCTGTATCCCCGGGTCGATGTCCTGTTCGCCTCAAAGGCCTCAATACACCATCGTGGATGTCTTCTTCCATGTTATCAACGTCATCCCTGTGTGCACCGACCTCGTTTTCACCACACAGCATGTTATGTAAAGCTATGGTAGTTTTCACAACACAGTCCACATTTCCAGGTGACAGAGGGAGTTTTCTGTGATACAACCTCAAACGATTTGCCAGTATGCCAAACGCGTTTTGGGAGATTCTCCTTGCTCGCGATAATCTGTAATATAAATCCGCTTTGCATCATTCAGATCAGAACCTGGGTACGGACGCATCAAATTGCTCATGAGCGGGAAACCTTCATCTCCTACTATTACGTGAGGACAGGGTTGATCATCCACGATCAATGGTTTATCATCCGCTATAGCAAGCGTTTTGTTTTGCATCTTTCGACACAATGCACTGTTTCTGAAAATGCCAGAATCACAATTTGACCCGTATGAACCAATATCCACAAATGTAAAGCGATACCGATAGTCAACGAGGGCCAGAAGTACGATTGAGAAAGATTTTTTTGTAATTGAAGTATGTACTTCCTGAACAGGGAGGCGCCTGAATCAACACGTGCTTCCCATCTAAAGCACCAATACAGTTTGGGAACTGCCATCGTTCACGAAATCCATTTTCATTTTGCCGCCACAGTTCTTGAGTTGGTTCAGGTAGATGAATTGGCTGTAGTTGAGTTGGTTCAGGTAGATGAATTGGCTGTAGTTGAGTTGGTTCAGGTAGATGAATTGGCTGTAGTTGAGTTGGTTCAGGTAGATGAATTGGCTGTAGTTGAGTTGGTTCAGGTAGATGAATTGACTGTAGTTGAGTTGGTTCAGGTAGATGAATTGGCTGTAGTTGATTCCAAATCGCCTCGCATACTTCACGTACGACCATCGCGACGGTGGCAACCCCCACGCGGTCACTGCAACCCCCACGCGGTCACTGCAACCCCCACGCGGTCACTGCATGCTATGGTCTTGTAGGAATCCCCCGTTGTCAAGAACCTGAAAGCAAAACAAATTATTAATACAGATCTACATTTTTGTTTCAGGTAAAGAAGTGGAAATTCGTTGGAAGAATGTGCGTGATGGTTTGGGTAAATATCGAAGGAAGCTGAAATGTCGGAGCGGGGATGCAGCTAAAACAGTGAAGGAATACAAGTACGCAAAAGCTCTGTCCTTTCTAACCCCCTACTTGGTGACAGACCCACCAGCAGTAACTTGGCAGAGGAATCAAATGATGACCTATTGCAACCAGATAACTTCACTGACGAAGAAGATGAAGCAAGTCAAATATTAGACTTGCAGCCACGACAGGATCGTCCGGTTACACCATCAAACCCCAGTGTTGCCTCCTCAAGTCACTCCAAGCGAAAACAAAAGCCCACTCAAGATGATTTGGACGCCACCTTATGTCAATATTTGAAGAAGAAGTCACGTAGTCCTGTGAAAACAGAAGAAAAGCAAGATGATGTGGATTTATTCCTTCAGTCAATGGCTGGAACAATCAGAAAGCTACCTGCACGTACACGGGCCTTCAGTCAATGGCTGGAACAATCAGAAAGCTACCTGCACGTACACGGGCCTTCAGTCAATGGCTGGAACAATCAGAAAGCTACCTGCACGTACACGGGCCTTCAGTCAATGGCAGAAAGCTACCTGCACGTACACGGGCTTTCAGTCAATGGCTGGAACAATCAGAAAGCTACCTGCACGTACACGGGCCTTCAGTCAATGGCTGGAACAATCAGAAAGCTACCTGCACGTACACGGGCCTTCAGTCAATGGCTGGAACAATCAGAAAGCTACCTGCACGTACACGGGCCTTCAGTCAATGGCTGGAACAATCAGAAAGCTACCTGCACGTAAACGGGCCTTTAGTCAATGGCTGGAACAATCAGAAAGCTACCTGCACGTACACGGGCCTTCAGTCAATGGCTGGAACAATCAGAAAGCTACCTGCACGTACACGGGCCTTCAGTCAATGGCTGGAACAATCAGAAAGCTACCTGCACGTAAACGGACCGAAGTCAAATTCCAAATACACAGCATCGTACATGAAGCAGAAATGCAGTGCTGCTTCCCTCCAATGATGACACCATTTGACATGCAGTCCACAAATGAACGTCCGAATTTGACCTCCACCCGTTTGATGACATCTCCCGCACCTGACATGCAACCAATGGGCAGCCGACCCACTGTCAGCAGCAACTTGTAGTCGACCTTTCAGGGCTTCCAATCGTACACCCAGTTTTTGCACGATCAGTGAACATGATGACCACAAGGACGTCTTTGTTTCTTTGAGTTATTAGAACTTAAATTTTGCAGATGGCAAGTTTTTTATTCAAGAAACTATTGCGAAAAAACAAAACGAGAAACACACAACAGTGTTTATGCTAATTTTGAACATTGGAACTGTTTTCATCAAGATTCGATGGAACAAACTGTAATTATCTTCATTTTGGACATTTGAATCGAAAACTAATCGAAAATACAATGATTATGATTATTTTCAATACTGGATCTTTTTAAATGAAACCTGTATTAAGGATTTACTGCACTGAACACATGCATACATAATAAATGTTTGAAATGCTATTCAAGTGTTGTTTTCGTTAACGAATGCATTGTATAAATAAAGTCTTTTACTTATAATATTACAAGGATGGATCAATATATTTTGAACATTACCTAGAAGCAAGGAAGAACTGAACGTAAATGGCGAATTCTCATGATGGAGGTGGCCGGCCCAGTTTACAGGTTTCTATCTATATTCCATTTTTAAAAGTCTTAAAAATTATTTTTCCATCCTTGTACATACGTATGTGCTGCAGTATTTCCCCCTCAAATGTGAACATTGCAGATCCAAAATGAACTTTCTGTCTTCACATTACAGGGGAAAATACTACAACTTTACTTACCTCAAGCAAATGGCCAGTCGTTCTCTTGGGGTGATGGCCTTCTTCCAATTAGTATCCTGTTTGCAAATATCGTCTCCAATTAATTGTAAAATGTAGTCAAATTGCTCCTCAGTCATTCGAAAGTATTGATGGAATTTTGCAGGATGAAAATGTAGTTCTTGTTCTTGAGGTGGTGGTACTCTCCAAATTCACTTCTTCTCTGTAAAATTTCGTGCACTGGCACATGCCTCTTTCTCTTCCTCCGTTGTTTTGCGTACAAATACAGTACTATGATCTCCTCCGTGTCTGACTCTACCTGCGCCATGATTCCAAATGACCAAATTTTATCTCTCACAGCAAGAAACAGACGAGCCGCCTCGAAAGCCGTCGACGGTTTTCCGCGTTCGGGTTCGTGCTCTATTTGAATGGCAAAACTGCTCAAAAGTCGCGTTCGCGTTCGTGTTCGCGTTGGACGCGTTCGCGTTCGCGCTCTGTATAAACGGACCCTTATTGTCTTTTGCAGGCGGCGTACGCCGCGCCGCGCCGCCGGACTTGAATTTACTTGAAGCGACCCATTGCAAGCAGGAAAGAATTAATCGCTCGCAATATCTCCATTACAAATGTTCTTAGCACGTCTTACAATAATGCTGGACAAAAGGGCTCACTTAAATTATTAAATTTTGAATGTCGTAATATGAAAGACTTTTCTGATCTTCTTCTCCTGTGTACGCTGGAGAGTTCCTTCCGGTACGCTCAGGAGGCAGTGGGAAACCTCGCATACTCACATGAATGGTGAAAAGAAAGGTAGAAAGGCCTTAGTTGAGGCAAGAGAACACTGAAAACCCGCTGTATCGGCGAATTTAGGCAGTCAAACTCCGCCATAGAGCGGGTCGCTTTAAGGGTACACACTTGTCCATTTCTGTTATTTTCCCATCTTTATGTGATCTGCATGGGGGTGAACAATCCGTCAAAACCACCATTCATACAACACTTGTCCTCATTAATCCCGGCTACGATGACGTTGGCACATCTCGAAGGCAACAGCAATTTCTTTACATTAGCCGCTCTGGTATTAACACCTTGTATGCAAGGATCGACTCAGCTATTTTATTATACCTGAATCGGTCTTTACACACAAAGTATTCACCTGTTCATTGCCAATGGCCACAAGTCATGTCTCTGAAAATGTAAATTCACCGTTAAAGACCTCCAATGACAAGAACATGGATACAATATGGTACCGGCAAGAGACATATAACCTCATGAGCCCCCGCGTCAGCGGGGGCTCATGAGGTTCTATGTCTCTTGCAGATAGACACTGGTGTTCGCGCACTTTTCCTCAGCATTAAAAGGGTTAATACCAGCCTACTAATGTACAGAAAACCGACAATATCACTAATATGTACGGTCACGGATCAGTCATTTCCTTCAACAAAGGTGGTTCGGAATATCACCCTAGGGGTCTCTAAAACAAGACATGGGGTGATTTAGGTCAGGCACGTTCACATGGTAAATCATTTTTTCTATGGCATTCTTCAGACGTAAACCTGAATAACTCTCAACCACAGGATGTGAATGGGGCCTGTCAATGCTAGTAAGAAGCATAAATTCTGATGAGCCACTGCACTTACAGGGGCTCATGAGAATCTATGCTACATGCAGGCGCAAAGACCTGAACAAAGAATGATGTTTAGTGTTGTTAGTGACAGCAGTCTTTTGTCCCGAGGGTTAAATTAGTTATTAGCTGTAGTTTAGTGTCAGGAATGTAGGTTTTGCTGAAGCACTACCACACGAAGAAAAAATAAATTTAAGAAATACAAGAACCCATTTTTGCTGTCTATTGCTTTAAATATTTAAATATTTCAGATACTCAGTTTCACGTAATGAATGCGGCCACATTTTGTTTTCATTTTACAAAAGATCTTTACAGTTTTTGAACTTGCAGAGCAAGGCATTGCGTAACGCTAATTGAACGGTGTTTGACGTGTACTTGTGTATTTGTTTGCCGCTATTACACCACCGTTAGACAAATAAGTGTGCCTTTGAATACCAATGAAATCTGCTGAGCTGTCTCGAAGACCGTGTGACGTTTGTTTAACAGTCCCTTCGCATTACTCTTCACTCTGCAAGAGGCATAGATTCTCATGAGCCCCTGCGAAAGCAGGGGCTCATGAGAATCTATGCCTCTTCACTAGTGCTAGTATTACAGTTTCCCTATTAACTTCTGTTCCTGGCCTTTCAGAGGAATGTATTTTGTGCCTATACGGCTGCATGTTTGATACCCCACTGAAGTACGATTCCAAGAGGCTGTAGCTGGCCCGAGCAGGTCAGCCGGCAGAGTGCGAGTACGTGTGTTTGTAACCAACACTTATCTTTGACTGCCAACGTCAACAGCGGGAGATGGAGTGACTTTCTTCTGCGACAAATGACGTTTCGAATTCCTCTAGTGGTACAATGCTGGTTAACGAACTCCTTCAATATCTCCCTTTTATCTGGCTACACGCAAAATATCTAGTAAAAATAAGAAAAATTATCGACTCTAGTGTGGATCAGCCAGTTTTTTTTTTTGTGAAACGGCCATTTTCTCGCCAAAGAGCTTCTTAATAAAATAAAAAAAATCGAAAAAAAAGGTCCCGAGATAATTCTTTTAGGGACAATAATTCCTAAAATTTCAAACTTTTCCGTCCTCAAACGCGGGCTCTAGTCGCTGTCACACATACACACACACACACACACACACACACACACACACACACACACACACACACACACACACACACACACACACACGCGCGCGCGCACGCACGCACGCACGCACGCACACACACACACACACACACACACACACACACACATACACACACACGCACACACACACGGCGTTTTGGCGCCAAAAAGACGTTCTTTAGCAAGGTTTGCGTCGCTAGACGTGACGTCATTTTTATCTTGTTACTTCGTTTGCAGAATTTGTCCCACATGATAAAAACGTCATGTGCATGCTCCGGAATGCGCTCCGAACAGCCCCATTTCAAAATCCACCGTATTTTATAAATACGGTAGACAAAAAGAGTCATGTTCGCAAATTAAAACACGGTACAAGAATAAAATGGCTGTTAGCCGTCAGGTCCAAAATCACAGACCAGCACACATATACCGGTCGCTTACACTGACCGCGGGCAAATGTAAAGGTTGAATTGGACGAACCGCCCACCGCCGAAGAGACCCTCACAGCCATCCACCAGCTCAAGAGTGGCAAAGCAGCAGGCATTGACGGAATCCCGCCAGAGATCTGGAAACATGGAGGCCCAGCACTGCACAACAAGCTCCACGACCTCTTTCTCTGCTGCTGGGAAAAAGGAACACTACCAAAGGATCTCCGTGATGAAGTCATCATCACCCTGTACAAGAACAAAGGAGAGAAGTCTGCCTGCTCTAATTATCGTGGAATTACCCTGCTGTCCATTGCCGGGAAAATTCTCGCAAGGTTGCTCCTGAATCGGCTGGTACCTGCCATCGCTGAGGACCACCTCCCAGAGGGCCAGTGTGGCTTCAGAGCCAACAGGAGTACCACCGACATGGTCTTTGTGCTGAGACAGCTTCAGGAGAAGTGCCGCGAGCAGAACAAAGGGCTGTACGTAACGTTTGTCGACCTAACAAAAGCGTTTGACACTGTGAGCAGGCAAGGTATGTGGCAGATCCTGGAGCGACTAGGCTGTCCCCCAAAGTTCCTCAACATGATCGTCCAGCTCCACGAGGACCAGCAAGGCCAGGTCAGACTAAACAGTGACCTCTCAGAACCATTCCCCATTCGCAACGGCGTGAAGCAAGGCTGCGTGCTGGCACCGACCCTCTTCACCATCTTCTTCAGCATGATGTTGAAGCAGGCCACAGTGGACCTCGACGATGACGACGCAGTGTACATCAGGTATCGTCTCGATGGTAGCCTGTTCAACCTCAGACGACTGCAGGCCCACACGAAAACCCTAGACCAACTGATTCGTGAGCTGCTCTTTGCTGATGACGCTGCCCTCGTTGCACACACAGAGAGAGCCTTGCAGCGCATTACGTCCTGCTTCGCAGATGCCGCCCAGCTCTTTGGACTTGAGGTCAGTCTGAAAAAGACAGAGGTCCTTCATCAGCCGGCACCCAAGGAAGAGCATCGCCCTCCCCACATCACCATCGGCGAGTCCGAACTGAAGTCTGTACACCAGTTTACCTACCTTGGCTGCATCATCACGTCAGACGCCAAGCTGGACAAGGAGCTGGACAACAGGCTGGCAAAAGCGAACAGTACTTTCGGGCGACTATTCAAGCGGGTGTGGCACAATCAACAGCTGAAAAAAGGCACCAAGATCAGCGTGTACAGAGCTGTCGTCCTCACCACCCTGCTGTACGGTTCCGAGTCCTGGGCCCTCTACCGCAGCCAACTACGACTCCTCGAACGCTTTCACCAGCGCTGCCTGCGTACCATCCTCAGCATTCACTGGAGTGACTATGTCACCAACGTCGAGGTCCTTGAACAGGCGGAAACTGTGAGCATCGAGGCTTTGCTGCTGCGGACACAGCTTCGCTGGGCGGGGCACGTCTCCAGGATGGAGGATCATCGCCTACCCAAGATCACTCTGTTCGGCGAGCTCGCCACTGGACACCGAGACAGAGGGGCACCAAAGAAGAGATACAAAGACGGTCTCAAGAAGTCACTTAGTGCCTGCCAAATCGACCACCGCCAATGGTCTCTGCTTGCTGCGGACCGTGACACCTGGCGCTCCACCATTCACAAGGCAGCCGTCTCCTTTGAGGACTCTCGCAGAGCTAACCTTAAAGACAAGCGGCTCAGAAGAAAAAACAGAGCTGTCGTAACTCAGAACCCTGACCAGACCTTCCCCTGCAGCCACTGCGGTCGAACCTGCCTGTCCCGGATTGGCCTCTGCAGCCACGAAAATGCCTGCAGACGACGTGGGCAAGCCCTATAGAATCTTCGTTCGCGAAGTCAAGCCAAGAGACACTGACCGCGGGCAAATGCAAATAAAATGAATAATGCGACACTGTGGATATATTAAAGAGTCCGAAATAGCTCAAGCGGTTAAGCGTCGGAGCAGGAGAGCGAAGGGTAACGCTGGGTCGTGGGTTTGAATCCCCGTCCCGGCCCCGGTAGCTGGACTCGCAATCCAGGGGGAAAAGACCGGCTTGTTCAATAGCATGTCCGTTGAAAGGTCCTGGTAAATAAAAGTGGCACAGTTCCAGTGCGCCTGAGTAGATCAGTGTTCAGGTCGTACTCCTTAGGCAATAGATTTCCTTGTCCCCCATAACCCGCCCGTCAGGGCTGTCCATTATCACTTCGGTGCCGTGGGCGTTAAACCACGAACTAACCAACCAACCAACTTACTGTGGATATACGATTTCGTCGGATTTCTAACATGTTTTCCTGGAAGTTACACATAGTAAACTCTGGATATCACAAATGGTCAAGGAACCACATTTTTCTTGTTGTAATATTGATAGTGTGTTATAAGCGAAGTAATTAACTCATTCGAGACGTTCCGCCTCCGGATACGCGCTTACAACGCGTATTCGGAGGCGGCACGTCTCGAATGATTTAATATAGAAAGAGTGCTGTCAGGGCCTCTGAAAAAAAGTGTTGTTATATCCGACTTTTGTTATAAGCGAAACAGATTGCAATAATAATAGGTTGACGTATGGAGGGTTCCTTCTCTTAGTCATGATCTTGATTGCTGGCGGCTATTTCCTTTATTTACACAGCAGTACAATTAATACGCAGCGTGGTCTAAAGAAAGCGAGGACTGAAATGAATTGAACTGAATTGAAATGAATATAATCGAAGCGAACCGAATTGAAGTGAATTGAATTTAACAACACTGAATTGAATTAAATTGAATCGAATCGAATCGAACCAATCCGAATCGAATGAAATCATTTCGAACTGAATTTTTCGACTGGAATTGAATGGAATTGAATTAATTGGAATTGTTTTACAAGGATACACAATTATTTGACAAGACCCCAATTTTGTCAGTCCCGCTTATGAAAGAGATGATGATGAATCTTTATTTATTTAGGATAAAGCTATTAGGCAACTCAATGCCTGTCTTACAAGCTGTCCTGTAAACAAACAACATAACAGGAAAATAAACAGAGCATGCAAATACTAACAATAATAATAATAAGAAGAAGAAGAAGAAGAGGAAGAAAAACTACGCGAAAAAAACACAATGGAGAATTTGTAACTGCCTCCGATGCAAAAAGCAAGAGAACGAAACGCGTGCACAGCAGTAATATTATTCACATCTAAGACAGTGTCATAGAATCAGCAGCATGAATAGCGTATAGTGACACCGACAAGACAATAGATGATCAGGTAGCAAATTTAAGGAGAAAGAGAAAAATATTTGACGTTTACGTGTTATCAGCAGAATTATTTTTATATGGCAAACTGTGAAGTCACGCTAATTGGAAGTGAGTGTGCAATGCACGTTTAAAATGGGTTTTATCGCAAAATGATTTAATGTTTAATGGCAATGAGTTCCAGACAGAACTACCAGAAAATAGAAGGCTTGACTTGTAGAGATCTATCCGTGGGCGGGGTAAGTGAGCTGAGCAAGTCATTCCTCGTATGTTGTTGATGCCGAGGGCTGAAGTTAAATATCATGCGCAGATAATCCGGGGCATGATAATGAAATATTTTGTGCATGAGGACGCATTTGTTAAATTTGAGTTGTTCCTTCAGTGTAAGCAGGCCAAGGGATTTTATTTTCTCGGCCGTGGAAATAGGGTTAGGAATAATTAACTTAACTGAACGACGATACAGCGAGTTTAGTTTTTTTAAAATGAAGTTCACTGCATTCGTCCCACAAAGAGGACGCATAGTCACAGTGGCTTTTTTAAGTGTGCGTGAAAGAACAATGTACAGCACTTTGTACTAAGAATATGTCTAAGTTTAGATAGCAGAAATACATTCCTGGACAAGGTTTTGCACAAACTGTCGATATGCGGCGACCAGTTCAGCTGGTCGTCAATTACAACTCCCAGTAGGCGGTGCCTGGATACTTGTTGGATAGGTTTATTGCCAAGTGACAGTTTCAGAGGGGCAGGATATAGCTGACGCTTTTGGCGGGTTGTTATCAACATGCTTTTGGTTTTAGAAGTACTGATTAGCATGCGATTTTGCGTACACCAATCTGACACTTCATCGAGACTTTGCTGGAGGATACAATTTAGCGTCGTTTCACGTTTGTCTGATGTATGCAGAGTTGAATCGTCAGCATAGAGTTCGCATTTAACCTCAGGATTTGAGATGGAAAGAGGTAGATCATTGATGAATAAAGAAAATAAAAGAGGCCCTAGGATAGAACCTTGGGGGACTCCGTGCATCACTATACCTTCTTTCGAATACCTCCCGTTTGAGTACACCTTCTGTCTGCGGTTACTGAGGTAGGAGGAGAAAAAAGCTATAGAGTTCGAATCAAGCTTATATTCTGAAAGTTTCTTTAAAAGAATGTTGTGATCGACTAAATCAAATGCTTTGGTTAGGTCCAGAAAAACTGCACCATTTAATTTGGAATTGTTTATTGATGAGAGCCAAGAGTCAACAATGTGAACGAGGGCAGTATGACATGAGTGTTTAGGTCTAAAACCAGTCTGAAGAGATACGAGGAGGAGTGATTCTCCAAGAATTGGAGTAGGTGCTTATGAACGTGTCTTTCTAGTGGCTTCGATAATAGTGATAACACTGAAATAGGACGGAAATCGTTTGGACTTTTGGGATCTGTACATTTGGGAATCGGGACAACTTTAGCATCTTTCATGGCATCTGGAAAAATACCGTGCTTGATAGAAAGGTTGAATATAAATATCAAGGTGTCACCTGTGTATGGAAGGGACAATTTCAGTCCCATGTTGTTTATTCCATCCAGGCCACACGATTTACTTGTTAGAGTAGAAATATATTTACCTACTTCAAACACTGTCATAAGAGGTATGGAGAATGACGCACCTGTTGCAGACTCACAGTCTGTGCGCAGTTTATCAGAACAACTGTAACTATCAGTGCCACTGGAAAAAGACTGTACAAGGAACTCAGCAATATTTAAAAAGTGGGAATTGAAGTCGTCTGGAGATATGCCTGGAGAGGTAGCAGCATTGATGGAACTCCTCTTCTTTGTAAACACATTGATTGCATTCCAGACACTTCGGGTATCTTTACCCTCTGCGATAACTTTTTCCGCAAGCGTTTTCTGTGCTTTTCTAACTAAGGATTTTACAAGATTACGTTGTTTCTTTAAATCCGCAAACTTTTTCTGCCGTTTTAATTCATCTCTTATTTTCATTGCTTGAATGATGTCCTTTGACAACCAAGGCGGAAGGGTAGGGTGTTTAACGCGTTTAGTCCTTAGTGGGGCATGTTTATCGAAGACCCAAAGAAATAGCTTGTACCAAAGCGAGAGGGCTTCATTGGGATCATTAGTGTTATAAATAAGGTGAAAGGGCGTGATTGAGAGGTCATGAAGAAAGTCATCTTTGTTGAACTTTGTGTAAGACCTGTATGTGATGGTAGTGTGGTGTTTGTGCTGGGGTCTATCACGTTTAACTGAAAGATTAAAACAAGTAGGAAAGTGATCACTAATGGCAACATTCGGCACATGGACGTTTGTGACAGCAGGTGCATTTTAGAGTAGATGTGGTCAATCAATGTGGCGGATGACAAAGAAACTCTAGTGGGAGACCGAACCATCTGCTGCAGGCCAAATAATGAGGTGGTGCAATTCCACGCCGCATTACCAGTCTTTAGCAGGTCAATATTAAAATCGCCTAGAAGGTGTATATCTTTGTTGTGACGTTGTTGCACCTTATCCATCATGGTGACAAAATCATCATACCATGAGAATGTGGCTGAAGGGGTGCGATAAATAAATCCAATTAGTGTGGGGGAAGATTTGTCACATTTCAATTCAAGAAATAAACTTTCAACGTGACAAGACTCTAAATCCATGCAGCGGGTAACGTACTGGCGGATAGAGTTATGAATGTACACAGCTATACCGGTATGACCGGGGGATGATGCATCTCTACGGAATACAGCATAGTTATGAATGGAGATCGAGGCGTTACTAATATGTTCCCTGAGTCTAGACTCAGTAAATCCAAATATATGAAAGGGTTGGGGTTGTGAAAGTAAAACAGTGGTGTCGGGCACTTTGTTGTATAAATGATAAACGTTAAGGTGCCCTATCCGTAAATCATGCTTATTCAGCGAACACTGATGTACATGTGGGCTACAGGCAGGCATGATGAAGCAACACGTGGGGGGAAAATGTTTACAAAAGTCAATTAAGAACAAATGAAACTTTTGAACTCTAACAACGTTAAACAAAACCCAAGAGAAACTACAGTGCTGAAAACTCAGCTCAGTCTATCGCTTTCGCTGCAGACAACGTCACGCCCCACGCAGGGGAAATAATAGGTCGTTACGTTCTGTAGGCGAATGAGTCACTGAACGTATACCGTATCTGCGATATATACAAATATCTAAACTGGCTCCTTAGCGTCACATCCCACATAGGGGAAATAATGTTTTGGTTACGTTCTGAAAAGCGAAATAAATGAGTCACTGGTCGGAGACCGTATAATATACGATACACACACTGGCTCCTTCGCTATATCAAGAAGAGTACATTTCCTCCGTTTTGAAAGAAAGGAAAATGCAGGAAGATAATAATCGTCACCATTGACAGAAAAAAATTCATGTCACTAATTAAATCCAAAGTGCTATTTGATTAAAAAAAATATATATTCAATATATTCAAGAGAGAGAGAGAGAGAGAGAGAGAGAGAGAGAGAGAGAGAGAGAGAGAGAGAGAGAGAGAGAGAGAGCGCGCAATAAAACTTAAGTGACTGATAACAATCACAATAAATCGTAGGGTTGTCATTGTTTTGTTCATTGTGACAACTGACGGTCACATTTCAGTCATAATCACGCGATGACCCGGTGAGCAAAAGCTCCTTTGGCCGACATCGGCCGCGGCAGACGTAACAACTGCGACCCGCGATGTCGGCCAAAGGGCATTCTGCTTGCTATTCTGGGGGCATGCCAGATCTGATAGAAATATACCATACTCGTTGAAACACTTTTAGTGTAGGCATACCTTCCAGTATATGATTCTTCGTGGAACAAAGCCTTTGTCTTCTGTTTTCAAGTGTAATTGTGGATTTTGGGGGAAAATCTTTCAAGACACCACTTTCACCGGGAAGACAGAGAAAGCAATTTGCAATGACTGTATCTACATTTTTCGTCAGTGTCACAATGTGTCACAGTGTCATAAAGTTCTGACAGGATAGGACAGTATGTGTTTCGACCATGATAGTTCAAGGATGGTGAAGGGATAGCTTGGCGTCTACAGGCGCCAGGCTACTCCGACACACCCTTGAACTATCATGGACGAACTATCTTCAGAACTGTGAGGTAGACTGTTGAGGATATCTCCAAACTGAATTGGATAATATCATCCTCAGGGCTTAATGAGATAGGAACTCATGACAAAGTTGTGATGGAATGCCAGTTGCTGTTGAAGAGGTTTTGACCTACTATGTAGTGACTTTGAAGAAACGAACAAAAAATAATAATACTTGCGTGGAGTTTGATTTCAGTGAGGTGAAGGGTTTGTTACACAGTATTGACAAGCTGGCACTTGTTTATTAAGTGGCGTTGACCTGAAAGCACCACTTGCGTGAAGGGGTACAAGAAAAGAAAGCAGTATGTTTGCATGTCAGTGATTTTGGACGTAAAGGCTTCTTGTGTGCTGGTCTGTGATTTTGGACCTTACGGCCTAAGCCGCCGTAAGGTCCAAAGACATCGACCAACACACACACGGACCTGTGGAGTTATTTTGTGTTAGTGCTGCAAACCAGTCATGATGGCGCCATTTCCGCTTTACTAACAACCGCAGGCTTCAACTTGAAAATCTTCCTCTGTTTCACTATGTAAGTAAATCTGGCCTAAAACTAACAGCAAGAGGTACAGGTCACAGTTCTCATGAGCCCGTACAGCCTGCAGGTGCTCATGAGAAGCTATGTCTCTTGCAAATCGATGGCACTGGTTGAGAGACTTTCAGATCTGGCCCCTAGTACCCTTTCACAAACGCTGTCAGTTTGTTCCAAGTTTCAGGGATCAGAATGTCAGTCGCGTGGGCTTATGAGAATCTACGCCTCTAATAGCTGTTCTGACCTACAGGCACCCTTTCATACGCTTTGCTCAACTAAAGAATGTTGACTGAGTTGGTCATAAATATTTTTATGGTTAATAAGCGCAGGCCCTACATGTGTTTGTTTTAAAGGCAACACAAAGCCAAAAGGTTATCATGTTGGTCTGAGGCTTGCCGCTTTTGGTTGAATCGAGTGAGACAACAGGTGTGAAACGTCTGTTGTACTACAAGACAGACTTGACCCGAACGTTTTTACTTTGGGATGCGCTGGATCCTCTGGATCTAGAGTCTTTTTAACCCATTTCGACTTCCTCTTATTTTGCAGTGAACACCTAAAGACTACTGTTACGATTGTGGTTGTGTTGTGCTGTGAGAGCATGCATGCAATAATCGTAGGAAACGATCCAATATTTATTTGAGCTATCATGATTACGAATCACGTACCTTTTCAGTAAGATTCGTTATCGTTCGCGCAGAGAGCGGAATTGGCTTTGTTATGATACGCTAAGATTAGTCCGGAAGTTTTTAGCTAAGTCGCGCGGAGAAGAGCGGTCGATTTTGTGATGCGTAGATTCGCTGAGAATAAACCAGAATGTTCGAGCAAAATCGCGCTCTGTCTAGTGACCTAGCATGTGTGACATCAAAGTGTCGGCAACATTTTGCAACACAGTAGTAAAGCCGCTCAAACACTCATAGTTGTTTTCTGTGCGCGTGAAGTTAGGGGCCAGTATGTATTACGAAGAGTCATGTAATTTCCAGAGAATTCGGGCAAGGTCATGAACTGTCTGGCGTACCCGGCTTGTGTGACGTTATAACGCGCCGGGATTTCCCAAAATAGGGGCTGGAAATAGCAGCCAGATTTTTGTAGACCATTCTGGTGTATTCTTTTTCATTAATATTTATGAGTTTCGGTTACGTATTCTATTTTGATTGGTTGTGTTGTACGAAGTTGCTGGATTATTCTGGAAAGCATAACACTATATAAGACTGTGTTTAGAAGCGCGTGTGTGTGTGATGAAGCTCTATGCTTGTGCATAGTGCTCGCACAATAGGATTAGTACGGTACGGTTTTTGTTAACGGTTTGTTTGTGCCGAAAGTCCGTGGGGCCTGCTGCCCACGTGGAATATGTAAGACATGGTTAGCACGGAATGTTTTAGTGAGTTCTGTTTAGTGAGTTCTAGGCGGAAGCTGTGACTGTCAGAGGTCTAGATCGGGAGTGCGGGCTGTTTTGTCGTATGGAACGGTTGTGTTTGAGTTACCTAGCCCGCATTCCAAGACTCTGAAGCCTAGATTTCAGGTATGTTTCTATAAAGGTAGTATTGATAGTTGTTTAGTTAAAGACAGTATGCGTGGTAAGATTAATGTGGTTGTATAGCGGTGTTCCGGTTTGGTTTAGTTATAGTATGTTTAGAATTCGGTGAAGTAACCGGTGTTTTTGTATACTGTGACAGTTGTTTACCGAGTTAGATGACTAAAGGAATATGAAGTATGTATGTCTAAGCGGCCGCTATGAAGATAGTACGTGGCTGGTTAAGCATAGAGTAATGTATAGCAAGAGTGTTAGGCTATAGTCTGTTTCAAGATAGTGACAGAGATGGGGTGATACGAAAATAGTTTATGAAGCACGTGTGTGTGTGTGAATGAACGTGTGGGTTATTTGTATCAGCCAGGTTACGTGACGTTTCTCATTGATCCAATATGTTGTGTGTTTAGCAAGTGTTACGTTGGGACTTTTGTCTATTCAGAGTTCTTGTAACGAGAGTGGAAAGACGGACGCCGAGACGTCGAGTCGCAGGTGGGACCTACGTGAGGTCATCCCTCCAGCTCTTCTGAGAGTGAGTCTGACTGGGGACCAAGACACCCAAGTCCAAGTGAGAACTGAGTACCGTACGAGAACGAGGACGTCCGTGCCCAAAGAGAGACAGGACGGCAACAAGATTATGACGAAGGACTTTCACGCCTAGACGTGAGAAGGACCAACGTAACCAGGCAACAACATCAAACAGGTTCAAGGAGGCAATGTGAGACTAAGACCTAACCTGGCAAAGATATTGTGATACGTGTGTGGTGTGATAATAGAACAGTGTATATAGTTGATAATCATTTAAGTCGTTCTTTTCATTTATAGTGTATAAAGGTTACTTTAGAAAGGGAGCCCGTGTGTTGTGTTTTACCGCATGAATGCGCCCGTCTGAGTCAGTGGCGGTGTATGCGTCTGTTGCGTGAGAGTCTGTGCGTACGACTGTGGGCAAGTCTGCGTGCGTTACAGTGTGCATTGTTCAGTTGTAGAATTGCAATGTAACAGCGTCGGTACATTGTTCAGTTGTATAATTGCTGTGTATCGTAAGCACATTGACATTGAGAGAGCTACGCAAGGAATCGTGGTTCATTGTCAGTGACAGAGTTATGCAGTGTATGGAGATGTACATTGTATGAGACACGCATTGTGCCAACTAGTGTAGAATTTTGCAGAGGAGACATTGTATCAGTGTTGGTGCATTTGTGAATGCATTGTTTGGAGATCGCATCGCTGCAATAAAATATTGTTGAAACTGTTACTCCAGTATTGTCTACATCCTCAAGCCACGTGTGACGGGTTGCAGCTGAGTGAAGTTTCTTTACAAGAACCTTACGTGCGTGCGTCTGGTGTGTTTATCATACTACGACTACGACTCAGCACGTAACAACTAAATTACTGACAATCGTGATGATAGATCGACCCAGGTAGTTCAAGGGTGGTACCAGAATAGCTTGGCGCCCACAGAGCGCCAAGCTATTATGGCACCACTCCTGAACTACCAGGGTCGATCACGTTATGGTGTGTCGAAGCTAAATGAGTTTAATAAGCCCATCAGTGTCCTATGTGTATATATCTTTTCGTTAAAACCGTCGGCCGGCCTACATAAACGTGCGCGCACTGAGTTCCGATAAGTCATTTGAATTCTAGCGCTGACTGCTCTACGGCTAAACCGAAGGTACACCCTCGGGGCCCGACCCTTTAACCCGCTGAGAGGTCGTGAAACTATAGGGACTAACTGTTTGTTGACAAGTGTCATAGCCGGGTTTCACAACCACAGGCAAGGGAGTTACACAGCTCACATTCTAAACTCAGCCGGTAGTTTAAATATTATTTCGTACACTGAAGTTATGAATCGATGATCGGGCATTGTTGCTCAAAGGTACACTTAGTGTGCACGTAATGAGGCACTACCCTTGAGCAATGAGGGTCGGTCGGTCCGTCTACAACAGTCTTTCGCTTAAAAAAAAAAATTAAGAAAAACCGGCGCACTGGAACGAGGCGTGGGAAAATACAAGCCAAGTAAAATGTACAAAGGTTTATTTTGTCGGCTGAGGGTGCGGGCAGAAAAAAAAAAACCACCAATTATCATTATTATGTCTATTTGTCATAGTTACACAAACCCCTTCGCTGTCGAGAAGAAATGAACACCACCCATATTGCAAGAGGCATAGATCCTCATGAGCTTCCGCAGTTGCGGGGGCTCATGAGGATCTATGCCTCTTGCTAAATCACTTTGTATCCATGTTTATTTGGCGGCTGGGCCTCGACTTTGGGGCTCAATTGAAAAACATTTCAGAATCATAATCTGGAACTGGGTTCACTTGCAGTAAAGGGGTCAAACTGACCATTCGCTGAGGGGGTGTAGGGAGAGTGGGGAGGGGGAGGGCGGGGATGGTACTCATAGCTCCAATACTTCATTCTTGAAATCACAAATCACGAAACCTGTGAAATGAAATGAGTAATCACGATTGAGTGACATTCCAGTTGTCACAAATCACGGGTTACCAATAGGCCTTTTCACGAGTCATGAAAATGTGGAACGTACAGGACTGCCAATGAACTGGCGTAGTTAATAATCACTGATTGACGTTATCACAGTGTGAAAATTCAACTCTGACATTTGCGAAAACAGGGAGACCGGAACCGTATACTGAATGACTGCGGCAAACATCATCATACGCACAAACTTAATTACATCCCACGCAATCATAGTTAATCATTGTTTTAAAGTGATAACTGTTGACTCTCGAGCAAACTACACTGAGTGGTCTACTTATAACGCCAGTCCCGAGTAGTGACCTAATTAGTAATTACACTAGCACGTGCGGTACAACTTGTGACCACAACTGACTGACTGTTCAGTTCCTATATAATTATACAGTTGATGTTGTTGTCTTTGTTGTTGTTTCCACTCACAGTTTCACTTCGCCCCACCCCTCCCCACCTTTTTTTTTTTTCTTCTTATCTCAACAATCTCTCTCCTAAAGGTCTGTGTGAATAACTCATGTGAGGCTGCCAGTGTGCCTTTCATATATTCCGACTGAACTGCCAGTATACGGCTTTTATCCGTTAACCCATGGCCCAAGGCCGCGCGGCATTTTCCACTGACTTGAAATGTTCAGGCCGGTCACGGCTAATTGTACCAGTTGCAGGGGATGGATTTACCATGACTTGGCCGAGAATGTGTCAGTGTTGCTGGAGCATGGTATATTTTGGGGCTGGATCAAGGTATATTTTGGCGTTGAAATAGGACTATGTCAGTGGTTCACTAGAAAAGTTTAGTCCTCAGTGCCGGGCCGCCGCCCGGGTGACGGAGCCGGGCAGCGGTCGAAACCGGGCCATTGCCGCTTTTAAGACTAAAGGACAATTAAAATAAGTTAGGACCAGGGTTCGTGATCATCGTTGTTTTATAGAGTTGTCTTTAAATCAACTGCGTTCAAAAGTTATTTGCAAATTGAAAACACCAGGCAACTTCGGCTCATTGACGAACTATACTGACGAGACTTGAGTATCAAGTAAAGAAAAGGGAATCCCCGCATTCCAAAATTAGGTTGCCCATGGCAAAGGCGGTAGATGACTGTGATGCTATTTGTAGCACCTGCCGACCGCGGACGTCAGCGTAAGCCGCGTGACCTCGGAATGCGGGATGCATTACGCATGCCTCTATGGGCCGGAGTTTGCGTCAACAGTATGTTGAAATCAAACACGACAACGTATATAATAGGCCTACATGATTATAACAAAGTTCACCCAAATTCACCCGACAACGCCCCAAATTCCTGTGTTCCGTGCATTGGCACTTAGACAGCCTCACGTCAACTCCGCTTTATCACTGAAGTCAGTCGCCCGGCCTTCCAGTTTTGGAAAACCCCAATAAGCAGTACACGACGTACAATACAGACAATGCAATGCAATGCAATGCAATGCAATGCAATGCAAGGCAAGGCAAGGCAAGGGAAGGGAAGGCAAGGCAAGGCAAGGCTACTTCAAGTTAAAGTTATTTCCCCGCCAGGATCAAGCATCAACACAGTCAGGAAAACTCCAGTCGGTGTCTGCAACACTGACTGCCGTCGGAGATACTGCTGACAGTATGTGTACTGATGGGTCCTTTGTGTACTATCTTAGAGCTTTATGGTATAAGTACAATGCCAAATGTCGAAATTTCTCGGTTTGGAGGGTGTATTGTTTTTGTACCCAAGTCGCGGATTTATCGTCTGCATCGGCCTTGTTTTGAATTAATGGCTACGTCACAACTGAGGCGGGCAGGCTGACTATCTTTGTATCGCAATACTGCAGGTAACGAGGTCATCGGTGTGGTATACACACGTGTCAGTGAACACGTGTATTGATGTTTTCCAGCATCCCTTTGACATAATTTTTTTCACGCGAAACTGAGTAGAATAAACCTTCCATATTCGCTATCCTGTCAAAATCACATGATGCGGGTTCCGCTTAACCTGCTAGTATTTACTAGTAACGATCGTGACGAGGGCGTGGCTTATTTCAGCGACTCGCAACTGAAGCCGGCGAGCCTGCGTCCACGGTGCCGGGCCTAGTTTGACCTTTGATCCTTTACCCCTCGGAACACGCAACGCGTTCCATCATTGAAACAGAACATTGGTTTTATACCCACTTTCTGCACGTAACTATATAATAAAACAGGTTTAAAATCTTGCGAAATCAGTAAGAGATAAATTCTACTGGAGATCATGAATTCTGAAGAGTCACTAGCGCTCGCGGAACTATAGGAAGATCGACAACGACCGTAGGCGGATTACTCAATGATTCACCAGGAAAGGAACAAATTCTAGATGGGCGGTCAAGCCATGCTCTTGCTTTGCGCGTTGCCACATGTCTATATTCCCTTGTCCGATGTCAATTCTACTTAGGGGTATATTGTCTTTCTTCCTCTTTCTTCTCTTCAATTCCGAGTTTGTCATTGTCAGAATCGATGACTACTTTCGTGTTTTCTTCGCTGGTTCACCCGCCATCTTTTCTCTGATTTGTTATAATTATGCAGATGACTGACCTAAGGTCGTATAGAATAGTTATGACGTCAGCTACCATCGCCTATCAGAAGCAATCTTTTCCATGGCGTTCAGTCACAAGATTCCGGTGGACCTCTTTTCGCTTTGAACGAACGAAAGAAAGCATTTGGTGGGACAATAGGGTGGTCACTGTCTAAGTGGGTATGTATACTGGAGCCCAGTAAAAGTTTTTTACGAACTCAGGCATTAAAAAAGGTCAGGCGTGCCCTTTAAAGTTATTTTCCCCAGGATCAAGCATCTCAACACAGTCAGAAAACTGTCTGCAACAGATACTGCTGACGGTATGTGAGTGTCCTTTGTGTACTATCTTAGAGCTTTATGACGTAAATGCAATGCCAAATGTCGAAATTCATCGTTTGGAGGGTGTATTGTTTTTGTACCCGAGTCGCAAATTTATCGTCTGCATCGGCCTAGTTTTGTCGGAATTAATATGCATATTTATGAGCCTACGTCACAAGGCAGAACCCGGCTATCAGTGTATCACAATACTGCAGGTCACGAGGTCATCGGTGTGATGCACACACGTGTCACTGTACACGTGTTCTGATGTTCCCCTGCATCCCTTTGTCGTAATTTTTTCACTGACTAGAAATTAGAATAAACCCTCCGTACTCGCTATGCTGTCAAAATCACAGTGCGGGTTCCGCTCGACCTGCTAATAGTATTGTACTAGTAACGATCGTGCGTACAGTAGTGCACGGAGGGCTTGCGTGTTTGTGCTCCCAAACTGCGAGCGTGCGTCCACGGTGCCTAGTTTGACCTTTGATCCATTACCCCTCGGAAACACGCACCGTCTTCCATCATTGAAACAGAACACTGGTAAATATACCGACTTTCTGCACTGCAGTCAATTTCACGTCTCACACGTCGAGGTCTACGTAAAACATCATTAGAAACAACAAATTTACCCTCGCAGCAGAAACACTACCTCTCTGAATCAAGTGAATGAGAGCCGGCACAGAAAAACAGTTACGACCAGCGATGTGCAACTTTGACACACACCGTAGTTTTCAGATATCTGCAGCATAAAATGTGATAAATTGCTCGTAACTATGCGATAAGACAGGTTTAAAATCGTGCGAAATCAGTAAGAGATACATTCTACTGAAGATCATGAATTCTGAAAATCACTAGCGTGCTCGCGGAACTATAGGAAGATCGACAAAGACCGTAGATTACTTACTGATTCAGCAGGAAAGTGACAAATTCCGGGTGGGTGGTCAAGCCAAGCTCTTGCTTTACGCGTTGCGACATGTTCATATTCCCTTGTCCGATGTCAGTTCTACTGATGGGTATCATGTCTCTCTTCCTTTTTCTTCTCTTCCGAGTCTGTCAATGTTGGCGCGACTCGATGATACGTTCTTTTTTTTCTTCGTTGGTTCTTCCGCCATCTTGTCTCTGGTTGGGTATAATTATGCAGATGACACAAGGTCGTATAGAATAGTTATGACGTCAGCTACCATCGCCTATGAGAAGCAATCTTTTTACGTTTCCGTCAGATGATTCCGGTGGGCCTCTTTTCGCTTTGAAAGGACGAAAGAAAGCATTTGGTGGGACAATAGGGTGGTCACTGTCTAAGTGGGAATAGTATACTGAAGCCCAGTAAAAGCTTTTTGCGAACTGAAGCCTTAAAAAAGGTCGGGTGTGCCTCTTTAAAATGCCTTAGCCTTAGTATGTCCCAGTTATCCCCTAATTTACAGTCCCCTAAACAACACTACCGGCGCCCACTTGCTGCACATCACAGTTTGCCATGCACAAAATCCCCCCCCCCCAAAAAAAAAAAAAAATAAATAAAAAAAAAAAAAAATAAGGACTGACAGCCGTTTCATTTGCTGGCTGTGAACACGACTCTGTACCAACCCTACACCCAAGCGCAGCCAAATTTGGTACACACCTCAAATCACCATCCGCTTGGCAACTCAAACTAGGCCCCAATAAAGCCCGCTGGTTAAGCAAAGGCTGGTATGAATCAAAGCATCAAACATCTCTTCTCATCTATCAAGAGATTTGAAGTAAATTCCAGCATACTGCCTCTGTACAAAATGCCAAAGAAGGCAGAAGACATTTTTCTTAAAACACCGGCCCGTCTACCTCATTTGAACGATATGTACCGTGACCTTATGAAATGATATAAACATAATTAGAATTTCGATCACGCGTTCATGGCCTTGAAATCGAGTACCACAGATGTCATAGGTGCAAGTTAGCACAAAACAATAGGTCCTGGATGGCGCAGATGTGTTCCACCACTGGAGTATTAAATAAATCATGATTTGTGACATGTATAATTATGAAAGGAACAGCTGGGTCGTGGATTCATGAAATGATATAAATGTATTTAGAATCACGCAGACTGTTTCTGCAATCTTTGTTAATTCAAAACCAGAGACATAGCCGGCCGTCCCAGGGACATGAGTTTAAAGTGGTGTCAGCAAGAGGCATAGATCCTCATGAGGCCCCGCAATTGCGGGGGCGCATGAGGATCTATACCTCTTGCAGTTGGATCGTGTTCACTTTTCCCAGCGGGCTGTCACTTGGATCGTGTTCACTTTTCCCAGCGGGCTGTCACTTGGATCGTGTTCACTTTTCCCAGCGGGCTGTCACTTGGATCGTGTTCACTTTTCCCAGCGGGCTGTCACTTGCAAACACCTAGCGTACATCTGAGACACAGCGGTGGTTGTATTACTGGCTCATGTCAATATACCTCTTTCTGGTCAGGGAGAACTGGTTCAGACACTGAAGCGTGTAGTGTAGATTAGGCCACATCAGTGCTGGCAGTCAATATACGTATTACCAATACTCCCCGTGACTAACAAGTTTGGCTGACTAAGTTTGTTAGAAACAACTACTCTCGTCATAGTGACGACGTCCCAGTGCGCAAAGGCCACCGGGCCGATGTCGGCCCCCTGTCCTTTTGCGCTTTGGGAATAGACTAAGCACTAATTATATACCTAAGTGGGTCATGAAAATATGTGTAGTGTTTGTTTCGATTATAAGTGGTTACAGTATCCCCACTGACTTATCCCCCCCCCCCCCACCTCACTCCCTCACCCCGACCTACTCCCCCCCCCCCCCCCCCCCCTTTTGTTTCCCGTCCCTGAAGAACGTATCATTGGGAATTTATGATAGGTCTTTAACTTCATGATCAAGCACGATTAAGGTAGACGACTGACTGAAGTTATGACGACTGAAGAGGGTTAGTTGCGTGTCATGCGCGCGCTATACAGAACATGTCAGAAGCGTACAAAGCGTGGTCTAGGTACTCCTTGCACTCCAACACACACACACACACACACGCGCGCACACACACACACACACACACACACACACACACACACACACACACACACACACACACCACACCACACACACACACACGAACGCAAGCACGCACGCAAATCCTGTCATAGTTTTAGTGAGGGAGGCGGCTTCGAGAGGCACAGGCGGTCGAGCCATTTTGCGACTGAATGACTTGCACGCAGACCAGACCTTTACAAAACTGAAAGCGATCTGCTTCATGGAAGAGTTTGATTGCTAAAAGTCGCCGATACAAAGCTGTCTTGCCTCACTGATGAACTAAGACTTGTCCGGCTATCCTTCATTGCACAATCCTTGTGAGTAGGCACGCATACATGAGAGGTTTCCAATGCCTTTTGAGCTTAGCGGAAGTCGGAACTCTCCTGTGTACAAAGGCGAGAAGAAGAGCAGAAAAGTATTTCATTTTACTACATTCAAACTTCATCATTTAAGTTAGCCCGGCCTTTTGTCCGGCGTTATTGTTACTTGTCAGACACACTAAGAACATCTCGTGTAAAGAAAATATTGCCAGCTGATAACCGGCCTTTAATGCCTTTAAGGTCGCTTTAAACGACGAGAAACGGTCAAATTAATGACGCTAACTCATGACATCATCGTCATTTTTTTAAAGTTTTAAACTTTAAATTTCCTTTGAGGACTACATCACGGTTCTGGAGACAGATCAACCATGATAGTTCAAGGGTGGTGTCGGAATAGCTTGGCGCCTACAGGCGCCAAGCTATTCCGACACCACCCTTGAACTATCATGGTCGATTCACATCCTGTCATAGCACGTCAGAGCTTTATGGGCGAATTGTGGAGCCTTTAGTTCCACCAGATTTTCACACGTCGTTTATTATTAGTTGCACATGATGTGAAGACGTGATGAAGTTTAATTTACGCCGTATTCAATGCCAGATGATGCAGACTGTCTTGCTTCCTCGGAAATTCAGCAACGCCGAAAAGCCCAAGCCGTCGAAGGAACATTGATGCAAAGTGGCGTAGATCCTCATGACCCCCGCGTTGCGGGGGCTCATGAGGATCTATGTCTCTTGCAGCTAAATCGTGTTCACTTTTTCTCTCTCGGCTGTGAAAGGCTAAGGTTAATTACACCAATTTGGTCATGGGTCAAATGCATAATAGGTATGAAATTTCAAGATTATTTGATTACATGTAGCAGATGTAATGAGCCTCAAGCTGGCAAAATTCATGAAAATGGTCGTGGCTAACTTGATTAGTTTTAATGTCATTGTTATCATAAACTTCAATCGTGGGAATTAGTCATGGGTCAAATTCATAACTGGTCTGACATTTAAGAATAAATTGATTATACACAGGTTGTAGTTGTAATGTCTTATAATAATAATAATAATAATAATAATAATAATAATAATAATAATACCGTTATTATATAGGCGATTTTTCTCAATTTTTGGGCGAATCGACTCAAAGCGCCGCGAACTGAAACCCAACACGCACACTCACGTGACAGACACGGATTTACGCCATTTAAGACAAATACAGTACAAGACAGACGAAGGGCCAGTTCAGCTACTGAAGTTACAGAGATTTTTGATCGCTTGTGTTTGAAATTTGTAAAGTGGCCTGAAACCGGTACCAAAGTGTGGGGGGTGGGGGGTGGGGGGGCGGGGTGAGGGGGGGGGGTGGAAGAACCGGAGTACCCGGAGAAAGAACCCCCGACGGTCCGCCCGAATTAACGGTGACACTTACCAGAGGAGAAAAGTCCGACGCCGGAACCTGGTATCGAACCGCGCACCTTTGGCATTGGTGGCAGGCGCCTTAACCACTGCGCCACGGACCGCCCCGAACCTGAAGCGGGCAAATCCATGAAACAGGTCGTTTTTTACAAACTGAATAGTTTTAATGCAAGACATGTAGTTACAGTCAGTATGAAGTATGCCGCGAAACAAAACAGAGAGTGTGAAACTGGAAAACTGGAGGATTTACAAATGCGTATGAATTAACCCATTTGGCAAAGAGGCCCTACAGCAGGAGCTTGATTGATCATGACAATTCAAGGGTAGTGCCAGATTAGCTTCGCGCCTTCAGGCGCCAAATCTAATCTGGCACTACCCTTGAATTATCATGGTCAATCAAGCTCCCGTAGCTGGTACATAGCTGAAGGCGCCAAGCTAATCTGGCACTACCCTTGAATTATCATGGTCAATCACGCTCCTTCAGCTGGTACATAGTCATTAGGCAACCTGCGCAGACTTAAGGCCATAACAAAAGTTAAGGAAACTGTGTTGAGAGACTTTCTTTTTGCTGATGACTGCGCTCTTTTGCTGGCTCGGAGCCGGAGATGCAAGCCAGCATGGACCAGTTCTCCTCAGCATGCGACAACTTCGGCCTAACCATCAACACCAAGAAGACCGAAATCATGCACCAGCCAGCACCAGACCAACCCTATGTTGAGCCCTCCATCTCAGTGAATGGACAAAAGCTCCAGGCAGTTGACAAGTTTACATACATCGGCAGCACCCTCTCCAGAGCAGTCCACATTGACGACGAAATTAATTGCAGGATTGCAAAAGCCAGCGCCAACTTCAGGAGGCTGCGGGAGACTGTCTGGGAGCGCAGGGGAATCAGTCTGGAGACGAAACTCAAGGTATACCGTGCAGTTATCTTTCCCACCCTCTTGTACGCTTGCGAAACCTGGACTGTGTACAGGAGGCATGCACGCAGACTGAACCACTTTCACCTAATATGCCTGCGCAAGATCCAGAAGATAAGGTGGCAGGACAAGACCCCAGATTCTAACGTGCTCCTTTCTGCGGTTGTGCCTTCTGTCCACACCATGCTGATGATGCATCAAGTCAGATGGGCGGGCCACGTCAGTCGTAAGGATGCCAGATGAACGCATCCCCAAGCAGCTGGTATTCGGCGAACTGTCCTCAGGCAAGCGTTGTCATGGCCGCCAGCGCAAGCGTTTTAAAGACACTCTCAGAGGTTTCCCTGAAAGCCCTCGAGATAGATACCAACTCCTGGGAGAAATCAGCCCTGGGTCGCACCTCATGGCGCAACCTTATCAACAGGGGATCCACAAGCGCTGAGGATAGACGCACAACCGAAGCAGAGAGAAAGCGCCTCCAGAGGAAAGGACGAGCGGCAAGCACCTTCAATGTTGCACTATCTCACGTGTGTCCCACACCTGTGGGAGGCACCTCCGTGCCCGGATTGGCCATACCAACCATCCCCGGACACATCATTATTAGACACAACATGGCTAGGGATTTCAGTAGTCCTCATCGCCCGCGATGGACGCACATCACATCAGTCATTAGGCAACATCTCCACAATTTGAGAAATGGGACCTTGGGGTTAAAAGAGTTAATTCATTCAGCCGAAGTCAAAGAACCCCAATATACATGTACATTTAGAAGTTGTCCTGTGAAAGCAACACACAGTTACAGGGATCATTCATCCATGATAGTTTAAGGGCGTTCACGGCCTGAATAGCTTGGCGACTGTCCTTGTAAAGCTGTAGACATGTTCAGGTGATCCATCGACCATGATAGTTCAAGGCTGGTGCGACATTTAAGCATCTGAATCAAACGAAAGCTGCGTTAGTTTTTTTGGTGTAGCACTGTTTAAAGACGTGCCAAGAACGTGTATAAAGGACACGTTGCCGCAAACTATTAACCATTTGCGTGTCGGTAGCGGTTTTTGTCGCGATGATTCCCGCTACCAACAGTCATAGGGTTAATACTTTTATTGCCTGGAGCAGGTCACCTTAAACTCAGTGGTCACGGTTGTGATGTATACAGCTTGTGAAAGGGGCTTGATTAGGATTTCAGTCAGACCCATAATTATGCTAATCTGAGTCTTAAATTTTTCTCATAATTTACTTAGTCGATCAAGTGTCAAGGACGATCGGTTTCTGAGTCAAAGTTTGAAGTTCAAACTCTGGTCAGTTTCGCTTAAATCCACTTATATTAACACAAAGTCATGGAGCGTTAAAGCGATTCTCCCCAGGTTTAATCATCTCAACACAGTCAAAAAACTGTCTGCAACAGATACTGCTGACAGTATTATGTATGGGTCCTTTGTGTACTAACTTAGAACTTTATGATGTAAATACAATGCCAAATGTCGAAATTCATCGTTTGATGGGTGTGTTGTTTTTGTACCCGAGGGTGCAAATTATCGTCTGCATCGGCCTCGTTTTGAATTTGTGCATATTAACTAGCCTACGTCACAAGGCAGAACCCGATCAATCGATACTGCAGACGACGGAGGCGGTCATCGTTGTACGCGTCAGTGTCGACATGTACTGATGTTCTCCGGCATCCCTTTAATTTTCCACGAGAATGTCAAATAAATTTTCCACTTATTCGCTATGCTGTCAAAATCAATGCGGGTTCCGCTTGACCTGCTGCCCTGAGTAACGGGCAAATCGTGCTGTGGGCGTGGCTTCAAGTTCTTCGACTCGGTCTCCGCGCCAAGCCGGCGACTGAGCCAGCGTCACGAAACAGAACGTGGTATTTCACCCACTTATACCCATTTCTGCATTGCAGTTTCACATCACACACATCGAAGTCTACGTAACTGAAAGCATCTCTGGAAACGACAAATGCACCATCGCAGCAGAAACACTACATCTGTGAAGCGTATGAATGACTGAGAGCCCGCACAGACAAAAACGTGTCACGACCATCGATGTCGGCAGCCAGTGCCGCAATTTTGACACACAGGCCGTAGTTGTCTGATCCTTGCAGCATAAAATCTGATGAACTAGCTCGTAACTTCATGATAAAACAGGTTTAAAATCTTGCAAAATCAGTAAGAGATAAATTCTACTGAAGATCATGAATTCTCAGTCTCTAGCGCTCGTGAAACTACAGGAAGATCGACAAAGATCGTAACCAGATTACTTACTGTTTCACATAGCAAGAAAGCGACAAATTCCGGATGGGCGGTCAAGCCAAGCTCTATATTCCCTTGTCCGATGTCAGTTCTACTTAGGGGTATCTTGTCTCTCTTTCTCTTTCTTCTCTTCAGTTACGAGTCTGTCATTGTCGGCCGGCGCGAGTCGACTGATACTTTCTTCTTTTCTTCGCTGGTTCATCCGACATCTTGTCTCTTACTTACTTACTTACGCCTGTCACCCCTACCCGGGTATAGGCCGTCGACGAGAGACCTCCAGCAACTCCTGTCCTGTGCTTCTCCTTCGATTTTACTCCAGGTGGTTCCCATTCTCTTGATGTCTGCTTGGAGGTCTCGACGCCAGGAGTTTCTCGGCCTACCTCTTTTCCTCTTTCCCTGGGGATTCCATGACAATGCCTGCCTAGTGATACTGGAAGCTGGCTTTCTCAGACTGTGACCAATCCATCCCCATCTTCTTCGCCCAATTTCATTCTCTGCTGTTATCTGCTCTGTTCTCTCCCAGAGTCTGATGTTGCTAATCTTCTCTGGCCAGTGGATTTTCAAAATTCTTCTAAGGCAACTGTTTACGAAGATCTGTACTCTGTTGACAGTGGTTTTTGTCAATCTCCAAGTCTCTGCTCCATATAGGAGAACTGCTTTTACGTTGGAGTTGAAAATCCGGATTTTGGTGTGTTGTGACAGCTCTCTGGAACTCCACACTTTTTTCAACTGGAGAAAGGCTGCTCTGGCTTTACCGATTCGTGCTCTGACATCAGCATCAGTGCCGCCTTTTTTGTCTATGATGCTCCCGAGATAGGTGAAGGACTCCACCTCCGCCAAAGGCGGGGTGCCAGCAAGCAAGACTGGTTCTTCCCTGGTTGCGTTCAGCCTCATTGTCTTTGTTTTCTGTTTGTGGATGGTGAGGCCCACTTGGGACGAGATGTCAGCAAGCCTCGTGGTCTTGTCCTGCATTTGTTGATGCGTGTGGGACAGCAATGCCAAGTCATCTGCAAAATCGAGGTCGTCAAGCTGTGTCCACAGTGTCCACTGTATTCCGCTTCTTCTCTGCTCTGTGGTCGTCTTCATGACCCAGTCTATGGCCAGTAGGAAGAGGAACGGAGACAGCAGACACCCCTGCCTGACACCGGTTCTGACCTGGAGCTCCCTGGTGAACTGCCCTTCGTGGATCACACGACATGTCATGCCATCGTAGCTGCTCTTGATCAGGCGGACGAGCTTTGTGGGTACACCGTAGTGTCGTAGGAGTTTCCACAGAGTCTCTCGGTCCACGCTGTCAAATGCTTTCTCGTAATCCACAAAGTTGACGTACAGCGGGGAGCTCCACTCCAGAGACTGCGGAGAGTGGCTCTGGTCTGTACATGATAGGTTTTTCCTGAATCCTGCTTGCTGGTCTCTCAGCTGGGGGTCAACGGAGCTCTTCATTCTCTCCAGGATGATCCTGTTGAAGACCTTTCCTGGTACTGACAGCAAGGTGATTCCTCTATAGTTGGAACACTTGCTGAGGTCACCTTTCTTGGGAAGCTTGATTAGGTACCCCTCCTTCCAGTCAGCCGGCTTCACCTCCTCTTCCCAGATCTTTCCAAACAGTGGGTACAGCATCTCTACTGTTGTCTCTAGGTCTGCTTTCAGAGACTCCGCTGGGATGCCATCTGGCCCTGCTGCTTTGCCGTTCTTCAAAAATGCCACTGCTCTTCTGATCTCTTCCCGGCTGGGTCTGTCACAGCTGATGGGTAGGTCGGTCTCTGCCGGCTGGATGTCTGGGGGGTCGGGTGGGCTGGGTCTGTTCAGTACATCTTGTCTCTGATTGGTTATAATTATGCAGATGACCTAAGGTCGTATAGAATAGTTATGACGTCAGCTTCCTGATCGTCTATCGGAGCAATCTTTTGACCGGGTCCAGCCGCAAGATTCCGGTGGCCTCTTTCGCTTGAACGGACGAAAGAAAGCATTTGGTGGGACAATAGGGTGGTCACTGTCTAAGTGGGTATGTATACTGAAGCCCAGTAAAAGCTTTTTGCGAACTGAAGCATTAAAAAAGGTCGGTAGTGCCCCTAAAATTCCAGATCAGCACAAAATGAATTTTTATTTCTGATGATTACTTCCATACATCAGTCGTTAACTCATTCGAGACGTGCCGCATCCGAATACGCGGCTTTCAGCCGCTTACCCGGATGCGGCACGTCTCGAATGTGTTAAAGGTTTCGTCTGAATTCTCTGTCACGTACAACTGTGACCAGGTGTTCATAACAATAGTGAAGGCTGTTACTCCCCCCACCCCCCACCCCCACCCCCACACACACACACTGACACACCTCTCCCCCCCCCTCCTCGCCCGCATCCCCTTTACTATTAACCAACTTTATCTCCACCCCCACCACTGCTCGTCTTTTTCAAACATTTTCTTTACTGCCGGCGTGTACATCTGTGTCATAGCTAGACCATCGCCGCCTGCATGGCACAAACGAATATGAACATTAATTATGTCAGAAACTTGAAGAAACATAAATCCACATACCCAAGCCATCCCGCTGCATGTTCATGTAAATGTGCACTAAACCTGTGCTATAACCTCTGACAGTTGACAAACGGCGGTGCTATCGTTCACATTAAATGCTGACAAATTGCTGCGAAAATTACTTGAAGCAGCAGGGGAGTGCACGCATTTGGATTTTTATCTCCCTTGCATCACTCTCGAAATTTGCAAACTTTGCGGCAAGATATCTGTATCCTTAAACACTGATCACCTCCTCCGTCTGAAAACAAAAATGGATGTAAATGACCCTAGCACTGCCAGCAAGAGGCGTAGATTCTCATGAGCCCCTGCTGTCGCAGGGGCTCATGAGAATCCATGCCTCTTGCAGTTGAACTGTCTGGTGAGTCAGGAGAACACTGGGAGAAGGCATTAAGACAAGAAATGCGGCGTCCAGAGGCGTGACACTCGTTTGATAATTCGAAGGTCATCAAAACTGCCGAAATACTGAATCCCGCTGAGAGGGTTTCAGTATAGATCCTGATGCGGAGGCTCATGAGGTTCTATGGCTCTTGGTGAACCAATTCAAACCTGCAAACCACTGACGAAATGGGCGGTCGAGCCGTGAGTGTTGTCAGTCCTGTAGATATACAATCTGTCAATTCGAGAAAGTCTTGATAATATCACAAACAAGAGTGGCCCAAAATTACCTTGACCGACATTCGGTGCATCTGGCACCTACTGTGAAAAAGCATACTCTCTTCACTCTCATCGATGGATGTGAAAACAAACAAACAAATGAACGAACGAACGAACGAGCGAGCAAGCAAGCAAGCAAGCAAGCAAACAAACATGTGTCATTTCATTTAGAGCTTTTATTGAAATATAGGCGCCTTAAAAAAAATCGCTTGTTGTTGCTGTTGTTATTATTAAATTGAATTGAATTGAATTGAATTGAATTGAATTGAATAAACTGTATTATCCATTGAAGGACATGCGTAAAATGAAAAATTTCCTTTGGTTCTCCTGAAACGTAAAACAAATAATTAAGATGTAATGACTCTAATACATTTTATTATTATTATTATTATTATTATTATTATTATTATTATTATTATTATTATTGTCAGTTCAGTTCAGTTCGGTTCGTTTCAATTCAATTCAGTTCGATTTAGTTCTGTCTTCTTTTAGGTCACTTGAAGCCCTTTACCTCTCTGGGCAGGTATCTCCCCAGTTAACTGCCCACCCCCCACCCCCCTCCCCCCCATCTCCACCCCTTTCCACACATCCCCCCACCCCCACCCCACCCCGCCCCTAAAAAAGAAGACCAACTCAATGAACACCGACGCAAATGTTCCCGAAAATATTTTGTCCACACCGACTTCACCATTGAATGAACACCAAGAGACACCAGACTCCACCCGTGGTAGTCATCCGTTACATCGGTCAGGTTCAGCCAATATTGACAAGTTCTCCTGTTTTGATACATCTTGATACCCAACTTTACCTACGTGCTGAAGGGAGGGTGCAATGAGATGGAGAAGGGGCCCAGCACGCAAAGGCCATCGGGCTGAAATCGGCCGCAGTGGGCCGACGGCCCACTGCGGCCGACTTCAGCCCGATGGCCCATTGTGTGCTGGGGAGGAGGGGGGTGCGGGCGGGGGGAGGGGGGTGGGGGTGGTAGTGTCACGACTTAACAATAAAATCTGCGTCATTGACAGTACTTCCGGTCGTCTCCGATCACCTTGTCCGTGCAAGGAGACGTTTAAGACTTACGTTAACAGAAGAAGAAAAAGACTAGTTTCGGAAGCCGAAGTAGTACTTTGATGAAACTTCTTTTCTTTCAAAAACGGAGCTTCAAGCTTCCGCACAGGAATTTTCTGTTGAAGTATGACTTGTTTGATTCTGAAGTGAAATACTGACTTATTCTTATGTTTACTTTGAAGATACGCAATTGTCAGTCCCTTCGGAAACCTAGTATCGTATTTGTATGCCAAAGCTATGCCGACGCTATCTTTGAGTCTGAGCTACCAGGAAGGAACCCGGCGGCCTCTCTATGTAGTCAGTCGCGGTAATGCCCTAACGCTTAGTTACGCCCTATGACGATTCAAGCCGTGGCATTTTGCGCAAGGGGTTGTACATGAAAAAGTGACTGACAAGCTCGACAGAAGCCTGCTGATCCATTTCTCGCGACTGGTACACGCCGCCTGACAAACGCTTCCAGCTGTATCGGCGTGAACTGAAAAACTCGAAAAGCTTTTGGTCAGGCATGGAGCCGCAGGAGCCAAAAGGCCGGAGGGGAGGAAATACGGTCGCAGCGGGTTTGATATGTGCCAGATATCTCTCACGACAGCTTGATGATAACTGACTCGCACCCACACTTGCCGGAATTCAGGGACCTTTTTTTCTCTGTCCGTTGAGTTATAGACTGAGTTGTAAAACGTCTTCGGGCCCACTCGGACGGCCGCAGTGAGCCAGCGCACATCCGTGCGCGGGCCCACTGCGGCCTTCGTGGACCCGAGGACCTTTGCTTGCTAGGGTCTAAGCCACATGAGTTTCAGGCACTCTAGGGCAGTAACCTGTCCAAAACTGAATAGCTACCAAACTGTGTTGGTCAGTGATTTTGGAGCTCGGAAAAGTAAAGGTGACAAAACAACAACAACAACAACAACAACAAAACCAAAATCGCAGAACTTTGACGTGTCAGTGTCGGTCTGTGATTTTGGATTACGGCCTGCAGCCGTACGGTCCAAACTCACAGACCAGCACACAAACGTCGTATAGTGAGTCACTCATTAAAATTTCGACCGAAACCCTGCCCACCGGGGCTGAAATTCAGTCGGGTGAACACCCTTGCGGCCCACCGGGGCTGAAATTCAGTCGGAAACACCCTCATTGCGGCCCACCGGGGCTGAAATTCAGTCGGAAACACCCTCGCGGCCCACCGGGGCTGAAATTCAGTCGGAACAAACTGATAAATGACGGTGAAAATGACTATTCAGTGCCTGTGTAAATGATTTGATTGTCAGTTGTGAATAATGTTGTGATTTTGCCTTGTGGTGGTGGTCGTGTCATTGCTCATAATAGTGGAATTGGCAAAATAGTCACCTGGCGAGGGCACTCTGTATGTGTGTGTGTGTGTGTGTGTGTGTGTGTGTGTGTGTGTGTGTGTGCGCGCGCGCGCGTTTAGTGTTCACGCGGCGGCCCGGCCTGTAGTGTGTGTGTGTGTGTGTGTGTGTGTGTGTGTGTGTGTGTGTGTCAGTGTGCGCGCGCGTATGTGTGCCGGTGTGTCTTTGTAACCAAGGGTGTGTTTGACCTCATTTCACTGCTGACTAATGTACTACATTTCCTCTTGCATCAGCAGACTAAAATAAAAGGAAAATCCCAAACCTTATCCCTCTTATCAGTGAGTGTGACAACAATCTCTCCCACCGTCGGATCGTCATGTTCCTTGAATATGATTTTTACACACGTCGTTTTTGCTCGGTGACTCGGCGTTTCCTATTTGCCCTCATTCATTCAGCCCCGGACACGCCATGACATGGATCGCGCTTTATTGCTCAAGGGTGGTGCCAGAATAGCTTGGCGCCCTTGAACTATCATGCTCGATCTGTCTCTAGAATTGTAATACAGCCCTTCACTGAGAGGGCAACTTTAAAATTTCAATTGAGATTTCGGTCCTGGGGCAGATTGTGTTAAGCAAAAGACAGTATTCTGGTTTTATTAAAACGTTAAACCTTTAGGGATTAACGTCGTATGTCCACCACGAAGGTGATTTCACAGACGGGGCACCAAATAGAGTCTGCACACATTTTGACCCCGGCTGGATTCGAACCCGTCACCTCACAATTCGGCCGGACGGGAGTCGAAAGCCCTAACACCGAGCCACCCAGTCTTGTTTTTTTTTTAAATGATATACTTATTACAAAATAAAATGCATTTTGCAGCGCGTTATTTTCATACCGAACACCGGAACGCTTTAGTCAGTGTTGCTTGGCCCAAACTGAGAACTGATCTAACTCATTCTACCGGCCCAGACACACCACAGCAAGGTACAGATCGACCATGATAGTTCAAGGGTGATGCCACAATAGCTTGGCGCCTATGGGCGCCAAGCTATTCTGGCATCACCCTTGAACTATGAGTCATGGTCGATCTGTGTCCTGCACTGCAACGCAGTCTTCAGAGGACAACGGCAACATTTGGGGATTTCGGTGTTGGGGTAGAATGAGTTAACCCTACGAATACTGACGATTCACGGGGTTCTCAGAAAAAGCTGGGACGGTGCACGCGCGTGGCTTCGTTTGACTGAAAAAGGAAGAGGGAAATTGCAGCGTCTTATTTGAACAAGCTAACAGCAGCTCTGAGAGTCCTTGACTAAACACCCCGACTGTCTGCCTCAGTTTGCGGAAGCACTGCATGATGCCGATGTTTGCTAGCTCAATTTAACCCATTTAGGCCCGACACACTACTGCAGGAGCTGGATCGACTACGATAATTCAAGGGTAGTGCCGGATTAGCTTGGCGCCGTCAGGCGCCAAGCTAATCTGGCATCATACCCTTGAATTATCATGGTCGATCCAGCTCTTGACACTGATTGATTGATTGATTGTACATTGCTTAACGTCCCGCCAGCAACAAGGCTTTCTCAGGACGTGCCTGCACTGCTTGTGAAAAAAAAAACACAGAACATTGAATGTATGTCGCCAGCCGGTCAAATACGTTAAATAAACCTAACACATGGGGCCTAAATAAAGCTAAGACCATTTAGCAACACACATCCAATATCAAGAGCTACAGGCAGTGCAGACAGTAGGGAGAGTTTTAAAAAGGCAAATACAGGTGAATGGACAAAGGGTAGACAGAAACACATGCCCCAGAATAGAGAGAAAAACCCACCCTGTGGGGCTGACCAGGGTGACCCTGGGAACTAAAAAATACCTAACCCCACCCAAGTCCCCCAGGGCAGACCCGGGTGGGGAAGCTCTTGACACTGGGCCATATATAGCCAGGTGACCGCACTTCCAAAATGCGGCCGTGGGGTAAGATGGGTTAAACCAGTATATTTCATCTGCAAGAGGCATAGATTCTCACGGAACTGCCTTCCCGCGTGCAAGAGGCTCACGAGAAGCTTGCACGCGAAAGTGGCTGTTGACTGAAAAAGTGAAATTATAAATCTCTCAGGACCCATAATAAAATAAAACACAGGAAACGACACTCTTCAGAAGGGCTTGGAAGAAAACACTGCGAAGTTCAGCTTTCAGCCCCTTAGTCCAATTTCAAGAGACGCCGATTCACATGAACCCTGACAGCCGCAAGGGTTAAGTTAAGATTATATGCTCAACGTGTGCGGCTGAGCAGCGAGATCGGCCCAGGCTGGGGTTGAGGGCACGACATCTTTAGCTTAGAGTATAGTACTACTAGACTCGGCCCAGAAGGAGAAACGCGTCAGTGTCTTAGCAACATCCGGTCAGCTCTTCACGCCGACTATAAACCACGAAATTTTACTTTTCAAGGATGAAAACAGCTGTGTGCTTTATAGCGAATGAATTTAACCCCATCACAGCCAGCGACGCAGATTGTGTTTCTGAAGTCATTGTTCATTGAAGGCCAAAGAAAGCCATCCAAGGTATGTGGATACAAAGTGGTTTCAGCAAGTCATAGATCCTCATGAGTCCCCGCGTTGCGGGGACTCATGAGGATCTAGGTCTCTTGCAGCTGAATCTGTAACTCTTGCAGTTGGGTGGTGTTAGATTTTTCCTCGGTAGTGAAAGGGTTAAAACTTCACACTGAACACAACACCGCAAGCTATAAACTCAAGATGGGAACCGTATGGCTTAGGCACCAAGTTCAAAGGAGGTAATTTTATTAAAAACTAAGAAAAGGATTTTGACATTAAAATCACAATAAAATTACTGAATTAACCCTCTTAACCCCAAGGCCCCATTTTCCAAATTTTGGAGTTGTCACCTGACAACTGTACCAGCTGCATCTCCAACTGCATGGTCCCGGGGATAAATGGGTTAAACATTATTTGTTGTTGAAATCTCATCAAACTATGTTGTTAAAAGGCATAATAGATCCTGTAAGTATTAATTGTTTTGTTTGGCCCGATTATTCCCTTGATAAAGTTATGAGGCGAGGCAGCTGGTCACGTGGGCATCGACTGGCTTCTTGATACACAGGAGGAGAAAACTAAAAATAATTATGGCAAGAGTTGTACCCCCCGACTCGGAGCGTCAATAAAATGATACCGAGTCCTGATGCTAAAAGTCAGGGGCACAACTCTTGCCATAACTTCGGTTTTCTCCCCCTGTGCTTGATGCCCAATTTGCTGACGTTACCTTTTCTTATTTAGTCCACTGGTTTAACTCATTCTACCCCAGACACACCACAGCAAGATAAGGATCAACCATGATAGTTCAAGGGTGATGCCAGAATAGCTTGGCGCCTATGGGCGCCAAGCTATTCTGACATCACCCTTGAACTATCATGGTCGATCTGTGTCCTGCACTGCAATGCAGTCTTCAGAGGACAGCGGCAAGATTTAAGGATTTCGGTGATGGGGTAGAATGGGTTAAGGCGGTTCTTGTGTGATAAAATTCGTCAGTGTCGCCTATGACACCATTACCATTATTTTTACATCCAAAACTATGAGTAGATACATTTACTGCCCCCCCCCCCCCCCTCCTTTGTCAGACAAATGCAAAGAACAGTCAACTACAAAAGGCATAGATCCTCATGCGCCCCTGCATCTGTGGGGCTCATGAGCATCAAAGCCTCTTGCTACCCACATTCAAACACCTATTCCTGTGTTTTTAGAATCATGTCTTGAAGTTTAACTAAAGTAACAGTTACCGAAACAGCACACACACTTTTCAATTCACATGACATTTATTCATGACAATGTCACTGTAAGTACAAAAAGGTGACTCAAAAACAGCAGAGAAACATACAATGTGAACAATGCAGCAATGTACAACACCACATTTTCATCAAACGCCATTTATCTTAAATTTGCAAGAGGCATAGATGTACATGAGCCCTTGCACGTCTGGGTGCTCATGAAGATCTATGCCACTGCTGGCCCCTTTAACGTGGTAACTCTCCCTCATTTGGAGAAAGTTGTCAGATTCAAGATGCATGATGGGAAAAAATTAATTATGTTAATGGTAATTTAATTTTGCAAAACAGAGTCAATAAAATTTTCACTAGTTTAAAGCTAATCTGTGAATGGCAGAATACTGGGATATGATCGGCCATGACAGTTTAAGGTTGTACTTGATTAGCCTGGCATTAGAGAAATGTTCGCACATTAAAAGTAGTGCTACATTTGCTTGGCCCGGAGATAATGACTGACCAAACCAAATAGGCACAACTCTCTAACTATCAACGTAAAAAATTCTCTAAAATGCCAAGCCAAACAGAGACAACCTATCAGCTATCATGGCTGATCGACATGCTGCAGTGAGTTGGAGCTAAATTGTTGGTCAGCATGTAAACACCATATTCAGATACTGTCAAAATCAATTGATTGATTGATTGTACATTGCTTAACGTCCCGACAGCAACAAGGCTTTCTCAGGACGTGCCTGCACTGCTTGTGAAAAAAAAAAATAAACAGAACATTGAATGTATGTCGCCAGCCGGTCAAATACATTAAATAAACCTAACACATGGGGCCTAAATAAAGCCAAGACCATTCAGCAACACACATCCAACATCAAGAGCCACAGGCAGTGCAGACAGTAGGGAGAGTTTCAAAAAGGCAAATACAGGTGAATGGACAAAGGGCAGACAGAAACACATGCCCCAGAACAGAGAAAAAAACCCACCCTGTGGGGCCGACCAGGGTGACCCTGGGAACCAAAAAATACCCAACCCCACCCAAGTCCCCCAGGGCAGACCCGGGTGGGGTTGTCAAAATCAAGTTCATACATATTCGTATGTGTGCACATAACACATCTTCATAGACATACGACTTTTTACACTTTTCATCCTGATGCTCTACTGATTGAAATTAACTGGACTATGATAGTTCAAGGGTGATGCAAGAATCGTTTGCGCCAAGCTATTCTGGCACAACCCTTGAACTAAAATGGTTGATCTAGCTCCTAGCTGTGTTTTTAAAATCAATGACAGTTACACGCCATGAAAGCCTGGCTAGCCAAGGAACAAGAATGCAAAACAGGACCAGTAAGAGATATAGAACTTCATGAGCCCCTACACCTGCAGGAGTTCATGAGGTTCTATGCCTCTTAAAGTTGCATGGCCGTAACTTTTCCTTGGCAGTGAAGGGGTCGAATGCAAATGAAGCAGTGTTTTAGATTCAGCACATATTTCCAGCAATTAAAATCTGTTTTAACAGGCTTAAAGAGTAATTAACCCTCTTAAACCCACGACCGCATTTCCAAACTTTTGGAGGCGTTGTCCAACATCTATGTACTAGTTGTAGGAGATGGATTGATCATGAGAATTCAAGGGTAGTACCAGATGAGCTTGGCGCCTTCAGGCGCCAAGCTCATCTGGCACTACCCTTAAATTATTATGATCAATCCATCTCCTGCTGCAGTTTCATGGGAGCTAAATGGGTTAATGCCACTTATAGCGTAACTAAGCTAAAGATGTGAGGTCATTAACCCTTGCAGAATTACCATGCTTGAACCGGAGTTCAACTCAATGGTCAACATTTATATTTGATCCAAAGTCTGGGTTGGAAGCGAGTTGAGTTTAACCCTCCACCATGTTATATTATTATCAGGATTGAACCCGGGTTGAATGAAGCCAGATTGCTTCCATTCTGCTTCTCAAACTTAACCCTTTTAGCCCCAAGGTTCCATTTCTGAAATTTTGGAGGTGGTGCCTAATGACTATGTACCCGTTGCAGGAGATCGACTATGATAATTCAAAGGTAGTGCCAGATTAGCTTGGTGCCTTCAGGTGCCAAGCTAATCTGACAATACCCTTGAATTATCATGGTCAATCAATCTCCTGCTGTAGGGACTGTTCTGACACCACCCTTAAACTATCATGGTCAAATTCATCTCATGTTTTAGGATGTAAAGGGTTAAACTGTGCAAAAGGTTAAATGGGTTAAGCAGTATGTGTAATTTCTGAGACAGGATGTTCAAAATATTTTAGAATTTGTCATGAAGCCGATTGCAACATGCCGGATGTAAACAAATTAACAAGAGTTCATGTGGTTTCTGCTCTACTCAGGTTCGAGTTGCAAGGGGTTAATGACCTTAGAATCTCCTCTGGTTGTCAGTAACACTTTTGATTCCTGCAGAAATCACCTCAAAAAAAGAGTGCTACTGACAGGCACCTGTAGAAACAATAAGATTACCAAGTGCTTCTCTAAAATCATCATGTGCCACAAGACCACAAGATCTTTACTACCATAGACCATCACAGAAAACCAACAGATTTTCTAGTAGTGCTGAGCAGACAAAACGTGAATACAGCCATGGATGTGACGTTGCAAGAGCCGTTAAGCAAAAGGTCTTAACTCATTCGAGATGTGCCACATACAGATACGTGGCAATTGCTGCATATTTGTATGCGGCACGTCTCGATTGAGTTAAGGCTAACATCAGCCTGATAACTCCTTGGTAGAGCAGTATATTTAACTCACTTAAGGAGCCCCACATCAATAGCCAGGCAACACTATATGAAACTTTCACAGCTATTGAGTAGGGGCGTCTTGAACGAGTAATACTGTCAACTCACAAACAGCTGATCAAAAAACAATTATTACCATTATATCGCACATTCCCTTCTAAAAAGAATGGCTGGTTGCACATTGTTTAATTAATTAAGGTCCTGACAGCAACAAGACCTCCTCAGGACATGTCCGCATTGCATGCGGGAAAAAAATCCAAAAAGGAAGCCTCAGATCTATACAAATGTGGACAATTAGAACTATAGTGTTCTGTAAGCGCAAACACTTGTATCTGTGGTTGTTATAAGCAGACTCTACCATATTTTACTATAAATGCAAACATTTAATAACAGTTTTAGCGCCACAGATTCTTCAGCAAAAACGTTGATTCAGCTACAAAATAAAGACACAGGTATAATTAAAACCAATCTGTGCGAGCAATTCAGACTCCCTGATAACTGCATTATGAAAAACAAACAGTGCATCCCAGCAGCCGCTGACAAACGATATTTTGAAAACGGGTGGCCTACATTTTATATAGCTATCAGTTGTCAAAATATTTTATTTTTTTAAATAGCTGCAATGATTCATTTTCTGTTTTATATATTATATAACCCATTACATCCTGAGGTTGATTTTTCCAGATTAGCGAGTCATCCTATGAAGGCTACTTTTTAGTTCTAGCAATAGACTGACTATGATAGTTCAAGGGTGGTGCCAGGACAGCTTGGCACCCCTGGGTGCCAAGCTGTTCTGGCACCACCCTTAACTATCATGGTCAAATTTATCTAATGTGTATCAGGATGTAAAAGGTTAGAGCAGTTATCAGATGAGGCCTACTGCAGGCCAAACTGTACGAATCCAATGTGCAAAAGGCCATTGTGCTGATGTTGGCCACCGCTGGCCTGTGCACAGCTCTGTGCGGGCCGACATCGGCATGATGGCCTTTTTGCGCGCTGGGAACTGAACAAAGCAGTTGTCAGCAAAATGTTCTGTTTGGTTTTTTTTCAGAAGTTTACATGTGCATGAGTTTACAACCTCTGAAAACAACTCATGCACAAAATAGTACATCACTGCACTTCTTTTAGAATATGATATCTTCAAGCGTCATAAAGTATGATTGTATATTCACTCAGCAATAGTTGCAGAACCTCTTGTACACCAAAGGGAGAGAATTCCAAAGGATGTCACCATTGTAAACGATACACAGTTGTCACCCCTGTTTCGATCAAGTTTGTCAAGACTAATAACATTTCAGCAAAACATAAAATAGAAAAAAAGGTTTTCCATTAGAGACTATGCAGCACACAAAACAGCAGCCTAATTTCTAAACTCAGCATTTAACCTGTTGGGTGCTGGTAGTGTTTTTGTTGCCATGATTCCTGCAGGAATCATCGTAACAAAGTGCTACCAGCAGCCAGGGTCAATTCACACCAGAAACAGTTAACCCTTTTAGCCCCAAGGTCCCATTTACAAAATTTTGGAGGTGTTGCCTAACGATGACTATGTACCAGTCGCATAAGATGGCTTGACCATGATCATTCAAGGGTAGTGCCAGATTAGCTTAAGGTGCCAAGCTAATCTGGCACTACCCTTGAATTATCATGGTCAATCAATCTCTTGCTGTAGGGACTCAGGGTTAAACCATTCAAGCCAGGGAGTGAGTTCGAAGCTGTCTTTCACGTACATTTGGAAACCAACAATAATACAATAAACAAAACCAAATGTACAATCAATATCATCAGCCCAAAGTGCTGTTTCCACCACAGTATGATATGGGTTAAATGAAAAAAGCCACAACCGTCCAAGGAACATGGAGACAAACTGATCTCGGATCCTGAGGAGCCCCATCAACATAAGAATCTGTGGCTCTTGCAGTTGGATCATGTTTATTTTTTCTTTGGCAATGAAGGGGTAAAGTGACAGAGTTACATGTGGATAGTTATTAGGGCTTAACACTGAGCGATAGGCGACACCAAACTGTGGCAATGTGCTGCTCACGGAAAAGCAGCTAAACCCACCAAACAAAAATTAGCGTCCTGCTGCACACTTCCAACCCTGACATGAAACTAAAGCTCCGAACTCAAATGACTTGAAATAAATGAACAAGCAATGCACAGTAACACTTTGATAAGACATACATACGGAGGAACAAATAATATGACATTTTTTTTAATCATCGGAAACACTAAAGTGTTTCCGATGATTCCAAAAAAGTCACTTTTTATTTGCTTGTTAGTATATATGCCAACTCCCACAGACACCAATGGACATTGTATGATTAATGTATGCTTACACCCTGAACTCTCCCTATTTAGGTGTATGTCCTTGGAGTAGGGGGAAAAGTTCAGGGTGTAACAAAGAAAACAAAACAAACAACAACACAAAAATGCACCTCTGCATATACCACAAGTATTTGACACCCTATTCAAGGCACAAAAACAAACTTCTGTTGCATACAATTACTGTAAAAAAACATTCAATACATGGCAACCCAAATGTGTGGACAACTCAATACAGTTTATGTATTAACAGAAAAGGCCGACTTCACTCCCTTGTGGATACAGCCACTGGTATTGAAAGCACTAAAACAGTACCGATGACTGCATGCACAAGAGGTTTAACCCATTTAACCCCAAGTCCCTACAGCAGGAAACTGATTGACTATGATAATTCAAGGGTAGTGCCAGATTAGCTTGGCGCCTGAAGGCACCAATCTGGCACTACCCTTGAATTATCACGGTCCATCCATCTCCTGCAACTGTCAGGTGACCACTCAAAAATTTGAGAAATGGGGCCTTGGGGTTAAGAAGGTTAACTAATTTCTCACACTATCATTAAATATCACTACACTTAAAGACATTCACTTTCATTGCTGTGAACGCAAGCATAACAGTACAAAACAAAAAGAAAACAGTGACCAACTGTCGAATACATCAAGCGAAGAGTTCAACACAGAACCAACTGTACTGTTTTCATCGCAGAACCATATTAGTAATAAAAGTAAATTTAATAATAGTGCACCACAGAATGAGACAAGTTCACAACTCAGCAAGGAATGTTATGGTTTTGTAACATAGGAAAGAAAGAGGACCGACTCAACTCTCCAAATGGTCAAAAACTAGAAAAATCCAGCGAACATCATGTCCAGCACAGACAAGTCCAAAATCAGAACATACACAAAGTTGAAATCCACAGCAAAGTGTAGACGTTCGAAGTTCAGCAATGAACACAATGTAACTGCAAGAGGCATAGATCCACATGAGCAGCCTCTGCATCCTGTTGTGGCTCCTGAGGTTCTATGCATTTTGCTGAGCGTAAGCTTAAATTGTGTTCATCCGAGACGTGATGGGGTCATATGTTGTTCCAAGCTATGATGGCAGAAAACCAACATACTCAATGTCACACCAGACCACAGAACGGGGAGAAATACTTCACAGCACTGGCTATACCTGGTATCCAGTGAAATGTTCTCTTTAACTCAATAAACCCTGAGGTCACAATTCCCAAATTTCAGTGTTGTCCTCTGAAGACTAGACTACATTACAGTTCAGTAGAGAGAATGCGCCACGATAGTTCAAGGGTGGTGCCAGAATAGCATGGCACCCCTAGGAATCAAGCTATTCCAGCACCACCCTTAAACTGTCAAGGCTGATCCATCTCTTGCTGTAGTGTCAGGGATTAATGGGTTCAATCAGAGATTTTCACTCAGATGAAGAATCTGAAATGTTCATTTGCGTTCACTTCACAGGGTACGAACTTGAGCCTCCTCTCGACGCCACCCAAGCTGTGAAAATATCTCTGGAAAAAAAAAAAAAAGACGGAAAAAATCAATCACTGATCATCATCTTTTAAAAAAACCAATACTATCATCAAGTTTGAACTACGTCAGTCCAATAGTTTGACAGATACTACCAGTCTGAAGAAAAAAACACCCAAAAAACAAAACAAAAAACACAACAGAATGGACAGTCAGAAAGTAAGACAGACTTGGCAAATCCAACATATTCCCACTAGATGGGGTATAAAGGGGGCGGGGGTGGAGGGGGTGGAGGTGGGGGATGGGGCTGGTGGGTAACAATTTCTTGAACTGCCATGATGTGGAGCGAGGTATGGCTATAAGTGAGCTAAATGCCACCTTATTACTGTGCCTGACTTTCAACGCAAGTGCTGTCCGTTTCTTAATCCACCCTCCGTTACTTTGGTTCCAGGTGCTCTTTTCAAAACGCTGATGCTCATGTGCTGAACACATAACTGGAGACGTAGAGTTCTTAAGTTGAATTCTGCGATCTGTGTGCTACGGCTATTCACAGCTACAGCTGCTTTTTCAAGTTACCTCCCTTTGCTTGGAAGGCCAGCTGGTGTGGCTGAAAAGTGCTTCAGGCCGTTTGGTTAATCCCCTTAAACCCATGGCTGCATTTCCAAAATTTTGGGGGTGTCACTTAAGAGACTATTTACCATTTGTGGGAGATGGATACATGATAATGTGATTCAAGGATCGTACCAGATTAGCTTGGCGCCAACAGGCTAATCTAGCACGATCCTGAAAATTATCACGGTTGATCCATATCCGCCTCTAGTGCATCAGGGCTAAATGGTTTAAACAGCAGAAATTTGCCAGCAGACTGAATGCTGTTCAGGATAAAGTTGAAATGACGTAGTGTATGCAAACATCACAATGGAATATTCAAACCCCAAGCTGTACACGACAATTGTAATCCAGACTAAAAAGATGTAAAACTGTGTAAAATACCAAGAATTAACCCCAAACAGAAAGTTAGTTATTTGGGTTTACCGCCGAGCAGGCAACTAAGGACATCTCACGGCGCCCAAAAAGAAAGATTCAAAAGATGTTTTGAAAGGTCAAGCACAAAATTGTTTTGCGTTTTGTCCTATCAACACACTTTAATTTTTTTTCTTGGTTATTTCTTTGTAAACGACAGTTACCTGCAGTGCGTGACAACACATTCATTACTGCAGTACTCGGCATCCCATCCTGGGTTTTCAATAGCCAGGTTTCCACATCCATCCCGCACACACATCATACTGATGTTTGATGGACTCTGTAAATAAATAAATAAATAATAATGACTACTTGGGCCATGGTGGTGGTGGTGGGGGGTTGGGCAGGGGGGGGGGAGGGAAGGGGGGAGGGAAGGGGAGGTCATAAGTCAGAAAAACAAAGAATTCTGTAACATACACACCAGTACATAATCACGAACAACTAAGCTACATTGGGGTATCAAACAGGTGGGTCTTGAGGTCATATTTAACCCTTTAGCCCCGAGTCCCTGCAGCAGCAGATGGACCGACTACGATAATTCAAGGGTAGTGCCAGATTAGATTGGCGCCTTTGAAAACTAATCTGGGTCAAACCTTGAATTATCATGGTCAATCCATCTCCTGCAACTGGTACATAGTCATTAGGCAACACCTTGACAATTTGAGAAATGGGACCTTGGGGCTAAAAGGGTTAAAGGCAGTGAATGAGGAAGAATGTCTAATGTCTACACGTAGAGACTTCTGGACAACAGTTCCAGACAACAATAATAGACTTTACTGATGATACAAAGCACTAGTAAACTTCTTACAACTCATGGGATAGTCTTCGCTGCCTGCATGGCATTAACCCTTCGGCTGTTACATTTTCTGTCAAGGTGAATCCGGCAGGCATCACCTCAACAAAAAAACACTACTGACAGCCCACAGTTAAACAGGTTCACTCTGATAACTACTTCTCATAAAAAATGACAGATCAGTAAACTTATTGGCAATAGGCTATGATATGTGGAAAAGTGATTGCCCTAGGCAGTTGTCCAGTCCGCAGAATCAACCCATTTAACTCATTTTGCCGGGCGACACACCACAGCAAGATATGGCTCGACCTTGATTGTTCAAGTGTGGTGGCAGAATAGCTTGGCGCCTATAGGCGCCAAGCTATTCAGCCACTACCCTTGAACTATCATGGTCGATCTGTCTCCTGAGATTAACTCTAAAATGTGGGTATTTTGTACCTCAGGCACAATGAGTTAACCCCAAGGCCACATTTCCAAGATTTTGGAGGTGTCATCTAACAACTATGTACCTGTTTTACTTTTAGGAGATGTATTGACTATGATAATTCAAGGGTAGCGCCAGATTAGCTAGGCAACTGATGGCTTGGGACACCAAAGGCCGTTTAACTTTAGGCTGTAAAAATTAACAAGGCCTGCAAGATGCATAGATCCTTATGAGGACCGAAACCTCTTGCAGTTTGGTTTGTTTACTGTGCTTTGATGGTGAAAGGCTAACAAATCAAGTTCCATGTCTAGTACACCCACCTCCTGCATTGCAGACTGAGGGAAGAGACCATTGTCAAGGGCAGGCATGATGGGGTCTGTTGTCGATGTGGTTGGGGTCAGTGTGTGGAATGTTGGGGTCACCTCCATCTGTGTCTGGGGGGCAGTATACTGCTGATGATGTTGCCATAATTAGAAAACAGAATGAAAATATGAAATTTTGGAACAGTGCTACTGTCGTCGCTTGTTAAGAAACACACCCAACACAAAAAGCAACCTTCTCCTCCAAAACACCCATCAAAACAACCATCCCCCCACCTCTCCCCCCACAAAAAAAAAAACCCAAACAAACAAAAAACAACAACAAATAAACAAACAAAAAAAGCAACACCACATCAAAACAGACATACAATTCAACAAACACCCACCCATTGACAGACAAACACAGTAAATCCAGTGCCACAGAAAGAGAGAGTAGGAGTAGGAGGGGTATTTTTTGTTAAATATCATGTACAGCCTTGTTATACATGTGAAGTTGACTGTACAGAGACTATATTATCAAAACAAAATGAACAGAAAATAAACAAAAACTTACATGATGTTGAAACTGTGGCTGTTGCATTTGTTGTTGCTGCAATTGCTGTTGTTGTATTTGTTTTACAGCGACCATATTTTCAAAACAAAGTGAACAGAAAATAACAAAAACTTACATGATGTTGCAACTGTTGCTGTTGCATTTGTTGTTGCTGCAATTGCTGTTGTTGCATTTGTTGTTGCTGTTGTTGCTGCATAGCCTGCATGTCCACGTAGGAATGGGTTATAGTTGTTGAAGACGGCACTGACGTGGCACTGATGCTCATGGGCTGCACACTGGGCGGTGATGGGGACTTTTCACTGCTGGTATTTGCCTCTTCCACTGCCGACTGCAAAAGAAAAAACAGAATGCAATTAACCCCCTTGAACAAGCAGCCACCAGTACTGTTTACATTAACCCTTTCAGCCCCAAGGTCAGATTTCTCAAATTTTGAAGGCATTGCCTAAAGACTATGTACCAGTTGTTGGGAGATGGATTGATGATGACAATTCAAGGGTAGTGCCAGATGAGCTTGGCACCAATCCATCTCCTGCTGCAGGGTCCATGGGCTAAAAATGGTTAATACTCATGGGCTGTATCAGTGTGCTGGCGGAACTGTCTGTACAATACTGTTCTGGAAACAATACCAGATACCCCTTTCACTGCCGAGAAAAATCTAACACCACCCAGGTAAAAGGGTTAATACTCATGGGCTGTATCAGTGTTTATGCTGGCGGGTAACTGTCTGTACAATACTGTTCTGGAAACAATACCAGATACCCCTTTCACTGCCGAGAAAAATCTAACACCACCCAGGTAAAAGGGTTAATACTCATGGGATGTATCAGTGTTTATGCTGGCGGGTAACTGTCTGTACAATACTGTTCTGAAAACGATACCAGATACCCCTTTCACTGCCGAGAAAAATCCAACACCACCCAGCTGCAAGAGGCACAGATCCGCATGCGCCCCCGCATTTGCGGGGACTTGTGAAGATCTAGATGCCTCTTGCAGAAACAAGTTTGTGTCTATGTTAATCTGATGGCTAGGGATCTTTGGCATTGAATTTACAATGATTACAAAAACAAAATCTGCATCAAATAGCTGTCTATAAAGATAGGAAAGTGTCAGTCATTTGTTATAAATACCAGTTGCGGAGGCTGATATACTATTTACATCATAAACTGCTTACAATAGATGATGATGATACAAATGATGCAATTTAATTATCTCTTGCATGTTATTTTAGAGCCATGCAACTTCAATTAACACTTTGTAAGAGCTATTGCTGCAATGCATGCATGTGTGAAGTGGGCACTGGGTGCAGTCTAATATAATTTTATGGCAATTCTTTTACATTCTTGCCGACACGCTGTGTTCGTTAAATTCTGGGACACTGACCTGGTGTTGTTAAAAGTTGGAGTGGCCTTTGTCCCATTAACCCTTTTCAACCTCATATATTATTGCTTATCATAGTTCAAGGGTGGTGCCAAAATAGCTTGGCGCCTGAGGCACCAAGTTATTCTGGTATCACCCTTAAACTAAAATGGTTGATCTATCTCCGAATCTGCAATGTAGCCTTCATAGGACAATAAGCAAATAAAAAAAAAAATCATCCTCAGGCTGTAATGGCTTAACAAAAACATGGACCTAAATATCCTTAAGATAGTGTTCTTAACCACCTTGTGCTTGCAGCCACCAATACAGTAAACTAAAAGAAAAGAAAAGGGGAGACTGCCAGTGCTAATATTTTAGGAAGGTTACAAAGTAAAGTAGGTTATAGCACTGTCAGGGGAGAAAAATGTGCATGATCGACCAGTGATCATAGATCTACTGTGGCCAAAGCACAAAAAAAAAAAAAAAAAAAGAGATAGGAAAGAGAGGGGGCGCTAAGAAAGTGACTGAAAGCAATGCATATGGAAGCCCCCCCATTGCATTGCTTTCAGTCACTCTCTTAGCTATGCTATAACCTACTTTACTTTGTAACCTTCCTAAAATACAGTAAACTGTTTTGGTGGCTGCAGGCATGAGGGGTTAACTTTGAAATGAAGTGGGTACCTACTTGAGAAACCTGACTAGCACGGTAGGCTGCAAGCTGCTTCAGATACTCCTTCTTGGCAAGCTCTGTTTTCTTCTTGTACACCTGCAAATAAAAGCCACATGCTGTCAGATGCATGTAATTAACCAACCACCTGCAAGAGGCAAAGATCCTCACAAGCCCCTGCATTTGTGAGGGTTCATGAGTAGCTGTGTCTAGCTGAATAATCGTCTTTGTATTGCTCAAGTACTGGGGGGTCACCAAACATTTACATTTCAATGAAACATTGAAGCGCACCTTCAAATGAACATGATGAAAAAAATATTTATCCACGAGTGTGCAGCTCAAAGCATTCACACTGTTGCTCAAAAAGGAAATCTACAGCCAGAGCAAACACTGTCAATATGGGCTACACACCTTCTGTAAATCTTGGCTCTTCTTTTACTGAAAATGCATCAATTTGCTAGACTTTATGGCAGGGTTTGAAAGATAACAATGACAGGAAAAAATATCGGTCAATTCAAACAACTGCACAAATTCCATGGATGTATGAAAGTTCAAGGGCGTTGTCATTCTGGCACCACCCTTGAACTATCATGGTTAATTTTCCAGACCTATAGCCTTTGGATAACAACTCCCAAATTTGACTGCAGGGCTCTCCTCACCTCTTTGTGAGCAGGGTCTAGGCCATCCCACATAGACGCCACAATTTTTGACACCTCTCCGAAGCTGGCACTGGGGTTCTGTCCCTTGATGGCTGCCTGAGTGTCACGGAAAAACAAGGCGTACGCCGAAACGGGTCTGAAATGGCAAGAGAAATTTGTCATGTAATCAAATTGTTTGATACAGCACAATAGTTATTAAAAATTTATGAAAAAAATCTACTTAGGGTACATTGTATATTGTTACCGCAGTCACTAGCACTGACTGGGTCAAAATCACAAAATTCAGGACTGAGTACATCTACCCGGCATGCATCTAGTTCTACTCTCTGAATATGTACCAAGTGTGAATCCACAGAGGCTTCACACATGCTCGTGCAAGCTGTATGATTAAACATGAAACACGCATCACAAATTCTTACAAATTGTTATCGTAACGAATGGCCCAAATGTAGACTTTCTTGCTGATCAGCACAAAGCTAGCATGGTATACCACATTCGACGCTGGTATGTTCTGAAAACACTTAAAGTTCTGAAAATGATTTATCCAGATTTCATTATCACTTAGCTTACAGGTCTTATGGTATTAGTGTTGTTGCAAGGGCGACCGATAACTACGCAACACAAAGCCAGGCTTGTAACTTTCTGAACAATATCCCCCTACAGTCTAAAACTTTAGCACACAACACACTAGCTCTGGCTGTGATTCACCCTGTATCCCCCTGCCAAAAAGGAGCTGCTGGGATTCGGGTCAGACACACACCTCCCAACGGGTATGTTACAGGCCGTCAGTCAAAAAAAAAAAAAACTCGTCTGGCAGATCCTCATGTGCCCCCACCAGCCTCTGGGGCTCAGGAGGATTTCTCTCTCTGCTAGCATCCATTATATCATTGTGTTCTTCGGGAAGGGGGGGGGGGGGGGATAGGGTATAGTGCAATCCACTGTCGAATGCGTCACTGATAGTCTATTTATGTTTCTCGTACTTAAGTTACACATTCAGTGCCCGTTGACGGAAACTCTGTTTCTGCAGTCTTCATCAGTTCAACATCAACAAGCACCAGTTGTCCTCGGAACATGGATTCAAAGTGGTGTCTGCAAGCGGCATGGATAATAAGCCCCCGCAACTGCGGGGACTCATGAGTATCTCTTGCAGTTGGGTGTGTTCAAATTGTTTCGGCACTTGACGGGTTAAGCTATCTCACTTACACAGATCGCCGCTGTATCGGCCGAGCAAAATGTCACAGTTACGCCGATGTTGTGGCGGAAATGATATTACTGACCGTAATGCAGATCTGCGCCGACTTTGAGTAGTCTACTTTCAGCTAACCTCTTTCGCTAACGTTTCTCAGCTCGATATGATATGACTGTGCGACAAAAGCACGAGGCAAAAAAAAGCACACACAACAAATCTCGCCCCTCAATCGCGGCCCCGAAAAAAAGGAAGCCACCTAAAGTAGCGTGCTGCTGTGTGTGTGTGTGTGTGTGTACTCCGAATCAGCTTTCGTCAGCTTGAGGCGTAGATTCTGATGAGCCCCTGCCGTGCAGGAACTCATGAGCCCTCCTGCCGAAAAAAAGTTTAGGTCATTTTACTTGAGTCTCTGCTGCTAACGCAAAGCAGGACTCAGGAAGTCGTCGGAATTGTAGCGTGTAAATGTACACACAGCGGTAATCAGCTGAAAATTATTCGAGACCGTCTTCGCCCACTGCACAGCGAAGCGTGTCTGCCTCTGTAAATGGAGAAATATCGACACACACAAAAATACGAGGCTTAAACGGGGGTCAAACCGGCCGAATCTTACCTCTGCATTGTCCGTCGAAGCTCAAAGCCAGTTAGTGTGTCAGAGCGACTCCGTTTATTCAAAGAAGGGAGAAAGCGAACGGCGACTGTGAAAACGTGTACGCCTGCCACCGCTGTCTACACAGCATGAGTTGCGTCCCCTTCGTACAACAAACCAGGGCGGTGCATTCAGACCGCTAGTTGCACTCCGTGTTTTTCTCGAATCCATCTGCAAGAGGCATAGATTCTCATGCGCCTCTGCAGCCGAGGCGCATGAGAATCTATGCATCTTGCTGGCAGATATCGAACTGACTGCATCCTCAGATAAGAGACATCATTACCGACGATTGCAACGACTGACACACTTTGACGGCCAGTGGACATTCTTTACAACTGATTTGCATATTGCGCGCGCAGAAATTTCTGGAATGATGTCATGCGGACAAACACTGCTCTATCAAACCAACCAGACACAGAAAGAACTCGTGTTTATATAGTGCATAACCCATTACATCCTGAGCCTCGGCTGATTTTTAAAAAATTTGCCGCGTCTTGTCCTATGCTGGCCACATTACAGATGAGGAGATAGATCAACCAATTTAGTTTATTAGTGGTGCCAGAATAGCTTGGCGCCTTAGGCGCCAAGCTATTCTGGTACCACCCTGGAACTATCATAGTGAAATTAGTTTCATGCTGGAGTGTATCAGGATGAAAAGGAATAATGATCAAATGCTGGTGAGCGGACGAGGGGACTAACAACACATGAAGCAACAAAAACAACTGTAAAATAAAAATGATTTTACTTGCCTATGTCGGTTTAGCACCACATCAATGCAAAAAGCCAATAGGGTTGTCTGACCGATTTATGACCAGGTAAAGTGAAAACATAATTGTTGTGATTTTATTGTGATTATTATGAGATAACCTGTCAAAACTGTGGACTTATTCTGAACATTTCAATCAGTGTTACTGCACAGCACATGCAGGACTGTTCTTTAGTAACCTGATAACTTTATTTTTTTCTGTATTTATTGACTGGTTGCTAGCTTGTGGGTTTTCTCTGCAGGTTATTTTTTAACCCATTTAGCCCAGCCTACAGCAGGAGATGGATTGACCATGATAAGATTAGCTTGGAGCTTGGCGCCAAGCTACTGGCACTACCCGCGGCCTTGAATTATCATGGTCAATCCACCTCCTGCATCTGGTACATAGTCGCAACACTTCCCAAATTTGTGAAATGCACCGTGGGGCTAAAAGGGTTAATGGGTCAGTAAATGGTTAATACGTTAATAACGGACATGATATCTGAACAAGCCTGTCGTTTTGCCTGGACCCGAATTCAGGATATTCTGATGACTTTAATGATACTGAGGCTGAGTTGTGTAACGTGTGCCGCTTTGCTGGTGAAAACCATAGGATCCAATATTACGGACCCTCACACATAATATATAGCACAAACCATACTCACTTTTGCGGCTCATTCGGGTCTTTCTTTTTCTTCTTCTTGGTGGCTTTCTGCTTTTTGGCAGGACTCAGGCTGCCTCCCGCCCCTCCTTCTCCCGCCCTCGGGACGCCAACGGGAGGGGTCTGTGCGTCTCCCGTAACAGCCGTCGTCATGGGAATCGTGTCTGTTGCCATGGAAACATCAGTTGCTGCCCTTTTCATAGTGACGAGCTGAAAAAGAGTACGATGTTTGTTGTTAAGAAATGTTACCATCAGTGGCGATGTATCAATTTATCGGCAAATGGTTCGAATGTTAACGGCTTGTGCCTGAACAGCATGGCGCATTTACTACAGAGTTGCAAGATTGCAATGAAAAACAACAACAAACAACGATGACAACAACAAAAACAAACACGAGTAGTACAATAATTATCAAATTAAAACTTCCGTATTAAAACTGAACCCATGCCACAATCCATTGCTAACAGAAACAAATCATTTTGTGCACGCAATTATCAAATTAAAACTTCCGTATTAAAACTGAACCCATGCCACAATCCATTGCTAACAGAAACAAATCATTTTGTGCACGCAGTTAAGGTTGTAGGACACACCTGTTTCGCGCATCTTTTCTGCGCATTTAGATACCGCTATCTTGCGTCTGCCGTGACCTGAGACTAGAGGTCACCGAAAAAAACCGCCGTACGGCAAGTCGTATTGCAAACAAGCTCAATTTATCGATAATTGACAAAAGATATATACTGTCTTAAATAGGTGTGTACGCTGACTGTTTCTATGCATAAAATGTTGTGTTTCCTCAGAAATAAGATACTTTTGCATAAGTTGCGACAAGTCATCGAGCGTCAGTAGTAACGCATAACCATTTCTCAGAAGAAGAAAAAAAAAATGAACGGGCCAACCGAACGGGAGCCAGGAAAACAACAAAATCTCTTTAAACATCAGGAAGGTAAAGTAAAGTAGAAAAAGAGGTTGGTGGTGTTTGCTAAGTGACTAGAACACGAGTTACTAGTAGTGAAAGAAAAATGTCGTACGTAAGTGGCATATCTGACTGGTTTTCCAACTCTTAAAAAAAAGAAAGTTTTATGCACCGCCGTGAGATGTCACCTGCACGGCGTAAAACCCCAATAGCTAACTGTCCTTTTATGCATGGAAATTTACAGCCTACCTGCAATGAAGAAGACTACATTTTATTGTGGGTTGACAGGGGCATGCATTCCATGTATGTCAGTCACCACCTAGAAGTAGAACATTTCCATACATTCTCAGAGAGCCTTTACTAATACCGTGGAAGGAATGTAGTCCACATTGTAGTGATATTAAACCAGTGCCAGTGCTTATTATTTAGGAAAACGTACTGTGTGTAGTATAAAGTCCTGCTAAGGGAGAATTTTGCATTACTAACTCAGTAACTGCTTTACTTTCAGTACTTAGTAACTTAGTTTTCTCATCCATTCTCTGTCTTATGAAGGCTATATTAGTTATTACAGATTAGGAGATAGGTCCAGCATTTTTTTAGTTCAAGGATGGTGCCAGAATAGCTTGGCGGATGAGATGCCAATCGATTCTGGCACCACCCTTGAACTATCATAGTCACATTTATTTCAAGCAGTGGGTGTATCAGGATTAAAAGGGTTACCTAGTAAAACGCTACTTTGACTGAAACCCTAATATTTGTTGACTACCATTTTGGATGACCGTAGAATGTGTGAAAAATACAAATTTGACTAGTACAAAAGCAAGCCTGTATGTTGAGACTCGTGACACTTGTGACACTTATTTCAGCTACCGTTTGGAAAGGTCACACAGGTTGTGAATCAGTTATGCGCATGAGGCGTACAGACGTGACTTTGCCATTGTTGTTTGTTCTTTGTGGTTTACACAGTTTTTGTCGCATTTATTTTGAAAGTAATAATCTGCCCCTGCATTTAGTTCACGCAAAGTGAAATTGTCATGCTGCCGAACAAACAGTAATAATCATGTATTTCATTTCAGGCTAATACTGCTGTTGACCTCTCGCTGTGGAGTCTCAGTACTTTCACCCAGAGTACATACTTGCAAACAAGTGCAGAAGTATGACGTCTACACCAACTGACCAAGGTCACACTCACAGCTCAAGTGAAGTGAGGAAATGTGACACTTATTCTCCTGGACTCAAGGTAAATCATACCAGTAGATCTGTGATGAGAATCAGGTGCAGAACACAACACAACTATGGTGTGAATGAACACATCATACTGTAATGCCTTCTTTCATTGGCTCATGTGTGAAGCAAGTGTAAGGCTATGTTCTGGGCCATTGGTCGTCCATGATAAACTTTAATGTTGGCATTTTCTCGGAGACTATTCAATCCACAGTCTTCAAACGTAGCCGAAGGATACTTTGTGGCAAGACCTTTCTTACTCTTAGCCTACCAGTTTGAGTTCAGGCCAAGGGTCATGAGAAATCAAGAAATAGGTTTAAAAAAAAAAATAGCCATATTTTGACAAAAGATATTTTTTTCTCCAATACTATTCACAACTGTACATAAGCCAGCACTTTACATATGCTTAGCCTCATGGCACTTAAATTTCAGTCACCTTTTGGAAAGGTCACACAGTTCAGATTAAGAAAATGATCAGTTTTAAATGCACACGAGCGATCCAGGCTTCACCATTCTTGTTTGTGGTGTTCACAGTTTATTTCACATTAGTTTGAAGGTAGTAATGTGTAAACTAAATGTAGGGATGAATTGGGTGGGTGGGTGGGGGGGGGGACTCCCCCCACCGGCCCCGAATTGTTTATAATGCTATAACAAAGTCCCTGTTTGTGGAGTTTGGAACCGACCCACCCTGAAATAAGATCAGAAGTGAAATTGCCATGCTGCCGAATAACACGATACACATGTATTTCATTTCAGGTCAGTGCTGCTGTTGACGTCTCACTGCAGAGTCACGCCCAGAGGGTATACTTGCAAACAAGCACAGAAGTATGACGCCTACACCAAGAAGAGGCAAGAGCTCGTCAGGTCATGTTTGCTCACAGGAGAAGGCCACAGCTAAAAGCAGGCAATTCCAGTTCCAGCGGATCAACTAAAGTGAGAGAATGCGACACTTATTGTCCTGGACTCGAGGTAAAGCATACCGATTGATTTGTGAATAGAATCGGGTTCATTACAAAACACAACTGGTTGGGATAAACACATCACACTGTAATGCTTTCTTTCATTTTGAAGATGGTGTAGTAGTAGTACCAGCATTCTCAACAACACCGAATGCTAAAATCACTTGCTGTCAACAAGTGGCACCATATTGCATTTGATTTGAAAACTAGAGGGTTGGGCAAGTCTCCAAATACTGTCGTTTTCTTTAATAAGCACTTAGTGCATTCAAAAGGACTAGAAAAATCTGAATACTACCCATTTGGTCCAGTGTGTGCAGTTGCTAAACAGCAATGCGTTGTGTCCTGTTTGAAACAATTTCTGCAAGTTACACTTTGAATATTGATGCTGATTCTAGATATATGTATACACCCTTTGTGGTCATTTCAAGCTCAATGGCGTCTAATTTTTGGCGCAAGTGTGATGGCAAAAGTAAGTGTTTGTAATGGGTCGTCCGTCAACTGTCTGTTACCTGTGGGCAACTTTAACATTGGCATTTCCTCGAAGACTATGCAAGCCTCAGACTTCAAACTTGGCACAAGGGTACTTTGTGGTAAAATAATTCTAAACATACCAATTTCTGTGACCTTTCAAAGGTCATCTCAAGTAGTATTTTCAACTTCAAACTCAAACTTGCTATGGAGATACCACATGATAAGGGTGACAAAAGTTAGTTTCGGGTAGAGTTGTAGTTTTTATCAATGTTTTTGCAAACTTTTCAATAAAATTTGGCATGATGATAACACTTTTCTGTGCTACTAATGTAATCAGCCCCTCACAGAGGTCAAGGGTCACAGAGGGTTGACAAATGTGTGAAAAATGAAGGGATTTGGAAAAATACTCAGGTTTCGCTGGTACAAAATCCAGCCCTATACTTATGTTTAGACATTTTCAGAGACCTGTTGGAGAAGTCAAGCCAAGGTAAAAAAGGACAGACATATTATGTGGATTAGTCATACACGTGAACCATAAGGACATTGCCTTTCTTGTTCATGTTCTGACTACTGTCAAATTATGCATGTATGTACCTTGTATAAATACTTGCAAACATATATGCACGCAATATGTGCATGTCAGAAATTTTTTTGATACAAAATTATCTTTTGCAGGTTGTGAAAGCTGAGGGAAGAAAAGTTCAGCGGGTACATCTCTCCGCAATGGCCAACCGACGAGAAGGCAAAGGAAGTGAACTGATTGTCCTGTGTAGGAGGGCAGACGTCCTGTTATTTTGATGTCCATCCACCAGGCTGGCCACAGTGTCAAGGTTTTGGACAGTCACATCATTCGCAATGCAGCAAAAGCCTGTGCCTTACTGCCTGAGCTGATGCATAGCCATATATTAGGAGAAGGGCAAGCAGGCTTTAGGCCTGGCTATTCAACTGCAGACACAACAACAGTGGGGCAGTGACAACAAAGTGACAATGACAAAACTCAAGAAAATAGAAATAAAGAGGGAGTGTTTCCATAAGCCTGACATAGAAGCAGCGGGGCAACAAAATTGTAACGTGCAGTCGAGCAGTTCAGGGGCTATTGTACAGTGATGGGGGTGTGCTTTGTGTGTTTTCATATAACAATGTGACAAAGCGATTTGACACCCATGTTGTAATTTGTAGTGCAGTAAAAAGGTGAAAAATATCTGTATTTTGACCAAAAAGATGTTTTCTCAAGTATACACAACTTCAAACCCAGACTTGGTACAAGGTGGTAAGAACTTTTCATGCATACTAATTTCGTATGCATGAAAGGTCAGAAAGGTCAAGGGTCACAAGAAATCGGGAAATAGGTACAAGATAGCCATATATTGCCGAAAGATTTTTTTTCTCAAGTATTCCTAACTGTAACCCTAAACTTGGTAAAGAGATACCTGATGGTAAGACCTTCCTATGCATATTTATTTGGATGACCCCCTCAGAAAAGTTACTTTTTGTCACTCTCCTGTCATGTCGCGATTTGGAAATGCAGCTTAATATGTATTAGTTTTTGATTATCCAAAGAAAACCCCTTTACTGACAATGTGTTCATTTTTCGAAGACATTTCATCATATGAACAGGTCTTTATTGTGACAAGTTCCTAAATGCTGGCATACATCAGTCATTCAAAATATGTACTCCACAGCTGACACGTATGGGGTAGGAAACAGTGGTACAGATAGATTTTGTGCAGCATCGGTGTGAGAAAAGGAGAAAACTTATCACTGCTCCGCTTTGCATGATTCAAAATGATATACAGGGCTCATTCTGAAAATGGTCAGTGGCCTCGGAGTATAAAACCCACGGGTCCTTTCTGAAGAGGGGATGTGCGGAAATATAGAAACGTGGGGATGTATATTTATGTCATTAAACCCTCAGCTTAAAATGTTGTGCAAATGTGGACTTGCTCAATGAAAAACGCAATACTTCTCAAGAGTGAGTTGACCATGCAGTTTTTGCATTACCCTCCAGCTGTCACAGCAGATTTAAGTGGTTGGGTATCATAGGCATATGATATGTACTGTACTTTGTGTTTGTTTTGTTTTTTTCTTCCACTGTCAATCTTTGACTTTCAGCTGTGTGGCTTTACTTATCGTATCAGAATTGCTAACCACATGGTTCATTTCACAAGTTTTACAGATGTACTGTACATGACACACGCCTGCAAACAGAATGATCTGACTATGATCCGTGTCCATTTGTGATTTGTGCTAAGGAACATGCGTACAGTGTAGTAATAAGGATAATATTTCTACCCTTTGTCCATTCACCTGTATTTGCCTTTTTAAAACTCTCCCTACTGTCTGCACTGCCTGTAGCTCTTGATATTGGATGTGTGTTGCTAAATGGTCTTAGCTTTATTTATGCCCCATGTTGTAGGTTTATTTAATGTATTTGACCGGCTGGCGACATACATTCAATTTTCTGTTTATTTTTTTTTCACAAGCAGTGCAGGCACGTCCTGAGAAAGCCTTGTTGCTGTCGGGACGTTAAGCAATGTACAATCAATCAATCAATCAATCATTTCTGAGCACATTCATGTAAGTTCTTTTGTGATTTTTTTCATGCCCCACCGGGTCCAAAATTAAATAAAGTAAACTGATGCCAACATTGTGTACAGGGTGCTATGCAGCAATTAGTTGTGACATGATAGTCTGCACCATGTTGAGTTTTTGGAGAGCAGCAATGGTATTGCTTGGATTACGGGCCAGCATGATGCAGACTCTGTTGTAGACACTTTGCCAGCGTAGCACTCACGTCTCATGTATTTTGCAGTGTAATATGGTCCATTTTGTATCAAGAGCAGTATAGGTATTGTTTGGTGTGGATGCCTATATTATGCAGACTAGGTGACACAGTGCATTGTACCCTTGTTATTCAGTTGTTATGGTATTTTGTGTTGACATCAGCATTGTGCAGTGTAAGTTATGGGGCTTGAGACTGCATTTCACTTTGTTGTGCTGCAATTGGACACAGTGTGGTACTGGTAACAGTATTGTTTGATTTTCATGCCAACATTGTGCACAGTATCTGTGTAATGTAGTTTGGTACTGCATTTCACTGTTATTATGTTGTGGGATGTGCAATGTTGAATTATATCAGGACTACAGTGATGGTACATGGTCTCTCTCTCTCTCCCCCTCCCTCTCTCTCTATATATATATATGAGCAAAATAATATATGTAGTGGAAGGCTCTAAATGATAAGTCTGTCATTCCTTCTCTCCTATCCCCCTTCTTTTATATACTGTGCAGTTGGCTCCCAAATAAATACCTCATGAGCAAGTGGTTGCCGGTGTCGGTCTCCGTTGGCATGCACACAACTAAAAATGACATCAGCTCCACTTTTCTCCCAAATAGCTTGTATACAGTCAGCACTTTGTCAATGTAAATGTGAATAATGTTACATGTAGTTGAAATATGTTCTGCAGTAAAGCTGTATTTTGAGGGGGAGCTGGGTGGCTCGGTGGTAGTGTGTTTTTGTTTCCTTATAATTTGTAACCAAAAACTGCTGGGAAACTGAGATTCAGCTAGAGAGATAGGTACATCCACTACCAATCTGTTTACAAACATCTTTCAACCAGAGATGTTCATCGACCTGCTTTCACGCAGACACCAAACGAGCATGTAGCATTTCTTGCAGCAGGTATATTAAAACAAATTCACATCAATTAATGTTTGTAGATGATGCCAGTAAAAATTATTAAAAAAAACTGTCTGTGACAACACTCTTTGGTGTGCTTTTTCATCAGTGAAGCTGTGAATGATTGAATGAATGTAAACATGCTCACACAATGCCTGGCTGAAAAAAATGAATGAACAAATGTACCGAGGTAACCAGTGTGCATTTTTATCCAAAACTGAATCCGGTTGTTTGGTTTATGGTTTAACATTCACATTACCACAGTGATGATAATCGCATATTTAAAAAATAAAAATAAAAAAATAACACGCGTTAATTTTTTTTTGTTTTGGGTTTAAAGTGTGTTTCATTTAGCGAAGTAGAAACTGTCTGGGTTTCAAATGTGAGCAGGAAAAAAATGTCGCCATCTACGGGACTCGAACCCTGGTCACTGCGTGGCAAAGAAAAGTACTTTACCACTGCACTAACTAAATTACTAAGAAATAGCTCGTGCATTTAATTACTTATAGATAAACGTTTTCATCCCGTATCTGCCGTTGTTGTTTGTTCCAGTTTACTGTCACAAATAGTAATCGAGGACTAGCAGTTTGGGCGTAGTTTGCAACAGTTTGGGCTTAGGTTTTCCCTTGTAAGTTTGGCATAGTCGTTTTCCCTTCTTTCTAATGCCGGCTACGGCGGAGATATGATCTGCCGGAAGTCAGACATCGCTTGTATCCCTTATTGAATACGCACTCGAAAACGACCCAAAGTGCCCAATTTTGTGCGGGACCCCATATTTTTTTTCATAATCAATGTGATAGTTATAACATAAAGTACGACTTTATCGAATAAAAAGGGCCTGAGCAATTGCCCAACATTGCAAACACTTGTAATGTTATTGATAACATCCGGGCAATTTGCGAATTTACAACATACATTTTTTTAGATTTCACTTAGAATTCCAACTATCAGAACACACTTTTTTTTACGAGAAAATACTAACATACTTTATGAAGTGACCGAAATGTTTCTTTATCATTTTAACACACTATTCGATAAATTTTTATTGTGTTCTGAAATCGGCTATTTTGCGTGTTTTCCCGCGTGGGGTACCTCACAAAAAGGGCTCAAACTTACAAATATGCCCGGGACCATGGGTCTCTCAGGGTGGCAATAGCCTCCAGACTCAACAAGGCTCTCAAAAAACCCTACAAAGGGCAGTTTTCAATTAAAAAATGTAGGTATAGTATACAACCTTAATAAGCGAACGTTCATCCGGCGGCCGTGAACAATATTAACCCATTCAGCCCTGAGTCCCTAAAGCAGGAGAAGATGGATTGACCATGATAATTCAAGGGTAGTGCCAGATTACCTTGGCGCCTAAAGGCACCACGCTAATCTGGCACTACCACTGAATTATCATGGTTAACTCATTCTACCCCAACACCGAAATCTGCAAATTTTGCCGTTGTCCTCTGAAGGCTGCATTGCAGTGCAGAACACAGATCGACCATGATAGTTCAAGGGTGATGTCAGAATAGCTTGGCGCCCATAGGCGCCAAGCTATTCTGGCATCACCCTTGAACTATCATGGTCGATCCTTATCTTGTTGTGGTGTGTCTGGGGTAGAATGAGTTAATCCATCTCCTGCAACTGGTACTTTGGGCTAAAAGAGTTAACACGTTATAATGTGATCGCACCGAACTATGCAGGCATTCTTGATTTTTACAGGACTAAAGGTAACTGCAACGTTTACAGAAGTTACCCGCCTTAGTGACGAAGCTCCTGCCTGTTAAATGCTGAGTAAAATGCGACTAGTTCGATTCATATAAAATGTAACGTGTCAATGTATCATTCGAAGCTGACGAGCTCCAATTACAAGCGCACGGTTGATTAATTGCTAAAACTGCAAGAGACACAGATTTACATGAGCCCCTGCGCAGCAGAGGTTCACGTGACTCTAAGTCTCTTGCTGACATTAATCGGCCTCAGCTGTGCCTCAAATCGGTCATGCTACTTCAGCTTTAGGTTTTGTCGTTGTCCTCAGAAGACTTCATTGCAGTGCAGGACACGGATCGACCATGATAGTTCAAGGGTGATGCCAGAATAGCTTGGCGCCCATAGGCGCCACGCTATTCTGGCATCACCCTTGAACTATCATGGTCGATCCTTATCTTCCTGTGGTGTGTCTGGGGTAGAATGAGTTAAGCTTACGACTGTTTATGCACAATTTATTCATGAAGCAACGCTATTCGCTCCATTCGGTTTCTGATAATTGAACTTTGAAAACAAAAATCGATACTTCCTCCCTGCATGCAATTTTTACAAACGGAATTTCGATAAGGGTAATGTTTGCTGACATTTCCAAAATGTCTAGTCATGGCCCCTTCATTTCCACGGCCAAGTGCGGGAGATGGGTTGACTGACATGTGCTGAGAACAAGACAAACTGCGACCGCGCAAGGGTAGTGCCTGATTAGCTTGCGCCTAGACACCCTTGAGCTGTGATTGCTGCCCACCCTTCGTCTTTTTACACAGATCGGACACAATAGAGGACAATTAAATGACAGTCTATCGGCCGTGGAAAAGAAAGAGATTGGGCTGATTTTCTGTAGTAACGTGAATTCCTTTGAAATGTCCAAATTATGCGGTTTAAAGAAGCCTGCTTCTCGATTTCTTCCTGGACCCAAAAACCCCAAAACAAGCAAAACAAAACAAAACACACACCCCACCCACCACCAACCACCACCAACAACAAACGAATAAAACAAAACCCACAACAACTAATGACAAAGATTCTTATACGACAGATAAACAAAATAAAACACAAAACAAAACGAATAAGATATTAATCTAGTAAGTAACGGCAGACAGACCTCTCTCTGCAGTGGAAAAGTGAGTCCGCGTGAAAAGTGTGCCTTTAAAATGGAGTTTATATTGATTGAAGGCTGTTAACTTTTGGGAAATAAGCAGAGAGAGACGTTGCATAAAAGGACACGACGCACAAATATTTTCCCTCTGATTGCTTGCGCTTGAAGTTGAAATGGAACCATTACTTGTAATGGAACCATTACTTGTAATTCGCCGATTTATTGACCTTCCATCTGCATGCAAGAGGCAAAGATCTTCATGAGCCCCCGCATGAAGAGAGAGCTCTTGTTCAGTCATTGCTGCATAAGTTCCTATACCGGCCATAGGAGTGCAGGTGAGACTAGTCAAAGTCGAATATTGGCTGTTATCGAACTTTCTCTCCTTTCCTTTATGAAACGTTTTGCTGTTTTGTTCCATTAGAAAAAAAAAGTTGTAGTTTTTTATTTTTATTATTTAAAAATATTTTTATTAGACGTTGTTCCATAATGCATATTACGAATGACAGCGATAGTGCTAAATAAAGCGTTGGGTTTGATTGATTTGAGAAAAAGGCCGCTTGCGTACTTTCTGAATACACTTGCAGTTCTAGTTTCAAACAGGAAAAAAAAAAAAAAAAAAAAAAAAAAAACCCACCGCAATCCATGGCCATCCGGCGCTTATAAAAGCAACCTCACAATTACTGAGTTTTATACAGGCGCTCAAAGGTGGAATGTTTGAGAGCGGCCATACCTGCAACTACAAACGACCGACGAGGCGGGCGTTGATACACTGAGCGTACATGTAATCAAGGGGAGTCGTTCAACCCTGGGCAAATTAACCCTTTGGCTGTCGGTAGCGGTTTTTGTCGCGATGTTATTTCTGTTGGAATCATCGCGACAAAAACCGCTACTGACAGCCAAAGGGTTAACACATTCCCAAATTTGAAATAATTTGATCACTTGACCCCTTCTGACGGCACCCAGCTGGAAAGCTGACGACCAACACAACTTTTAGAGACAAAGTATGTGCCACTCTAGACTCATTCTTATGTCAAACCCAGATACCAAAATATCCTCGGGCCGACATCGGCCGCAGTGGCCCCGCGCACATTTGTGCGCGGGCCCACTGCGCCCGACGTCGGTCCGAGGACCTTTGCTTTCTGGGACTAAACTCCCGAGTGGGAACACTGGTGATTTTCACTGCGCCCGACGTCGGTCCGAGGACCTTTGCTTTCTGGGACTAAACTCCCGAGTGGGAACACTGGTGATTTTCACTGCGCCCGACGTCGGTCCGAGGACCTTTGCTTACTGGGACTAAACTCCCGAGTGGGAACACTGGTGATTTTCACTGCGCCCGACGTCGGTCCGAGGACCTTTGCTTACTGGGACTAAACTCCCGAGTGGGAACACTGGTGATTTTCACTGCGCCCGACGTCGGTCCGAGGACCTTTGCTTACTGGGACTAAACTCCCGAGTGGGAACACTGGTGATTTTCACTGCGCCCGACGTCGGTCCGAGGACCTTTGCTTTCTGGGACTAAACTCCCGAGTGGGAACACTGGTGATTTTCACTGCGCCCGACGTCGGTCCGAGGACCTTTGCTTTCTGGGACTAAACTCCCGAGTGGGAACACTGGTGATTTTCACTGCGCCCGACGTCGGTCCGAGGACCTTTGCTTACTGGGACTAAACTCCCGAGTGGGAACACTGGTGATTTTCATGGCGCGGAGTATAAACTCTCACAAGATTCACTTTTTGAAAAGCGCCCGAGATCTCTTGCCACTGACCTGGCTTAACCCTGTTACCCCCGGATCCCTACAGCACGAGGTGGATTGACCACGATAATTCAAGGGTAGTGTCTGAAGGCGCCGAGCTAACCTGGCACTACCCTTGAATTATGGACCGTGGGGCTAAAAGGCGTAAGTTCAGCCCCCCCCCCCCCCCCCACCCCTCCCGAACTTTATGAGAGAGAGAGAGAGAGAGAGAGAGAGAGAGAGAGAGAGAGAGAGAGAGAGAGAGAGAGAGAGAGAGAGAGAGAGAGAGAGAGAGAGAGAGAAAGAGAGAGACTCTCTAGTTGTTATGTATATTTTCGATAGCCAGTAGATGTAGCAAGATCGTGACTGAAAAAAAGTGCTCTGTACCTAAATCATTTATCCTTTGAATATATAGATAATAGAAGTGTCGCTATCTCGTTATCGTCATCACTATCTCTCCCTCGCTCCGTATTTCTGTCTCGTTCCCTTTCTGTTTGTTTCTCTGTCTCTCCCTTTCCTTCTCTGTTTGTGTCTCTGTCTCTCCGTTCTCTCTCTGTTTGTGCCTCTGTCTCTCTCAAGGAGGGTTAGAGAGGAGGGTTCTTTCAGCTCTAATCCCCCAGACTGAAAGAGGTCTAAAGTAGGCGGAGACTTGGGGAGTGATTGTAGTTAATCAAGAAGGTCTCTCCCCCAGCTCTCCACATCATTCAAAGGTTAGGGTCCTTTAAGGTCCTACTACACTTCTCTCACATGTCATTCTTTTTCTTCTTTTTTCTTTTCCATGTCATTATTTTTTCTTCTTTTTTTTCGGGGAGTTGGCGGTACGGGGAGGAGCTTTCTTTCATTAGAGCGCCAACTGTTCACTCTTATATTTTCACTGACAGCATCGACTGCAGGAAACAAACCAACCGCATCATGACGGTATAGTACTTTCCCGGTGAGCAAACGGTCCCCTGGCCGAAGTCGGCCTACACTGTCCCGCGGACCTCCTGCTTACTATGTGTGTGTGTGTGTGTGTGTGTGTGTGTGTGTGTGTGTGTGTGTGTGTGTGTGTGTGTGTGTGTGTGAGAGAGAGAGAGAGAGAGAGAGAGAGAGAGAGAGAGAGAGAGAGAGAGAGAGAGAGAGAGAGAGAGAGAGAGAGAGTCAATGAATCAATGAAACTTTATTTTACAACGGTTTAGGCATCGACATCGTCATCGACACTGCTACTTTACAAACCTGCCGTTGCTAACAACTTACTTACTTACTTACGCCTGTCACCCCTACCCGGGTATAGGCCGTCGACGAGAGACCTCCAGCAACTCCTGTCCTGTGCTTCTCCTTCGATTCTACTCCAGGTGGTTCCCAGTCTCTTGATGTCTGCTTGGAGGTCTCGACGCCAGGAGTTTCTCGGCCTACCTCTTTTCCTCGGGGTTCCATGACAATGCCTGCCTAGTGATACTGGAAGCTGGCTTTCTCAGACTGTGACCGATCCATCCCCATCTTCTTCGCCCAATTTCATTCTCTGCTGTTATCTGCTCTGTTCTCTCCCAGAGTCTGACGTTGCTGATCTTCTCTGGCCAGTGGATTTTCAAAATTCTTCTAAGGCAACTGTTCATGAAGGTCTGTACTCTGTTGACTGTAGTTTTTGTCAATCTCCAAGTCTCTGCTCCATATAGGAGAACTGCTTTTACATTGGAGTTGAAGATCCGGACTTTGGTGTGTTGTGACAGCTCTCTGGAACTCCAGACTTTTTTGAGCTGGAGAAAGGCTGCTCTGGCTTTACCGATTCGTGCTCTGACATCTGCATCAGTGCCGCCTTTTTTGTCTATGATGCGTTGCTAACAACTACAAGACTACAAAATATACATACATATAAGTAAAACATAATACTTGCAAACAATTGACAACACTGTTCACATAGACATACTCACAGACAACCCCCCCCCCCCCCCCCCCCCGCCACACATAGACAGACCTAAGTAGTCCAAATGATGAATGAAAAGGATAACAGGATTAATTGGGAATAAATTGGACCCAGCATAAAAGGAGACATATAATACAAGTGGTTAAGGCATCCCTACGAGTGATCCACAAAATACTTGCAGAGGTCCTTTTTAAAACAGGCTAGCGAGGAAGCGGATTTTACATGGTCGGGAAGCGCATTCCAGAAGATAAGTGTCCCTGACAAAGATAAGCTAGTTTTATATAGATCGATCCTTGGTTTTGGGACTATGAAAAGCTTTCTGATGTTTTCCAAGCTTGGACTCAGACTTACGAAACAAAGCGGAGATGTACTCAGGTGTTTTGCGCTTCCACACTTTGAACATAAAGATTGCTTTGTTATATTTAAAATGACCATGAAGAGGCAGGAGACCTGCTTTTGAGAGCTTTTCTTCAGTGGTTAGGTGTGGATCAGGGCAGATTATTTCGGCCGCTCGTCTGTGTAGGGAATTGAGTCTAAATGGACCTCACTACATCCATCCCATACCGTTGACGCGTAATCGATATAAGAACGTATGAGAGCGTTATAAAATAGTTTACGGGTATGTGAGTGAGTATAATATTTTAGTTTTGATAACATAAAGAGATTTTTGGCTACGATTTTGCATAAGGCGTCTGTATGAGCTTGCCACTGATTTTAGCTGAGAGACAGAGAATGAATCAATGAATCAATGAAACTTTATTTTACAACGGTTTAGGCATTGACATCGTCATCGACACAGCCATTTTACAAACCTGCCGTTGCTAACAACTACAAGTAGTACAAGACTAACTACAAATATACATACATATAAATAAACATAATTCTTGCAAACAGATGACAACACTGTTCACATAGACAGACATACTCATAGACTCACAGACACCCCCCACCCCACCCGCCCCCCTTCACACATAGACATAGCTAAGTATTCCAAATGATAAATGAAAAGGATAACAGACTTAATTGGGAATAAATTGGACGCAACATAAAAAGAAATATATAATACAAGTGGTTAAGGCATCCTACGAGTGATCCACAAAGTATTTGCAGAGACACTTTTTAAAACACGCTAGCGAGGAGGTGGATTTACATGGTCGGGAAGTGCATTCCAGATAATTGCCCCTGAGAAGGATAAGCTAGTTTTATATAGATCGATCCTTGGTTTAGGTACTATGAAAAGCTTTCTGATGTTTCCAAGCTTGGACTCAGACTTACGGAACAAAGTGGAGATGTACTCAGGTGTTTTGCGTTTCCAGAGAGAGAGAGAGAGAGAGAGAGAGAGAGAGAGAGAGAGAGAGAGAGAGAGAGAGAGAGAGAGAGAGAGAGGTGCCTGCCGACTAGCGCTTTCCGGCACCATATACACTTTTATTCCGTGTGTACAGGCGGAGGTTTTAAGCATGAATGACCTGAAAGTGAATTCACCTTGGTTTCAGTGTCACCGGCGTAGTCTATTTAATAAATAATCAGCGTGAATGAGACCGAAACCATTTCATGCCTGTGTCAACCATCGCTTGCGGCGTTTTCAAGCAGTTCACAATCGCCCGGCGAAAAAAAAAAACAGCTGTTAAGCGACATTAGTTAACCATGATTTCTCTCTTTCAATCTATCTTCCTTCTATCTTTAGGTAGCAGTGAGTTGTTACGCCGCCTTGATAAATGACTAATCAACTCATTTAAGACGTGCCGCATACGGATATACGCGCCTATTTGCCGCGTATCCGCACGCGGCATGTCTCCAATGTGAAAGAATATCATCCTCGACGTCCTCGGCTAAAAAACCAAAACAACAATGTTATGCCTGATGTCCTCAATATACACTGATTAAAACTAATCATCAATACATCCGAGTCCCAGTCAAAGTAGCATCATGGTTCCGCTATGTCTCACTGTGGACTAGCCACATGGACGCACACAGGTTTTCTTCTTCGATTCGCTACCGCGGCAGCGGCAGTGAACCGAGGGAGACAATCTGTACGACATGAAAAAACTTCCATTTTCGTATCGCCTAAGTGTAAGTAGTGCTTAGCTACGGACGCTGTTGCCGATAAGTGCGAGGTTGTACCAGACTATCAATTGTAAAATGAGCCATATTAAGTTCTGAAAATGAAAGTGGGAGGGGCCTGACCTGTCTAATTCTGCCGGGGCCAAGTTGGGTCAGACAGATGGCAGACGGATGGCAAGTTGTTGAAGTGACAGCCAAAAACACCACTCATCTGCAAGAGACATAGATCCTCATGAGCCCCCGCAAGCGCGGGGGCTCATGAGGATCTATGCCTCTTACTGATTTAATTTCATTAGTGACCCTAAGGCGGAAGAGGTTAGGAGGGGGGAGGGGTGTTACCAGGCATTTATTTTGCAAATACAAGGTTGTTGATTTGTCTGCGACGAGATGGCAGGTTTAATCACAGGCAATCGTTTCTGCATCTGTGCTGTGAAGCGCCCAGGCATGGGCTGTCACAAGAATGAATGGAAATTCACTTCTCATCGAAAGAAAAAATTTAACTTGTAGATAAAACCCTTATTGGTGAATACTGAGAAGAACACAGCGAATCAAATCCTGATGACTGACCTTGGCTCCGATGCGTTGAGCTCTTCCATTTTAAGGGTTTAATAAGGGTTCTAATAGGGATCTTAATAAGGGCTTTATGTAAAACTTCAGATTTCTTTCATTTATATGAAACCCTAGGGGTAATTTGCTTCATTTCACGTTACATCAGTTTCGGTCTAAAGTAGACCTTGTGGGGTCATTATCAACTTACAAATCTCCAGTACAGATAGAATTCATTCCTGCCTTAACCTTTTTTCATTCTGATGCTGGAAATTAATTTGACTATGATAGTTCATGGGTGGTGCTAGAATCGCTTGGCGCCTGTGGCGCCAAGCTATTCTGGCAACACCCTTGAACTAAAATGGTTGATCTGTCTCCTCATCCGTAATGTAGCATTCATAGGAAAATAAGCAAATTAAACAAAATCAGCCTCAGGATGTAACGGAAATGTTTTCTTTCATGACAGTACAACCATTAGAAAGAAACACGTTTAGAAAAGCCAGTTACAACACAATTTCCAAAACCCTTTTTCAATATAGACATATAAACAAGTACACGATTTGCAACTTATCTTATCGTGATGGGATGATGCAATCTTGGAAAAAGAAAAGAAAAAAAGATTGCGTTGTAACGTTCTTTTCTAAGCGTGTTTCTCTTTGTTGGGTTATTCTCTGCACTTTACGCGCTTGGCATTCACCTTTTTGGTCTGGATTTCGTCTCAGTTTATGAAATGTTGACTGTAAATGATTTCCATATGTAATTGCTGTTTGTGGTGTCAACGTTGTGAAGAAGGATGCCAGAAATACGAACACTTAAAAAGTTCTTTTTTTACTTAACCATCTACACTGTAATATGAAATTTCTGACGTCTGTGATTGTGTTGGTGGCACCAAGTTCCATTTTGGGATAATCAGCATTTTTTAATTTGAATTCGAACTTCCCACTGTTTATGACCCTGCTTCAACTCTGCAAACTCAAACAGGAACATTTCACTTTTTTTTTTACTACTGCACTCTTTCGTCGCCTGACAACTTCAGTGCACGTTTCTTGTTTGTCTTTTGAAACCGCGCTTCGATCACAAACGCCATTATTCGCACCTGACTCCCCAATTTTCTCCTGTATTTTCCACTACATTAACCTATTTAACTCCATAGCTGCATTTCGAAGATGTCAGTGCCAGCTGCACGTGATAGATCGACCATAATAATTCAAGGGTAGTGCCAAATTACCGTGGCGCCATAGGCCTTGAATTATCATGGTCGATCCATCTTCTGCTGTAGTGCGTCGGGGCTGAATGGGTTACGTTTTGGGTTAAAGTGACTCATAATCTCTTTCACGGCTGGTCTGTGGTTTCCAACCTTACAGCTTTTCTGCGTGCTGACCTGAAATTCTTAACCTTGCGGCAAGCAGCTGTAAGGTTCAAAACCACGGACCAACACACACACCAGCAACAAATTGCCATGACTGACAAGCATTCAATGCTAAGAGTGCATGTCGGGCTCTCCTGCTGATTTTTTTTTATACGCCCCCCCCCCCCCCCCCCCCCCCCCCCCCCACCACCACCAAAAAAAAAAAAAAAAAAAAAAAAAAAAAAAAAACGAAGCAAATTTTTCAAATAATAAAATAGAGGAACCGAGATTGTTGTTGCTCTATTTGAAGTTAGTTATAAGCGGAGTAATTTCGATAGAACAACTGAGGACGCGGCCTTGAGCCTTGCGATAGCGTTGTAATAACCTACGTTTGTTATATCCGGCGTTGTACTTGTGGACATGCGCCCTGTGGAACAGTGAAGCCGTAACTCATTCAAGGCGTCTCTCATTAACCCTTTCAGCCCCAAGGTCCCATTTCTCATTGGAGGTGTTGCCTAATGACTATGTACCAGTTGCAGGAGAAGGCTTGACCATGATAATGCACGGGTAGTGCCAGATGAGCTTGGCGCCTTCAGGCGCCAAGCTAATCTGGCACTACCCTTGAATTATCATGGTCAAGCCATCTCCTGCTGAAGGGATCCGCGGCTAAAAGGGTTAATAGCTGCGAAAGTGTGGTATAGCGTTGAAAAAAACGTTATACGATATTTTTGCAGCTATTGATGAGGGGCACCTTGAATGAGTAACCCACTGCAGTGTGATCCCAGGCTTGGCCTACACCTGCTGAGTCAGTGAAACAATTTACAAAGTCTAAAGTCATTTACTTTTTTTTATATTTTACTAAGCACAACGTAAAGACGTCACAGACCAGCACATAGTACTTGTTCAAGTGTAGTGCCTGACGAACTTGGCGCTTCTCCAGCTGGTCAGGCGCCACATTTGAACGATCATAACCGATCCATCTTTCCCAAATGTGCCTGGACGTGAATAGGTTTCAGTACGTTACAGTTCGTTACACTTCGTTAGCTGCAAAATATGGCGCGTGAAGACACGAGTGTACGTTTGTAGCGAGGCACACAATTAAATACTGAAGAAAACGTCTGTGGTGGCGGTATTGTGTGAGCATAGGTGCGTGGAAAATTCATTTTTGAGTGTCAGGCATTGTCAACTATAGGCACACAGGGGGAGGAAACTTACACGAGTTGTGTCCCCTGACAGCTGCTCTCAATCTTTATCGAGAGGCTCGGACCAGCTCTGCCGTGCGAGGGCCATTTTGTGAAAAGCGAGATTTTCATTGTAATACAAGGGAAATATAGCTTTTCACAAAACTGGACTTGCTGTCTTTTGACTTTGAAGGGCAGAACCTCAGGGTGGGTTTCATCCTTTGTGCCGTAGGGCGCCAATTAGCCAGCAGCGGCATTATCAATCATTAAGAAATTTTACCGACAATTTGGAGTTGGGCGCCAAGATATTCTGGCACTATTCTTGAAAAGCATATCAATTGAGATAATAGAAAGGAATTTAAAAAATGTTTAAAAACCCCAATGAAAACACCGTTTAGGGCTTAACGTCTTTTTTTTTTTATATTTTTTTTAATCCACTATGAATGTGATTTCAAAGACGGGGCACCGAATAGGGTCTGAACAAATGTTGAACCCAGCTAGATTCGAACCCAGGGGACCTTTCGGACGAGAGTTTTACGTTCTACCACCAAGCCACCCAGCTTTCCCTATCAATAACATAAAGGTGTTTTACGGATTAAACAGAGTTGCTCATGTCTCCGATCCCCTATTTACACAACTTTTACAAATAGTTTAGAGCTGTTGAAATACGTATCTATAAAACGAACATAGCTTTTATGTCCGATTGATGTAGCATAAAATGCAGCGGGATCTTTTTTATGAGCCACAGCAAAACTAGTGCAAAGTTTGTCCAAAAAGTTGTCATTTGGGGGGAGGGTGGGGCGTGGGGGTGGGGCGTGGGGGGGGGGGGGGGGTTGTTTAACGCAACGCCAGGGTCCTTTTGACACAGTTGGCGGTGGCTTTGATTAAAAAAAAAAAGAAAAAAAAAAGAATGCCCTTGCTGTTAGTGAGGTTTAGTTTGCAACGAACAAGAGCGAAATCGCGGTTGACACCATCTTGTACCATAAGCACAGACAACACTCCAAATATCCCCAAGGGGCATAGGTCCTCATGAGCCTCGAGGGCTCATGAGGACCTATGCCTCTTTGGGATATTTGGAGTGTTGTCCATGATAATGGTACAAGATGAGTATCGCCGTCCTTTCGCGCTCTTTCGTTGTTGGGAATCGTTCGGCGAAAAACTTAAAAAAACCAACGTCACTATTTCTTTAGACATGGGAAAGGTGCAAAGAGGGGGAATATTTTAGCGAGTCTTTTGACAGAGTGCTTGTGTCCGGGAGTTATTGGCAACGCTTCGTGTCCTAACAAAAAAGCCTAGAGGAACTGTAGGCTGGTCAGTGTGATCCTCAGCCAAGCGGCCTTGAGAGGCAAGGTCCAAAATCACAGAACAGCACACACGCCTTTGAAAACGCGCCTCTGAAATTTACTGGACACGCTTCACGTGCTGACAAAAAAAAAAGAAGAAAAAAGCCTTGGACTAAAATGCTGTGGGCTGGTCAACCGTGATTCTGGACGATATGGCTCCATGCCGTACGTCCGAAATTACAAACCAGGACACGTTTTTTTAAAACATGTTTGCGATTAACCACTTCACTGCTGCACTCTTGAACAATCCAACTGCAAGAGACATAGATCGTCATGAGCCCACGCAGGGGGCTCATAAGGATCTATGTCTCTTGCTGACACTACGCTGAATCCATGTTCCGTGGACGGGCTGGGACTCACTGGCGTCGAATTAACACACTCTGCGTCCTCTGGCAGCGAAGGGGTTAACCCGCCACCATCTGCAGAGGTCCTCGCGAGTCCTAGGGGACTTTTCACTTTTCACAAATTTCACAAATAATGCATAACGCTCCTTCATCATCTGTCATCAAGATGTGCAGCGACACATGCCCGACCCCCCCCCCCCCCCCCCCCCCCCACAGACTGCGGGAGGTCACGTGGCTCTATACATCTTGCAACTTCAAAGCAAAAGTTCCTTTGCTGGGTATAAAGCCGTGCGCCCCATTCCGGACGATTCTATTCCATCACTGCCAGTCGAAGGCAGTCCGGACCAAAAAAGGTGACTCAAGCCGCGTGTGAAATGCAGATAAGAGCCCAAACAACAGTCGACGGCCAACTGTGTTTGTAACATCGTTGTTCATTCGACGCACAGACACGCACACGCGCGCAAAAAGAGTTACACCCATTCAAAGAACACGGACACAAAGTAGTTTCAGCAAGAGGCATAGATCCTCATGAGCCCCCGCAACTGCGGGGGCTCATGAGGACATATGCCTCTTGCTGTTGGATCGTGTTTACCATTTCTCGTCAGCGAAGGGGTTAAACTGATGAAATTTCAAACGGCGACGCAGGCGGTCTACTTGAGAAACTCTCCGACAAATTGCAAGTTTTCAACTGCATTCGATTCAAAAGATGCACATTTGTTGTACTTTTTGGGCGCTTGGAAAAGTTCTAGGAGTTCTATTCAAAATACCTTAGCAGCGTATTCCCCCCCCCCCCGCCCCCCCCCCCCCCCCCGGCAACTCAGAAGCCCTATTCAGACCATCGGCGCACCACAAATTATGAGCTCTGACACTCGGATTAATTCTTTACGAATCGTCAAAAAACGAGTTTTGCCACCGCAAATGAAATTTTTACAGACCCAGGCATCTTTGCCTCTCGCAGTGTGGTGGTGTTCGTAGTTAAACGGTTCAACCCCTTGACTGCTAATGACACTGATCGACGGAAAAAGACACGCTACTGTCGATACCGCTCGACGGAAAAGACGCGTTGCCACGCGTTTGTTACGCCGAGCGGTATCGTCATTTGCAGTCGAGAGTTTGAAGGCCCACTACCGCCGTAACCGTTCAAAGGTACACTTCTGTAATACATCGTTACGAAACGCTACAAACAGGTCTAGTTATGGTTCATTTAGACACACGTCAATCCAGTTCAGCACACGTCGTTTAGATATCAAGTAATTTGACAATGACTCCACTCTGTTCTATAAATACAACGCTTTCAGTCCTAGAAACAGCTAAAAATAGATTGACACGCTAACGGCTGGGCAGAATAAATAAGTGCGACTACGCGTGTGCTTTTGCTGCGTGTCCCAACTGCTGTTAAAGTTCATTAGGTGTGTCGATAAGGCATAACAAACACAAATGGTGCTGAAATGTGTCTTCAAATTTACGCGTAATGGTACTCTAACCCATTTAGACCCGAAGCACTACAGCAGGAAATGGATCGATCGTGATTATTCAAGCTAATCTGGCACTACCCTTGAATTATCATCTTCAGCAGCTAGTACGGTCGTTAGGTGACACCTCCAAAGCTTGGGAAATGCGGCCTTGTGGTGAAATGGGTTAATCACTTGAAAGAAATAAAACAAAAGTAAAAACGAACGAACGAACGGACGAACAGACAGACGGACGGACCAACAAACAAATACCTGTGCAAGCGGCAGACAGTCATCACTATCCTCACTGCTCTCCCGCCCAGGTGAGGAACTGTGGGAGCTGCCGGCTGGCGACATGCTTGACTGCACTGCTGTCTGGAACCCCAACGTTGTCATCTGCTGTTGCTGTTGTAAATGTGGTTGCTGATGTAATTGCTGTTGTTGTTGCTGCTGTAGCTGTAGGTGCTGCTGGCGTTGCAAGAGAGAGTACATGCCCGGGGGCACGCCCTGGGTTTGTTGCCCGGGTGACAGAATACGTCCGTGCATTTGCGGCACCCCGGTGGCTGAAATCACGCTGGTGTAGTACACCCTGTTCACAGGCTGCTGCGTCATGCCCGACTGCACGCAACTCACCGCCTCGCCACCCGGGTACATGGATGACGTCATTCTGGCTGACGTCATGGCCGCCATGGAGGACGTTACCCCTGACGTCATACCCACGGGCATGCCAGCCTCGGACGCCGTGACGCTGTTGGAGAGAATAATGTCCGGTACGTCGAAGTTCTGAGGCGGGAATTTGGGCGCCAGGGAGTCGCTGGTCGCCATGCCGGGCTGGCAGCCAGACACATTCATGTTGTGTTGTGTCACCGCGCCGGGGTTGCTGATGATGTGAAGGCCTCTTCCTCCCAACGACTGCTGCCCGTGGCCCACAGGGGCAGAGATGTAAATATGAGTTCGCGTCGCCTGTTGTTGTTGCTGCTGCTGGTGGTGCATCTGTTGTTGCTGCTGCTGCATTTGGAGCTGCTGTTGTTGAGCTATCATGGCTTTTTCCTGGTCCGCTTCAGTGGTCATGGCAAAGGTGTTGAGGTCAAAGTCATCGTCCCCAAAACTGGGAGCGTGAAAACCCTGCTGACAGACAACCGCCAGCATTCAATTAAGTACAAGTTAACACATTCGAGACGTGATGCATGCGGATACGCGGATTTACGCAGCGTATCCTGCATGCAACACGTCACGAATGAGTTAATAAATATCAGTTACAATGTTTGTGTACTGCTCTTGCGTCTGCTGGCCTGAAATTTTGAACAAGTGTGTATCTCTTCAAGTATGTACGGGTAAATAATCATCATCATCATCTTTAACATCATCATCATCAACAACATGCACATTCATATTTTAATGGATTTCAAATTTTCACATACAAACTCTAAATTCTTATTTGCATCAACATGGCGAGCAAGAAAACAACGAATAATAATATGATTTTATTTTATAAAAATAATATGATTTTATTTTATAAAAATCCCCCCCCCCCCCCCCCACACACACACACACAAATGTCACTTTCTTGCAACTTAAAAAAGAAATATATACGAACTTCTTCAGGAAGCATATTAATTTCCGTCTGCACGAGGTTAAAATCTCAGTCAGGGGCATAGATCTTCATCAGCCCTCGCAAGATGCGCGGTCTCACGAGAATCTATGCCAATGGCTGGCTCGACGTACAACAGTGTTTCTCAGCCGAAGAAAAAACTAACCACTATGATCCAATGTGTTTCGAGTGGAGTATTCCAAAACGGAATCCAGCAACATAATTAACCCTTTTAGCCCCAAGGCCCCATTTCCCAAATTTTGGAAGTGTTACTTAACAACTATGTACCAGTTGAAGGAAGTGGATTGACCATGATAATTCAAGGGAACTGCCATATTAGCTCGGCGCCTGAAGGCGCCCAGCTAATCTGGCACTACCCTTGAATTATCATGGTCAATCAATCTCCTGCTGTAGGGACTCGCGGCTAAAAGGGTTAAGATACACCCCAGACCTCTTCCACAGAGCCACTCATGGCACTGGCATGTCTCTTTTTCAAACGCACACAATTTCTTCTTGTCGCTGGTCGCCCCGATCAACGAAAACAAAATATTGTCGTCTGCGCAGCGTACAACCCCCCCCCCCCCCGCCCCCTTTCTCTTTCATCCTCGCCCCCTCCCTCCCTCAACCCCACCCCCCACTCTTCAAGTCCCCCACCCCAAGCCCACTCCGAACTCACACCCCTTCCTCCCTCTCCAAAAGAGGCAGACGACAGAAACTTCAAGCATGCTTATTTGCTCACAGCTCCGACGGTTTTTCTTTCTTGAAAAAAATCTCGTCGACCTTATTTTCTAGGGATTCAAGTCAATGGAAGTTAGTCTCAAGGTAATCCAATAGAAAAAGTCGCCTCTTTCATTCTGTGTACTAAGTGTAGGGGACTGATTCACCATGATAGCTTACAGGCGATCCATCTTTAGCGACTTGTATGAAGTACTTAGCGGAGGCCGGATTTACATATATGAGCCAACTGACTCTGCAACGGTCAAGATTAAAGACTTAACCGCTTCACTGCCGAGAAAAAAAAATGTGGACACCGACAACTGCAAGAGGTATAGATCCTCATGAACCCTCTCAATTGCGGGGACTCATGAGGATCTATGCCTCTTGCTGACGCCACCACCACTTTGTAGCCATGTTCCTTGGACGGCCGGGGCTCGTGGATTTACAATGATAGAGAAAAAACCAAGACAATCTGTGTCCGCTGGCAGTTAAGAGGTTAACGCTACACATTTTCAGGCGAGAGCAGACGCATTTCCTAGGCCGTCCCGTTTCATCTGCACAAAGCATTATACATTCCCATGAACCCATCCACTACATGCTTATCAAAATACGTGCCTCTTGTGGCCACTCTCGCTTCCAACCGATTCTCACACTGGGGACGTCGCGCAAGTTTTAAGCCAAGAATTTTTTTAAAGTTGTGCGCTGGTCTGTGATTTTGGACTTTCCGGCTTCCAGCCGTGAGGTCCAAAATCACAGACACTGCACACACCGAGGAGTGAAACAGTTTCACCTTGAAACTGTCTCCCCCCCCCCCCCCCCTCCATTTATTGACTGACTCTGAGCATGCCCAGGAAGATGCCGATGTTTGAATACCAGGCGGGCGAGCGTTCCTGTGAACACAGCCATTGTTGGCGCAGTGCAAAGCAATGCTGCATGTCATCTGCATGCAAAGTCACAAGCGTTGACAAACTTTCTGCACAATACGAGCGAAGGCACACAGTCAACTCCCCATTTCTTCATAACCCTTTGGCTGTCGGCAGAGCTTTTTGTCGAGGTGATTCCTGTTTGAATAACCTCGACAAAAAACACTACCGACAGCCAAAGGGTTAAAAAAAATTAAAACGCGAAATTTCGTTCCCAAGGGGGTTCCATACCCCCCCCCCCCCCACCCCCTCCTCCCCCGACAAAAAATCTATAAATAGAACGTTAAGCGCGTTCGTTTTCTCCGGCTCTCCCACTATTTTCCATTTTTCGGCGCTGGGGAGGCCTTTCCTGTCTGGTTGAGGGTTCCAAACAAAATGTTGGAGCCCCCCCCCCCCCCCCCCCCCCCCCCGTTGAAGTAACTGATCTGCCCCTGAATCTGTACCTTTTGAACAGCAGACACGGGATGATCGTTGCATTATTGCTCATCTCTAACACGGGTAGTAGGAATTTTACCTACACCTACCCGTGTTAGAAGGTGAGCAATGAGGCAACGCTTATCCCGTGCCTGTGTTCTGAACTGGCAAATAGTCTTCCTAGAGGGTAACTCAATGTGCTGTGTGTAAGTCACTTTCGCAGATAGTTTAGGAATAGCGCCAGACTAGCTAACTTGGTACTTTGATTGAACTGAAATAGTTCATAATATTGACGACACAAATCCAGCATAAAAAGAGCAATCATCACCGCCGCGCCTCCTCCCCCATTCTCTCTCTCTCCCCCCCCCCCCCACCCCCACCAATCTTATCCCTACGCCACACCCCTTCCAAACACCGACCCATCTTTACTCCCGTCTCACAACAATAGGGGATTACCACGCTGCCGCTATGCAGACGGTGCTTTTTCTCCTTGAGCGAACTCACCACAAAAGACCCAAATATTGGCCCCGTGCACTGTTCACTCAAGCGGAACGCGCACTGCTCATACAAGCGGAGCATCAACGCATCCCGGTGCAATCTCTTCCCCATCGCGTCTTGCACCCAGTCTGTGACCTGTAAACCCACAGCCTGCTCGAACACTTAACCCTTTGGTTGTCGGTAGCGGTTTTCGTCGCGAAGATTCCTGCCGGAATCATCGCGACAAAAACCGCTACCGACAGCTAAAGGGTTAACTTCTGCGAGAATTATGGTGCAGCTCCTCCAGGGTCATGATAATAAATCAAGCTGATTGGCAAGATTACACCCTCATGGTCATAGGATCTGCAGGAAGTATGGATTCTCATGAGCCCCCGTAGACTGCTGGGGCTCATGAGGATCTATACGGCTTGCTGACCCCTTTAATAGCAACCATCCTGATGCAAGTAACCTGATGGTTAATTCTCAAGGGACAACACGTTTTGAAAGGCGGGCCAGAGTCAATCAGCAAAAAACCCGTTTTCCCTCCTTTTTGTTTTCACTGCTGTTCATTTCAAACGCAAAAGATATCATTTGCAACCACCCCCCCCCCCCCCACACACACACACACCCCTAAAAATAAAGAAAAATAAATAAAACAAACAAAATTTAAAATAAATAAATAATAATAAATAAAATAAATAAATTTAAATAAAAATACAAAAATAATAATTCAACCCCCCAAACAGAAAAAACCCACAAACAAACAAAAAATCCCAAAAACAAAACAAAAGCAAAAAACAAAAGAAAAAAAAAAAAAAAAAAGAAAAGAAAATGATTAATTAAAATCAAATAATAAAAAATCGAAAAGACAACTCCCTCCTTTTCATTAATTTGGGAAGTATGGAAGAAATCCTGTAAGTTATCTGTTGTTTAAACAATTCATTCCCCATCCTACCCACCCCCACACCCTGCCCCCACCCGTAAAAAAAATCAACCGTAAAAAAAGACAACTGCTTCAAATCGTTTGCATTAATTTGGGAAGATTAAAAAAAATATTTATGTGATTAAAAAGACGCCATTTCCATTTTTCTGTCATTTGGAGAAACAAGAGTGTGACGGAGGAAGGGAGGGGCATACAGCGATTGTCGCGGGGCCATCTGTCCATGTTTTTAATTACAAAATCCACAAACGTCCCTCCATCTCCAAGATGCATAGACCCTCATGAGTGCCCGCAAATTGCGAGGGCTCATGAGAGTCTATGCATCTTGCCAAATGAACGTCTGTGTCTTGCTAATACGCAGGAATCCAGCAGGTATGGGTATAACTCCAGAAATTTCTCTCCGTGAGTAACATAGATTAACATCAGTCTCCTTCTCCAAGAGGTATAGACATAGACCCTCATGAGTCCCCGCAACTGCGCGGGCTCACTCTCGAGGGTCTATGCCTCTTGCCAAACAAACGTCTGCGCTGTCAGTTCAGGATGCGCTGGCATAGTCCACAGCTAAAGGCTGAACTGACAGCATGTTTTGTTTGTTTTATCGGGGCATCACAACAGCAAAATGATGGAGTCTCTCGTTAAAATACAGGCAGATGGATCTACCTCGAGAGACAAATGCACATTTGACACGATGGTTGAATATGCAGTCAACCAATGAATGAATGAATGAATGAATGAATGAATGAATGAATGAATGAATCAATCAATCAATCAATCAATCAATCAATCAATCAATCAATCAATCAATCAATCAATCAATCAATCAATCAATCAATCAGTCGTGGATATACTGTTACGCTGGGAAAAACAACAAACGCACGACTCGCAGGGGATGTAATTAAAAACTTCTAAAATTTGGAACTCCACGACTTTTCTTTGATAAGGTAAATAAACAAACGAACAAGCAAGCGAACTTTAACGGCGGCATTGTGTGAGGAACAACAAACAAACAAACAAACAAAGTCTAGAAAAGCTGCGGTGATTTAACAGGAATGCACGTACATTGTCAGCCATAGGTGATGCCATCTAACATCAACGTATCTTACCTTCGAGGTGACGCATTTTGCAACACGTTGAATGACACATGTTTCCGGTATTTCCCAATAGCTCCTTGTGTACATGTAGAAGCAGCACAAACACTGAAAATACGCTACATATATTCGGAATTCCGATTGTCAACTGATGCCAAAAATCTCAACAAATATCGAGTCTAAGAATTCAAGACGTTCCGTTCTGCTTAACTAGCATCCAACTGTCTTGATTCTAAAATCGAAACTGACTCCAAGTGTAGGATTTTCTAAAAACCGTTCGCTCGAGCTAGCACCTATCCGTAGTCTGGCATCTCTCCCGTGCGATATCAGTCATAATGTAATTTTCTGCCCTGCACCGGTTGGCTGCCGGCACAATTAATTAATTCCTGAAACTAGAGTCGTAGTAGACACTTTGTCTTGAAAATTTCACACATCTGCAAGAGCCATAGATTCTCATGCGTCCTTGCGGTCGCGGGGGCTCATGAAAATCTATGCCTCTTGCTGGAAGTGAGCTGGCACATTACATCAAGTTCTGTTCTTAGAAGAAGGAATTCAAGAGGGTTTAGACAGGACGATCACTAAGCTGGCAACTTTTCACAAACAGATGCAAGAGATACAGATTCTCATGAGCCCCGCGGTCGCAAGGACTCATGGGAATCTATGCCTCTTGCTGGACTTGAGCTGGCTTATTTACATTCATCTCGGTCCCTCAGAAGAAGGAAGTCAGGCGGGTTTAGGCTTAAAGGTTTCGACAAAGGTAATTGTCGATTGAAACACAAGAGCATTAAACGGGGAAAATGCCCAATGCCGCGGCAGCTGGCAAACGGTACTCTCTCTCTCTCTCTCTCTCTCTCTCTCTCTCTCTCTCTCTCTCTCTCTCTCTCTCTCTCTCTCGCAATTTTCGAATGTAGTGTTAATAGCGCTTTGAAAACTTACCTCGGTGTTGCCAAAACTTTAACTACCTTCAACTGCTGAAATACAAAAATACATGTAAATAAACCGAATCCATAATAAAACCATTGTTAGACACTATCTGCTAGTTTGTGTCGCTTCTTTTATTTTTACGACAGCAATGACTGCAATGACAACTTGTTACTTTCATTTAAGTTTCAAATTACCTTCTGCTGATTGCTTTATCGAAAGCGTACTCAATTTACAAACCGAGCTGGGTGTTAGTCACACGTAAACCAAGTACTGCACTGAATAAATGCTTTGCTCTTCAGGTTGTCACCAATAACAATGCAACTTTATGAAAAAACACTAAAAACAAAACACCATACTCTTACAATTACAACTGAAATTATGATTTAGGATTAGGTATGGATTAGGGTACATTAACTTACAGCTCGACTATGTGTGCTACAAAGTCGCGCAGACTCATGTCCCAGCATACATAATTATTTCCTATTGTAATATAGCCGTTAGATCCAAAATCACAGACACAGCGCAAATGTATTTCCTGTTTCACACCGCACATATGTTTCCTGTTATCTAAAAAAAGGCAATCACGAAACAATATCTGTGAAATACTGTCTCCGCCGTACGGTCCAAAATGACGCAGCAGCACACTTTTTTCGTTATTTCCAGGTGCATGCATCTAAAAAAAAAAAAAAAAAAAAACCACGACACAAAACAGTTTTTCTTGGAAAACATTTGGTCAAATACCGTCTGGCGCCGAGGCAGCAGAATAACAATTATCCAACCGCCGTATCGCTGTGGAATTTACCAGTAAAGACCACGCGGAAATATCAACTGATAACCAATTTCCTTTTCCATCAGTCCATACCCAGATCAAAACATCCCACCTTTCCGCCCCCCCCCCCCCCCCCCACACACACACACCCTTTCATATCCAATCATAACTTAACCAGATCAAAACATTTTCCACTCCCCCCCCCCCCCCCAAACCAAATCCCCACCCCTTCAACGTCTAACCCATTGGCTGCCAGTAGCGCTTTCCTGCAGGAAACACCTCGACAAAAAACGCTACCGACAGATACATTTTAACCCAAAAAAATAATAATTACAAAACCACTCAATTTCGATCTACATGTACCTGCTGGCTACAGTCGGCCACACTGAAATACGTCCTCAAAAGAGAAAAGCCCAGTTTCAGCCACAAAGTCGCGCAGACTCATGTCGAGCAATCTACGACTAAAACCATATTCTGACTGATGTAAATCGGCACTTTCTTCCCTTTTTTCCATCTCTACCTTAGACGGAACAGAGCATCAGTCCAAACTTCTCAAAACTAACGAAAATCCGACCGTCCGACCATTTTTTTAAAATTTAAATCTGTTCCTCAGCAGAGGTTAAAAAATAGTTTCAAGCAAAGACTGCCTCCAATCCAAAACCGCCCCATCTACCACCTGTCTATGACCACCTGCCGCTACCCTGTCCCCAATCCAAAGACTCACAGGTGCATGGACAGTTAGATTGATCGTTAAACCCCATCATCCCTCCCCTTCCCACTCCCGCCCACACGACTCAACTCAGTCTCTCGATAAACCTCTAGCATCTGCACGACACACGGATCCGCATGAGCCCATGCAGACTTGCTTAATATGTTCATGAGGATGTCTGCCTCTTGCTGGGCAGCTGGTAAAGATTTATGCGTGATTTCACTCGTCCAAAAGACTCAGCCTCCCAGTTAGTATCTTGACAAGTCAAGAGGCATATATCCGCATGTGCCCCTGCAGTCTGCAGGGGCTCATGAGGATATTATGCCTCTTGCTGGCCGCTTAGTGAGTATCTAGGCATGATTTCAGGCTGCACTTGACATATTCAGGTAACATATCAAAATATCTGCAAGAAGCACATATCTTCATGGGCCTGCGGAGGATCGTGAAAATCAGTTTATGCCTCTCGCTGGGAAATTTATGTAAATCTATGCATGATTTAGTCCTGGATTTTCCCTTCTTATGTAGACGCCCTTTAGTGAATCGAGTCACTGGACAAATGGACTTTAATACCCTCAATACCCCACGGCTGATATTCAGGTCATTTACATGTATGCTCCGAGAACAGAGCAAATCACTGGCGATCGAGCATCCCTGGGGCAAGCAAGCAAGCGTCCGCTAGACTAGTTAACAAGTCGCAAGCCACCCATAAAATATCCCCTCTAAGCTTCAAGCTGTCAGATCAAACACATCAAACACCATTGTGCCGCTGTTTTTAAAGTTACACTAATATTTAAACCCCATGTTTGCCCCCCCCCCTCACCCCCTCCCATCGCCACTCCCCCCCCCCCCCCGGTCCCCCTTCTGCCCCCCCTTCCTATACAGCATGTTGGTTTCCCCTCATCGCTTCATTTGCTAGAAGGGAGGGGGGGGGGGGTTAACCCTTTGCGTGTCGGTAAAATGCTGACAATTCCAGGTAAAGGTTGCTCGGGTTACGACGTGACTTCCACACAATACAGGCCAGCCTCATTTGTACGCACTCCAGTATACCGCGGTGTCTGATATAACGCGCACAGGCCTCTGGCTTCCACGGTGACGCCTGCTCAGCAAAAGGTCCTCGGGCCGACGTCAGCCTTTGCTGTCCCGCGCAGAGCCGTGCACGGGCCAGCTAAGACTGACGTCGGCCCAAGGACCATTCGCTTGCCAAGTGTTTTTTTCTTCACAAGTCTAAATTCAGCACTACAACAACGTGATCGCGAATAACGCGGTCTGATTTTATGGCTTCCGGGTACCGCGATGTACTGAGGCTGACCTGCATATGGAAGTCGGATGAAACCTTTAACTCATTCGAGACGTGCCGCCTACGGATACGCGGCGGTTCGCCGCGTATCGGTAGTCGGCACGCCTCGAAGAGTTAAAGGTAAACTCAATTTGAAATCACTGTCGCTCGATCATGCCATGCCTGTGATCAACACATATGCACGCAATGACTCCCCTTAATTAAAACGATATTTCTGAAACTGCTAAGAACTCATGACGTTTGATACCTGAAACGGAACACAAGAGTCGATTTGCACGACCATTTCATCTAAAAAGAAATAATTACAAATGTCCACTTAGACTTACAGCAGACGGCGGCAGTAAAATAAAGCAATAAAAGAACTATTACACTTCTGCCATATTCATTAAAAAAAAAAAAAAAACCAAGACGGCGGGTCAGTTCACTTCAGTTTCGTTCAAAGAACTTGAAATAACCACAGGCAGCAGTTGACACAAGTATGAGTGGGAATTTAGTTGGTCTACTATATGCGGTTATGTGAATTTCAAATAATTCTTGCGTCAGTTATCGCCTGTGAAAATAACCAAGAAGAAGGAAACACGCTTATCCCTCTTGCTGTCGGTAGAGGTTTCTGTCGCGATGATTCCTGCAGGATATCAGGGTGTTGTTATTCCTGCAGGAATCATAGCGGCAAAAACTACTACCGACAGCCAAAGGGTTCAGAGAAAAAAATAGGAGAAAACAGTTTACAAAATCTTCTGATTTTAAAACCCATCTACAAAGTGGACAAACAAACATGGTGGTCAGTGTGCTTATAATTTCTGAAGTCACAATTAATAGTAAAATAAATCAAAATTCAGTTAAGTCTGGAAAGGCCCATAAGCGCTCCACGCCATCCCTTATCTTATAAGTCGCACCAACAAAGTAATAACATTTTAACAATTTACATACACACGTAAAATGCTAACATTCGATCAAACACTTAATTCATGACGACTATTACACTCACACCTTGAAATTTACACCTCACTGAACATTGCGTTGAGGAAATTGAAACATGATAATTGCCCATAAATCAATTAACGGATGACTGAATTATGGACCTTTGAACTACTATGTCTTGATGCCAAGCAATTATAGCACTACCCTGGAACCATATTGAACGAAAAGTCAAGTCCACAGCTGGTACAGTCTTCACAGACAATAAAGGCGTCATAACCCATACAGCCCTGACATGCTATGACGGGATGTCAATCGACCTTGATAGTTCAAGGGTGGTGTCCGAATAGCTTGGCGCCTATGGTCGATCTGTCTCCAGAACTGTGACTTGGACCTCAAAGGATATAAAAAAAATAATAATGTCATCCTCAGGGAGAAATGATATTGTGTGAATGAGTATGGGCCATTTCGCTGTAGCTTGCCAAAGATGTCTGATTTAAAAAGAAAAAGAAAAAAAAAAAAAAAAGACGTCTGTGCGCACGTAATTGTCTTCGATGGATCTCGCACAATACTGCATTACTTTTTTACGTCTCGCGAATTTTACATTTAGCTACTCTGAGGTTTCATCCGCAGCACACATTTACTGCATATGAAGTTTCCTTACTATTAAAGATAAGAAATACATGTATTCAACAAAGCAGCAATAAAGCCTGGCCATAAGTTAAAAGATAAAAGATTAAATTTCGTATTTTAATTACAGTCAGGAGTTTGTATTATGTCTTCGGCCAATACCTCCACCCCCCCCCCCCCCAACCCCCTCAAGCCCCAACCCCTCCCCCCCCCCCCCCCCCCAAAGAAAAAAAGAAGAAAAAAAAAAGGGAAGGAAAAAAAAAAGAAGAGGAAAAACTATTACAAATAAATCCACACAAAAGAACTGTATTATGTCTTCGGCCACTAACCCCCGCCCCTTTTTTACCACTCCCACCCCCCCCCCCCCCCCTTCAAAAAAAAAAAAAAAAAGAGGAAAAACAGCTACAAATAAATTCACACCCAAAAATGCTCTGTGTATGCCGGGGCCCTCGCGCTGGGACCATATGGCGTTGAGGCGCGTCCCCTGGGTGGTGGATAGGGGGTCCCTCGTGAGAGGGGTGCACCGAATGAAATAAGGTGCCGTGAACCAACATGGTCTAAGGGAAGGTGACCCCGACAGAAAACCCCTGGTCCTCCTAGTAAGGGGGTTGGGCGTGGGGGTAGCTTCCCCACCCTGCAAAAAAGGAGATAGCTACAAAAACGCCGACGAAAAGACTAACAGTAATTCCTTTCCTGGAGGAGGAAGGTTCTTCTAACAGAAGACTTATGACGTCCTGTGGTGAAAGCCGGAAGTCTTCGGAAGCCACAGGACCGAGCCGCCTCTCTCTATCCAGGGACACAACCATGGGCACATGGAACGTCAAGACCATGTACGAGAGCGGCAAGGCCGCCCAGATAGCAGCGGAAATGCAAAAGTACAACCTTTCCCTGCTAGGTATCAGTGAAGCCAGGTGGACGCAGTCTGGCCAGAAAAGGCTGTTAAGTGGGGAGATGATTCTGTATTCAGGTCATGAAGAGGAGAATGCCCCCCATACAGAAGGAGTAGCATTCATGCTGTCACCAATGGCACAGAGAGCGCTGATGGGCTGGGAACCTCTTGGGCCAAGAATTATCACAGCAGCCTTTAGAACCAAGAAAAAGCTCAAGCTGAACATCATCCAGTGTTATGCGCCCACTAAATGACAGTGACGAGGAAGAGAAACAAGAGTTCTGCGACCGACTCCAGAGGGCCGTGGACAAATGTGCGGAGCGAGACATCACCATCGTCATGGGCGATTTTAATGCCAAAATAGGGGAGGACAACACCGGATACGAAGAGGTGATGGGGAGACAGGGACTAGGCTCGGAGATGAGTGAGAACGGGGAGAGGTTTGTAGACTTTTGTGCTCTAAATCGACTTGTCATTGGAGGCAGCATCTTCCCACACAGAAGAATACACAAAGCAACTTGGGTCTCACTGACCATACAACAGAGAACCAAATAGACCATATCTGCATTAGCAAGAAATTTTGAAGATCCCTTCAAGATGTTCGAGTGAGGAGGGGAGCAGATGTTGCCTCAGACCACCATCTGCTTACCTTAAGAATGAAGCTCAAGCTAAAGAAAAGCCGCACAGAGACAACAAGAAGACAGCGCTATAATGTAGGCCTCCTGAGAGAAACTGGAGTTAGAGAAGAGTTCAAACTGATGCTGTCCAACCGGTTTCAAGCGCTACAGGAGCTAGTAAATGAAGAGGAGGCGATCACCACAGAGCAGCAGTGGAAGGCAGTTAGAGAGGCGCTGAACTCAACCTGCAAAGACACTGTAGGGTTCAGGAAACACCATCACAAGGACTGGCTGTCGGCACAGACCTTGAAGAAGATAGAAGTGAGGATGCAGAAGAAAGCAGTTGTCAACAACAGTCGCACGAGAGCAGCCAAAGTAAGGGCACAGGGGGGATACTCGGAAGCCAACCGCGAGGTGAAGAGGAGTATCAGGGCAGACAAGAGGACCTACACAGACAGCCTGGCAGCAGAGGCAGAAAAGGCAGCAGGCAGCGGCAACATGAAACAGCTCTACGACATTACCAGAAGATTGTCGGGCAAGTATGGCCATACAGAAAGACCAGTAAAAGACAAAGAAGGCAAGCCTATTGCAGACAGAGCAGACCAACTCGACAGATGGGCCGAGTATTTTGAAGAGTTACTGAACAGACCTAGCCCACCCGACCCCCCAGACATCCAGCCGGCAGAGACCGACCTACCCACCAGCTGTGACAGACCCAGCCGGGAAGAGATCAGAAGAGCAGTGGCATTTTTGAAGAACGGCAAAGCAGCAGGGCCAGATGGCATCCCAGCGGAGTCTCTGAAAGCAGGCCTAGAGACAACAGTGGAGATGCTGTACCCACTGTTTGGAAAGATCTGGGAAGAGGAGGTGATGCCAGCTGACTGGAAGGAGGGGTACCTAATCAAGCTTCCCAAGAAAGGCGACCTCAGCAAGTGTTCCAACTACAGAGGAATCACCTTGCTGTCAGTACCAGGAAAGGTCTTTAACAGGATCATCCTGGAGAGAATGAAGAGCTCCGTTGACCCCCAGATGAGAGACCAGCAAGCAGGATTCAGGAAGAACCGATCATGTACAGACCAGATCGCCACTCTCCGCATCATCGTGGAACAGTCTCTGGAGTGGAGCTCCCCGCTGTACGTCAACTTTGTGGATTATGAGAAAGCATTTGACAGTGTGGACCGAGAGACTCTGTGGAAACTCCTACGACACTACGGTGTACCCACAAAGCTCGTCCGCCTGATCAAGAGCAGCTACGATGGCATGACATGTTGCGTGATCCACGAAGGGCAGTTCACCAGGGAGCTCCAGGTCAGAACCGGTGTCAGGCAGGGGTGTCTGCTGTCTCCGTTCCTCTTCCTACTGGCCATAGACTGGGTCATGAAGAGGACAACAGAGCACAGACGAAGTGGAATACAGTGGACACAGCTTGACGACCTCGTTTTTGCAGACGACTTGGCATTACTGTCCAACACTCATCAACAAATGCAGGACAAGACCTCGAGGCTTGCTGACATCTCGTCCCAAGTGGGCCTCACCATTCACAAACAGAAAACAAAGACAATGAGGCTGAACGCAACCAGGGAAGAACCAGTCTTGCTTGCTGGCACCCCGTTGGAGGAGGTGGAGTCTTTCACCTATCTCGGGAGCATCATAGACAAAAAAGGCGGCACTGATGCAGATGTCAGAGCACGAATCGGTAAAGCCAGAGCAGCCTTTCTCCAGTTGAAAAAAGTGTGGAGTTCCAGAGAGCTGTCACAACACACCAAAGTCCGGATTTTCAACTCAAATGTAAAAGCAGTTCTCCTATATGGAGCAGAGACTTGGAGATTGACAAAAACTACAGTCAACAGAGTACAGACCTTCATGAACAGTTGCCTTAGAAGAATTTTGAAAATCCACTGGCCAGAGAAGATCAGCAACGTCAGACTCTGGGAGAGAACAGAGCAGATAACAGCAGAGAATGAAATTGGGCGAAGAAGATGGGGATGGATCGGTCAGTCTGAGAAAGCCAGCTTCCAGTATCACTAGGCAGGCATTGTCATGGAACCCCCAGGGAAAGAGGAAAAGAGGTAGGCCGAAAAACTCCTGGCGTCGAGACCTCCAAGCAGACATCAAGAGACTGGGAACCACCTGGAGTAGAATCGAAGGAGAAGCACAGGACAGGAGTTGCTGGAGGTCTCTCGTCGACGGCCTACACCCGGGTAGGGGTGACAGGCGTAAGTAAGTATGCCGGGGCCGAGGTTGAGGGGTGTGGGACATATTCCTATCGTCAATTCCCGCAACCCCCCCCCCCCCCACACACACACACACACACACCTCCCCACCTCGGAAAAAAAAGCGGAAAAAGGTGCACAAAAGTATTCCCTACCTGTGCTATGTACGCTGCGTCCCCAGCCTGCGGGGTATGTCCGGGTTGGGACATGCTCCTGGGGTTGGCTCTGATGATCTGCCTCCTCTGTGGGTGAAACGCCTGTCAACACACAAACACGCGCCGGTGTTTACACTTGGACACAACACAATCCGACCCTCATAGTTCAGAAGCAGTGCAGGTGTTAACAATGCTAATTAGTGTGTACCCAGAGCCGTCACGGTCGATCCATCTTCCACAGCTGGCACTTGACACATTCGAGGCTTTATGCCGCGTTTCCAGATGCGGCACGTCTCAAATGAGATAAAATGAAAGCAATACGAATAAACAAAAGTGCTCTTCTAAAACAGTCATGTAACTGTACGATGCATATATGTCCCAGTAAGCAAAGGACCCTCGGGCCGACGTCGATCGCAATGGGCCCGCGCACCTTTGTTTACTGGGGGTAAAACAAATGATATCTATATAAAAACATATAGAAAGTTAACATACACAATATAAATATATAAATAAATAAATAAATAATAAATGAATAAATAAATAAATACAAACTCAAGCGCCGAAGGCCTAAACCCTCTATAGGCGCGTGTGGGTTCACAAGGGCAAATCGTATCACTACATCAAGACTGTATGGACGAGTACCTTCGGATGCCAAGCAGCTTTGTGCCTTTGTTGTGGGCACGTGGCCGAACTTTCATGGGAGTGGTTTTAGCAGCCTGATGACATGGTGCGGTGCGTACACTGGGGCCACGTAACTATATGTTTGACGGATTAAAGCTGGCCTTGGCTTGGACGGGGGACGTTTTACGGGAATCCTAGTTTTACGGTTTAGAATGAGAAATAAATGATTGATTGATTGTACATTGCTTAACGTCCCGACAGCAACAAGGCTTAGAATGAGAAATAAAGACCGCAAAGGTGACTGCCAAGCGTGTAAAATGCAAAGAGAATCTCAACGAAAAAACAAACACGCTTAGAAAATACAGCTACAATACACTTTATTTTGTATTTATTACTTCGGGTTCGTATACATTTACGAGTATTTTGAAATATTAATAAATTGTGTTTTAACGGTCCCTTTTAAGCATGCTTCTTTCTTCGTTTGGGAATTTCTTTGAATGAGAAGAAACGAAGGGGCGGGTGGTGCGGGTGGATATGGGGCTGTGGGTGGGGGAGGGGGGGGGGAGATGAAGGGATACCAAATAATACTGTTCAAGCAAAACAGTTGGCGATTTTCGTGAACATGTGTGCTGGTCTGTAATTTTGGACCTTACGGCTTGAAGCCGTAAGGTCTAAAATCACAGACCAGCACAGATCGACAGCCGAATTAATTTCCGCAACCCGCACAGACAAGCCACACGCGTGTGACTTAACGAGCGTGTGCAAAACAGTTACTACACTTCTGTCCTGTGGTGAGAAAAGATAGCATGTTCATTTTTGTGAAAAGTCACATTTTCACCGTAACACAATGAAAATCTCGCTTTTGACAAAAATGGACTTACTGTCTTATGCCTTCACAGGCCAGACCTCTGACGCTGCTTTCACGGGACAGACAGACCTCTTACGCCATGCTCAGGAAAGGCGTCGTTGACAAAAACAGTTTTTGATTAAAAAAAACCCACAAAAAAACACCGTTCTTTGATTAAAAACAACAAGAGGAAGAAGCGTACTAAGACAAACTCAAAAGACAGTAGTGATCATAATTAAGAAAGAAAGAAAACTCGACAAAGAAAGCCAAATAAACGTGATCAAACAAGCAGGCAAAGCACACACATCTGTGAAGAAAGAAACATATTGTCATGTATTTCCAATGCGTTCGTTCGACTGAATTGACAACAGGAGTGGGCTAGCATATATCCACAAGAAATGATTAACTATATCAAGATCATGATCAACTTTATTGTCATAGGCATAAGCGTTAGGAAATTGTTGTAGCATATGAATGAGTATCATTTGTTCAATATCAAGGTCAAGCCAACTCAAACACTGCAAATCACCCAACACAGTGAGTAAATCAGATTTATGTTGGTAGGACATCGCAAGGAACTGCGAAGGAGAAAGGGCAGAGATTGTAAGGGCCTCTCCGAGGGGAGATACACCATCTTGAACGAACTAAGTAACCTGATCATTATTAACTCATTCGAGACGAACGGCATCAGGATACGCGGCTTAAGCCGCGTATCCGGATGCCGTTCGTCTCGAATGAATTAGCAGTATAAACTCTGAAAAAAAATAAATAAAAGATAAACTAACAGAAAACACGACACTCACCAAAACACTGTAGCAAACCCAGGCTAACCACAAGAGAACGTAACCACCCGAAGACACAATCTGTACAAGTAATGGGTACATGCACACAGAGGGACTGAATCATTCACACAAACTTGACATCTGTACCAAAGTACGGTCGATTGCACCGACTCGCATTACAATATATTATAGCATTTTGAGCAACTGTCATCGCCTCAGTAGCTCCCGACCATCTGCGCGAGGCATAATTATCAGTATTCTTAAAAGCCCCTGCAGTCATCGCAACATACCGCCCCCCCCCCCTCCCCCCATTTCCTTCGGCAAGAAGCGTAGATTCTCATGAGCCCATGCAGCCGTTGAACTCATGAGAACTAACGTCCCTTGGAGTCTTCATTATCAGTCACAGTCATTTACAATGCATGCTAACCCATTTCTTGAGGCTGAACTTTTAGCAAACTTGCTTACACTTACAGCCCTATGAAGGCTACATTACAGATTAGGAGACAGATCAAGTATTTTGGTTCAAGGGTGGTGCCAGAGTAGCTTGGCGCTTGTGGCGCCACGCTATTCTGGCACCAAACTTGAACAATCACAGTCAAATTTATTTCAAGCAATGGGTCTATCAGGGAGAAAAGGGTTAAATTCTCTCTGACTCGTACAGTCAGATCTAACAGCAAGATACACAGATCCTCACGAGCCGATGAGGCTCATGAGAATTCATACCTCTAGCTGGCAATGGTCACACTACTATTCATTCACAATATAGTACATGCACCTTGGCTGCCAGTGATCACAAATTACGCGCCTTAAACCACTACACACTGACCGGTGTTTCGTGAAAAACACAGACGTAAATGAGACCTAGCTGACAAGCGACATAAATGCTCATGAGCCCCCGCGACTGCGCGGGCTCATGTGGATTTATGTCGCTTGCTGCTGGGTATAACGGTCGCATTGCCCCGGCAGTTGATGGGTTAATGTGTTTGATACAGGCCCTGAGCCAGATGCGGATGCAGCTGAGCACAATAATTTGTTGCCTCCTGTTTGCTGTGATCGATCACATTTACATTTCATTTTAATAAAGGACGCTTAAATTAAGGATAATTATTTCTTCCGCAAAGTCTATGGCCTAACTACTGCAACCTTCAAAATGAACACAGATTCACATGAACATCTACGCCTCTTGCCGTGCGAGGTACAGATTCGTATCTATGTCTCTTGCTGCCTAAAACAGGACCGGACAACATTTATATACCTCGGGCTGAGGAGGTCGTCAAGGGTTACACCATTGTACCATTTACAGTCAGTGTGATGGATTCAATGGCGTCCCCCGTGCGCGCACCTGTCAGTCACATTAGCTCATTCTACCCCAAACACACCACAGCAAGATAAGGATCGACCATGATAGTTCAAGGGTGATGCCAGAATAGCTTGGCGCCTATGGGCGCCAAGCTATTCTGGCATCACCCTTGAACTATCATGGTCGATCTGTGTCCTGCTCTAGAGTGCAGTCTTCAGTGGACAACGGCAAAATTTGCGGATTTCGTTGTTGGGGTAGAATGAGTCAAATAAGTCAAAACTTACACGCATCTGCTAACATGTTGAAACTTACAGGCATTTTCGATCATGTTATCTGCTGTCATGCTGAAGACTTACATGCGTTTTCTATCTTGTTGAAACCTTACAAGCATTGCTAACTTGTTGAAAAGTCGTACAGGAATATTCTATCATGTTGAAAACGTACAGGCATTTTCTATCATGTTGAAAACTTACAGGCATTTGCTATCATGTTGAAAACTTACAGGCATTTTCTGTCATGCTGAAAACGTACAAGCATTACTATCATGTTGAAAACTTACAGACATCTGCTATCATGTTGAAAGTTTAAAGGCATTTACTATCATGCTGGACACTTACAGGCATTTGCTATCATGTTGAAAACATACAGGAATTTGCTATCACGTTCAACCTGTGATCTCCAACGAAAAGAAATACACCAAAATTCAACTTAAATGCTTGTGGTCCACACGCTATTTCACAACATAGAAGTCACGCACAGAACACACACACACACACACACACACACAAAAAAAAACCTCATCTTGGATGACTCTTCTTCAAATCAGACAAGCTACTAAACTTTGCACTCACAGGTTCATTCCCACAACCTCCTCCGTGTGTGAGACAGTCATAAAAGTAAATAGGACCAATCCCTATGCAAACAAGAGGCATAGATTCTCATGAGCCCCTGCGACTGCAGGAGCTAATGAGAATCTATGCCTCTTGCAGATATAACAGATTCTGTTTGGACACAGGACTAAATTCAGTTGGGGACTGAATTTAGTCCTGTGTCCAAACAGAATCTGTTATATCCAAAACCAAATTCATCGATTCAACCGCGCGGCGGCTGCGAATCAATTGGCACTTACTGATAAAGAAAGGGCCAAGTTCGCTCTCTTTTGGCATTATACCTATTCTATGCCAAATGGAGGTTATCAACTGAAGGCATGTTCTGACAGTATGTCATGGAACTCACATCGTAAGAAATTCGTAATATGCACACAACGCTAACCCATTTAACCCACAGCCGCATTTCCCAAATTATGAATTTGTTTCCTATCGACTACATACCCCTTGCAGGAGACGGACTGACCAAGATAATTCAAGGGTAGTGCCAGATTAGCTTGGCGCCTAAAGGAGCCAAGCTAATCTGGCACTACCCTTCAATTATCATGGTCAATACATCTGCTGTATGGCATTGGGGCTAAATGGCCTAATGCTGTTTTTCAAGCCAAAATACATGCATCGGTAGTTCTCTCGGTGTTTTGACTCTTGCGTCCGTCTACAATGGCAGGGATTGGACAGGACTGCCACCAGAACAGCTGTGAAATAGTCCATGTGCAAAGTTCAAATGACGATGCTGATCCTAACCCCAAATTTGTATCGGTATTTGTTCTGTACGTGCTTTGATGTTATATTTAGTACCTGTCCAGCTGATGCACAGGCCTAGATTGCCAAACATGTTGAATGAATATCAAGTATCGATCACTTCTGTTGACAAGTATTCTTTGATAGTGAACTAAAGAGATTAATACTGTGCATTGACACAAGAAACGCATTATTTTCGACCCAAGCTTGGTTTCCAAATGCCGTCAAACTTATAAACACGACTATATGCATAAGGCATACATCTGTCGTAGAAGACCATACATTTTGGCCCCATGGTCTCGTTTCTGCTACCTATACGACCCCATGACAAGGCGACCACTTTTTCATAGTCCCTTGTGTGAACGACGCACACCGGTTTGCCTGCAGTAGGCTGCATTGGTATCATTCTTTAATTAAAATGTTGCGAAGCTGGCCCTCCCTGCTTTTAAGGCTACTCTTCTCCCGCTCGAGATTCCTCTCCGCTCAGTTAGCTACCCAGTTGAAAAAGAGTCGCCCGAGCTGTTAAATGAAGCGCGCCCAAGGTCTAATTAAACATGAAGCCTCATCTCGATCACTTGTAGTCGGGCAAATCCACCGAGAGTCATTTTATGGTGAAGGCACACGCTGGTTGGAATTCTCAATTCTTCATCATGAAGAACTGAAATTGAAAGACCCAATCTCAAGTATGTCTGCAAGAGGCATAGATTCTCATGAGCCCCTGCCTGTCGCAGGGGCTCATAAGAATCTGTGCCTCTTGCTAACGGACTTCGGGTCTGAATTTACAATTGAATAAGGCGGCGTACGCTGGTTGGAATTTAAATTCTCCATCATGTACAGCCGAATTCGTAACAGTAGGCAAAATAATTTCCATGTGCAGTCGCAGGGGCTCATGGGAATCTATGCCTCTTGCTGGTTTATTTATTTACATTTACTTCTCTGCACTTAGAGTGGATGAAGTGATCGCGCAGTAAGTGTGAGATTTTTCAGCCAAACCCGACCGCCATCTGTTAACCGAAATATCATAATATCATCTGAGAAAAATAAATAGACAAAACCTGACAGTTCTTGCCAGAAATTATTATCATTTTAGACTTCCGTTCCTACTTCCGAACAGTTTCAAAACACGTTACAGCATGTACAACGACATTATGTCAAGCAATACAATAACATTTAACAACAGAAAAACGAAAGGCAAAATCCTTTGGCTCGAAATCATTGCCATTTCCTACTTCTTCTTTTTTTCAGGTAGCTGTGGAAATCTAAATGATGGTCTTTAAATCAGATGTGTCAGGTTTTGCTCTTTAACTCATTCGAGACGTGCCGCCTCCGAATACGCGGCTTCAAGCCTCCGTATCCGCAGGCGGAATGTCTCGAATGTGTTACGGCATCTGTTCTGGGAGCAACTGTCTGTTTAGACGGCTTTTTTTCCTTGGAAAAAAACGTTGGTCGCTCAAAACATGTCCCACAGTATTTCTATTTCTGGAACAGCTTCAAAGGCTAGCATACAGTACATAATAAAAAGAACAAAGGGTTTAAAACAACAAAAAAGGAATGGAATCTGTATTCCAGTCAAAACACGTCATATCGTACTATCGCTCGGTCAGTCAAAACACATCATAACACAGAACATTATGATTTCTTCAACCGTGCTTGGTGCATCAGTAGCTGCACAATGTAGTGATAAGGACTGTTCGTTACAAGAGAACAGCAAGAAACTTGCAAAAGCAGCCAACCCCTTCCCTGCCGCTGTACGCACATTTTAGTTTCTGAAAACTGTGTTCACTCAAAAAGCAAAAGCCAAAACCGCCGAACATGGGTACAAATTGGTCTTAGCAAGAGGCATAGATCCTCATGAGCCCCCGCAGTTGCGGGGGCTCATGAGGATCTATGTCTCTTGCAGCTGTTCACCTCTACTCGGCGGTGAAAGAGTTAAACGTGATGCAATATCTACTCGTAACTTTTGAAGAGATCTCATGGGAAACCGGCGATGTTCGTAAATACAAAGTGAATTTTGAGTTTGAGGTTCTGACAAAACTCGCCAGCTCTTTTGATTGCAGCGAAAGAATCCTCCACCCTCTTCGATGTGTACGCGGAACTAAAAAGAACAATCTCCAAACCGTTTTGCACTTAAAGTGTAAGTGTAAGTGTTTGCAATGTAACACAACTCCAACTCTCAACAATTATGAAAGATTTTTTTTTTCATTGAAAACGCACGATGCTCAAAAGTGCACATTTTTTTCGATGCCATCAACAAAAAAAGAAAAACCTTCGTAAAGCCGATGCACATTTCCTTGGAAACACATCAACCAATCTATTCCATCCACAAGATGAACAGATTCTCAAGAACCCCTGCGTCAGCAGGGGCTCATAAGAATCTATGCCTCTTGTTGAATGATATCGGCCTCATGTATATCGTCAATTCACGGACGCGACTCGGTCTGAGTCCATCACTTTCGCGGATTCGCGTAACTCGGTAGCAATAAATCTACGGCAGGGGCTCATGAGAATCTGCAACTCAACCCCATTTATATCCATAACGTATTGGCATGACTGGGTTTAAATCTATGACTTTGCACGGATCCGAGTAACTCTTGTTACCGCCGCAATAAATCTACACGTAAGACTTCTATGGTGTAATTAACAGGTAACACGACATCCCGATAACCCGGGAACTATGGGTGTGGCTCTCCGGCAGTCACGAACGCGTATCACTCGATCCGTTATGTATTGCAACACACAACATAATACTTCAACAAAACATACGGAGAACAGCCAATCACATCTTAGCTAAGAACTAATGAACAAAACTAATGAAAATGTGCTGGTTTGGTGATTTTTGACGTTACGGTGACGAGAAAGTGTCTCTTGCTGACGATAGTACTGTGTGCTGGTCTGGGATTTTGGACCTTAGGGTTCCAGAGCCGTAAGGTCCAAAATCAAAGACCAGCACACTCCTCTGAAGTTGGAATGTGATTAACTCATTCTACCCCAACACCGAAATCCCCAAGTTTTGCCGCTGCTATCTGAAGACTGCATTGCAGTGCAGAACACAGACCGACCATGATAGTTCAAGGGTGATGCCAGAATAGCTTGGCGCCCATAGGCGCCAAGCTATTCTGGCATCACCCTTGAACTATCATGGTCGATCCATATCTTGCTGTGGTGTGTCTGGGGTAGAATGAGTTAAACACATGGTGCAGTAATAACAAACAGCTACACTCGCAATCCTCTCAGCCTAATCGGAGACCTTGGGAGTGTTCAACTCATTACTGTCCAACAAGAGACACCTGTGTTTTCAAACAAACAAACAAACAAACATTGGAGGGTGTCATTCATAGTAAAATCTCGCCGTATAGCGTATAATAGGCGATTGATTATAGCTTTTCGCGACACTATAGCCTATTATACCGAATAGACGGGGTTTAACCCTACAGTGCCAGCTGACATCCTCGTTAATTCAAGACCAAAATACTGTAGATGTCCCAGGAGCAGGATTCAAAGCGGTGTCAGCAAGAGGCAACTGCGGGGGCTCATGAAGATCTATACCTCTTGCAGTTGACTGGTGTTCAAATGTTCTCGGAACTGAACAGGTTAAACGTGAATGGAAGAACGAGACGAGTTGTCCCTTTAGCATCCTACAGCTCCTACTTAATTTTCGAGTAATTTTCAAGTGACTGTTTACACGACAAATAACAGTGATTGTCAAACAGAGTTCACTTCGCCAGGTGCTCGTATCTGAGACTCTAACTTCTTCAAACGTGGTCAGGACCACACAAGACAAGGAAACACAGTCACGACACATGCCCTGACACACTAAAATAAGATAATGGTATATCATGAGACATTGGTACAAAGGTGGTGTCCAATTAGCCAACTAGCTTGGCGCCTAATGCAATAACCTTGCTTAACTCCATCATGTAACTGTTGGGCCATATGACCAGTAACATTTTAGGCATAGAAACTCTGCATAGTAACTTTTCATTGCAGTGAAGTATGAGACATAATTGTCCATGGATGACAGTGGTTGTGTGCGTGTGTCTGTATGTGCGTTTGAGCGTGTGCGCGTGTGAGCATGTACAAGGTTATCATATTATTTGCACGTATGTTCGTTATTTTCATATTTTGTTAAGTGTTACCTGTCATTAAAGACCACCATTCTAGTGACTACAGCCACCTGAATGATACAAACCTGAATGCGTCCATAACCCATTCAGTGAAAATCTGAACACCACCCAGCTGCAAGAGGTGTAGAGCCTCCTCATGAGCCCCCGCAGTTGCAGGGGCTCATGAGGCTCTATACCTCTTGCTGACACCACTTTGAATCCACGTTCCTGGGAAAGATAGAACATTTTGGTGTTGAATTAACAAAGAATGCAGAAACAGAATTTGCATCAACTGACACTGAATGGGTTAATATTATAATTAGTATCCGCTGAAAAACAGGTTCTACTGCATTTGCAAAGGTCATAAATACGCGCATACCGTAGTTTTTGGAATCAATTATCTGTGCGCTGCTTTGTTACGTTTTATCCAGTTTTCATGAGAAGGTCTTCAGCTGTTTCCTCAGATCTTGGTGCACGGAAGAAAAACGGCAGTAACTCGCGACACATGGTCCTCACCGAAAGCCTAAAAGGAGAAAGAAATCTGATCTCCGTCTAAGGCCTTATTCTCCCGGAGAAGCCATCGATGGAAAACGTTGGCCGGGCCGACGTCGGCCCGCGCACGACTGTACATGGCCCGATGTCGGCCCGATGACCTTTTGTGTACTTGGACTGACGGGAAAACGTTCCGGCCTTCATCCCGTTATTTACTGATATTGGAGAAAGCCCAGTCAACCAGAGAAAGCACCGATCAATGGTGCTTGTTATGTTGCCTCCAGATATGATGGAGCTTGGGGGAGGACAGAGAAACGAGAGAGAGTGTGTGAGAGAGACAGAGGCCAGTAAGCAAATGGCCTAGGGGCCCACGAAGACCGCAGTGGACCCGCGCACGGCTGTGCGCGGGCCCACTGCGGTCGTCGTGGGCCCGAAGACGTTTTGCTACCGGGGACAGACAGACAGACAGAGAGACAGAAAAAGAGAGATGGTGTGTAAAAATTATAAGTTTCACACATTCATTATTACACCCTTAGAGACCATAGCAGCAATTAGATCGGCCATGATAGTTCAAGGGTCATCATCATCATCATCATCAGTCCCTTGCCCGAACTGGGCGTTGGGGGGACTGAAAGGCAGCAGCAACAGACAGTGCTCTCCACTGAGTTCTATTTTGGGCGGTGGCAAGCAAGTCTGGCATCTCGAGTTCGGTCCATTCTTTTATGTTTGCGACCCAACTCTTTCTCTGACGACCTCGCCGACGACTTCCTTCGAGAGTGCCTTGGAGGATAGTCTTGGACAAGGTGTTGTGTCGGGTCACGTGGCCAAACCAAGCAAGCTTGCGCCGTTTCACGGTTGCCAGAAGGGGTTCATGTGGGCCCACCAGGGAAGTGACGATGCTCCGTACATATTCGTTGGTCTTGTGCTCGCGGTACGAGATGCGGAGCAACTTCCTCAGGCACTTGTTCTCAAAGGCCTGGATTTTCTTTTCTGAGTCTGCAAGCAGTGTCCAAGTCTCACAGCCGTAGAGTAGAATAGACACTACGAGGGACTTGTAAAGCCTGTACTTGATGGTGAAGCTGATGGAGTTACTTCGCCATATCCTGTCCAGCCTGGCCATTGCGGATGTTGCTGTACCTATCCTGATACGGATCTCTGCTATGCAACTACCGTCTTTGGACAGGGTGGCTCCCAAGTACTTGAAGCTATTGACCTCTTCTAGCTTCTGGCCGTTCATGTGAATGTTGCTGCTGCTGTCGCTTGTGGTGTTGATCATCACTTTGCTTTTATCCGTACTGATCTCCATGCCATAAGACCCTGCGCTACTTGAAAGTTTGTCTGTCAGGTTTTGGAGCTCACTATTGCTGCCTGCCATGAGGTCAATGTCGTCTGCGAATCGAAGATTGCACAGGGATCTGCCACCAATAGAGATTGAAGTATGGTGGTCGTGGAGGGTTTCCCCAAGAAAGGAAACCTGAAACAGTGCCAGAACTACAGAACTATCAGTCTGATAAGTCACCCTAGCAAAGTAATGCTTAGAATCATTCTCAACCGCCTCAAAACTTTCGCCGAGGAACTGCTGGCAGAAGAACAGGCTGGCTTCAGAGTTGGAAGAAGCACTGTAGAGCAGATTTTCAACTGCCGCGTCCTGATCGAGAAACATCTGCAGCATCAGCGCGAACTCTACCACAACTTCATTGATTTCAGGAAAGCATTTGATCGCGTCTGGCACGACGGACTCTGGCAAGTCATGAGATCGTTCAACATAGAGGAGGGACTGATCCAAATGATAGAAGCGCTTTACAAGAACGCCTGCAGCGCGGTTCTACTTAACAATCAGTCAGGCGAGTTCTTCAGGACGACGATCGGTGTCCGTCAAGGATGCCTGCTCTCTCCTGTCCTTTTCAACATATTCCTGGAGAAGATCATGCAGTTCAAGGGTAGGGCCAGATAAGCTTGGCGCCTGGCGCCAAACTAATCTAACACTACACTTGAACTGCTATAGTTGGCCCCATCTCCAACTGTCTACTGATGCCTCACAAAGCTGCGAAAAAAAATTAATAAGTATGTGTAAATCATTTAAACGTAAACACGAGAAGAAAGAGAAAAACGACTGGCAATTTTCAGCTCCAAGATCATCTGGAACTACTCGTGAAATATCATAGTCGATCTATCTCTAACAGTCGTTTCTTACTATCATTAGTATGTGCAAAGACGTCTTAGAACTGACTAAAAAGAAAACAGGAGAACAGAGTCAACAGGCCAAAGACAAACAATTTTAAGCGCCAGGTTAAGTTAATCTGGAACTACCCTTGAACTATCGTGACCGGTCTCCAACAGCCGGCACAAAATCATTCTTAACGCCTCCCGGAGTTGCGATGTTCCTATAATTATTAGGTGCCAATCGGTGAAACATAAACAGGAAGAGAGGCAGTCATGGTGAAAATATAAAAGACTGACAATTTCAGGCGCCAAGTTGATATGACACTACCCTTGACCTATCGTGGCCGATCCGTCACCCGCAGCTGGTCCAGTCTGTTTCCGAAGTTGCGACAGACCCTATATAATTATCGTGTGTGAATGAGTGAAACATAAACGTGAGGGGACGAGCCACCGGGAAAAAATAGGACCAGATGTGAAACCCCCTCACTTGAAAGACGCCATTACAAAAACGCTTGTCAAGGGACTGTGCCGATCTGTGATTTTGGACCTTATGGCCTCAGACCGTAAGGTCCAAAATCACAGACCGACAAATTCTTGCTTGGAGCTATTTTTTTAACGTTGCCGGTCCAGACTTTGGACCTCGACAAAATTAATATCTCATAGAGTGATATTGTAGCTAGAGGCTATCTTGGAGAAACACAACTGACAAAAGCAATTCAACCCCCCCCCCCCACCCCCACCCCCCCCAAAAAAAAAAAAATTAAAATTAAAAAAAATAATAATGATTTCACAAGAAAGGCAAAGATATTATGGCTCACGCGAATGACCTATTTACATATATGTGACCTTGCGACAATAAGTGAAGGGCTGGCTTTTGCACCAGCAAAATCCATGTTTTCTCAAAATGTAAGCATTTTTCACTTATCTGTCAACCCCCCCCCCCCCCACCCCTTCCGTACCCCTTGACCTTTGCGATGAGTCGACTAAATTAGTATGCATAGGAAGGTCTTATTATCAGCTACCTTTGCGCCAAATTTGATTGAAAATTTGCGAAAATGTTGATAATACCTTCAAATTTATCAAAAAATTGCATTTTACACAGCTTTTCCGGCCTCTTGTGACCCTTGACTGTTCCGAAAGGGTCATCCAAATTAGTATGCATAGATAGCTCTTACCATCAATTATCTCTGTACCAAAGTTGGGTTTGAAGTTGTGAATAGTATTTGAGAACAAACATCTTTTGTCAAAATATGACTATTTTGGACCTATTTCCTGAGCTTGTGACCCTTGAACTTTCAGAGGGATCAACCAAATTAGTATGCACAGAAACGTCTGCCCATCAGGTATTTCTGTAGCAAGTTTGGGTTTGAAGTTGTGAATAGTATTTGAGAAAGAAAAAAAAAATCTGTTGTCAAAATATGGCCATTTTGGACCTATTTCCTGAGCTTTTGTGACCCTTGACCTTTCCGAGGGATCAACCAAATTAGTATGCATATAAAGTCTTACCATCATGTATCTTTGTACCAAGTTTGGGTTTGAAGTTGTGAATAGTATTTGAGAAAAAATAAATTATGTCAAAATATAGCTATTTTTGGCATATTTCCTCATCCCCCGTGACCTTGACCTTTGTGAGAGGTCACTCAAATTGGTATGTTTAGAAAGTTCTTACCACAAAGTATCCTTGGGCCAAGTTTGAAGACTGTGGCTTGAATAGTCTCCGAGAAAATGCTAACGTTAAAGTTTACCACGGACGACGGCGGGCGGACGGCCAATTGCCCAGAACATAGACTTTTGCTTCGCACGTGAGCCCAAAAAATGAATGAATGCATATCAAACTTGAAAATGTGCATGAACAAACACAATGTGCGTTGAGTATATTACAACAAATTATGTAAAAAAACAAAATACTACAGAAAAATAAAAGTATCACTTACAATACGGCCGCAATTACTGAGCCGGTAATGGGGCAAATTATTCTCTCCTTGATCCCACCATTAAACCAATTACACTGTAAATGTGTGCTGTTCTGTAATTTTGGACCTTACGGCGAAAGCGGTAAGGTCCAAAATCATAGACCAGAACACATTCAGTGTCAAGTTTCCTACTTTCGTCGGCAACTGAGTGCATCTGATCTGATAATTTTAGTTTTGGAAAATACATCGACCAAATACGAAATAGTTGTTTCTGAACCATAAACCAGGAAAAAGAAATAAGCACAACACTTACTGCATTATTCGTCTAATAATTTAGTAATATATTATTTTTTGCTTGCTATTGCTCATGCTTTTCACAAACTGCAAAGATCCCCCCCCCCCCCCCCCCCCCACACTCACACACAAGAAATAAGAAAACAAGAAAGGCAAAGCCATAATGGCTCACGTGTATGACCGATTTACATGTGTGTGACCTTTGTGACAAGGGCTGGCTTCTGCAGCAGCAAAATCCATGTTTTCTGAAAATGTAAACATTTTTCACACATCTGTCGATCCCTCGTGACCCTTGACCTTTGTGATGAGTCGACTAAATTAGTAAGCATAGGAAGGTCTTATCATCAGCTATCTTTGTAGCAACTTTGGTTGAAGAATTTGCAAAATTTGGGAATACCTACAATTTTATTAAAAATCAGCATTTTACATATATTTGCCAGCCTCTTTTGACCCTTGACCCTTTCAAGGGGTCATCCAAATTAGTATGAATAGATAAGCCTTACCATCATGTATCTCTGTACCGAATTTGGGTTTGAAGTTGTGAATAGTATTTGAGAAAAAAAACATCTTTTGTCAAAATATGGCTATTTTACACCTATTTCCTGAGCTCTCGTGACCCTTGACCTTTCCGAGGGATCAACCAAATTAGTGTGCATAGAAAGGTTTTCTCATCAGGTATCTCTGTAGCAAGTTTGGGTTTAAAGTTGTGAATAGTATTGAGAAAAAAACATCTTTTGTCAAAATATGGCCATTACGGACATATTTCCTGAGCCCTTGTAACTCTTGACCTTTCTGAGGGGTCATCCAAATTAGTATGCATAGATAGGTCTTACCATCAGGTATCTGCACCATGTTTGGGTTTGAAGTTGTGAATAGTATTTGAGAAAAAAACATTTTTTTTTGGTCAAAATATGGCTATTTTTCACCTATTTCCTGAGCTCTTGTGGCCCTTGACCTTTCCGGGGGATCAACCAAATTAGTACGTATAAAAAGGTCTTACCATCACTCAGGAATCTTTGTACCAAGTTTGGGTTTGAAGCTGTGAATAGTATTAAGAAAAAATAAATTATGTCAAAATATAGCTATTTTTGACCTATTTCCTGATCCCCTGTGACCTTGACCTTTGTGAGAGATCACTCAAATTGGTATGGTTAGAAAGGTCTTACCACAAAGTATCCTTGGGACAAGTTTGAAGAATGTGGCTTGAATAGTCTCCGAGAAAACACCAACGTTAAAGTTTACCACGGACGACGGAAGACAGAGTACGGACGACCACTGGCCCAAAACATACTCACTTTTGCTTCGCACGTGAGCCCAAAAATTATTAGTGGGTTTGCGACTGGAGACGATCACGAGACCGTAATTTCACACCGTTTCCGCTGTTACACTGTCGTTTTATTCATTTTAGTTGTCTGTTTATCTGTCTGTCTCATTAAAAAATAATAATAATAATAATTGACCGAGTGATTTATTTATTCATTCATTCACTGCTTCATTGATTGATTCGTTTATTCATTCATTCATTGATTCACTGCTTCATTCAATCATTCATTCATTTGTTACACACTTTCCTTCCAATGTCATACCCGCATCTTCCAGCTTCCTACTTTCTCTCTAAACTCCGCCCCCATCTATTTTTCATACCACACGCGCCCTCTCCCCACTACATACATCCCCAATTCCATCAACTTTTCCTATCTAAAACATGCGATCAATCAAAATGAACTGATCAACGGGTGCTGCGCTAAAGCCGCCAACGGCAACATACAACTGGGAAAAAAGTTGAAAGAAAATTACAAATTACTGCCAGGCACTGAAATTAATGTTACAAATTCCACACAGGCGCTAAAAACACGAAAGACACATGAAAGAGGGGTATAAATCTTTATAGCTCATTCAATGTCCTCCGATAAGGGACCCCTGCGGCCATGGTTTCCATGACACTTTTCTCTTAAATCAGACGCAGGCTGAAACCACTCCGTCAGAGAACTAGATCTAAACGAACGTAGGACTAATCATTGCTAACATGAGGCGTAGATCCTCATGAGCCCCTGTCTTGCAGGGGCTTATGAGGATCTACGCCTAGTGCAGATGCAAAATTTTTCGCAAAGGGACTGAACTCCTGTTAATGTCCGTTGACTAAGGCCACTAACTCTCAGTTTTCTGTCTGTTATTCTGGCACAAAGACGCATCATTCTGCAAGTGGTATCGATCCTCATGTGCCCCTGCAATCTGAAGGGGCACATGAGGATCTATACCTCTTGCAGTCGACAAAAAAAACAACACTTTGCTCTGTTCTTTCCTCCTCACTTCATCAGCGAAATCTGTCCACCCTCGAGAGGAATTGATCTTCATGAGCACCTGTAAGTGCCACGTTTTTTGTGAATCATTCAAAGAATGAAATCCTCAGTCACAGATATAGACCTAAATGCGGCCGATTCGTGCCCGCAAGCAGCACACAAACTGACGAGTCCATGCAATCACTCAATGCTCATATACACCCATGCCTATTGCAGATGCGAGGCATTCACAAAGGGACTGAACTGACGTTAACGCCCATTGACTAAGGCCCCTAACTCTCACTTTTCTGTATTTTAGTGTGACGCGTCCCTTCGGCTACAACCACCAAGTGGCTCGTAAAACGGAACAAGCCCGAAGACTACATGTATTTACACACAACATGAAAACAAAACCCATCAATTTCTGTCACGTCATAAAAAAATAATGGGAAAACTTTGCAGGCATTAGTTATAAATGTCCTATAAATAATTTAAAGTCAAACGACGTATCGTGAAGTTGGATACACCTTAAAACGCATGTGACAATCATTTAATAATAATTTAACAACATAGGGTAAAACCACTGTTATGCAAACACAGATGACTGCCAAAACCTTCACCTGACACGCAATGACAAATTAATGTTATGATCATTAATGTTTACTTAAAGATCACGGGAGAACCAAAACCTATTTCTGTTCGGTCCACTTTCCCTGATGTAGCAATGACGTACATAACGATGTAGTAAGTATGACTGATACTACATAGTCTATCAATTTTACACATGTACTGCTGCACAACCTGTTTTGAGTGACCACTTATCTGAGAAATCATCTGTCATTAAAGACCATCATTTAGATTGCCGCAGCCACTTAACTGATGATGATGATGTCCGCTTGTTATGTGCATCCACTCCATGCAGCAGCATATTCAGGGCGTAAAAAAACAAAAAACAAAACACACAAAACAAAAACAAAAAACATTTTGGTGCGCACTGCGCAGTAGTCCTAGAATTAAAAGTCAAGAAACAGGTGGGTCTTGAGGTGCCTCCTGAAGGTGCCAATGCAGTTAATGTCCCTCAAGGATTGTGATAGTCCATTCCACAGCCTAGGTCCGCAGTGTAAAAATGCCTGGAAACAAAGTCGCTTCTTTGTGTGGCTTTTAATTGTAACTCTTGGGGCGCAGAGTTTGGACCGGACAGGTTGGTTGGTTGGTTGGTTGGTTGGTTGTACATTGCTTAACGTCCCGACAGCAACAAGACTTTCTCAGGACGTGCCTGCACTGCTTGTGACAAAAAAAAACAACCCAAAAACAAACAACTAAACAGAATATTGAATGTATGTCGCCAGCCGGTCTAATACGCTAAATAAACGTAAGACCATTTAGCAACACACATCCAATATCAAGAGCTACAGGAGCGCACACAGTAGGGAGAGTTTAAAAAAGGAAAATACAGGTGAATGGATCAAGGGTAGACAGAAACACATGCCCCAGAATAGATTGATTGTTTGTACATTGCTTAACGTCCCGACAGCAACAAGGCTTTCTCAGGACGTGCCTGCACTGCTTGTGAAAAAAAAACAAAAAAACTAAACAGAAAATTGAATGTATGTCGCCAGCCGGTCAAATACGTTAAATAAACCTACAACATGGGGCCTAAATAAAGCTAAGACCATTTAGCAACACACATCCAACATCAAGAGCTACAGGCAGTGCAGACAGTAGGGAGATTGATTGATTGATTGTACATTGCTTAACGTCCCGACAGCAACAAGGCTTTCTCAGGACGTGCCTGCACTGCTTGTGAAAAAAAAAAACTAAACAGAACATTGAATGTATGTCGCCAGCCGGTCAAATACATTAAATAAACCTAACACACGGGCCTAAATAAAGCTAAGACCATTTAGCAACACACATCCAATATCAAGAGCTACAGGCAGTGCAGACAGTAGGGAGAGTTATAAAATGGCAAATACAGGTGAATGGACAAAGGGTAGACAGAAACACATGCCCCAGAATAGAGAGATAAACCCACCCTGTGGGGCTGACCAGGGTGACCCTGGGAACTAAAAAATACCCAACCCCACCCAAGTCCCCCAGGGCAGACCCGGGTGGGGCAGACAGTAGGGAGAGTTTTAAAAAGGCAAATACAGGTGAATGGACAAAGGGTAGACAGAAACACATGCCCCAGAATAGAGAGAAAAACCCACCCTGTGGGGCTGACCAGGGAGACCCTGGGAACTAAAAAATACCTAACCCCACCCAAGTCCCCCAGGGCAGACCCGGGTGGGGGGCCCCAGAATAGAGGGGAAAACCCACCCTGTGGGGCTGACCAGGGTGAACCTGGGAACTAAAAAGTAGTTAACCCCACCCAAGTCCCCCAGGGCAGACCCGGGTGGGGGTGGACCGGACAGCAGAACGGAGCTGCCTCGGAGGGTTATGACGAGAGACTATTTCCCGGAGGTACTCTAGAGAGGCCGAGTCATTTATAGACTTGTGGCACAGAGTGAGAAACTTGTGATCAATTCTTTGCTTGACTGGAAGCCAGTGCAACTGCTTAAGGACTGGTGTGATATGCTCCCTTCTTTTGGTTTAATGACAGGTGACGCTTTTTGGCCTTCACGACTTTAGATAGCACCTGTCTTTTAAGACCACCTTTTCTTGGAAAAAAAAGGTGGCCGTTCAAAACACACCCTACTGTACGCGAAATCAATGTTAAAGCAGTCCTCGCTTGCTTGCTGAAGCCACAGATGTGCAAAGTCTCCCTATGCTCGAATCTCCATTAAGCACCATTCTGGCTTGAGCCGCGTTAGTAACAATTATTGTGTGCTGATCTGTGATTTTGGACCTTACGGCTGCATGCCGTAAGGTCCAAAATCACATACCAGCACACATACACATAACAGCCCCGAAACTACTTATTGCCATCTACATAATTATATTCAATAGGCATAGATTCTTATGGACCCGAGCAGTTTCAGGGCCCCATACGAATGTACGCCTCTACCCGATCAACTCACGTTTACTTACACATCTGCGCGTCATACGACTGACGGCGTCATGATTCGACCTAGTAATGGCCAGTTGCTATATTTGACGATAGAATGGTAATCACGAAAGAAAGGTAATAATGAATCGGAGTGTCTTGAATAACACGCTCATAAACACTGGCAATCAAATGACTACCCATAAACACGGTCAATAAATGACTGATTATTCAATCCGTATGAGGCACAGGTTTCATGCGCCCCAGCGACTGTAGTTTTTGAATCTATACCTCTTGTACTGTTATCGGCATCTGCCCCGAATTATGTAGTACTAATGCAGTAATGGCAATATATATTCCTTCTTCGGATGCAAGATTAGGAATAACCTCCTTGTGCATGCAGCCATCGGTAATGTAATCATTACCAGTGGTTGCACGCACGAGGCGGTAAAGCCCTCAACAGAGATTGTCATTGACCACCCATTAACAACAGTCTATCTCATGTTTCAAAACAGGCAAAAGTGGTCCCAGCGTCGATACGCGACACAGTCAGCCAAACGTAACATTAAGTGTTCTTCTGTTCAGGAAAAGTTAAAAAGTGAACTTCGGAACGAACAAACTGAACTTGTCTTTTAGCGGAGATATTTCCCAGGACAATTGTGGTCGTGATTTCTTTGTGTTATATAATATATATATATATATATATATATATATATATATATATATATATATATATATATATATATATATATATATATATATATATATATATATATATATATATATATATATATATATATGATTTTTTTTTAATCTGACGTTGTTATAAGAGCCCATAGCGATTTGTTTCTTACATTAATCATTGCTGGCCCAATCACAATATTTATCCTGGGGGATAAGGGTACCGTCGCGGACCAATTAGTCTAAGACCGAGTAGGGCAAATGTGCACTTCTCTGTTTAGGCCACACTGAAAATAGGAACTTGATATAAAAAACAATATATATAAAAAAAAACACACTTCTATGTCTACTGTCTTTGCTCTACAAATACCGTGTAGTGCCACTATGTCCAGGGCAAGTGTACTTCCGTATACTTAGAAAGATTACAAAGTAAAGTAGGTGAAAGCACTATCAGGGGAGAGAATCGTAGGTTGCATGGAAATTTAGCTGTAGGTGATTGATTGATTGATTGTCCATTGCTTAACGTCCCGACAGCAACAAGACTTTCTCAGGACGTGTCTGCACTGCTTGTGAAAAAAACCAAACAATATATTGAATGTATGTCGCCAGCCGGTCCAATACGTTAAATAAACCTACAACATGGGGCCTAAATAAAGCTAAGACCATTTAGCAACACACATCCAATATCAAAGGCTACAGGCTGCGCAGACAGTAGCGAGAGTTTAAAAAAGGAAAATACAGGTGAATGGACCAAGGGTAGGCAAAAACACATGCCCCAGAATAGAGAGGAAAACCCACCCTGTGGGGCTGACCAGGGTGACCCTGGGAACTAAAAAGTAGTTAACCCCACCCAAGTCCCCCAGGGCAGACCCGGGTGGGGGTTAGCTGTAGGTGGAGGCATGGAATGTAAACAAGTGCAGACACCACAGTAAAATGTGGCTGTTTTTGCAGGTAGACAAAAGTTCCTGCCTTCCACCAGTATGCCGAATGGTGCACTGACGAGGTCGCCAAGGCCGAAACAGCTGTCCACACCGGCTAAACAATCTGGACCCCCCTTGGGGGACCTAGATCTAAATTTCCATGCATCAAGGGGCTGGAAATCTAGTCATATGCGATACGTCCCCTGTCACGACACGGGTTTTTTCCGTCTATTTTGTAGGGGAGTAAGTTTAGAGGGGTAACAGGATTTAGTTAGTCACCGGGTAGAGTTAGCATAGGTGTCTAGTATTTGGCCTGTACACAGGTATTTGTTGCCGTGCGAGAGTTTGCAGGTCGGCGTAACACACATGATCGCTCAGTCTAAACGCTATCGGGTGGTACTTGTTTTACGTGAATTATTACCGCTCGATTTACTGAGCGCTTTTTTGCAATACGTACGATAACGAAATTGTTAGTCAGTCGCTTTTCCAACTGTGAACGAGTCAGTGGCTTTTTCAGCAGTCTCCAAGGGTGGTCTTTCAGGGGTGGTTCAGTTAGTCTCCAAACTCGAGTTTGCACTGCCGTGAACCTAAAGGGAGCATGAGCATCGCGCTATTCTACGGTTATTCTACGCCGCAGTGCCTGGACGGTCGTCGAATCGCACGTGTTGACAGCCATGGGCCTATGGGTGTTTTGTTTTGGGCTAGGTGGTCGCGATTTTATCCCGGCTGCGTAAACATAGCAGCATAGAGGCAACACTAGCCACCAAGATACATACAGTACATTTAGCTTCTCACAAACCCCTGCACTCTGCGCGGAACTCATGAAGATCTATGCCTCTTGGGGAGTTTTGTCTTTGGTTATGGGCGAACATTGCTAGGCAGTGAATGCCATCCGTCTGATGTAAAAACAAGAATATATTATCCTCGTGAAAGTATGCGGTAACGGTGGAATGAATGTTTCTTGATAGGTTCATTTGTCTCTGTGCACATCAGACGGAACAGAGAACCTTCTGCCATACCATCTGACGGCAGTTCCGATGAAAGCGGCCAAAGCCTTGTACTGGTCCCCAGCCCTCAACCAAATAATAGCCCTATCCAAGACCATTATTTTTAGTATATATTTAATTTTTAATTTGTAACCTGGCTTTTAAATTTCTGCCCGTATATGTGCCTCAGCAGATACAAGTATATTCCGTAGTGAACCCGACTCTGTCTGTACCAGAACAAAAAAGGGGGGGGGGGGGGGGGGAAGTGTGTTCATTTATAATATGGTCATTGATGTACGGTTACTAAAAAACAAAAGAAACGGCTGAAACTCATTGCAAAACACAATAGCCCATCTCGCTCCCTTTCCCCCACTCAGCCTGGAAATTTAAATTGTGTGAACTGAAAAAGCAAAACTTAGGCACAGATTCTCATGGGTGACGGTCCTGTAACTTGCGTGGCGGACATTTGAGGATCTATGCCTTTTCTCATCTGTAGAAAGGACCACTATCACACTGAATTAGATACACTCAATGATAAACACCTCCTGTCTGGAATAAACATAGATCCTCATGACGCCCGCAGTAACGAAAGCTAATGAGAATCCTGACTCTTGCCTGCCTCTATCATTATGCTGGTCCTTACATACAAGAAGCTGCGCGAGCTGATTCAGTGACTGCCTTCCGCCATTGTATTAGACGCGATGACAGCAATTATAAACAAACTGCTCTGCTGGAAAAACTGGACAGAAACCGAGAAGAGCGCGAGCTCACATTCCATCGAATCAAAATGATTAGGTTTTTCTGAGTCTGAGTTAGAACTGGGTTCGCCATTTGTTGAAGGCCGCAAGCAGCTGTGTCGGTCTTGTGTATCGGTCCTGCGATACGGTTTCTGGTCGTCCCAGAGCCGGTGTCCGAGGAAAGAGAGAAAAGAGAGCTGCGACGACTTAGACCCTGGCTTGTCTTGTCCTTGTTTGTCTTCGTCCTAGCCGGAGCGTCTTCATGGATGCCAGTAAGTACACGCAACAATTCTTCAGTGGCCATTTGCTCGGGGGGGGGGGGGGGGGGGGGGGGGGTGTTGTTTGTGTTAGCTTGTTCTGTTATTATTATTTTGGCTAGTGTGTATTGTGTATTGCAGGTGTAGAATAGAAGAGAATAGAATGTAGAAGTGAATACCATCTGACGTATTTTGTACAGTTTCTAGAGTATCTAGCGGTGGATTAGTTATGGGATTTAATTAACGCTGAGCAGGCAACTAAGGCCATTTCTCTATTTAGCATCGGAGTGTAAATATCGGAAGTGAGTTATGTGATGACGTGTAAATATGTATTCTGTTGAGGTTGAATGTATTGTTGCGGGAGAGAGGTGAAGGGAATATAAAAGACGGCAGTTAAATTTGCGGGAAAGGTGATGTGATTATCTTGTTTCTTTTGTTAGTTATTTATGTGTATTTTTGCACCTGTGTTTTAGTGCATCCTAATCCGATGGTCCAAATTCAACGGGCCAAAACCTTAAAGAACTAACGGGCTAAGTCTGCCACCGTGCTGTGGTACTGAGAGTGGAGGCTGACTGAGTCACTCCACCTTGTGGGCTACGACGCCGGACCTGGGCGCTGTTGCGAGTGTCGCGGCATGCCTCATGTTTAGTCAGGTCGGGTCGTCCCATGTAGTTATTTCTAACCTGTTTAAGTGAAGTTTTGTATATTTATAATGTTGTAAAGAACGTTGATCTATTTCATCTCCTCGTAGTGACAATATTGTGAGAGGAGCTTTGTCACAGTGACATTTTGAGTTATTGTGTTATTTAAACAGCCTGTGTTACGGAAGGCCTTATCGCAGAGCAAGAGCGCTGAGCTGAGTTGAGCTTGAAGGTTGTGCTTCCGGGGAGAAGGTCTAGTGACTTTTGACCTATTAAGTTTGCTTAACTTTCGGCTGTATTGTTGTCAGATTGTACATTGCTTAACGTCCCGACAGCAACAAGGCTTTCTCAGGACGTGCCTGCACTGCTTGTGAAAAAATAAAAAATAAACAGAACATTGAATGTATGTCGCCAGCCGGTCAAATACGTTAAATAAACCTAACACATGGGGCCTAAATAAAGCTAAGACCATTTAGCAACACACATCCAATATCAAGAGCTACAGGCAGTGCAGACAGTAGGGATTGATTGTACATTGCTTAACGTCCCGACAGCAACAAGGCTTTCTCAGGACGTGCCTGCACTGCTTGTGAAAAAAAACAAAACAGAATATTGAATGTATGTCGCCAGCCGGACCACTACGTTAAATAAACCTACAACATGGGGCCTAAATAAAGCCAAAACCATTTGGCAACACACATCCAACATCAAGAGCTACAGGCAGTGCAGACAGTAGGAAGAGTTTTAAAAAGGCAAATACAGATGAATGGACCTCGGGTAGACAGAAACACATGCCCCAGAATAGAAAGGAAAACCCACCCGGTGGGGCTGACCAGGGTGACCCTGGGAACTAAAAAGTACCTAACCCCACCCAAGTCCCCCAGGGCAGACCCGGGTGGGGTGCAGACAGTAGGGAGAGTTTTAAAAAGGCAAATACAGGTGAATGGTTTGATTGATTGTACATTGCTTAACGTCCCGACAGCAACAAGGCTTTCTCAGGACGTGCCTGCACTGTTTGTGAAAAAATAAAAAAGAAACAGAACATTGAATGTATGTCGCCAGCCGGTCAAATACGTTAAATAAACCTAACACACGGGGCCTAAATAAAGCTAAGACCATTTAGCAACACACATCCAATATCAAGAGCTACAGGCAGTGCAGACAGTAGGGAGAGTTTTATAAAAAGGCACAAATACAGAGGTGGACATGGGACAAAGGGTGGACAGAAACACATGCCCCAGAATAGAGAGAAAAACCCACCCTGTGGGGCTGACCAGGGTGACCCTGGGAACTAAAAAATACCTAACCCCACCCAAGTCCCCCAGGGCAGACCCGGGTGGGGTGGCTGTATTGTATTGACGCTAGTTCCATTATATAGTCGACTTTGTGTTGGTTAAAGGAGCCTTGTGCTGTGAATGTCTAGTTTGCAAAAGCATTAATTTAATTCGAACTTGTCGTTTGTGTTCCCGCTTGGGAGTTTCAGTAGCTTGCGAACTGTATTCATTTTTTCTCGATCTTCATTTGTGTGTTAGAAAGCATATTTGGTTGATCGTATTTTGATATTGTGCTAATTGAGATACTGCATTACTTAAAGAGCCACGTGCTGTAAGGGACTCTTTGCAGAAACAAAGGCGTTGGTCTAACTGTCGTTACCGCTTGACGCTTGTGCTTCCGTCGGGGTTCAGTGGCTTGTGCCATAAGCTTTTCAGTCTGTTTTCGGTTGTATTTTTGTTAAGGTTATTTGCTTTATTATATATTAGTTTTCTTAACCTTTAGGGATATTTAGTTTATTATATTTATTTTGTATTGTGTATTATAGATATTCGGGATGGGGAGTTTGTACGTGTGAGTGTGAATGTGATGTGCGTGGTTAGAACTGAGTTTGATTATTGTTAGGGTTATATGTAATGTCGTCGTCATTGTTCCTCTGGTGTTTGTGTCAGGTTTGTGTTAGTGTGGGTTGGGTGTATCTCGAGTGGTAGCACTCATAGTTCGCGCCCCAGTAGCAGGGGTCTTGACACCCCCCTTTGGGGGTGGGGGGCTTCCATATTCACTACTTCCAGTCACTTACTTAGCGCACCATTCTTTCCTATTGTTTTGTTTGTTTGTTTGTGCTTCAATCAAACTTGATCTATGATCATTGGTCGATACTGCACAATTCTCACAAGAGAGCAGCCAAAGCAAGGGCACATGAGGAATACTCGGAAGCCAACCGCGAGGTGAAGAGGAGTATCAGAGCAGACAAGAGAGCCTACACAGACGGCCTAGCAGCAGAGGCAGAAAAGGCAGCAGGCAGCGGCAACATGAAACAGTTCTATGACATTACCAGAAGATTGTCTGGCAAGTATGGCCATACAGAAAGACCAGTAAAAGACAAAGAAGGAAAGCCTATTGCAGACAGAGCAGACCAACTCGACAGATGGGCCGAGTATTTTGAAGAGTTACTGAACAGACCCACCCCACCCGACCTCCCCCCCAGACATCCAGCCAGCAGCGACTGACCTACCCATCAGCTGTGACAGACCCAGCCGGGAAGAGATCAGAAGAGCAGTGGCATTTTTGAAGAACAGCAAAGCAGCAGGGCCAGATGGCCAGCGGAGGCTCTGAAAGCAGACCTAGAAACAACAGTAGAGATGCTGTACCCACTGTTTGAAAAGATCTGGGAAGAGGAGGTGATGCCGGCTGACTGGAAGGAGGGGTACCTAATCAAGCTTCCCAAGAAAGGCGACCTCAGCAAGTGTTCCAACTACAGAGGAATCGCGTTGCTGTTGCTGGCAGTACCAGGAAAGGTCTTCAACAGGATAATCCTGGAGAGAATGAAGAGCTCCGCAGACCAGAGACCAGCAAGCAGGATTCAGGAAAAAACGATCATGTACAGACCAGATTGCCACTCTCCACATCATCGTGGAGCAGTCTCTGGAGTGGAGCTCCCCGCTGTACATCAACTTTGTGGATTACGAAAAAGCATTTGACAGCGTGGACCGAGAGACTTTGTGGAAACTCCTACGACACTACGCGGGGTATACGGTGTACCCACAAAACTCGTCTGCCTGATCAAGAGCAGACACGGTGGCATGACATGTCGTGTGATCCATGAAGGGCAGTTCACCAGGGAGCTCTAGGTCAGAACCGGCGTGAGGCAGGGGTGTTTGCTGTCTCCGTTCCTCTTCCTACTGGTGAATAGACTGGGTCATGAAGAGGACCACAGAGCAGAGAAGAAGCGGAATACAGTGGACACTGTGGACACAGCTTGACGACCTCGATTTTGCAGACGGCTTGGCTTTACTGTCCCACACTCATCAACAAATGCAGAACAAGGCCACGAGGGTTGTTGACATCTCGTCCCAAGTGGGCATCCACAAACAGAAAACAAAGAAAATGAGGCTGAACGCAACCAGGGAAGAACCAGTCTTGCTTGCTGGCACCCGGTTGGAGGAGGTGGAGTCCTTCACCTATCTCGGGAGCATCATCGACAAAAAAGGGTGGTACCGATGCAGATATCAGAGCACGAATCGGTAAAGCCAGAACAGCCTTTCTCCAGTAGAAAAAAGTGTGGAGTTCCAGAGAGCTGTCACAACACACCAAAGTCCGGATTTTCAACTCAAACGTAAAAGCAGTTCTCGTATATGGAGCAGAGACTTGGAGGTTGACAAAAACCACAGTCAACAGAGTACAGATCTTCATAAACAGATGCCTTAGAAGAATCTTGAAAATCCACTGGCCAGAGAAGATCAGCAACGTCAGACTGGGAGAGAACAGAGCAGATAACAGCAGAGAATGAAATTGGACGAAGAAGATGGGGATGAATTGGTCACAGTCTGAAAAAGCCAGTTTCCAGTATCACTAGGCAGGCATTGCCATGGAACCCCCAGGGAAAGAGGAAAAGAGGCAGACCGAGAAACACCTGGCGTCGAGACCTCCAAGCAGACATCAAGAGACTAGGAACCACCTGGAGTAAAATCGAAGGAGAAGCATAGGACAGGAGTCGCTGGAGGTCTCTCGTCGACGGTCTATACCCTGGGAGGGGTGACAGGCGTAAGTAAGTAAGTACACAATTCTCTCCCCTGACAGTGCTTTTATCTACTTTACTTTGTAATCTTCCTAAAATATTAGCACTGGCAGTCCCCCCTTTTCTTTTCATTTTCCGTATACTTAGTTACGACAACCAGAGAAGCTAAATCCAAGCTTGTCTGCAACAAACATCAGCAATCCACAAGAGGCATAGATCCACATAAGCCCATGCAATTGTGTGTGTGTGTTGGGGGGGGGGGGGTGGGGCTCATGATGACCTATGCCATTTGCTGGCACACATTACTACTGTGTTCCTTAAGCGTACGAGGTAAACAAATCGGTTAATCATGCACTTGCCTGAAGGCAGGCCGGAACTGGACGATCCGTGGTTGACCGCCTGGATGCACTGAGTGACTATTACCCAAGACTTCCACATAAACAGTGATTAAATGACATTGATATAGGCTAATCTCTCTCTCTCTCTCTCTCTCTCTCTCTCTCTCTCTCTCCTCTCTCTCTCTCTCTCTCGCAGAGAGAGAGAGAGAGAGAGAGGAAGAGATTGATTGATTGTACATTTCTTAACGTCCCGACAGCAACAAGACTTTCTCAGCATGTGCCTGCACTGCTTGTGAAAAACAAAACAAAAACTAAACAGAATATTGAATTATGTCGCCAGCCGGTCTAATACGTTAAATAAACCTGCGACATGGGGCCTAAATAAAGCTAGGACCATTAAAAATTTAGCAACACACATCCAATATCAAGAGCTAAAGGCAGCGCAGACAGTAGGGAGAGTTTAAAAAAGGAAAATACAGGTGAATCGACCAAGGCTAGACAGAAACACATGCCCCAGAATAGAGAGAAAAACCCACCCTGTGGGGCTGATCAGGGTGACCCTGGGAACTAAAAAGTAGTTAACCCCACCCAAGTCCCCCAGGGGGGCAGACCCGGGTGTGTGTGTGGGGGGGGGAGGAGGGGGGGGGAGATATTGATTGATTGATTGATTGATTGATTGTACATTGCTTAACGTCCCGACAGCAAAAAGACTTTGTCAGGACGTGCCTGCACTGCTTGTGAAAAAAAAAAAAAAAATAATTATGTCGCCAGCCGGTCTAATACGTCAAATAAACCTACGACAGGGGTCCTAAATAAAGCTAGGACCATTTAGCAACACACATCCAATATCAAGAGCTACAGGCAGCGCAGATAGTAGGGAGAGTTTAAAAAAGGAAAATACAGGTGAATGGACCACGGGTAGACAAAAACAAATGCCCCAGAATAGAGGGGAAAAACTGATTCTTGAGAGAAAGAAGTCCCGCTTTGTGAATCTTAACATCCGTTGTCAATGTAGGATCGGGTAAAATTAATTTCGCTGCTCGTCTGTGTAAGTTCAGTCTTTTTAAATGTACATCTCTGAAGCTATCCCACACCGTGGAAGCATAATTAACGTGGGACTGAATATGTGCATAATAATAGTCTCACAGCCGTAGAGTAAAATAGACACTACGAGGGACTTGTAAAGCCTGTACTTGATGGTGAAGCTGATGGAGTTACTTCGCCATATCCTGTCCAGCCTGGCCATTGCGGATGTTGCTGTACCTATCCTGATAACGGATCTCTGCTATGCAACTACCGTCTTTGGACAGGGTGGCTCCCAAGTACTAGGCCTTCCCCTGCACGTAACTATATGATAAAACTGGTTTAAAATCTTGTGAAATCGGTAACCGAACAACTGGACAACATCATCAAGAAAACACCTAAGAAAGACATTCTGACTGTCCACTGAAATAAGCCACGCCCTCGTCACGATTGTTACTAGTAAATACTAGCTGGTTAAGCGGAACCCGCATTGTGATTTTGACAGCATAGCGAATATGGAAGGTTTATTTTACTTTTCTCGTGAAAAATTACGTCAAAGGCTTGCCGGAAAACAACAGTACACGTGTACACTGACACGTGTGTACGCCACACCGATGACCTCGTGACCTGCAGTATCGCGTTACACTTATAGTCGGCCGGGTTCTGCCCTTGTGACGTAGGCTCATAAATATGCATATTAATTCAAAACGAGGCGCAGACGAAAAAACCGCGACTCGGGTACAAGAACAATACACCCTCCAAACGATAAATTTCGACATTTGGCATTGTAATTACACCATAAAGCTCTAAGATAGTACACAAAGGACCCATACACATACTGTCAGCAGTATCTGTTGCAGACAGTTTTCTGACTGTGTTGAGATGCTTGATCCTGGGGAAAATAACTTTAACGCTTAAGATGCTAAGGAGGTTGCTGTATTACAAAAAAAAAAAAAAAAAAAAAATCTGTGCGACGAAGGAGTCCCGCTATACATCCACCTCGACCCATCTACATCCTAAACTCTGACGTTCCAATCAATCAGCACAGTTTAGGCGTTAGTCAAATATATAGTTCACCCGCACGCACCCGCCTATCATTTTGCGTTTGTAACCCCTGGGGACCAGCGGGTGCATGACAGTGAGCAAAGGGTCCTCGGGCCGACGTCAGCCACCGCCGGCCCGTGTACAGCCGTGCGCGCTGACCTCATGCTTGAGGGCGCTTGTAGCTGTAGCCGAGGATAGATTGATTGATCCCAGGCATGCGAACTTTTCGTTTTGTGTTAGATAATGACGGTGTTTTTCCCTCGGTCCTGTGCCAGAGGCCCCTGGTCGCAGCGTAATTTAACCTCGTGCAGTAATCACGAGATGGCACGAGATGACCGTGCCGGTCCGTGACTTCGGACCTTACGGCTCGAGAGCCGTAAGGTCCGAAATCACAGAACGGCACAGAAAGATGATACTCGGCAGCGCTTTGGTAATGTGCGGTCATTAACGTGCAATGCTGCAAGTCTCGAGTAGAGAAGTGCAACCAGGGTTTTGTGGTCTTTCGCGACTTCTCTCAGTGCTGGTCTGCGATTCTGGACCTTACGGCCATATGCCGTTAGGTCCAAAATCAAAACCAGCACACGTCTTCAAACACTGGATCTATGCCTCATGCTGGCCTTATTCCTATGTGCTTTTCTGCTCTTCTTCTACTGTGCTACGTAGGGAAAACAACACACACAAAAGGTGACTGCCACGCGTCTTGAATACTGATAACATCCAGAACACAAAAAAAACACGCGCTTAGAAAGGTCACTTACAACACTTGCGTATGAGAGTTCCCTGATGGGCGAAAAGGCAATTACGACACCTCCGAATACTCACATGGATTGTGAAAAGATGGGTAGGATTGATTGATTGATCATGTACATTGCTTAACGTCCCGACAGCAACAAGGCTTTCTCAGGACGTGTCTGCACTGCTTGTGAAAAAAAACTAACCAGAAAATTGAATGTATGTCGCCAGCCGGTCAATACGTTAAATAAACCTACAACATGGGGCCTAAATAAAGCTAAGACCATTTAGCAACACACATCCAATATCAAGAGCTACAGGCAGTGCAGACAGTAGGGAGAGTTTTAAAAAGGCAAATACAGGTGAATGGACAAAGGGTAGACAGAAACGCATGCCCCAGAATAGACAGAAAAACCCACCCTGTGGGGCTGACCAGGGTGACTGGGAACTAAAAAAATACCTAACCCCACCCAAGTCCCCCAGGGCAGACCCGGGTGGGGGGAAAAGATGGGTAGGAAATCTTCGTCAAGGCAGGACTGACACTGAGAATACGTTTTCCTGGCGAATTTTAGCCCTCAAAGCCCGCACTGTTCAAGGCAATATTAACCTCTGGAAAGCTTTCCAAGACCAATTGCCCTACTTTATTCCAGTCAACGCTCAAGGCAATCGGCGTTAGCATATTTATTAGCTCTGATCTTCTTATCAGCGGTCGATAAGATCTGAAGTCAACAGGAGGTCTTAAAGTGCAACAACGCACTAAAGTCTATGAATAATACAGATCGAAATAAAATAGAGTGCACTTTTGCTGTCTCTGTCACAGAGGACCTCTTTAACAGTTCCTTTTCATCTAACATGGAATTAGATTCATACGAGCGTCCACAACCGCAGAACAATAGATGACGAGATAGATGACACCACTAACCAAGTTTCGAAAATGGAAAGAGCCTAATCATTTCTTGCCAGTTATTATCTTCCATAAAAAAAGGCTTTCAGAACTCGATTTATTTAAATTTGGTGTCACAGAAGCACCAGTAATTGTCATGTTTGTAATGCTTAGCACAAATCGACACATTGGACTTTCATGACAAACACAACAATCCAGTTTAGAGAGTTTGGCGTGCAACGCCACACTGGATTTTAATCCATAGTGGCGTTACATGGCAAACACCACAATCCCGTTCAGTGTTTGACATGCAACGCCACACCGGATTGTAATCCAGTGTGGCGTTATACGATAAACACCACAGACAAGACAATGAAACGCCACACTGAATTTTAATCCAGTGTAGTGTTACGTGACAAACACCACAAACCAGACAAGACTGTTGACACAAATCACTAAAGGATTTTGCAAACGCAAAAAGCTTAATGCATATTTACCTTGAAAACAAAAGGCTTTTCGCGCCCAATATACCATAATTACCTCCATATTTGCGCTCATCCTAAAGCACACTCCGAGGTGGGGGTATGGTTCATTTTATGTCAAAAACCATGTATTTCAGTTCATCCCAAAGCTTAATGCGTTATGGCGGTACCGTCCATTTTGTGACAAAAATCACAAAACGGGCGATGACTACTGACACAACTCACTAACTGGATTTCGCAGTCGCCAAAAGCATAATCAATGCTTCTCAGATGTTATCCACAAAACAACAGGCTTTTCTAGAGCAACTTAAACGCAATTATAAAATGCCTCAAAGGAGCAAAACCTCAAATCCGCATGACATCAAACCCTCATCCCTTTGTTTCTAGTAATTCTAAGTTCTAGTGACATCATCCATCTGCAAGGGGCATAGATCTTCATGAGCCCCCGCATGAGCAGGGGCTCATGAAAATCTATGCCTCTTGCGGACTATTTAAATTGTATTCTCACGCAAAGGGACTTCACAAGCATTCAAGCTATGGATTTGTCGGTTTTTGGTGGCAGTGAAAAATTATCACAGCGACCATTATCACCAATATTTGACTTCTAACGACTTCTCCTTCATAGGAGCGGACACTATGTGTAAATTGGGCTGGTGTCTCTCTACCAGCAAGAGACAAAGATTCTCATGAACCCCTGCTTTCTGCGAGGCTGATGAGGATCTATGCCTCTTGCACACAAAGGGAATCGGGTCTGTCTGAAAGAATGATTAGTTAAAACCGAGAGAAAACACAGCAAAATTAAATCAGGCTGGCGAGAGGAGGGGGCATTGACAAACTGCCATTCTGAATAAATGCAGACCCGGGGGACTGCATAATGAAGGCCATTACGGAATGAAAACATCATCAAACGATGCAACGGTCTTCGGTAATTTCCATTTATGCGCGGGACCGGACAGCACGGTTATCACTCAGCAGCGAGCTTCTGAGGGCTTAAAATGGTCCATGATAAAAATTAAAAAAAAAGAAGAAGTGGAAATTGTATTCTGTGGACAGCCAAAGTTATCTCCTGTGAAGATTAACCCTTTTAGCCCTGGATCTCTACAGCAGGAGATGGTTTGGTTGTGATAATTCAACGGTAGTGCCAGATTAGCTTGGCGCCAGAAGGCTCTAAGCTAATCTGGCACTACCCTTGAATTATCATGATAAGAGCCATCTCCTGCAACTGGTACATAGTCTTTAGGTAACACCTCCAAAATTTGAGAAATTGGACCTTGAAGCTAAAAGGGTTAAAAGACACTACGTCCATTTTCTTGAAAAGCAAGAGTTGCATTGTATTACAATGAATATCTCGCTTTTCACATAAAATGGACTTACTGTCTTTCGCTTTCACACGGCAGTTTGTGTCTGCGTTCCTTTTAGGAAAGCATGCCCGTCTGGGACAAATTTGTAAAAAATAAAATTAAGATTTTGTTTTCTCGTGCCATATCCACATATTATTGTGGTTTTAAAACTACAGATAAGAGAGTTTTGCATTTGAATCATACAATTTACAACTTGTATGTTCCTCAGCCATGCGGGATATCTGGTCAGTTCCATTGCTTAAGGTCTAAATGAACAATTGTTTCAAATACAGACCCTAAACCTAACAAACAATGTTGTTTCCAGGAAGCCATAAGGATCTGTCAGTCATACTGGACTCTCCAGAATCACGTACATTTACAACTGTGTTCCTCGAACCTGATGAGATTGTTTAGAGTTGGGCATTTAAATGGATCAAGACAAATATTGCTCAGTCCTCTGTGTCTACGGTGCAACCAGGATTTCAAAATAGCGCAATCTCTAATTTCAATATTTCCAGAACGAGCGCAGAGCACGTGAGGCAGCTGCAAGAGGCATAGATCTTCATGCGCCCCGCAGGATGCGGGGGCTCATGAGGATCTATGCCTCTTGCTCTCTTTAATTACCGTTGCATCCTCAGCCGGAAGCAGTCATAGTCTAACACAAGAAGCAGAACCCCTTCAAGTTCACTGGTTCCAGAAAGCATTTCTACAGTCAACTCAACCTAGATCTTCATGTGTTTTCCGGCAAGCCCGCATGGACTCATGACGATTAATACCTCTTGCTGGCTACATTTTGATCTTTGTATTCCTCACGCTAAGGAGAGTCTCAGGCACTCAATCACGCTGTACCTCTAATTTCAATATTTCCAGAACGAGTTACAATCAAAGACTGCGGGCCACGAGTTCGTGACTACAGGGCTATTAGTTTGGTATTGGCTCTCCGCGCTCAAACATCGGAAACGTGCGCGTCATTTGTGTGCTGGCCTGTGATTTTGGACCCTACGGCCTAAGGCCGTAAGGTCCAGAATCACAGACCAGCACACATTTAATGAAGATCAACAGAGCGTGATCGGAATTGCTTTAATCCACTTCATGAGGACTCTGCTTTCGAGGGGTTGGAAGTTTTAGACTAGCCCAAGGGTAGTGACTAATTATCTTGGCGCCTCATTGAAGATGTACTTGTGCTTTAACCCATTCGAGACGTACCGCATAAAGCCGCGTGTCCGGAAGCGGCACGTATCGAATTTGTTAATACTGCACTTATAATTAAAAACGATTTTTAAGGTACTCGTTAACTCACTTTAACGCAAACCAGCCCTGACACACTACAGAAAATTATGGTTAGACCTTGCTAGTTCAAGGGTGGTGCCAGAATAGATAACAACGTATTACTGCATCGAACCTGAACTTTCATGATAAATATGTTTCGTGAACTAGCTGTAATATAATATTCTTCTGAGTGAGTAGCTAGCAGTATGCATTGCGTGGAAGCGATGGATCAGCACAGAAAAAGGTAAATGTGAAGCTGATGCACAAACAAAAAGTCAAACTCTTTCTCTGACTGCGGAAAACTAATGTAAACCAGACCAGCAAGAGACACAGAGTCACATAACCTCCCCCCCCCCTCTCCTCCCTCCCTCCCCCACAGTCTCTTCTAGACAGATGACGGAGTATAAAACGAAAAACAAAGCAGCCGACAAAACTGACCCAATCAAACCCATATCATATATCAGAGTCGGCCCCGTCTTTCTTTGCCCGCTGATCCCTTTAACACATTAAGCCCTAGGGTCAAATCAGGAGTTGTCCTCAGATTAGAACACATTTGCACTTCAGGCGTGAGATCGACCATGAAATCTAGGCGCCAAGCTATTCTGGCACACCCTTCGACCATCATGGTCGATCCGTTTCTTGTTTTGGTGCGTCAGGCTGAATAATGAGGACCTGGATGGGTGGTGCCAGAATAGCTTGACGCCTGTAGGCGCCAAGCTATTTGGGCACACCATCAAACTATTACGGTTGATCTATTTCTTGTTTCGGTGCGTCAAACTGAATGAGTTAACACAACGAGCCCAATATAATAATGCCCGAAGTTATATTTTTAGTTTGGGAGTTGTCCTCAGAAGAATACATTGCAGTCTAGAAACACAACATCGACCATGATAGTTCAAGAGTGATGCCAGAGTTGCTAAAGTCCATTGACAGAAAACAGAATAGAGTAATACTGAACTGAAAATCATCGTGAAAAAGTAATCCAGACAACCAAAAACAAAACAAAACAAAACCAAAAAAAAAAAAAATACAACAAACAAAAAACCAAGAAAGAAAGAAATTATAGCATTTTAAGAAAGAAAAAAAAAGGCCCGCTTCTGAAGAACACGCACAAAACAGTAAACTGTTTTGTGCATGTTCTCCAGAAACGTGTTTTTTCCTTGAAAGGCACTTGTTATCGCGAAAATGCGCTTCTTGACCAAAGCCTGTAGACGATGCTGAGGCCTGGCATCAAATATCGTATCGATTCCGTGCCGAGATGACATTACCAGCCATCATTTGTGTAATTTCCCTTAAAGCAGCCATCAACTCACTGCCCATAAACACACCAAATCACTGTAGCCCTACACCCATCTGTTAGGCGCACGGATTCTCATGAACCCATCCCATGATTACAGTTTTACTTTCAGAGACAAGGTCTGTCTTAGCCGCATGTTAGGAACTATGACTGCGGATTCAGGGTTAAGACACTGATCCCCCGTAAAGTATTTTAACTGCTGGCTCATTGTACTACTTAGTCAGTCGACAAGAAACAGAACTGCGTGAACTCTTGCATAGTACGTCTCAGCGAACTTTTAAATGCAGCGTACTTGTAAAACAAAACAAAACAAAACAAAAACGTAAAATAAAATATATTACATAAGCCCCAACTTCTAGAGACATACGTTTTCATGAGCCCGCGCTCCCGCGCGGGCTCATAAAAACGTATTTCTCTAGCTGACGTAAATTATTATCTGTGTTAACAAACAGGGTGCTGACGCGATTGTCGACTCGGGAATAATCCTCCGTGACTTTCTCTAAAATGTTCTGACCGATCACTTCCATTTACATGCATGCTTAAAACACAGAAGATGATCCATAATTGTTCAATGGTGATGCCAGAACAGCCTGGCGCCTTGGGCGCCAAGCTATCATGACTCCACCCTTGAACTATCATTGTAGATCTATCTCCTAATATGGTATGAAGTCTTCAGATGAAAACTCCCAGATTTAAGAATTTTGAGCTTAGGGCTCAAAATGGGAACAGTGATGCTACTGATCTGTGATACCGCTGCGCGGACTCACATAAATATGGTTCCTGGAAGCAGAAAAGGGCTGTCTTTAAAGGGACTGATTCTGTATTTTGCAGTGACCCTCATCTCCATATTTTCCATAAAAGGAAATAAGTGCCGTCAAATCTCCTGCAAACGTGTTTTCTTTTGGCTGAAGAGCTCGCACTGTCAATGGGGGATAATGGCGTCTCGTGAAATGATTGATACTGGCCGGGCCAAGGTGTAATTAAATCTCGTCTCAGAAATGGAGCGAAGGAAGGCCTCCCCCATCTGAGTAACACATACATAAATAGGCAATAAATATAGGTATGAACAATGTCCCTTGCAAATAAATGACACTTGTAGACCAAACATGTCATTTCATCGGTTTTTAGAACAAAAGAACAGCGAGGTAAATGACGCCAAGAAAAGGAAGAAATCCTCATGAGCCACCCCTCTCCAATGTCGCAGGAGCTCACGAAAATCTATTCCTCGTGCACATAGATGACATTTTAGTCTGAGCTTTCTATACTTCAGTATTCTCAGACTCACGCAGATCAATGCTTTGCAGTATCATTATGCTAGGGAAATTAACATACAATGTCAACAAGAAGCGTAGATCCTCATGAGCCCCCGCAAACGTACGTCGGCATATGAGGATCTACGCCTCTTGCACATGGAAAATTTTTGACTTAAAAAAAAAAGAAAATTTTTACAGAATGCAGAGATAATGTGAACATTATTTGAAACGACAACGTGTCACGTCCGTCCATGAAAAACCCATCAAATATATATGCCTATTAGCCATCCCAAGCATGATGCGGATATTCTGTGGGTTTACAGAGAAAATAAAATGTTATAGCGGCATACGCACCCGAAAAGAACCTGAATAATAAGAGCATACATAATTTACCTTGGGAAATGATCGTTGCGCTTAACTTATTCAGCCCGACGGCCGTACTTCCCAATTTTTGGAGGCGTCATCTAATGACTATGCACCAGTTGCAGGAGATGGATCGACCATAATTCAGGGGCAGTGCCATATTAGCTTGGCGCCAACATGCGCCAAGCTAATCTTGCAGTACCCTTAAATTATCATGGTCGACCCATCTCATGTTGTAGTCCGTCAGGGCTGAACACAGAAAACACAGACAAGAAAAAAAATAATGACAGGTTACACATATAACTTTATGTCTCTTGTTTGCCCAACATGCGGAGGGGTGGGAGGTGGGTGGCGGAAGGCGGAAGTGGAGTGATGGTGGTAGTGATGCACGAAATCCCCATGATAAGGACGAGTAAAGGAATCATCGGAAACACTAAAGTGTTTCTGATTATTTTAATGATGACCCATTTCCTTTGCTCGTAAGTATACTTTATGTCTGAGCCCAAATAACAATAATAATATGCACGTGCAATAGTTGTTTTGCGCAAAGTAACGGTAATTCGATCTTTGCAATCGACACAAGAATCAGACACTAACGTCAGATGTGCAATGATCAAACAAAAAGCAGTATCATCCAACAACCTTCTCTGCAATCGTTTTCCTCATCGCTCAGCAAAGAGAGGTAAAGGTTAATTTGCAATCACTATCCCAACAGATGTGTAATAGTGCTTGGAGACAATGAATTATGTTCACATAAATGCGGCCCTCTGTGGGCTCCTTTCCACCCACGCGGTGGGCCAGCGGTTCAACGCGATGAATCTGCGTGGTACTGCTTTCAGAGAACAACCCATAAATTTAGTCATTTCGACCTAATATCGATACGTAAAACTGGTGGTGGTGGTGAGTGTGTGTGTGTGGTGGTGGTGAGTGTGTGTGGTGGTGGTGGTGTGTGTGTGTTTGCGGGGAGGAGGGGCGGGGGCGGGGGGGGGGGGGGGGGGGGTCCTCGACGAAAGTACAATCTCTGGACGCAGACTGACCATAGTTCAAGGGCGGTGCCAGTTGATGTATGCACCAAGCTATTCTGGCACAACCTTGACCTATCATGACCAATCAATAGACAGTGAGTTGGGCATTACCTTGTTTCTGTTGTTTTTCCTTCTCAGTTGCTTCATTAGTTTAGTCTATTTCCTCCATAAGCCAATAAGGGTGAACAAAATACTGATCTTGAATCGTGACCATATAGTTCACCCATCTCCTTTGGATAAGAGATTACAGCCAATCTGGCTCTACCCTGGACCCATCAAAGCTCTACCATCTACCGAAGTAACAAACATGGAACAACTGGCAGGATTGTATTCACAAGTTTCCATTCTGCCGTTTATCATGCTGCGTTTTCGACACCAAGTTCAACCGCTGTTCTGCCACGGTTCAAAGACGGTCGACGGACGACTCCCACGAGGTTTTCTTGCTGTTGATGAAATTCTCGTCTGATTACCCCTTCCCCCTGCTAAATCATCTTCACAGACTTTAAACCCCACACATCTCCCCAACCTGAAGAAATCAGACAAAAGTGAATGGACCTAAGTCCGTATAAGTTGGAGGAAAAAAACTCTTAAATCCGAATACTGACACACTGCAAGAAGATATAGATGGTCGACCATGATAGTTCAAGGGGAGAAGCTATTATAACTTGGCGCCTGTAGGCGCCAAGTTATTCTGGCGTCTCCCCTTGAAGTGTCATGGTAGGCGTGTAGCTTTGCTACCACTTTTGAGCTATCATGGTGGACCTGTATCCTTAACTGCAACATAGCCCGCGGAGAACAGCTCCAAAATTGTAACTTCGACCGCAGGGCTCAATGCGTTAATCACGTAAAGCTATCGGGTCTGTCCCTGCCAGCAAGAGACGCGATTCACAAGAGCCCCTAACGCCATATCGGCAAGAGGCATAGATTCTCAGGAGCCCATGCTGCTGTCATGGGCTCAAGAGAATCTACGCATCTTGCTTTAAATGGTATGTTTTCCCGCCTCCCTGGCTATCTGACCGACCAAGCACGAAGCACCAAGCACGGGCTCATGAGGATACACGCCTCTTCCAGACGACAGGGTCTGGCTTCCGACTTACCCCAGGGAAAGTGGGAAGCCAGACCCTGTCGTCTGGAAAAGGCGTGCATGCATTCGTTTGAATACACAGGCTGCACAGCCTCATGTGAATCTATGCCTTGTTGACACGAAACGGGCTGGCTGGGGGCACAGTGATGCCCTCCCACCCCCCCACCCCCCCCCCCCCGCCCCCCACATGACCAACGGAGCAAAAACAGTAGGAGCAATCAATCTCGCTAATTTCCATCGCCATCACATCATGCTCAGCGTGTCCCCAATAGTGACCTGACGTCCCTGATGGCAGCAGCTGATTTGTGAGAGCAACCATGATCAACAGACAAATCAGTATTTTTCGTAAACAAACAAACAAACAAAAACAAACAACCCGAAAAACGTAACACACGAGTTGAAAATATAATTGTGCATTAAATTACATGATACCAAACAGCAGAACCCATATGCGATCGTAACACATTTTCAAAATGTCACAAAACGACAGAAGAAGATTACTATATTAAGCATTTCTCGTAGAAATCCGAGTCAAAGCGCGAAGCAATAGGGTGCACCAGCTCTACGTGACAAACATTACAAACACAATTCAGAAAAATAAAAAGAACAAATAAACAAACAAAAATATTCGCCACTCTACAACTCCGCCTCGATGGTAACTAGCCCCCCACACTACCCCTCAATTGCTTGAAGATGCACCTGATTCTAATAGTTTTGTCGATAGGCTAATTACAAGGACCAGGCGATTTCCTAGCCAGCGGTAATGACAAGAGAAATGATTGCAGCTCCAAGGGGCCCTGGTCCAGGGGCTTCAAGTCCAATACTGTCCTCACGCCGAGTTGCACAGATGTAAAATGAGACTTTACATTGAAATCAAGAGGCGGACACCACTCAAATCTAGGAGGACTATAAGAATAACGAATATAAGAAAACATTAACTCTTTCGAGACGTGCCGCATCCGGATACGCGGCATAAAGCCGCGTATCCGGATGCGGCACGTCTCGAATGTGTTGATCGAGGGCCGGTCTGTTTAAAATCACAATTTATTTTGAACGGCATCGGCAGCAACACTGAAGAGACGCCTTGAAGCTAGAATGAAGCGTGTATGTGCTTTTTTTCGTCAGCAATCAAATCAGCGGCCCCAGCGGCAAAAGCATTCAACTTGCATAGAGACTAATGAGGATCTATGCCTCTACAGAATCGGCGAAGGATGCTGGCTGCCACCGCTGGCTCGGAGTAATCAAATTCGCAGCAAGATTGGGACGAGGGGGGTAAAGATTGAAACGAGGGGGTAAAGGTTAAATCTGGCTGCGAGATGTCCGGTGATTTGGCAGTTATTTGCTTTGTCCTCCAAAGTCTGGTAATTAGGAAATTATTTGCATTGTCTGCCAAGGTCCTGACAGAAAAAGGAGACACAAGCTTTCGGCAAATTGAACAAGAGAAAACACAAAAAGACGACCTAACAGAGCAAAATTAACCCTTCCTGTTTCAGCCCTAACTACCCCATTGCTGTCACTGTCGATCCATCCATCGCACGGATCGACAATGACCGCTATAGGGTAGTGTCTCATTGGTGAACACCGAGCATGTGATGTCCCATACAGCTCTGCCTGGACAAGAGAAAATATGAAAGACGTAGGGTTAACAATTTCTCTTTCTGTGCTGCACTGTCCTACAGCTGTCACTGTCGATCCACCCTATGGTTGGATGGACAATGACAGCTATAGGGTAGTACAGAGCATCTGATAATACCTTTGCTTATCTAACATCTGAGGCATATTGTATTTTTAAAATCTGCATACCACCGCCATGCAAATTTTGCAAATATAACCGAGTGTCCAGATCATCCTATAAGCCTGTGGCTTGTTTTGATCTGATGATAATTGATGTATATTCTTTTATGTATTTTGCAAAGTAATAAACTATTTAAACCAACATCTGAGGCAAAAAGAACACAACGAAAGACATTCAAACACAGCAGAATGAATCCTTGATAATAACTTTACTTATCTAACATCTGAGGCAAAAAGAACACAACGAAAGACCTTTAAACTCAGCAGAATGAATCCTTTCAAGCCATCGCCAACCGTGGGAGATGGATCGATCCTAAGAGCTGATGCGTAGTGCTTCTGGTTTGCTATTGAGCGCCTGCAATTTATTTGCTGTCTAAAAAAAAAACCTCTGTCTGCACTCTAGAACAAAATTAAACAAATGAAGCAAGAAAAAGACTTTCAAACCGAGCAGACTTAACCATTGTAAGGAATGGTCAATTTTGGGCAGTGGACCGACCATGCCAGCTGAAGGGTAGTGTCTCACTGGTTGCAATCGAGCGTCTTAAAACTGTTTACTTTGCCAAATCTCTGTCTGAGCTCTAAGCAAATTAGACAAGACAAAAACGAGAAAAGATTTACAAACTGAGCAGAACCCTTTCACTCAAGCGCCAACCGCAGAAGAATCTTCTGCGGTTGGCGCTTGAGTGAAAGGGTTTATCTTCAAGACAGGATCGATCTAGACTGCTCAAGGACAGTGCTAGAATGTTTTGTCCTGAAGAGTCCCACCATTGCGCAGTTATGTGCATTGTCTTAAACCAATCTGTCTGCAAAGGCACACAAGGCCAGACAAATTGGACAAGACGAAACCAGGAAAGATTACCAAACAGAACAGAATTAACCCTTTTACTTTCAAAACCGAACAGCAGGAGACAGACTGATCATGACACGTCAAGAGCAGTTCCTTGCTGATTTTTTATCAAGCGTATGGTACTTTAGAAGTCATGTCCCAAATTTCTGACTAAAGCACGCATGCACGCTTTAACATCTTCGCTGCCGGGAAACAGTAAATAATATACAACTGCGGAGAAACACAGATCCTCATTCCCCATAGTTGCGGGGGCTCATAAAGACCTATGCCTCTTGCTGCAATCCTTTTGTATCCATGTTCCTTTGGTCGTCATGGTCTTTGGCGTTTAATTCAAAAACACTATCTGCGTCCACTGGTCCACTGGCACTGTCAGTGAAGGGGTTAATTAAATTTGACAAGAAATTACAAGAACACACACACACACACACTAACACCCTTGTGCATGCAGCCACCGGTACTCTACAGTACCGGTAGCTGCATGAACAAGAGGGTTAACTTGTTCCAGTGCCAGCTGACAGAGATAATCGACCTTGACAACTTTGTCTGGGGATTCTCACTCCCGTCTGGGCTACAGGCAAATTGAACGAAAGAAAACCTTTAAACAAGGACACATTCAAGTGAAGACTTCAGGAAGAAGACAACGCAAACTTTTGTTTTCAGGTGAACAAAAAACAGCTGCATGATTGTTCTTATTATCTCACGTAAGAATTAAATCGTTAATCTGAATTTGTTCAGACTTATAGGGCGTGGTTGAAATAATCAATCAACAACAAAAACTATTAAAACAATAAAAACTATATAAGTTTGGATTGTATGCTTATAATGCACAACGATGTGGAGTGTTTTTGAAATATAATTTGCCAACGGACTCGACTTAAATCTCTGAACCTATGGATAATTCAAAGTCAAATAATTCCAGCCAGCCAAGGAACATAGCTATAAATTGGGCCGGAAATTGGCAAAGAACCTCAAGAGTCCCCGTAGACGCGGGGACTCACGAGGTTCTCTGCCCTTGGAAGCCGGATGGTACTGTCAGTAAAGTATGAAATACTGGCAAACAAGCGAACGCACTCAAGCGATTAATTACAATCGAAAATCTGACAACAATTCTAAAGAAAAGAAATTAAACGACAATGTTCGAGAAAATTACGTCGTGAATATTCGATTTTCTTTTACGATTTAGATTTTTTTTTTTCATAACAAATTACACAAATTACTGAATGTTGTTCTTAATTTGTCAAGCTAAAGCCTTGAAAACACATCGTGCAGAAAATTTAACTGATGTTAAAATTGCAAGAGAAACATGTCGTTTGTGTGTGTGTGCGTGTGTGTGTGTGTGTGTGTGTGTGTGTGTGTGTGTGTGTGTGTGTGTGTGTGTGTGTGTGTGTGAGAGAGAGAGAGAGAGAGAGAGAGAGAGAGAGAGAGAGAGAGAGAGAGAGAGAGAGAGAGAGAGAGAGAGAGAGAGAGAGAGTGGGGTAGAGGGAAGGGAGGTGTAAAAAAAAATTTAGAAAGACAAAATCTAACATCTCTGTCTTTGATTTTCTAAAATTGCATTCAACAACATAAAAATATCACATGTTAAGTTAATAAGATATGAACATGAAATTAAAAATGAACCGGAAGAAGAAAAAAAAAGGGAAATAAAAAAACAACAACCCCAAAACAAAAAAACAGGTTAATTTACAACTCATGCAGTCTTTTTTAAGAATCCCATTTCATTTTTTTGTTCATCCCTTCTACATTTTCCCCTTCTATTTCCACTTAATCTTGTCCTTGAGTGATGGCCGGCTAAATTGACTGTCTTGCTCCTAAATAAGAAGTTGTTTGATATCAAATACGCGTGGAATGTAGAATACGTCCCTCGCCAAACCCCTTTCACTTGCAGAAGGCTGAGACTTAAAAGGCCTTTGTCGTGCCTCTTGCGTGAAAGATCAACCTCATTTGCATGAAGGTTACCATTCAAGTTTAAAAGAAAAAAACAACCCCAAAACAACAACAACAACCACAAAACACACCCAAACCAAAAAACAGAGTCGACCTTAGCTCACGGGTAGTGCCTGATTAGTTTGGCGCCTGGATAGGCGCCAAACTAATCAGGAACTACCCTTGCTTAACCTGGGTCGATCCTGTTTCATCGGAAAGAAACTCTTTTTTGGTCTGTTTGTCCAATTTGAATAGGGTAAGAAAACTTTGTAAAACTGTTTCTTTTTTTCCTTCTTCTTCTTGCTCATTTTCTTCCATCTGAGTTCCAGACAAACACTTAAATACTGGTTTTCGCCTTCCAGGATGACCTCTTCTGTGTGCACAACACAGATGTAAACGGACTTCTGGCCGCGACAAGCATTGATGTGGATCAGCCCTTTCGGTCTGAAGAGGCCAAGACTATAAACCGACCGCTACTGAAAAAAAAGTGGGTGCTCGATCATCTATGTTCTCTTTCAGACTTAATGAAATTCGTTGTCGGCTGGAAAGGAAGAAAAAAAATTCCTTTGTGAGATTCTCTTTCACTTCAAAAGCAAGCTGACTAACATTTTAAAATATATTGATAAGCTAAATGTGGCAATAACTGTAGAAGAGGTCATAGCACTACAACGCTCAAAGAATAGTGCCTGATTAGCTTGGCGCATGTACAGGCGCCAAGCTAATCAGGCACTACTCTTAAGCGATTTACTATTGCAACTTCGGATTCAGCTTTTTTAATCCATCTTCTGCAGCTGCTATCTGGCTTGGCACTACCCATGAGTTAGTACGGTCAATTCTGATTCACTGTTTAATTTACCGCGAACCGTCTCCTGACGCTGCCGTTGGATTAAATAAAAAATAAAAAAAGACATCCTTGGCCAAGATCTATTTTGTGATGCATCAAAGCGCCCAAAAGCAATCATTCTTTCATCATTTTCTTTCCCCAAGAAATCCCGACACACCGACAACAGGGAAATGAATCACAGATTGAAAAATTGAGCAAAGATACGTGTTCATTTAATTGTCTCTCAAAGCCTTGAAAGGGCCCCAGGGGCTTATATTTAGTTATGAATGTAAACAGAGACCAACACTCACAGACGAGTTCTCTAGAAAATTAAAATAAAACCAGAGAGAGAGAGAGAGAGAGAGAGAGAGAGAGAGAGAGAGAGAGAGAGAGAGAGAGAGAGAGAGAGAGAGAGAGAGAGAGAGAGAGAGAATCAATGAAACTTTATTTTACCACGATTAAGGCACTGACATCGTCATTGACACATCCATTTTACAAACCTGCCGTTGCTAACAACTACAAGACTATCTACACATGCACATGCATATAAGTAAAAACATAATACTTACAAACAATTGACAACACTGTTCACATAGGCAGACATACTCATAGACTCTCAGACACCCCCTCCTCCCCCCCTCCCCTCCACACACACACAGAGCTAAGTAGTTCAAATGATAAATAAAAAAGATAACAGGCTTAATTGGGAATAAATTGGACCAAGCAAAGAAAAAGACATATATCATACATGTAGTTAAGGCATCCCTAGGCCCTACGAGTGATCCACGAAACACATGCAGACATTTTTTAAAACAGGCTAGCGAGGACGCGGATTTTACATGGTCGGGAAGCGCATTCCAGATATGTGTCCCTGAGAAGGATAAGCTGGTTTTATATAGATCAATCCTTGGTTTGGGACTATGAAAAGCTTTCTGATGTTTCCAAGCTTGGACTCAGACTTGCGGAACAAAGTGGAGATGTACTCAGGTGTTTTGCGCTTCCACACTTTGAACATAAAAATTGCTTTGTCATATATGAAATGATCATGAAGAGGCAGGAGACCTGCTTTTTTTGAGCTTTTCTTCTGTGGTTAGGTGTGAATCAGGGCAGATTATTTTGGCCGCCCGTCTGTGTAGGGAATTTAGTCTCTTTAAATGGACCTCACTACATCCATCCCATACCGTTGACGCGTAATCGACGTGAGAACGTATGTGAGCATTTTAAAATAGTTTACGGGTATCTGAATAAGTATAATATTTTCAGTTTTTATAACATAAAGAGATTTTTTGCTACTATTTTGCATAAGGCGTATGTATGAGCTTGCCATTTTAGCTGACTGTCGATTGTAATCCCTAGTATGCGATGTTCGTTTAACTGTTCTACCTGACTACCTTTAAGTAAAAGGTTAAGTAATAGCGGCGTTATCTGCTGTTTTTGGCGCGTGGCGACTACCATCGATTTCGTTTTGATTGGATGGACAACCATAGAATTGTTTATACACCAAGCTGATACGTCATGAAGACTTTGTTGTAAGTTGTCGGATATTACCTGTATATCTTTACTAGTAGTATGAACTGAGGTGTCGTCAGCAAAAAGGTCGCATTGTATATCTTGGCAAGTAATATGTAAAGGCAAATCATTAATAAATAAGCAAAACAGCAGGGGGCCCAGTACAGACCCTTGGGGCACCCCGAAGCTTACATCTTTGAGAGAGGAGTATGCGCCATGAACAAGAACCTTTTGTTTTCTTTTAGTAAGGTAAGATTGAAAAAAGCAACTGCATTTCCGTTGTTAAGGTATTTGTGAAGCTTAGCAGTCAGAATCGTGTGGTCAATCAGATCAAAAGCCTTCTTAAAATCTAGATAGACTACTCCTGTTAACTGTGACTTATTCATACCTTCGGGCCATGTGTCAACAAGGCGTGTAAGTGCTGTGCTGCATGAATGCTGCGGGCGAAATCCGGATTGGAAAGGGTTGAGGAGCTTACCGTTTTCTAGGTAAGCAAGCAGGTGTTTATGAACGCGCCTTTTGAGTGGTTTGGACAAAACAGATAATAAAGAAATAGGCCTATAGTTATTAGGGTCAGAATGATCTTTTGTTTTTGGAAGTGGAATTACTTTCGCATATTTAAGTTCGTTAGGAAAAGTGTTATGCTGTATACAGAGATTATAAATGTAAGTTAAGGATTCTACAATGTATGGGAGAGACAGCCTAAGTATTTTCGGGCTGATGTCATCCGGCCCCTATGACTTTTTATTTCGAAGACTACTTATGAGTAAACCCACTTTATTAACAGCTAGCATGGGGATGTTGAAGGGGGCTGCGCCCAATGTTCTTGGTTGACAGCAGATTAGAACGGCTTGACGAAATTAGAGATTCGGCAATAGAAAGATGGTTGGTTGTACATTGCTTAACGTCTCAACAGCAACAAGACTTTCTCAGGACGTGCCTGCACTGCTTGTGAAAAAAAAAACACTAAACAGAATATTGAATGTATGTCGCCAGCCTGTCTAATACACTAAATAAAAGGAAAATACAGGTGAATGGATCAAGGGTAGACAGAAACACATGCCCCAGAAATGAGAATAGAGGGGAAAACCCAACCTGTGGAGCTGACCAGGGTGACCATGGGAACTAAAAAGTAGTTAACCCCACCCAAGTACCCCAGGGCAGACCCGGTTGGTTTGATTGATTGATTGTACATTGCTTAACGTCCCGACAGCAACAAGGCTTTCTCAGGACGTGCCAGCACTGCTTGTGAAAAAAAACTAAACAGAAAATTGAATGTATGTCGCCAGCCGGTCAAATACGTTAAATAAACCTACAACATGGGGCCTAAATAAAGCTAAGACCATTTAGCAACACACATCCAATATCAAGAGCTACAGGCAGTGCAGACAGTAGGGAGAGTTTTAAAAAGGCAAATACAGGTGAATGGACAAAGGATAGAAAGAAACGCATGCCCCAGAATAGAGAGAAAAACCCACCCTGTGGGGCTGACCAGGGTGACCCTGGGAACTAAAAAATACCTAACCCCACCCAAGTCCCTCAGGGCAGACCCGGGTGGGGGAGACCCGGTTGGGGTGGCAACAGAAAGAAAATGGTCACTGAATGTATCAGCAGTAAGATTAGTGGGAATGGTAGTTGCGGTACTTGGAGACACCCTAGTAAGTGTGTTTAAAAGGTGCCATACAGCAGAGATATCTATTCTGTTTTTAACCGTGTCACGAACTAACTTTTTTCTTGCCTCTCTGATCATGTCCTTAACACGGTTACGCTGTTGTTTATATTCAGTAAACATTTTATTGCCACGTAGATCGTTTTTTGCACGATTTCAGGAGCAAGTCAGGGAGGAAGAGTGTGAGATTTTACCCTTTTCTCGCGTAGAGGAGCAAATTTATTAAGTACATTAAGGAAAAGAGAGTACCAAATACTGAGGGCGGAATTAGGATCATAGGACAGGAGAATATCATTAAAAGGAATATTTTCTAGATCAAATAAAAATTCGTCTTTACTGAAGTGTTTGAATGTCCTACACGTTATAGTTGTATGGCCGTTCTTTTTTGGTTTAGGGAGTTTAGACGACCAGGAGCACGCCACAAGATAATGATGACTAACACTAAGATTTGAGACATGAACGTGAGAGACGGCTTTGGGTTTATTAGTATATATGTGGTCTATAAGCGTGGAAGTAGTTGGAGTAATCCTGGTGGGTGATTTCACTAACTGTACTAAGCCAAATAGAGATGCCGTTGTGTCCCAGGCTGGGTGCGGCTTAAGTAAATCTATATTAAAATCGCCCAATAAAAGAATGTCGGCCTTCTTTTTTAAAGCTCTGTCAAGGTTCAGACTAAACTGATCGTAGGACCACTCAAAAGTTGAGGCGGAATTTCTATATAAAAACCCAATTAATACCGGTTTTGATTTCGGACACTTAACTTCGACCCATACGCACTCCACCCCCATCATTTCTAGGTCGACGCGTCGATGAACTAAATGCTGGATAGAATTATGAATATAGACAGCTATACCAGTTTGACCTGGAGACAAGGAGTCTCGTCTAATAACCGAAAAATTGGGAATACTGATTGTTGCATCGCTCACACAGGAACTCAGGCGCGCGCGCGCGCGCGCGCGAGAGAGAGAGAGAGAGAGAGAGAGAGAGAGAGAGAGAGAGAGAGAGAGAGAGAGAGAGAGAGAGAGAGAGAGAGAGAGAGATAGAGACAAAGAGAAAGAGAGACAGAGAGAGAACAATGAACAATGAACAATGAACTTTTATTTTCCAACGGTAAAAGTTATTGGGTAACAGGACCAGTTTTCAAACTTGCCGTTGCTACATCTACTACATAAGTGACATAGACAAGTAAACGTACACATACCACACTGCTGCATGCATACATTCGCTCACGCACGCACGCACCACGCACGCACATACACACACTCATGCACACCGCAATTAATTACGCATGCACGCACGCACGCACGCACGAACACTCTCTCTCACACACACACACACCCCGAGAGAGAGAGACTGAGAGATTGATTGATTGATTGTACATTGCTTAACGTCCCGACAGCAACAAGGCTTTCTCAGGACGTGCCTGCACTGCTTGTGAAAAAAAAAAAAAATAAACAGAACATTGAATGTATGTCGCCAGCCGGTCAAATACATTAAATAAACCTAACACATGGGGCCTAAATAAAGCTAAGACCATTTAGCAACACACATCCAATATCAAGAGCTACAGGCAGTGCAGACAGGAGGGAGAGTTTTAAAAAGGCAAATACAGGTGAACGGACCAAGGGTAGACAGAAACACATGCCCCAGAATAGAGAGAAAAACTCACCCTGTGGGGCTGACCAGGGTGACCCTGGGAACTAAAAAGTACCTAACCCCACCCAAGTCCCCCAGGGAGAGACTGAGTTAGTTAGTTAGTTATTTGGGTTTAACGCCGAGCAGGCGACTAAGGCCATCTCACGGCGGGATGGGTAAAAATCTGGTCAGCCAGACTAAAAGCAAGGTCTTAAGACAAGATGTAAATATAGATTAAAAATCTCAGGCTAAAATGTCGCACATGTCTGGTAAAGAAACGTCTACAGACTCTCAAAAAGGGCAAATAAAAAAATCACATAGTCTATGAATGCTCAGATCTTGTTAAAAATATTGCATTCTCTCAAAAAATTGAAGATTTTGTCCGGGGGAACATCCCGGAACAAAACCTTCAAGGAGTCTGCTGTGAAGTGTTTATATCTGGTGTCAATTAGGTCAGCACAATACAGCAAAAAGTGTCGAACAGAAAACTGCTCATCACAGGCAAAACACCATGGACGCTCATCCTGTTTAAGTAAGTAAGAGTGCGTAACATATGTGTGCCCGATGTGGAGCCGAGCAAGGACAGTCTCCTCACGGCGGCTGCCGCAGCGGAAAGGTAGACTGTCAGACAACTTAGGAAGAGCTTCATGAAGCTTGTTCCCTTCCTCTTTGTCCCACTCGGACTGCCACTCGCGGGCTATGTACGCACTAATAACAGGTTTAAAATCACTATAGACAGTCTGTGTGTCAGGGACAGGGTCACTGCGGGCACTGTTGGCAGCAGAATCTGCGATTCTGTTGCCTTCGATGCCCACATGGCCTGGGACCCAAATAAAAATGATGTCATAATATTCCTTCATCAAGTCCGCGTAGAGCTCTCTAATCTGCACCAGCAGTGGATGGTCTGTTCCCGCGCCCTGAAGGGCCTGCAGGGCAGAAAGAGAGTCAGACAGAATCAGGAAGTTCCTTTCCCGAGACTGATAGGCATGCTTGAGTGCTAGCAGAATGGCCTGCAGTTCTGCACTAAATACAGAGGAATGGTCAGGGAGACGGAGCTTAAATGGGCGTCTAGGATGGCGAGAGGACACTGCAGCCGCAGCCACTCTTCCATCCTCAGACTTGGACCCATCCGTATAAAGACGACAATAGCCAGGAAAAATTGAAAGGAGTTCATTGAGGCTCTGTTGGTATATGGCTGGTGGAGTACAATCCTTCTTGTGGGCAGTCAAGTCCAGCAAGATGTCAGGAACTGGTAGTAGCCAGGGTGGAGTGACGTGTTGCAGAGATTCCGAAACTTTGTCCAGGTCCACTCCGGCCGCCTGCAGATGAGGTCGGACACGGAAGGAAAGTGGACGGACAGCTCCCGGATGGGCATCGTAAATCTCTGCAAACGACGGGTTAAAAACACAATCGTAGGCAGGATTTTCTGGATGGGCCTTCAGCTTCAGAACGTAGCTGAGCATGAGGCGGATGCGGCGGAGCCTGAGAGAAGGCTCCCCTGCCTCTGCATACAGACTAGGAACTGGAGATGTCCTGAAGGCTCCCAGACATATGCGCAGACCTTGATGGTGAATTGTGTTCAGACGCTGCAGAACAGACTTGGAAGCCGAGCCATATACCACAGAGCCGTAATCCAGTTTGGACCGAACAAGGGCCCGGTACAGTCGAAGTAAGACGATGCGGTCTGCACCCCAGTCAGTACGACCAACGACACGAAGAATGTCGAGGGCCTTCCGACAAGAGGTTCTAAGGTAGTTAACATGGTTGCAGAAGGTCAATCTTTTGTCAAAGATGACCCCCAAAAACTTAGCCTCTTCAGCCACCTTAATTGGCACTCCAGCAATGCTCAGGCTAGGTTCTGGAAAAAATTTCGTCTGGTTAGTAAAATGCACACAGACTGTCTTGGAGGGCGAGAATCTGAATCCATTGAGAGACACCCACCCCTGGATGCGATCAACGCACAGCTGCAAGCGCCTCTCAAGGGACGCAAGTCCTCGACCTCGTGCACACAAAGCAAAGTCGTCCACAAACAAAGAGCATTCAGAATCATCCTTGACGGCCTTTACAATGTTATTTATTTTAATGCTAAATAAAACAGGAGATAGAATACTGCCCTGCGGGACACCCATCTCCTGTTCAAAGGAGTCGGAGAGGGTGGAGCCCACACGGACATGGAACGACCTGTTGGACAAAAAATTGTGAATAAAAATGGGCAGATGCCCTTTAAAACCCATGTCCGACAAATCAGACATTATACCATGCTTCCAGGTAGTGTCATATGCCTTTTCAAGATCAAAGAAAATTGCATAGACATGCTGCTTGTTGACAAAAGCATCTCGGATAAAAGACTCAAAGCGGACTAGATGGTCAGTTGTACTACGGAAGCGCCGGAAACCGCACTGGAGGTCTGTGATGAGACCCTGTGACTCAAGATGCCACACCAGTCGGGCGTTGACCAAGCGTTCCATAGTTTTACATAAACATGATGTCAAAGCTATTGGCCGGTAGTTGCCCGGGTCGGAAGGATCCTTACCCGGCTTGGGAATTGGCACAACCACAGCCTGGCGCCAAGATGGCGGAAAATGACCGGTTATCCAGATATGGTTAAAGGCCTTGAGAAGTACAAGGAGTGAATCCTCAGGCAGATGTGTTATGAGCTGATAATGGATGGTATCTAATCCAGCAGCAGAGTCAGTACATTTCTGCGTGGCTTGCTGCAATTCTGAAAACGTAAAAGGGGCATTATAGTCTTCCAAGTTATCCGATATAAAATCACAAGCACAAGATTCTCGCTTCTTCTCTCTCTGGAAGAAAGGTGAATAATGCTCTGTTGAAGAATTATGGGCAATGGTGGAGGCAAGCAAATTGGCCACAGCCTTTTTATCTGTGACCAAACTGGCACCATCTCTAAGATGGCCGACAGAAGCCGAGCCACCCCTGCCCCTAATTCTTCGAACAGCCTTCCAGACTTTTTGGGACGGAGTCCTAGAAGATAAAGATGAGACGAAGTGTCTCCAGGAAGCACGGCGTTCACGTTTAAAAATATAACGGGCTTTCGCCCGCTGTCTTTTAAAGGTTAAAATATTTGCTTGCGACGGATTACGAAATGCACGTCGCTGAGCAGATTTGCGCATTGTTTGGGCCTTGCGGCACTCGTCATTGAACCATGGTACTCTCGGCTTCCGAGGGAGTGATGTGGAAGTTCTAGGGATGGTTTCACCAGCAACCTCCAACAAAATAGAAGTAAAACAAGAAACAGGTTCTTCAGCTGACATGACCACCTCCTCTGTAAGACGAGACTGACAGAGAGAGGCAAACAGAGACCAGTTAGCTTTCTTGAGATTCCAGCGCCCCACCGGCGAATCCTCCTCACAGCTGACCGATGACAGGACTACTGGGAAGTGGTCACTACCACACAGGTCGTCGTGAACCTTCCAGTCAAAGTCCAGCATGAGAGAAGGATCACACACAGTGAGGTCTAGAACAGAACTAGATCCGGAACCTGAGTTAGAGTATGTAGGTGAGCCATCGTTAAAGACACATAGGTTAAGTTGAGAAAAAACATCTTCTAACATCTGACCTCTGCCATCATAGTGGTCACTACCCCAAAGGTGAGCATGACCGTTAAAATCCCCCATGAGAATAAAGGGAGGGGGCAGTTGATCTACTAAGTGAAAAATATCATTGCTACAGACCCGCAGTGATGGTGGCAGGTAAATACTGCATATAGTTATGGTCTTTTTTAAGGTAACCCGAGCAGCGACAGCCTGAAGACAGGTGTCGATGCTAACGGGGCTACATAAAATTTGGCTACTAATGAGAAGAGCCGCTCCACCCGAGCGCCTCTCCGAATCAGAGCCTTTATGTATAACATTAAAACCATTAAAAGACACAGGGTCAGAACTCTTCAGGTAAGTCTCCTGAAGAGATATGACTGAGGGGTTATAGGACTTGACTAAAAGACGTAATTCCTCAAAGTTAGCTCGAAAACCACGACAATTCCACTGAAGCAAAGAGTCCATGATTAAGTCTTATCTGGGGGTAAGGAGTTTTTCCCCCCTTTTTCCTTTACCTTGGAAGGAGTTGAAGAAACAGAGGGGGGCCGGCTCCCGGGCCTCCTCTGGTTCTTCGGAGAGGAAGGGGGTGGAGCTGCCGCAGCATCAGCAACAACAACTTCCACTCCCTCCATCTGCTCCTCCAGTGCAGCATATTTGTTTTGAAGGGGGACATCTGTGTTCCCCTTCTGGGCCCGTGCGCACAGCGGTCCCATAGATTTCTTAGACTTCTGGTCCTGGGCAGCGTTCCTGCCGCTAGAGTTAGCGGCCTTAGAAGGCTGACCAGAGCCAGAAGCCTTTGGAGTTGACTGACTAACAGGTTTGGGTGGGGGCTGAGGCTTAGGGGCAACAGAAGGCGGCACAACCGGACCGGCCGTGTCCGCCTTCTGCGTTCCCTGGCTCCTTGTCACCACCGGAGGAGGGTTACTCTCCAGGGGCGAGATGAGCCGAGGCTCCGCCCCCAACCAAGAAGTTGGGGTCTGACATGAAAAGTCTTTGGTGGGGCGCTTGCCTGCCACCGCTGCACTAAAAGTATACACAGAGGTGTTAGAGGTTGGGGCAGCCGCAGCTGCACCAGGGCCTTCAACCAGTTTTTTGGCATCCAGAAAGGACAACCCCTTCTCCACACGCACCTGCTGAATCTTGCACTCGGATATCCAACGAGGGCATTTCTTATCCGAAGCCATATGCGCCCCCTGGCAATTCACACACAGGGGGGTGGCTGTGCAGGACTCAGCAGAGTGTCCGGGCCTAGTGCAACGGGCGCATGAAGCCTCTGCCTGACGGCATGTCTTCTGCCCATGGCCATACTTTTGGCACTTAAAGCACCGGAGGGGAAGAGGGACGTACTTTTTCACTCTCAGGGAGTAGTAACCTCCCCAGATGGTAGTAGGAGGGGTGGGGGTGCCAAACGTCAGGATGATGGTAGGGAGACGGATCTCCCCACCACCTCGCTTGGAAGCGAAGCGCCTGACGCAAGTCACCCCCTGAGACTTAAGGTTCCTTACAAGTTCATCTTCTGACAGTTCTGCCAAAGCTTGATCTTTGATTACGCCTCTTGACGAATTCATAGTTTTGTGGGGTGTGACTTCCACAGGAGTGTCTCCGATGGAAGAGAGCCCCAGTAGCCCGCTGGAGTGTGCCCGAGTACGGCACTCCACCAGCAAGTCACCAGACCTGAGGCGCTGGGCGTCAGGCCTGCCAACACGGCTCCTGAGGGTCTCCCCCACCAGAAAAGGATGCAGCTTGGTAACTGGTTTCTCCTTCATCTTGCTATGGACAATGAGGAAGCGAGGCCATACGGCCGACGCCTGAGGCGTCGCTTCCTCACAGTCTGAATCACTGTCATGTTCAAATTCGGTGTCTATATGCCGTTTCTGTGCTAGTTTTGGTTTTTTTGTTTTATCCATATTATATTAGTAGAGATATTCATCCCCCGGGGGTCCCCGCCCGCCACCGAGCCCAACAAGGGAAAGTGCAACTGTCGGCGGGTCTCCAGCCGACGCACAATGGAGACTGCCCGAAAGATATACTCAAGGGGGTAAGCCCGATTGAACCGTTTGAGCCACCGCCTTCTATCACACCGTTGAATGCAGGGGAATACTGGCGTAAAGCACCTAATCAGCAGCAAAGGCTATAGCATGGTGCTCCGTATAGCAACCCGCATGTCAACAGTGGGATAGGGCTCAACGTGACAAGAGCCGATTGACTAGGCCGGTACGACTAGCCTCCCGTTTAGGCAGAAGTCAAGGCCAAAGTGGAGTGTTTCAGCCACCAGGATCCTCTTCTCCCCCGACACGGGTCTCCAAGCACGGCAAACACTTGGGATCCAAAGGACCAAAAAGTCACGAGTATTTTTAAGGACCAATCCAACATGGTACGACCTGGGTTAGCACAGCTCCTTAAAAACCGGACCAGTGAAAAGGCTGAACAACATATTTGTTGACATCAAGTCCTAATCCTGGACAAAGATGGCACCCGTCTGCTAGCCCACTCAGTCAGGGACTGAGCGGACTACCCACCTACACCAGGTGGAGGCCGGTGCCGGGTAGGCAGGAGAGACTGAGAGAGAGAGAGAGAGAGAGAGAGAGAGAGAGAGAGAGAGAGAGAGAGAGAGAGAGAGAGAGAGAGAGAGAGAGAGAGAGAGAGAGAGAGAGAGAGAGAGACAGAGAGAGAGAGAGAGAGAGACAGAGAGAGAGACAGAAAAAAAAATAAGATGGGGTAGGGGGGAGGGGGGGAGGGGTTTAATTGATTGTACATTGCTTAACGTCCCGACAGCAACAAGGCTTTCTCAGGACGTGCCTGCACTGCTTGTGAAAAAAAACTAAACAGAAAATTGAATGTATGTCGCCAGCCGGTCAAATACATTAAATAAACCTACAACATGGGGCATAAATAAAGCTAAGACCATTTAGCAACACACATCCAATATCAAGAGCTACAGGCAGTGCAGACAGTAGGGAGAGTTTTAAAAAGGCAAATACAGGTGAATGGACAAAGGGTAGACAGAAACACATGCCCCAGAATAGAGAGAAAAACCCACCCTGTGGGGCTGACCAGGGTGACCCTGGGAACTAAAAAATACCTAACCCCACCCAAGTCCCCCAGGGCAGACCCGGGTGGGGGAGGGGGGGGGGGGAGGGGGGGGGAGAGAGAGAGAGAGAGAGAGAGAGAGAGAGAGAGAGAGAGAGAGAGAGAGAGATAGAGAGAGAGAGAGAGAGAGAGAGAGAGAGAAAGAGAGAGTGTGAAAAGTTTCTCAATCAAAATCACGCCGTTTAGATAAATGTATTTGGGAATCACGCCGTTTACTGATAATTATATTTGGGGATCGTACATAAACGTATCTGTTTTCAATTTCGATTAACTTGATAAAGAAAGATATAAACGCTACACGCGTTTTACACTAAATTTAGTACCACACGTTAGACGGCTGAATAAATGTTCTATTGAATTTACATACTTCAATGCATCAAACATCATGGTTCACGTTGTTATCGTCATCGACATCATTGTCGTCGTCATCATCATCAGTGATGACAATGATAATAATGGCGTTGCCATTCGCTATTTCACACTACCATCATGAAATTAATTACTCATTGTTCTGGAGGGATTCGAGAGTAACTTTTAACAAAATAAGCACTTATCGTCTATAAAATGAATACAGGTATCTCTGTTACGAAATCTAATTTCGACAAATATGAATTTTCCTGTATGATAAACAATACGGACATTACAACTTTTATTACACAGGGGTATTCGGGATATATCCTACGTCAAACAACAAAAATACAAGAAAACGTCAATAACTCAATATTGGAAACATTTTGCAGCGAAAATTGACAATCCAAAAAAACCACCCTGCCCACATTATTCATTCTTTGCGCAGACCACAGTGTCTGAATTATTCATATTACGCGGTTTTCGACAGCAGAAAAAGTTGGTTCGCGCGTTCACAGTCAGTGCCAAGTTGATAACTTTCTGAACCGTTTGCCAAGCACTGCGAACATCCTGGTAACCGCATCTACTATAACAGCGAATGGGTAGTGTCTGATTCATTTGGCACCAAGCTAGTCAGGCTCCACCCCTAAGCTGTCATGGTCTATCAATCTCTCAATACTGGAGCCGGAAGGGTTGGACTTATGGGAAGGTCACAAAGTAACTCAGAAAGGCAGTTTAGCTTTGTATTAAGCCGTTGCTAATCGGGCCGTACACTTGAGCTGACACGGTCGATTCTTCTCTACTACATGACGCTGGAAGTGATTGATTTATGGAAGTTAAAAAGTACCATGGAAAAGCAATTTATTTTAAATTAACCCTTTTCCTGTCGAGAGCAAGTAAACACCACCCAACCGCAAGAGGCATAGAACTTCATGAGCCCCCGCAACTGATGGGGCTCATGAAGTTCTATGTCTCTTGCTAGTCCCTGCTGGGGTTCATGAGGTTCTTTAACTCTTGCTGGTCCCTGCTGGGGTTCATGAGGTCCTTTAACTCTTGCTGGCCGTTGCGGGTGCTCATGAGGTTCTAAGTTACTGTTCTTTGCGTCTCGTTGGTCTGTGCGGTTCACGAGGTTCTAGGCTTCTTGCTGGCCTAATTTTGAAGCAGTGTCCCTTGGACGGCTAGAGTAGCTCGCAGCTGACTTGCCATAATTTCACAAAATGTGCGGCAACTGGCTGTAAAGTGGTTATGCAGTTTTGCTTGAATTACCAAACGTGAAAGTATTGGCGTTGGACCCGACATTGCCAATAAAACAGGCAATGAAATGGCAAAATGTTTCGATGCTATTCCGTGCATTTGTAGCATGGATGTAAAAAATAAAACAAGATGGGACGAACCATAACCCACAAAGTCCCTTCTATACGAGAGGATGAGCCGTCATCGCTGTCAATGGTCTCTACCTTTTGTCCGCCTTTGACCTGATTTTGATGTTGAATTATCTCCTATTGAAAAAGTCTCGCAAATCTGCCAATGCATCAGTGAGTTCTATAAGGGGTGCAGGACATACGCGTCATTGATTTGTCAAACGTCATAAGTTGTAGTTTTTACATAATTGTATATATTACGTGATATGAGTTTCACTTTCGCTTCATAAGCTTGAGAAAATGGTGACAAAACTAGAACTTCACGGTACAATTTCAGTCTTGCTATAATTTGTGTGAAAGCAGGTTGACTTTACCTAGCTACATGATATATTAAGTACACGGGTCAGCTGAATGCTCTTCTGAAAGCGCGTCGATGTGTGTGTGCGTGTTAGTGCGTGCATGCGCTCGCGCTCCAAACATCTCCAAGAGGCATAGATCCTCATGCACCCTCCAGGCGCATGAGGATCTATTCCTTAAGGAGATGCGCACATATTTTTGTGTGTGTGTGTGTGTGTGTGTGAGAGAGATTGATTGATTGTATATTGCTTAACGTCCCGACAGCAACAAGGCTTTCTCAGGACGTGCCTGCACTGCTTGTGAAAAAAACTAAACAGAATATTGAATGTGTGTCGCCAGCCGGTCCAATACGTTATATAAACCTACGACATGGGGCCTGAATAAAGCTAAGACCATTTAGCAACACACATCCAATATCAAGAGCTACAGGCAGCGCAGACAGCAGGGAGAGTTTAAAAAAGGCAAATACAGGTGAATGGACCAAGGGTAGACAGTTTAAACACATGCCCCAGAACCCAGAATCGGAAAAGAAACCCACCCTGTGGGGCTGACCAGGGTGACCCTGAGAACTAAAAAGTAGTTAACCCCACCCAAGTCCCCCAGGGCAGACCCGGGTGGGGGTGAGATTGATTGATTGATTGTACATTGCTTAACGTCCCGACAGCAACAAGGCTTTCTCAGGACGTGCCCGCACTGCTTGTGAAAAAAACAACTAAACAGAACATTGAATGTATGTCGCCAGCCGGTCAAATACATTAAATAAACCTAACACATGGGGCCTAAATAAAGCTAAGACCATTTAGCAACACACATCCAATATAAAGAGCTACAGGCAGCGCAGACAGTAGGGAGAGTTGTAAAAAGGCAAATACAGGTGAATGGACCTCGGGTAGACAGAAACACATGCCCCAGAATAGAGAGAAAAACTCACCCTGTGGGGCTGACCAGGGTGACCCTGGGAACTAAAAAGTAGTTAACCCCACCCAAGTCCCCCAGGGCAGACCCGGGTGGGGGTGAGAGAGAGAGAGAGAGAGAGAGAGAGAGAGAGAGAGAGAGAGAGAGAGAGAGAGAGAGAGAGAGAGAGAGAGAGAGAGATTGATTGATTGATTGTACATTGCTTAACGTCCCGATAGCAACAAGACTTTCTCAGGACGTGCCTGCACTGCTTGTGAAAAAATACTAAACAGAACATTGAATGTATGTCGCCAGCCGGTCCAATACGTTAAATAAACCTAACACATGGGGCCTAAATAAATTGATTGATTGATTGTACATTGCTTAACGTCCCGACAGCAACAAGGCTTTCTCAGGACGTGCCTGCACTGCTTGTGAAAAAAACACCAAAACAGAACATTGAATGTGTGTCGCCAGCCGGTCAAAATAAACCTAACACATGGGGCCTAAATAAAGCTAAGACCATTTAGCAACACGCATCCAATATCAAGAGCTACAGGCAGTGCAGACAGTAGGGAGAGTTTTAAAAAGGCAAATACAGGTGAATGGACAAAGGGTAGACAGAAACACATGCCCCAGAATAGAGAGAAAAACCCACCCTGTGGGGCTGACCAGGGTGACCCTGGGAACTAAAAAATACCTAACCCCACCCAAGTCCCCCAGGGCAGACCCGGGTGGGGGAGGGGCCTAAATAAAGCTAAGACCATTTAGCAACACACATCCAATATCAAGAGCTACAGGAAGTGCACAGTAGGGAGAGTTTTAAAAAGGCAAATACAGGTGAATGGGCAAAGGGTAGACAGAAACACATGCCCCAGAATAGAGAGGAAAACCCCCCCTGTGGGGCTGACCCTGGGAACTAAAAAGTAGTTAACCCCACCCAAGTCCCCCAGGGCAAACCCGGGTGAGAGAGAGAGAGAGAGAGAGAGAGAGAGAGAGAGAGAGAGAGAGAGAGAGAGAGAGAGAGAGAGAGAGAGAGAGAGAGAGAGATAGAGAGAGAGATTGATTGATTGATTGTACATTGCTTAACGTCCCGACAGCAACAAGGCTTTCTCAGGACGTGCCTGCACTGCTTGTGAAAAAATAAAAAAGAAACAGAACATTGAATGTATGTCGCCAGCCGGTCAAATACGTTAAATAAACCTAACACATGGGCCTAAATAAAGCTAAGACCATTTAGCAACACACATCCAATATCAAGAGCTACAGGCAGTGCAGACAGTAGGGAGAGTTTTAAAAAGGCAAATACAGGTGAATGGACAAAGGGTAGACAGAAACACATGCCCCAGAATAGAGAGAAAAACCCACCCTGTGGGGCTGACCAGGGTGACCCTGGGAACTAAAAAATACCTAACCCCACCCAAGTCCCCCAGGGCAGACCCGGGTGGGGTGATAGAGAGAGAGAGAGAGAGAGAGAGAGAGAGAGAGAGAGAGAGAGAGAGAGAGAGAGAGAGACAGAGAGAGAGAGACAGAGAGAGAGAGACAGAGAGACAGAGAGAGACGTGCGCGAGACAGAGAGAATGACGTCATATTTAGAGTATTATGTCAGTGTATGCGTGGTGACGGAATTGCCTCTTTACGTCACTGCCACTGTCTGACTTTCTCTAGAAGTGAAGGTTTTTTTAGTGTTTTAATTCTTTTCTGAAAAGAATTAATTTTTACTAACGAAGTTGAAAGGATACAAATCTGGCTAACGAACTCATCCAATATCTTTCTCCAAACTAGCTATATGCAAAAGTTCAAGTAAATATGACAAAAATTACGGACTCTAATCTGGGCCAACCGACTTTCTGTAATAAGTTGTTTATGTCTTCAATGAGACATTCAATTACAATAAGCTCGGAGGCTCTCTTAGCCACCCACTTAATAAAGTATTTCGACAAGTTTCAAGCTTGTGTGTACAGAAATATCGGAGATTCTCTTCTTTACATATATACGCACATACATACATACGCACATACGGCGCTTCGCGCCAAATGTACGTTCAGCAGCGAGGTTAGCGTAACTAGACATGACGTAATTTTTATCTTGTCACTTCAGTTGTGAGAGGTTTAGCCTGCCCGCCTTTGACATCATGGACATGTTATTAAATTCGCCCCACACCGACCCGTCCTAAAAAGTCCCTTAAATGGGGGGTTATGCAGTGCTGTGCAGGATCAAATAGGGTGTTGTGTCCTTGCGCGCGGGCGCATTAAAACAATTTACAAAAAGGAAATAATGACAACACTTGACTGAGCACAAGAAACCACATTTTGACAAAAATGCCAATACCATTACAATGCAAAGAGTATCGACAAAATGTAGTTTTTGTTTAACAACAAATATACATTAACAAATTGATGGCTTTGCACGTTTGCGACCGAGATAACGTGAAATCCAGACCAAAAAGGTGATTGCCAAGCGTGTAAAATGACAAGACAATGGCAACAAAGAATCACGCTTGGAAGGGAGAATTACAATACAATTGGTGTAATTGTCCTTTCTAAGCGTGTTTCTTCCTTTGTAAAAACCATCCAACTGCAAAAGGCCTAGACCAACATGGGACCAAGCTCATAACGCATGCCTCTTGCTGGTTCCATTTTGTATCATCAATCCCTAGACAAACGGGGTTCTCTGGCAATATATTTGCTGTGACTTGAGAAACACGGTCAGCTTATGAACTGCACACTAGGCACAAAAAGCTACCAAAATCACTCACCGATATTATGATTATTCACTCAGAACATCTCAAAAACAGCACACACATATGCATAACGTGGTACGCCAATTATTTTTTTTAAAAATTATATGACTAAAATTAAAAACCACGTTAGGACAAAAATATCAATTCCGAAAACGTCATGCCATGCACCATCATCACTGATTTACACACTGAGTCCGGGAGTTTCCCTCTAGGTACCCCACTACAGGTAAGAACGCTCACTGACCATGATGCATAGTTGAAGGGTGGTGCCAGAATAGCTTGGCGCCTGAAAGCGCCAAGCTATTCTGGCATTCAGGCGCCAAGCTATTCTGGCACCACCCTTCAACTATCATGGTTCATCCACATTCTGCTGCAGTGTCTAGGACCGAGTGGGTTTAAGAAAAAATATACCTTCAAACTGCTGTGACAATACGGCTGGTAGCTCCTCACCCCAAAAGCTGGCTGGTGCAGCGGTGCAGCGAAAAACTCCATATCTCGCAGTGTCACCGATACTTATTTATCGTCAAACACACTGCCGATGGAGAAAACTGTATCACTGTATGGGGTAACTGTATCGCTTGCCACGCCTTATTCCAAGCATTGTTGGCAATGCACTGCTTTTTCTGAGCGATAGTCCGTCATTGTCTCCAGTTATACACGACAAAACACACGTTGTGAGAAAGCTTACTAACAACTGAATGCACGAATGCTAATTAATTACAGATACAAATGCACGTGACTATTTTCCAAGAGTTTTCTTTTTTTAAAATCAGTCGCCACGCCTTATCACAAGTATTACTGTCAATGATGAGTCGCTGTTGTCGTTGACGTTGTTGTTGGTGTTGTTGAGATTGTTGCTGTTGTACTCAGAACTAGATCTCGTGTCAAAGTTAGTTTCATTGTGTCAATTGATAAACAACCGCGCAAAAGTTTGCAGAAGCAAATACACATGACGTGTGAGCGGACTTTTTTGGTCGCGACACCTTGTTCCAAGATCTGTTGTCAACGTCAAACTTTCCAAGGATGTGATTCTGGTGTCATTTATCTCGGCTAACTGTTCACAACCAAGCATGAAAAGATGTCACATTAACTAATTGTCTGACATTCGCTAGAACTTCTGTCTCGAATCATCGCAGATAAAAATGTCTGTAAACCCTGTCTGAATAAGACAAACACATGAATAACTACAGCAAGTGGCATAAATCCTCATGAGCCCCCGCAACTGCGGGGGCTCATGAGGATTTATGCCACTTGCAGTTGGGTGGCTGTGACTTTTCCTCGGCAGTAGAGGTGTTAATAAGCTAAGGGCACGCCCTCGAGGTAGCAGTAAATGAACGCGTTTTCCAATATAATGTGCCAAAAAAGTTTGCTCTCAATTTTCACCGTTATACTGTCACATTTGTCGTGTGGAGGCGGCAGTCTTTAAATGCGCAATTACTGAATTATTGAGAAACACGTCTCTGCCGGAAGCCTAATAAATGTCACGTCGCGGAGAAAAATTGTCACGAAACAAAAAACAAACAAACAAAATGCTTTATCACGTTAGTTTCTTCCACCATAAATAACAGACAATATAAACTGTTTCAAGAAATTTTATAATGCCACGTCTCCTAACTGAACTCACACAACGCAACTGCCCGCGAACCAATCTCCTCATCTAGGAGATACAATACGGACTAACAAATTATAGAACTAACACGGAAGTCTGTGCTACAACTACTAATAATGATAATTCAATACCCGAGATTGATTGTGACAGAGTGCACACTCGCAAAGCAAAGCATGCGCAAGCTGAACTCCCCGCGATCTCCTCTGCCTGTGGGATGCGAACTCTGAGACACCGAGAGGTCTTGGATACAATTCATGGTTATTAGTTTTAACTCCCTTGTGCATGCAGCCACCGGTACTGTAACAGTACAAATGGCTGCTTGCACATGTGGGTTAATAGAATGAAGGAAGTAATTAATAAAGCGCGATGGTTTTCTCAGGACCACAGGTACAAACGAGGCGAGCAACAGACTAATATTTTAATGCCTCAGCAACTTGCCACCAACGTGCACAAGGCACAGACCCTCATGTGCCCCCGCAACTGCGCGGGCTCATGAGGGTCTATGTCTCCTGCAGAAAAAAAAAACCCTGACATTCTCAGCACACAAAAGGGACAAAAAGTCAATTTCCACAGCGACTTAGTTCAATCAATAAGACGCGTATACCATAACTCTAATGCTACCATCCATGATCAACTCCAATTGATGCACAGTGAGCGTGCTCATGAGGATTTATGTCTCCAGCAGACCACCGGCGTTTGCTGAATCAATGTAAAACCAGAGAGGCACCGTAATGGCGTATTCTTCAGTGCTTTAATTACCTCTGTGCCGCCACCACTATGCGAATTAATATGATCTCTCAGTCCTGCAGGGGCTCATGAGAATCTAAGCCTCTTGTCGGCAGAGTTCGGTCTCATATTACATGTACATCCATAGAATGATGGCTTTATAATGGCAGCACTTCGGTGCTCAGTGCGGTCATAAGCACACTTTGATTACAGCAGTCATCCGGAAAAGTGCACTGGTAGTTTTGCAAACAACCTTACACACAGGCGAATGTTGACGCTTACTGTCACGTGTTAACCACATGAAGTAAAGTGCACTCGAATCAAAGTTATTCTCGTCTCAACCTCTGCTTACGCAGAAGGCGAGAGTTGACGCAAGAGTGATTCTAAATTTACTGCCTATTAAATGATGAAACGTGAAATTCAAATAATTATTGCGTCTGCCTCTGCCTGCGTTCAAACATACACTCCAGGGGTCAGTTACACAAATGAGCCTAGTCCTGCGCCAGTCATTAAGCAAGGTGCTCCGCCATAGCGGAGCACCTTGCTTAATGGCGGCTGGCGCAGGACTAAGCTCACTCATGCAACTGGACGAAGGATATTTTCAAATCTAGGATAGGACCCTTTGATAAACTTATTCCCGCGTAAAAATGACCGTCACAACTTTGGTAGGCGTCAAAAAAACATCATGTACTAGATGTGGCATGTGGATCGGCTATGACAGTTTATGGGTAGTGTCAGATTAGCCAAGCGCGTAAAACGCTCCAAGCTAATCTGGCACTACCCTTCAACTATCATAGACTATCCATCACCCGCTATGGTGTGTCTGAAACTGTCTTAAATGCGTTCATAAAAGAGTGCTGAAAAATACAAAGTATATCTCGTGACCTCTCAACTACTGTTTCATAATCTTTCCTCGTGGGTTTATCATAAAGGTATGCGCGTTCTTTAGAGACAAGTTTTAAGTTGCGACAATAAATGTCAAAAGGACATTTTCTCCCTTTTGTGTCTTTTTTTCTTTTTTTTGTTTTTTTTTTTTTTTTTTTTTGGGGGGGGGGGGGGGGGGAGGGGGCAATTCCTGAATGCGCTTGGCAACTTTGTCATTGGCTGACTGTTATGACACTTGGATGTAGAGTTGTATTTCTGCATTTATACAACCCGACATTTAAATGATATTATGGTCGAGAATTAATGAAATGGCACATGGGCTGCCACAGGTATTGGCTTACCCAAAACGAAGTTCAATCAATGAAATGGCAAAACGATTAGCGTAGTTGTTACTGTTGACGTTGTAATAATCACGTTTTACAACTTATATTTTGTCGCAATCAAAATTGTGCCGAGAAAAAAATTGCGTTACAACTTAATGCATTACGTGTCGGTAGCGGTTTTTTGTCGCGATAATTCCTGTAGAAAATCCGCTACAGACACGCAAAGGGTTAACTCACTGGAGACGCGCCGTACACGGATACGCGGCGATTCGCCGCGTATCCGTTTACGGCACGTCTCCAATGAGTTAAGAGAAACCGACAGTTAAAACAACTATGTTACATGTGCTTCCGCCGAAAATGTCACTCACCCTCAAAGCCATTTCGATTACAACATAAGGTAGTCAGACGAAATCAATTTCAAATCACTGTTCTGTCATCCCGGGCCTTGCCTGTGCTGAAGATAGCATGAACACACGATCACAAACATCAGTAGTAGCGTAACCCAAAAAGCACACACACCCTCCATCCGTCAGCAAGGACAAACAATGAATTGCCACGCGCGTCCGTTTACAAGCCTCAAGTCCCAGGGACGAATCAAAAACAAGCTAAAAACCGAATAGCAGCTAACTGAACGCGCGCTAGGCTGCATGCGGCAGTGTTTTCTCGATTATAGCCTTAAAATTCGAGGCCGATTGTCCCCAGTGGCCCCTCTCGTGTCTGTCTGCAAGCGACGTAGAATCTCATGCGTCAATGAAGAAGCAATGGAGATGTCTCATCTTTTACATCAGTCATCAACTAGACATGAAATCAGGGAGGTTATAACTTTTTCACAGGGGCTGGATACAATCATAGAACAAGACTTACAGTTTGCTGGCAGATATAGTCCAGCTTGCCGATGTAAATCTGTGTCACAAATGCCTTCCCAACCCCCCTCCCCAACCACTCCCCTCTGTCTCTCTTGTAGCGAATCAAAGCTGTTTCCGACTATCACATCCTCCCACGTTCAAGACGGTGAGGAAATTACAGCGCTTATTGACACATCTGCATTCAGCAATAAAATGATTAAATGATAAACTGGTACAGTCGAGGCAACAAACTAACCCTTTGGCTGTCAGCAGCGGGTTTTGTCGCGATGATTCCTCATCGCGACAAATACTATCGACAAGCAATGGCCTAATCTGGCGCTAGCCTTAAACTTTAAACTATCACGGTCCCACCCATCTGCCGCAACCTTTTCTTATTCATCGAAGTCACCAAGCTTGAAAGAGTTAAAGACAACAAACAGGTAAAAGCTCGTTAAGCCCAAGCTGTCACGGCAAATCAGACAACAAAGTCCCTCTAAAAATAATAATAATAATTTTAAAAAAAAAATTACAAAAAAATAGTGTTTTTTGTGAGGTTATATTTTCAAAGCTACGACCACGCAACCAAATCAAATCAACTCGCAATGCTTAGAAAAAGAAAATGGTTTATGAAAGCCTTTACGGTCTGCGCATACATTATGCAGCTGTGCCTCGAGGTTAATAAATAATTCATTGTTAATGTCGAACCTCTACAAAGCGCCGTCTTTGAAGTTAAAATTGTTTCTCTTGCCGGATCGCTCCAAAACAACACACTGAACCATAAGGTCAAATTTCCAAACTTCGATAGAACTTGTCCTCTGAGGGCAACATACCGGGAAATAGATCGACCATGATAGTTCAAGGGTGCTGCCAGAACAGGAGGCGCCAAGCTGTTCTGGCACCACCCTTGAACTGTCATGGTCGACCTAAAGCTTCTGTTTTTAAAAAATCAGATTTGGGCAGAAAAAGTTTCGCAACCTATTATCGAGGTGCTGCAACACAGAAGTTTGTTTGCTTGATTGTCCACCGTACATTATTTATATTTAATTAACAAATGACAGTCATAGAAACAGAGCAGTCGAGTGGAACAATTGTTACCTTTTCAACTACAAAATAGACAATTTTAAAGACACACTGCCACGTATTAGAAAACAAAACATGAGTCACGTCATGGGGAAAGAAATTATGCGCTGAAGTTTACAGCTGATGTCAAGAAACCGCACTCATTAAATTTGATGTCATTTGAATTTGATCGATCGATCGATCAATCATCCAATCAATCAAGTCGTCCCCTTCACTTACGAGACAGGTCTACAAAGTTGATTTTTTTCTATTAGTCGGTATATAAATGAATATAAATAAATAAATAAATAATATAGTATTACCTCACCCCCCCCCCCCATTCACAAAGGGGGTATAATGGGTCACTCACTCAATCAATATTGTCCGACTCCCTGCACTGATGTTCGTGTTCTCTTAGTCCGTCAATATGCATAAACAAGTAAGGAAGGAAAGGAAGAAAAAAAAGAAAGAAAAAAGACAGACAGACAGCGCCTGATCCTAACACATATTCACCCTCTTCTAGACAGACAGACTGATAAAAATAATGCAAGAAAGAAAGGGGGAACTTTTCTATTTCAAACAGTAATAACTAATACACAAGACAGCTCTTAAGGGACTGAATGCGAACATGTGAAAATAAAGCAGTGACAGATAAAAATCCCTTGTTCCACACTAACAACAAATTACAACATTCATCAGTGTCGCCGCAACAGCGGGAATGGAGGTCATGAAGGGGGAAAAACTTTAACATTGTCACTCCTCCCCTCTATTGATTCGGACTTTCTCTATTCCAGCGCCAATGGCGGGTAATGGGTTAATCGTGACTGCTCAAGGGCAGTGCCTGATTAACTAATCAGGCACTACCCGTGAGTTATACGCATCATAGTTGATCCATTTGTGGAACCGTGTGTTGCAAAGAATGCACAGCAGATTTAAAAGGTGAATTTGTTTTGTTGTGTAAAAATGACTGAACGGGCAATTGATCATACTCACAGGCTCACAACTCATGCCTGCATTCTGCCCTAAGAGGGCAAAAGACTGTAAGTTCATTTTAGTGAAAATCTAGATTTTCACTGTAATACAATGAACATTTTGCTTTACACAAAAATAGACTTACTGTCGTTTGTCAAACATGGCAGCCTTCATTTCCAACATCATGGATCCTCATGAGCCAAGATACAGGGGCGCTTGAAGATCAACGCATCTTCTTGACTTTGGGGCTTCTTTGACATCACTACATCAACAACAACAATAAAATAAAAAAATAAAAAAAATGAGGGGTGCGGGGGTGAGGGTGGGGTGGGGGGATGAGAGAGAGAGAGAGAGAGAGAGAGAGAGAGAGAGAGAGAGAGAGAGAGAGAGAGAGAGAGAGAGAGAGAGAGAGAGAGAGAGAGAGAGACATTGCGAACTGTCTAGAACTACCATGGAAAACCTCTCTCTCTCTCTCTCTCTCTCTCTCTCTCTCTCTCTCTCTCTCTCTCTCTCTCTCTCTCTCTCTCTCTCTCTCTCTCTCAAGTCTGAAACGATACTTCTTCTCAATCTTGACATGTTCAGGAAGGGATGGTTCGCCAATACTGTACGGGCAGTCAATCAAAACTAATGCTGTCAGTCCCGGATCAATCCAACATTCACGGTAAACCAATGTTGATACACGGCACCATCCCGGAACCACGCAGATTAAATTAACCAATTCACTGAAAAGGAAATGTGAACATGAACCAACTCCAAGAGACGTAGATCCCCATGAGCCCCCGCAGTTACAGTTGCAGTCGCAGAGGAGGATCCATGTTTCTTGCTAACACTAGCTTGTATCCACGTTCCTTGGGCAGCTGGGGCTGTGTGGCTTTAACACGTTAATAACAATTTTAGAAATAGGGGCCTACAATCTTCGACCACTGGCAGTGAAGGGTTAGTTTTCTGCTGCTTGTATGGCGTTATACACACAGTCAATCTATAACCCAGTTGTAAATGCTGTACTTCTTGATAACAGTAGATGTATTATTATAGTGTGTACACAAGTGAGTGAAAATACAGTAAATCTTATTCTGATTCTGTTTCAATAACACAAACAAAGCAATATGTGATGTTCCTTACTGTACCAAACAACTATTAGCACTAAAAGCACTGAATATCACTTTTACATCACTTTTATCCCGCCATCAGCGAGTTTTCCTTCGATCTTTACACATGTATTTTCTCTGGGCAAATACGTAAATAATTAACTCGTAATAACCAGAACATTACTGTATGATTATCTTTTCAGTACCGCGTAGAACTGCTGGCTACCCACGAACCCTCAAGGCCGTGCGTCCCAGCAAAGGTCAACGTTGTAACAAGCGCGCGATTCAAACCGGGTAATAATAAGATTGCACTCAATCTGTGATTCTATCTGTGATGGGAATTCGGGCATGACCATCATCGGCTTCTTGTCATTGTGGGGTGAAGGGATAAGGAGGCAGGGGGGGGGGGGAGGGGGGAGGGGGGGGGGGGCTAGAAGTGGAGGAGAGGAGAAGATGTGCATGGTTGAGTTCAACGTGTTAAAAATTTTAACAAAACAAATGTATTAAACAGAAAGCACGCAGATATGGCCACGTTGGCCGGATGGGGTGGGTGGGTGGTGGATGGTGGGGCACTGTTAGAAGGCAAACAGTATGGGATGGGAGTTACGACTGTGGGGAAGTGAGAATATGTGCATCATTAGGTTTAACCTTTTTAGCCCCAATGTCCAATTTCTCAAATTTCGGAGGTGTTGCCTAATGACTATGCCGTACCAGTTGCAGGAGATGGATTGACCATGATAATTCAATGGTAGTGCCAGATTAGCTAAGCTGATCTGGCACTACCCTTGAATTATCATGTCATGGTACATCCATCTCCTGCTGTTGGGATTCGGGGCTAAATGGGTTAACCTTTTTTGACAAAAGGTGAATTAAACAACAGCATACAAACAGAAAAACACAGAGTTAAGAGTCGCTCCGTGAACCAAAGAACCACATAAACAAGAGGTATTAGCCAGCCTATAAAATGAGCTGTCACCACCTCACTTTCTCCCCCCCCCCCCCCCCCCCACACACACACACTCTTGCTCCCTGGGGAAGAGGTGGGGAGTGGGGTGGGACCGCAGACAAGGACGGAAGGGCAAAAAACAAAACGCGCCCGAGGGTCGGAGGGATGCAGCAAGGACACAATACGCAAACACCATGTCCCCTCTGCCTTGCCTGTCCGCGGACAACCGATCACATAACATGGGCATAAAGTAACCAACCGCGGGAGATGGATCGATCCTGACAGCTCAAGGGCAGAACCTGCTTGGCTTACTGCTTTTCCTGTCCAGTTAGTTGTTGGGGTTTAACGCTGAGCAAGATGCTAGAGCAATCTTACAGATAATGCCTATCCACGGGTAACCGACAACAACTTGGGCATATAAAAGTAACACCCGCGGGAGATGGGTCGATCGTGACAGTTCAAGGGTAGAGCCAGATCAGCTTGGCGCCTGGAGGCGCCAAGCTAATCTGGCCTTACCCTTGAACCATCACAATCGATTCGTCTCCCGGCGCGGCTGGTTCTGTCACTGAAAACAATAATATGAACATTCTGAGAACCGACCGAGTGACAAATGGTAAAGAAGAAAGGCCTTTGAGGGGCACTAGTGCAGACAACGGCTCATTTCCTCTTCTCATAGCTGGAAACAATGGCTTTGATGTCCCGGTAATTTTTTTTAAACAACCTCTTCCTGGCCTCCTCCTCCACCACCACACACCTGCCACCACCATCACCAGCAACAACAAGAGCTACTCAAGTGCTAAGTTCATCAGACACTGCTCTCGATCTGTTATAACAACAATTCGAACATTTGTAGTTTATAGTGTTGAGTTATTGAGTGTGATGACTAGTACTCTTTTTTTTCTCTCTTCGCTATTATCTCCTGTGATTATGGCAAAAGGCTGCAGGTGCGAAGCTCATAATGCACTGCCCATCAGCTATCAGGATCGGAAAACATTTCCAGCATAAGTAGTAGTCGGCAATGTAAAGTTATTTAACCCTTTTAGCCCCAAGGTCCCATTTCTCAAATTTTGGAGGTGTTGCCTAACGACTTTGTACCAGTTGCAGGGAATGGACTGACCATGATAATTCAAGGGTAGTGCCAAATTAGCTTGGCGCCTTCAGGCGCCAAGCTAATCTGGCACTACCCTTGAATTATCATGGTCAATCAATCTCCTGCTGTTGGGATTCGGAGCTTAATGGGTGGTTAAGGAGTTGGATGGATCTCTCTCATTTGTTTTTATTCTCGTTATCCTTAACCTCTTCACTGCCTGTGGACCCCAGCTGTCTTTGTGATATCTTTGTTCATTCAACCAAAGATCCTACATAGATCTATATAGGATATACTATACAGGATCTTTGATTCAACGAAAAAGAGTCCCAGCCATCCAAGGAGCATGGATTCAAAGTAATGTCAGCAAGAAGCATAGATCCCCCGCAGTTGTAGGTCTCTTACATTTGGCTCGATTTCACTTTTCCTCGTGAGTGTAGGGGTTCAATCCTGATGTAAGAGCCCTCCTGCACTACAACTACTTCAGGCGACAAGCTCGTCCAGCGATACCCTTCAGCATTCACAGTCGAGCCGTCTTGGAACCTGCGGTGGAAGCTTTCTAGTGCAGACGAGGCTCTGTTATTTGTTCCCATTATGTCCCGTGATTATTGCCTTCCGTTATGGGTGCTTACGACACGCCGGCCTAATTTACCGAAGCAATAACAACGGCTTGGTCGATTTATGACTGTAGTTAGCGATGCACGCGTAATGTATTGCCTCACGTCCGGCCGTAGTTTATTTGAAACACATGCACAGGATGAAACAAAACTGATTTGATATTAGGTTTCGCCCAACTGCAAACTAGTGTAAGCAGACACTGCCAATCGATTTCACACAAACGTGAGACATTCTTTGTAACCAGCTTTGCGACACCGTGACTATTGTTACAAGGCCCGCGAGCATTCCCGTGAGTTTTTACGTGCTTTGAAACAAACAGGACGAAATGAGAAGTAGGTCATAATTGCGCGTCTTTGGAAGGGACAAGTGGATCAAAAGCCCGGACACACATGCGATACAGCATGTTTGCCAATGCTTTTAACCCCGTAACTGCCAAAGCAAGGCGAACGTTAACTAGCTTCATGAGATATAAACCCTCTTCTAGTGAGCCCTCGCAGTCGCGGGGGCTCATGAGGACTTATGTCTCTTGTTATATTCATAGGTTCTTTAAGGCTAGTTTTGAATCATTTACATCTGAGTTTTTCACGCGAATGTTGGTCAGTGTGGTGTGGTTTCAGACGCCAAATTCATAATCCATTTACATCTGTGTTTTTCACGAGAATGTTGGTCAGTGTGGAGTGGTTTCAGACGCCAAATTCATAATATAACAAGAGACATAAATAATCACTTGCAGCGAAGGGGTTAACCGTTTTCATAAAAAAAATGAGCAATTCTGACCTGCATCTGATTTCGGAAATCTTACTGTCACGAAGCTGGTGGAGGGTGTTTCGGGAGTCATCACATGCGCTGTGACAAATTTGTCACATATTTAGTGGAGGCTACACGACCTTTGTGGCAAAGTCTGATCATTGTCACAATGCTCGTACAGAAGCTACAAACGTTGTTGCAATCAAACATAGTTGTCACAAAGCAGTGAAGTATCCATCCATCCACAAGCACTGTAATCATTGTTACCTCATCACAAAGCACGCCACAACAGACATTTTGGTTCTGGAAATAAAAGAACACTAAAAGCGAGCGAGTGACAAGGGAACTGCATTCAAAGACATCAAATCACGCGCAGTATACATTATTCAAACAAGGAATTATCCCGTTCGATTAGCAAAGTCAATATCATCTTTCGCACATTTAAAACTCGGTGATCTCCTCGGACTGGCTGGCGGTAAAGTGTTTCGCTCTTGTCCGTAAGGTCGCGGATTTGAATCCAAAATTCGTCAAAATTTGTTTAGACCCTATTCGGTGTACCGTCTTTGTAATCACCTTCGTGGTGGGCAAAAACGTTAGGCCATAAACGTTTCACGTTTTCCTCCGACTGAGGAACGCATGTTAACCCTTTGGGTGGCGGTAGCGGTTTTAGTCGCAATGATTCCTACAGGAATCATCGCGACTAAAACCGCTACCGATACCCAAAGGATTAATAAGACTTAGCAAGAGGCAGTGGGCCTATCTGGTACAAGCCTGCAGGGGTTCTCGAATCAAGAGTTTTATTTCTCTTCCAGATGCGCGTAGTAGTACAGTCAGTGCAATCTTTATTAAAATACTAAGCAGCCGATAACTATCAGAGAAACCAGACGTAAAAAGACCACGAAAGAGGTCTCTTGCTGTATGCCTCTTGCAGACAGATGCGCTCGTTGCATAAATGTCAGAAAATGAAGATAGATTGATTGATTGATTGATTGTACATTGCTTAACGTCCCGACAGCAACAAGGCTTTCTCAGGACGTGCCTGCACTGCTTGTGAAAAAAATAAATAAACAGAACACTGAATGTATGTCGCCAGCCGGTCAAATACGTTAAATAAACCTAACACATGGGGCCTAAATAACAGAAAATGAAGAACTGCACTTATAATTTATTTCACTTTTTTTAACGAGAACGATTAAGGAATGGTTCGACTATGACAGCTCCAGCGTAAAACCTGATTTAGAGTAGCACCTAAATAATATACAGTAGAACCTGTTTTGAGCAACCATTCTTGTTGCATGGAAAAAAGACAGCGCTCTCTTCAAGTAAGTTTTGAAGGACAAAAGTGTCACCTGTCAATAAAGACCAGCAAATAGCTGGCTAAAGCGACCTAAATGGTTTTTAATTACAGGTGGTCTTTCATAAGGGCGGTCGCTCAAATCAGGTTCCACTGTACCATGAACCATCTTCTTCAAGTTCAACTCGTTCGTAGTGCGTAATAGGAACCTCTAAAATGGAAACTCCTGCAGTATACGGGATATTTGCAAGCAAAGCGACTGCAATAATGCCAATCCAAAGTGATCCATTTCTTTGCGTGCTGATCTGTGATGTTGGACCTTACGGCCTGCGGCCGTAAGGTACAACATCACAGATCAGCACGGATATTATCGTTCATTTGTTTGCAAAGTAAATGTTAATAGAAAAGAAAGAAATGGTGCATCAATGAATGTGACCGATTCTATTTTTGCACTGTGGAACACAAAGACAAATAATGGAAGCGAAAAACAAAGTAAGATATATGCTGATATAGCCAAATCTGCTCTAACAGCCGCCTTTTATTTTGTGGTACTTGTTTTTAGCAGCTATCCAAAAAATATACATGCACACATTTGTATTACAGGTTCTTTATAAAACGGTCACCCGTCTACAGCGGCCGTATCTGAACTGCCCTGTCCCTTTGGTGAATTTTATGAGACGGTTTGACTGTAGTCGCTCATCCAGCCCTCTCCCTATATTAAACCTTTTACTTTGATTGATTGATTGTACATTGCTTAACGTCCCGACAGCAACAAGGCTTTCTCAGGACGTGCCTGCACTGCTTGTGGAAAAAAAAAACTAAACAGAACATTGAATGTATGTCGCCAGCCGGTCAAATACATTAAATAAACCTAACACATGGGGCCCAAATAAAGCTAAGACCATTTAGCAACACACATCCAATATCAAGAGCTACAGGCAGTGCAGACAGTAGGGAGAGTTTTAAAAAGGCAAATACAGGTGAATGGACAAAGGGTAGACAGAAACACATGCCCCAGAATAGAGAGAAAAACCCACCCTGTGGGGCTGACCAGGGTGACCCTGGGAACTAAAAAATACCTAACCCCACCCCAGTCCCCCAGGGCAGACCCGGGTGGGGTAAACCTTTTACTCCCAAGGTCACATTTCTCATATTTTGGAGGTGTTGCCTAATGACTATGGGTACCAGTTGCAGGAGATGGATTTACCATGATAATTCAAGGGTAGTGCCTGAAGGCGCCAAGCTAATCTGACACTACCCTTGAATTATCATGGTCAATCCATCTCCTGCTGTAGGGACTCAGGGGTAAATGGGTTAATGATAAGTGACACTATTTGCCCTTCAAGACTTCTCTTGAGAGAGCACGCGTCCGACCGCTAACCTGTTTGTTTTTTGCAAAATACAGTGGTTGCTAAAAGCAAGTTGTCGTTGGTTCAATAATAATACTAATAATAATAATACAATAATAATAGTAAATCAATACAGTGTAACCGAAACCGCAATAGCGACATCCAAATCCATACAATAACATGAAAAACAACTCCGGTCAATCCTGTGACAAACATCTTTTTTGAAGCTATTTAGGCAAGGCACGCAACCAAAGAATTGGAGGCAATAAATCAAAGTAATATCAGCAATATGAAAATATCGCTACCTCTCTCACTTCAAATGCCAAATACTGTACACTGCTGAGCTACAATTACACAATGCACTATAGTTTAAAGACTAAAAGACATTGCCTAATCTGTTTGGGCTTTTTTCTTCTTTTTTTTTTTTTTGGGGGGGGGGGGAATGGTGGGGGTGGCAAGGCGCCCAGCAAATCAGGCACTACCCATGAGCACTCAAAACTGATCAATCTCAGAGACTAATAATGAAAACGCGTAGCGACAGGCAAATCTAGCACTGTCCTAGCGTGAACAAGGTCTAACCTCCTGTCGAGATTAGTAATATAAGGAAAAATGCTGATATGATATTAACCCTGTGGCTGTCGGTAGCTGCCATCACATCGACTGAAGGCGCTACCGATACTCAAAGGGTTTAATAAACTGCCAATTTTTCGACTTTTAAACCCAAAATGTTTTCAGCAAATTATCAACATGATGCATGGACACTCATCAAGCTAAGCCACACAAATCATGCACAACCCTGGAGCGACTGCGCTTTATCCATCTCTCGACGATTAACCCATTTAGCCCCGAGTCCCTGCAGCAGGAAATGGATTGAACATGATAATTCAAGGGTAGTGCCAGATTAGCTTGGCGCCTTCAGGCGCCAAGCTAATCTAGCACTACCCTTGAATTATCATGGTCAATCCCGATAGTCGTCAGGCAACACCTCCAAAAATTGAGAAATGGGACCTTGGGGCTAAAAGGGTTAATGTCACAAAAAGCTCATAAAATGTAGATTTTTCGGCAGTGAAACCGAAAAGGCTTTCAGCAAAGTATCAACATGATGCACAGCCTCTCATCAAACGTAAATCAACCCCTTTCATCGGAGAATCAATCGTAAAAACCCATTTTGCCCATCAGAGCGTAAAAAAGATGAGGAAATGCCGCTGTTCTGACATGAATATGATCTGTTTTGTTTTTTTTTTTTTTTTTTTTTTTTTTTGGCTAAGCCAGATAAACGATGCTCTGTGAGTCATCAGTGCAACACTGCCTCTCAATGGAAGCAGACTGGCATGTGTTGAGCGCTTAGCTGCACGGTCTCGTGAGTTCACTCAGTAACGGCGTGCCGCATACGGATACGCGGCAAATAAAAGTTAGCGTTCACGACCTGTCGTATTTACATATATGTGGCAAATGAAGTCAGCGTTTGTTACCGACGTGTCGCCTGCTTCATGCATGAATCCTACCTTCAGCCGCTATTCGTTTATGTATTAACCCATTTAGCCCCGGGACCCTGCAGCAGGAGATGGGTTGAAAATGATAATTTAAGGGTAGTGCCAGATGAGCTTAGCGCCTTCAGGCGCCAAGCTCATCTGGCACTACCATTCAAATTATCACGATCAATCCATCTCCTACAACTGGTACATTAGTAATTAGGCAACATCTCCAAAATATCAGAAATGGAACCTTGGGGCTAAAAGGGTTCACTCTCTCTATATATAACAGCCGAGGAAGTGTCGCACAGTGCTGCTGGCGGTAGCGTCCTTCTGCAGCCATTGATGTGACGCATCTTGAATGAGTTAACCATACTAGAAATTAAAAAGTGCTTGGGGAGCTGGGTGGCTCGGTGGTAAAAGCGTTTGCCTCCAGACCAGAAGGTCCCGGGTTCGAATCCAGCTTGGGTCAAAATTTGTTCTGACCCTTTTTCGTTGTCCCCGTCTTTGAAATCACCCTCGTGGTGGACAAAAGACGTTAAGCCCTAAACATTTAAAAAGTGCTTGGGTGGAAAAGCTCGATAGGTTAGTTCTGGGCATGGGGAAGACAAAGAGATCTGTCCAGGCAACAACATTAATCTATTTAGTCCCGAGTCCCTACAGCAGGAAATTGATTGACCATGATAAATCAAGGGTAGTGCCAGATTAGCTTGGCGCCTAAAGGCGCCAAGCTAATCTGGCACTACCCTTGAATTATCATGGTCAATCCATCCCCTGTAACTGGTACATAGTCGTTAGGCAACACCTCCAAAATTTGAGAAATGGGCCCTTAGGGCTAAAATTGTACAGATCAGTGTAAAGATCAGTGTAATGTGTTTAATATCGTCTGTTTGCAAGAGGGAACAGAAGAAATAATTATTACACATTGATACACATCATGAAATGATCAATGCACAGTTCCAAATAGCTCCTGCAAAGCGGCCAACAGTCGTGCGCCGGAGTCATGTATCACTGACAGAGAACTAATCAAAGAGAATCCTGCTATCACTTGGGCCAATTTTCCTTGATTAACTAATGGTGCACTGCAGCCATAAACGTTCCTCGCGGGCCATTAGGTACACGAGTAATACAACACATTACACGAACCCCCTTCCAAGCTCAGCAAAAGAGACACAGACCCTCATGAACTCCATCTGTAAGAGACGTACAGTAACGCCTGTTTTGAGCTACCACCAAGAAAAAAGTGGTCATAAAGACAGGTGCTTTCTCATAAGACGTTTTGAAAAGCAAAAAGTTTCATCTGTCAAGTGTCATTACAGGGCCATCATTTAGGAGACTACAGCCGCCTAAGTGATGGTCTCTAATGTCATGTGGTTACCAAGGGTGGTCGTTAAATACTGGTGTACAATGAACCCCACGATTGACACATGAACCCCCCGACCATCAGCGAAAGAGAAACTGAACTTTAAATATAAGCTTTGCCAATATAGGAGGCTGATGTTTAATAAAGCCCACCCCCACCCCAGCTTCAAAAGCAAGAATGAAGGGGCCAGTTGCATGAGTGAGCTTAGTCCTGCGCCAGCCACTAAGCAAGGTGCTCCGCTATAGCGGAGCACCTTGCTTAGCGGCTAGCGCAGGACAACGCTCACTCATGCAACTGATCCCAGAACCTCATCATAAGCTCCTTTGATCTGCAAGAGGTTGGTGCTTATGAGCATCCCAACCCCCTTCCCCTACAAATGCAAGGCATAGCACTTCCGGACCTACAATCTACACTAAAAGCCACAGATCATCATGAGTATGGCCATAGATCTACATGAGGTACAGATATTGCACGCCTTTAAACGAACACCAGGCTGCAGAATCATGCCTCATGCAAACGACCAGGTTCCGGGGGATCTATACACAAACACCGGCCGCGACTCTAAGAATTCACGAAAAAGGCACCACGTGTTCCCCCAATCACAGGGAATTATCAGAGGAAAATCACACGAGAAAAGAAGTGGACAGGACGACGCCGATCAAATCAGACTGTAATGGATGTGAGACTGGCTGACCTGTCATCATCTTCACCACAAACCGAAGGTGACGAAAGCCCTGGTATACAATGCGTATTCATAACCTACCACGAGAAATAATAATAATAATAATGACTATTTACATAGCGCTTAATCTTACTCAAATCACTCAGCGCTGGACAAACACTGAAACAGTCACGGTTTGATCCCGCCTTGACCCCGTCCGTATGGGTGCCATAAGGATGGGGCCAAGGGTTCTAACTGGATGCCATAAAGGACGGGGTCAAGGGTTCTAACTGGATGCCATAAAGACGGGGTCAAGGGATCTGCTGTTTGTTTGTCCAGCGATGATAGATTTCCCTTGGTACATGAACTGCATCAACTTCACCAGACCACGCCACCTCCATTAATGGAAGTGGCGAACGAAAATCGAGACAAAATACGGAACAAAAAACTTCTATGATAGCGACGGATAGTGTTAAACAGCCTGGCCACTCAGCAATGGTTCATCGGGCCGACATTAACCTTTGCTGGCCAAAGTAGACCCGATTATGTTGAGCTCCCTGTGATATTGGCTGTCCGGGGTCCTGTTGGTTCAAGACGTCACACCTTTATCCAAGGGGAATGAACTACTGCAAACTTCGCTTATAACAAGGACTTTAATTATAATTTTTCTTTCTTTTTCTTTTCTTTTTGGGCGGGGGGTGGGTCCTCTCTAAGCCCGTTTTAATTCTAAATTACTTCACTTGTAATAAACTTCGGCTAAAACACACTTGAGTCCGCTCGTGTTTCAATACTGGCACACAGTATTTTGTCACTGTGTCTTTTACCCATATGTTTCTCCAGCGGAGGTCGCTAACGGTTTAGCCTAAGACTTCGCAATGACCCGACGCAGAATTAATTAGACATTATCTGGCGCGCTGCCACTACAAAAGAGTTTCCGATTTCTGTGATTTGAAACCCATCTATTTGTGGAGCTTTGAAGTCCCTCTCGATGTAATGGCTGATAATCTTTTCCTAAAAGACCAACAAAAAAACAAAAACAAAAAAATTGAAAGTCGATGTCCTGAACTAATGTATTCAATCTTGTGGAAAATTAAACGAAATTACAAAACTCTTTGAAAAGAAAACGATATAAAATAATGTCAATATTTTATATCGCTTTCATTTGAATAGTTCGTAACGAAAAGAAAATGAAATAAAGTACTGTCAATATTTTATACCGTTTTCCCTTGAAAGAGTTTGTAGTAATTTTGTTGTATTTTTGCTAATTAAAATATAACTTTTTTTTAAACCAAAACAAAAATGAATGGAACTACCTTGAATCAATGTGCCTAACTCTTTCTGCCCGCGACACACCACAGCAAGATATGGCTCGACCATGATAGTACAAGGGTGGTGGCAGAATAGCTTGGCGCCTATAGGCTATTCTGAAACCACCCTTGAACTATCATGGTCGATCTGTCTCCTGAATTGTAATGCAGTCCTCAGAGGATAACTTCAAAATGTGAGTATTTCGTACCTGGGGCACAACGAGTTAAACGTTTGTGAGAAATTACAAACACAAGTTCAAAAGGGATAAAACTGAAAGCTAATTAACTTCCAGAACGTCAGCTGATCATGGAAAAAAAAACACCTAAACAACAATGTTCTATATTTTCTGTATGTCTATTGGCATGGAAAGACTAACATTTCAAGGCATCGTATAAATTTAATAGCCGAGTAAAAAATTGACTGGGCAGTCTTTTCCATTTTATTCCAAGTTGCTTACAATGACACGGAAATGACACAAACGCAACTGTTAAAAGAGGAAATGCATCAAAAGAAAGCAAATGTCTCATACCCTTTCCAGCGCAATTTCTCAACAAATCACGACATAAACAATCGGTCCATTTGAAAACTTTTGATAGAAATGCACGAGAAAACGGTGTTCTTTTCCTAGGAAAACGGCGTAATGTTAATGAAAGCCCTAAAGTTGAACATTTACAGACAATTTATGGCCGAGGTAAACTTTCTCTTGAAAATACACTCTGTGTTCGAACTTGACTAATCTAAACGAGTCAAATGCGGGGACGCATGAAGTTCAACGCCTCTTTCAGACAATTTGCACCTATGCTTCTCAGTATAAGGGTATCATAATCCACGGTAAAGCTATGGTGTCATCAGGGGCAAAACGTAACTAATTCATCGCTTTAAATCTTTGTGTTGATTCAAGAAACGTGAACATGCATGCAACAAGAATAAAAGAAATAATAAATAAATAAAACAAACTCAAAACAAAACCAACATAAAAAACGCTAATTGGTTACATTTGCAAAATAAATGGTACCAGAGTTCAGAACTGTCTAAAATGTGTTTTTGATAACTGGATTAGACTCCCATTTTATGGTTGTCTGACCAGAATCTCTTGTTGACATTCAGCCTAGAATAGTAATAAGCTTATGAATACTTAAACAGTAGTAGAGACTAACTCATTTTCTGTCTCTGCTCCCATTCCTGCTCAGTCTTTCTTGCTGCTCTTAACCGGTTGACTGCCGAGAAAACTGGAAGTTGACACCACCCAACTGCAAGAGGCATAGATCCTCATGAGACCCCGCAGTTGCTGGGACTCATGAGGATCTATGCCTCTTGCTAAAACCAATTTGTATCCATGTTTGACGGCAGGGAAACACTAAATTTGAAATTACAAAGATTTCTAAAATACAACCGGTGTCTAATGGCAGTGAAGGTGTTCGATCTACATTTTCACATTCAGCGCCATCTGCTTTAAATTGGTTAACCATAACAGCTCTAAGGCAATGCCTGGACAGTACAGGCGCCAAGCTTTCAGCCACTACCTGCAATCCCCGCCACTACACTCCAGCAATGATGTTCTGTCCGCATTCCCATCATCTCGTATGTTGTGAGCGAAACTCAAAGCTAACCCTTTAACTGACCAATCGTGGATGCCTCAAGGCGCCAAGCTCATCTGGCACTAACCTTCGAATTATCATGATCAATCCATCACCTACAACTGGTACATAGTCTTTTAGGCAACACCTCCAATAATTGAGAAAGGGGACCCTGGGGCTAAAAGCTAAAAGTTTTTTTTTTTTTTTTTTTTTTTTTTTTAAAAGTAGTTCTGTTCTGGTAAGATTGATTGACTGATTGTACATTGCTTAACGTCCCGACAGCAACAAGGCTTTCTCAGGACGTGCCTGCACTGCTTGTGAAAAAAACCAACTAAACAGAACATTGAATGTATGTCGCCAGCCGGTCAAATACATTAAATAAACCTAACACATGGGGCCTAAATAAAGCTAAAACCATTTAGCAACACACATCCAATATCAAGAGCTACAGGCAGTGCAGACAGTAGGGAGAGTTTTAAAAAGGCAAATACAGGTGAATGGACAAAGGGTAGACAGAAACACATGCCCCAGAATAGAGAGAAAAACCCACCCTGTGGGGCTGACCAGGCTGGGAACTAAAAAATACCTAACCCCACCCAAGTCCCCCAGGGCAGACCCGGGTGGGGTTGTTCTGGTAAGAAGTTCTAGCCTAAAGGTTTGGTCTAAATAAGTGAAGTTTAACCTCATGTTCATGAAACCATCGGCTCAGTTTAACCACTTCACTGCCAGTGGATGCGGATTGAGTTTTTGTAAATCGTTGAAATTCAGCGTCAAAGACAGGGTCAAATGGACAGCAAGAGGCAGCAATGGACGTCAAATGGACAGCAAGAGGCATAGAATCTCACGAGCCCCCGTTGTTGCGGAGGCTCATGAGGATCTACGCCTCTTGCAGTTGGGTAGTGTTTCATTGTTCTCCCAGTGAACGGGTTAAATAAGGAATTCTATCTGACTGTTCATACAGTAGGCTAGAACTTCTTATTTAGACCAAGCTGACGTTTCAAGTCCACCTTCACGCGGTGAGGTGAGCTAATTCTGGCTCTGGTGATGAAAGGCCCAAGCCCTTGTATGTGCCACACAAAAGAGGGGAATTTGGTAATTATGGCTCTCTGAACAATTACCTTCGAAAGCATTCTATTCAAGCTTCCACATGCTTTGATTGGGGAGCCCCCATCAACCACCTGTCAACATGGCCGCCAATACTTCAAACGAGCCACAGGATTATTTTATTTTAGAACTGTACAAACATGTTTTTGGAAAATCGTTGGCAGAGCGCGAGCATTTTCTAGGGGAGTGAGCAAGGTTGGAAGAAAGTGGGGGTGTGCGCGAGAGTGGAGTGGATTATGATCAATATTTACACTAAAATATTAACGTGAAATTAAAGGGTTAACAAATTGTATTTAAATATAAATATAAAATATAAATTTAATAATTAAAATCTAAATCAAAAGCTAAACCAAATATTATGAAATGACCATTGCAGAGGTTTTTGAAAATAATACAAATTCATAAAGGAACAAACTTAATCAAAACTAAACTAGGGACATAATTTATAAAACAATTGTTGCAGAAAATTATTAAACTGTATCACTGTCAATAAAAGTGCCAAAAACGCTTTCAATTTTTTTCTGTACATGTGCCTAACTCTGGTGTTTTATTTTTGAGCATCAATGCTTCGAGGAAACACGCAAGTAGTCATGAGGAAACACCCATGTAGTCATCTACTCAGCTTTAATCAATACCGCTCTACGTGTGACGGTCTATGATTTTGGACCTTACGTCCGAAAGCCGTATGGTCTAAAACCACAGACCAGCACACACATGTATATATGATAAAGTGTGCGCACAGTGTAATTAACACTGCCGGCAGCAATAAAACCGTAAGTGCTCTCTCTCGGTAGCACTTTAAGGCAGGCCGGCACCGTAGTCGGATAATACTCCAACTCTAACAGTTAAAAGCCAGGTGCAGAACTGAAGGCTTCACAAAAAAATCAATAAGCGAAAACACTCCCCAGGAATCACTCGTCAAATACCTTCCATCTGCAAGATGCATAGACTTTCCTGAGTCCCTGCCGGATGCAGGGACTCATGAAATTCTATGCCTCTTGCTGGTACAGACCACACAGATGACAGAGGGACCTCGCTGGCAATCACGTCATCCATTGTGAACCAGAATCTCATCAAAACAGTTCCGCGTAGTCTTGAGGCACGGCTGAAACAGGTTCCTGTGAGCAGGGTACGCTGATTCTCAAGACTGATTGTTGTAACATTACAGGCACTCTCTTCCAGGCTAGCACAGTAGTTAACAATTAAACCCTTTCACAGCCAGTGGATGCAAATAGTGTTGCTGAAATCCCTTAATTCGATGCCAAAAAGCCACAAGAGAGTCCGAAATAGCTCAGGCGGTTAAGCGTCGGAGCAGGAGAGCGAAGGGAATCGCCGGGTCATGGGTTCGAATCCCCGTCCAGGCCCCGGTAGCTGGACTCGCAATCCAGGGGGAAAAGACGGGCCGGCTTGTTCAATAGCATGTCCGTTGAAAGGTCCTGGCAAATCAAAGTGGCACAGTTGGAGTACGCCTGAGTTGATCAGTGTTCAGGTCGTACTCGATAGGCAATAGATTTCCCTCTCCCCCATAACCCGCCCGTCAGGGCCGTCCATTATCACTTCGGTGCCGTGGACGTTAAACATCGAACTAACCAACCAGCCAACCAACCAACCAACCAACCAACCAAAAAGCCACAGCCCTCAAAGGTACATGGAAACAAATTGGGGGCTCATGAGAATCTATACCTCGTGCAGTTGGGCGGTGTTCAACTGTTCTTGGCAGTCAAGGGTGAACTTGATATTACTGAAAATGACTTGAAATAATGTCCACTTCATATAAGAATTAAATCTCATACTATGTAAGCAATGCTCAATTTATAACTAACTTCCACCATAGCCTGTTTAATCTGAAGATACATAGCCTGATTAATTTCAAGAGCTTTCTAATTCCTCATTAATGAGTAATTTGATGCTGCTCTTTATTCACAACAAGCAGTCAAGCAGCACTTAAACCAAAAGCTAAATTAAAAAAAACCAAACACAACATAATCTGTGTGATTTCTACTGCTTCTTACGACAATGTATGCCAGACCACAAAAGCAAGTATCAGGCTTCGTCAGAGGTGTAAATCTGAAATTTCCATTCTTTCACAATAAAGTCAGGAAAGATAAAAAAAAATTGGGGAGCTGGGTGGCTCGGTGGTAGATCGTGCGACTCTCGTCCTAAAGATCCCGGGTTTGAATCCAGCTGGGGTCAAAATTTGTTCAGACCATGTTCAGTGTCCCGTCTTTGAAATCACTGTTGTGGTAGATAAAAGACGTAAAAGTTTAACTTTGTAGGAAAGATAAATCACTAAATAAAACGTGGGTAATCTTGGGAGCAGCTATGTTATTTGTGGATAAGATGAAAGTATGCAGGTTTGGGGGGGGGGGGGGGGGGGGGGGGGATGAATGCATAACCCTTGGCAGGCCTCACAAAGTCCAAAACATGTTGAATGAGGGGAGGGGGGGGGGGGGAGGGATTATAAACACAGACAGTGAGAAGGGCTGATACAGCACACTCAAAATTGACATCTCTACTTCACTAAAAATTGCAGTATTCTTTGTCTCTACAATTGGTATTTTGGAATTTCTCAATTCTAATCAGTATGGTCTACCCAACGCTAATTTCCTCTCTGGTATTTGCCTTAAAAAACACTAATATATCAAGAAATACCCAATAACATGAACACTTATACTCTGTTTTCACATGGAGTCATTCATACACACTACAATACATGCATGCTCAAAGTGAGAAACGTGTTTATAAATTTGCATGCACCTACCAAGTACTATGACAGAAATTTCACGATAATCCAAACTTTCATAATACGTATTTATATGAAACTCTGATCCAAAATGTATTTCAAAGGAATCAATTATCACACTTCTTACAGTGAGCAAGGGGGGGGGGGGGGGGGGGAGGGCTGTGTAGCTCAGTTGGTAGAGCATTCAACTCTCGTCCGAAAGGTCATAGGTATGAACCCAGCTGGGGTAAAAATTTGTAAGACCTCTTTTCGGTGCCCCGTCTTTGAAATCACCTTCGTGGTGGACAAAAGATGCTTTTTTTAAGCCCTAAACGTTTAATTTTTTTTTTTTTTTTTACAGTGAGCAGCTTAGAGTACTCTAATAAAAACAAAATGGTAAGAGAGTGTTACTTTAACCTAAGCAGTGGTGATTCAAACAGCATTACCAAGTTGTTTAAATTGCAACAACTGATGGCGATTTAAACATGACGCCAAACTTATGAATATGCATGCACTATTAGTCACCATTTGCGATGTCCTAGAAAATGGAGGGGGAAGGGTGCGCAAAAGGTCATGTGGTCGACGTTGGTCGCTCTTGGCCCAAATACAGTGTGCAGCCAGTGCAGGTCAACAATATCTGACAACGGCCCAAGGACACTTTGTGCACTGGGGGAAGGGTGTTGACACAACATTACCGCTGGGGGCAGTTAACTCTCTCCTGTGATCAATAAAAGGGAAATGGACAATTCCATGTTCTGTGAAAACCTCTTTCAGCTCCAAGGCCATAGTGTGGATGGATCTACTTTGGGCTTTATTTTGTGGTAGAGCTTGATTAACCAGACACCCAGAGAGATGAAAAGCTCATGTTCATGCCAGTGCATGTGCTGCATTATTTTATTTATTATTTATAATTTTTATATGTTCTTATGTGTTTTACTGTCAAGGCCAATACAAAGACAAATGTCCATTGCATGGACTATAAAGCGTATCATATTGTACTGTACTGTATTGCATTGTATTCTACTGTATTATATTCTAAGTTTGCCCATAATGCTTCATTAGTGTTGGTGCAGCCTCATAACAAAAGCTTCAATTAGCAACTACCCTTGAAACTGAACTATCACAGTATCAGGGTCAAACCCTTTCCAGAGACTCCGATGTAATAATTAAATTAGTCCAAAACCAGACAATTCCCTGAACCTGAGGATGCAAATTTATACTTTTAAATAACATTCTCGGTACACATGCTGGTGCTGCAGAGGCTAACAAGATGTCTACATTTCTTACAGATGGACTGATGGCTTTAGATACATAAAAAAGTGAGAGACATTAGGTCCTTTACATGAAAGCCAAATCTGCACTCACATGCTTCGCTTGTAGAACTAGCAATAAACTGCTTTTTGAAGGTGGAAATCTTGCAGAATCTTGGGAGTGCTTGGAATGCATCCAGTTGTTAAACCACAATGAGCATCATTTGAATTGAAAAAGAGTTTAACCCTCTGGCTGTAAAAAACACTTTTTGTAAGGGTGATTCCTGCATAAATCACCTCAACCAAAAATGGCCACCAACAGCAAAAGATTGAGATATGCTTTGTTTTATGTATTAACCATTTCTACACCCTTGTAAAGCACCTAGAATTTTGCCATAAAACAATGTGATTGCGAGCAGGACTAATCTGACTCGTGGATCTGACAAGTGGATCTAAAACCTTCATAAATATAATTCAAATTTAGCACCTCAATAATGTAATTATAAATACTTTTAATAATCCAGTCCCAGTTGACGGATCTAAGGTATTATGTCATATGAGTGTTTACGACATAACTGTTTACGATATAACTTATATAAGGTAAATACCCTCCAATACCCTCCTCCTCCTCCCCCTGCTCCTCCCCATTATTCCCCCACCAACCCCACGCCATCCCCCTTCCCACACATACAGCCCCTTTCCTTCTGGCCTGTAATGAAAGACATTTATATTTTGAAATCTCTCATCAATTAAACCACTTAAACAACATTGCAACACTGCATGCATTTTCGCCACATCAATTCGCTTCATGTGTTAAAATTCCAGCACAGCAGACAATCAAATTTCATGTGAAATTTTTATTTTGTCGCAGATCTCTGTGCACGACTGTAGTACTTTAATACAGTCAGAAATAAGACTGCATTGTTAAGCACGTCATCCTCGAAGGCTGTGCTTCACTTCGACCAGGTGACTGACGGGTTGACCCTGTTGCATGACCCCCACGGACTCCAAAAACCATTGGTACATTGTAAGTCTAGATTTCAGAATAGGAAACTACACAGCAGCACCCTACGTGTATACAAGCGTTCTTTCTTCCTTGACTAATTATATTTTTTTTTATTTTTTTTTTTTTTATGAAGTTGACACGTAAAACAATGCCGTCACACGGATGTTGAGTTGACGGTGCACACGGACGGAGCATATGACATCGAGCATTCTTGGCAAAGAAAATAAGCTGCCCCGAAAACAACCCTAATATGGGAAATAAAGGAAAGGTTCTGAGAAATTTCACTGAAATTGCCTACCTGAAATGCCGATGCACTCCTCGAAACAGAAAGTAAAACTTTCCTCACACTGGCTGTATCACTTCTGTCACCATCCGCGTGTACTCGTCTCGGTTTTCCAAACACTACGAGGTGACGCGCTTCCGCCAGGTGTTCGTCCCCGGTGGCTCGGTCGCATAAGTTGTTTTCTCGGCGGCCCGCAGAATGAATTAGTTTAATATTACTCTTCATTTGCACTCAGTTCTGTCCATACAGCAGTAAAGATAAAGACACAGACAATAATGATTTTCATTCCATTCAAAAAGTAAACAGACCCCATCGATTTGTTTTTTCAGCAGCTCAGTGTACCAACTTGACTGACTGACTCGAACTTGAACCCGACGGATATCAAGGCGGCGACAACGTGAAGCCTGAGATGCAAGGGAGGCGAACACAACTCTTTCTCGACAATGGTTCTACATATGTTATTTCCCCTCTTAATGCTTCGTGGACCGGCACTAATGGTGATTGACCGACCGGCGAATGACTGATGAATGAATGAATGAATGAAAAGGTCGTTAAATGCGTTACTAATATTGATTTCAACCCTGTATTATATCTAGATCAGTCAAGTACAACACATAAATAACGTGACAGAACCAGTTGCAGGATTAGAGGTTTCGCTCCAGCCGGCTCAGTGTAACGCGACTTTATACTGAACCATACTGTTCAAGTCCATGGCTGTTCAAGCTGCAAGGCCCAAAATCACAGACCAGCACATTAGGTCAGTGACAAACAAACACCGTCACCGAGGACTATGCCGGATGACATAAACTCAAAATCGTTAATGATGGTGTGGATGGGGCCGGTGTGTGTGTGTGTGTGTGTGTGTGTGGGGGGGGGGGGGGTGGGTGGGGGTGGGTGGGGGGATGGCGTGATACCCCAGTGCGCAAAACGTTATCGGGCTGAAGTAGGCCCGATCACTTTTTGTGCACTAGGTCTTGAAAGACGAAAAATGCATATTATATACGTTTTTCTTATACCAAAGCCGGGAAAAAATAGTTGCGTTGGGATGGAGTCTTCCTGTGTAGGTCAGTGGTGCCCGGTGTTCTGGGAGAGGAGAAACCTTTCACACAGTGTCGCGAGAAATGCACACCTCCTTCTTGGAAAGTGTGCCACACTTGCAATATCAAAATCGATTGGGGTGGGGTGGGCGGCGGGTGGTTGGGTGGTGTCATGGGTGGGGTGGGCGGGGGTGGGGGTGGGGTGGGAAGTATCACGTGAAAAACAAAGCAAAAATATACTGCAGTTATACAGTGGCACTGAAAAGAAAACGCTGAACAGCTGAAGGGTTTGTAAAGTTGTCTCCATAAATCATAGTCAGTGTAATAAAACAACATTCACTCAAACTGACGACTGAGCCTCCCATCTACACTGACGCGCGCGCGCGCACGCACGCACGCACGCACGCACGCACACACACACACACACACACACACACACACACACACACACAAACACACACGCACGCACGCCGCCACACAGGCACACACACACATCTCCATCCAAGCTGTCAACCGTCACTACCACCATCGCCAGCCACTGCCGACTACTGACTCAGTACCACCACCGCCAATAACAGTACAACACCCACCTGTCCAAATAGTGCGGCATATCCACTTTCCATTCCACCTGGCCACCTGGGTAGCATGGTTCAAAAATCAATGTCAGATGGTGATCCGACAAGGCACGACGGCAAAATGATAACACGGTACGATGTTGTACGGATTTTGCAGGAGTTTGCCGTGCGGCGGCAAAGGCGTCCGTTGCATATACAGTCAAGTTTCGTCCGACAGTGCGAAACGGGCCTTTGCGTGGCCGCCGTACAGAAGAATCGAGAATAACCGCCGTGTTATCTTGTTGAACTTGATTCCACTATACAAATATACGATTTCTTCGGCGCGTGAAACCATACAGTATGATGCGAAGAAACTGCGATAAGGTACAGAGTGAGTAACGAAACTGTAACGTTGAATCGGCATCAACGTCCGCGTAACGAATGTCTATAGTTTACAGTTCAGAAAACTTCAAGTCAGTGGTGCCCCGACGGCTTATGCACACATATTTATACAGCAACTTATTTTGCAAGTTATGGCGAATTTATAAGATCTGTGTGTAAATGAAGTGTGCGGCGGTTTCATGAAATAGGCTTTGCGGTACAACGAACGTCTGCAACAGGTGGCTTTTCACAGTTTCATAAACTAAAGTGAAATCGGCAAGGCAGGGACCTTTCAGTTAAAGCCGTTATCTGATTCACGTATTCTCTAAGAATGTGGTCAGTTAGACTGTGGGAAATGCTCGGGACAAATCCAGCAAAACAATTTAGCGCATTGATGCGCCAAGCTAATCAGGCACTACCCTTGAGCCGATAGAGTCGAACCATTTACCACAGCTGATACTGGAATCGAAATCGGTCGTAAATGAGTACACGAACACGACCACACACATGTTTAAACAATGTACGGTGTTTTCATTCAATTTTATAGCCTGTGTTTAATGTGTGTTCGCGTTGAAATGGCACTGATAGCATATCGGAGATGAGACAAATCTGCATTTTCAGGATACATACATACATACATTACACATGTATACACACGTACGAAGGCGGGATCTAGATATGGTGCGGTGTGCTATCACCTGTTCGTTTCTCACGTTCTGACGCCGGAGCCGTAACCCACCTAAATGGCACTTAAACATTAAAGTATCGCTGAAGGTATTGCAAAGAAAAAAAAAATGTTCCAGAAAGATAATGCCGCAGCAAGGCCAAACGGTATAGATGAAAGAAAATAATAATTAAAAAAAAATAATAATAAAAAACACACGCTTAGTAAAGGAGAAGCACAATACGGTTCATGTTATTAAATGTCGGGTTTTAACATACACTTTCCTTTTTTCTTTTTTCGTTTTTTTTTCTTTCTTGTGTGTGTGTGTGTGTGTGTGTGTGTGTGTGTGTGTGTGTGTGTGTGTGTGTGTGTGTGTGTGTGTGTGTGTGAGTGCGCGCGCGCGCGCGTTGGGGGGGGGGGGAGGGAGGGGGTGGGGGGTGGGGGAGTTCATTACTTTTTAGTTTTGTGTGATATTCTACAACTTGAGGTGACATTTCTCACACACATACAGAACTGTAAACCCACGTTTTGGACCCTTCTTGGAACAAGGTTTGATTATCTGTTTCTTGTCTGTATTATTATTATTATTATTATTATTATTGTTTTTTGCTTGCTTGCTTGCTTGTCCGTTTCGTTTGTTCGTTCGTCAGTTCGTTCACTCAGTTTGTTTTTTCTTTGTTGTTTTTTTGTTTGTGTGTTTGTGCTTTTTATGACAAGATTGAAAATGAAGATCAGTAATTCTCATTCAAGTGAAATATGAAAATAAGAAAGCATCATTATTTTCTTCGTGTGAAGCTGAAAAACACACACACACACACACACACACACACACACACACACACACACACACACACACACACACACACACACACACACACACAAACAACACATTCAAATGGTAAGCCCATAAACAAGATTTTTGGGACTATGGTATTGGGAGTTTTCTAAATGGGAGATACTAACAAGGCTTTTATATCAAAGATAAGCTCTTAGTCTTACCGACGTGTAACCTTGACGTACGTTAAGGAATGCACCTTGAACTATTGACTGAACACTGCTATTCATGTATATGCAAAGGGAGAGGTCTATTTGGACTTTAACTGAATCCTCCAGTAGATGTGTCGATATTTTACAACGTTAGTTTTCACGCTAAAATTTAACAGCAGCCAAGCCAGTTAAATTATTGTGGATAATTTGACAGTCAGATCGTGAGAACTTAACTCGTTCAGCCCAATGGCCGTATTTCCCAAATTTTGGAGGCGTCATCTAATGACTATGCACCAGTTGCAGGAGATGGATCGACCACGATAATTCAAGGGCAGTGCCAGATTCGCTTGGCGCCGACAGGCGCCAAGCGAATCTGGCACTACCCTTGAATTACCATGGTCGACCCATCTCCTGCTGTAGGGCGTCAGGGCTGAATAGGGTAATAGTCAAACTCTAACTTGAACGGAGAAGATTCTCAGTTTTTAGAGAAGATTCTCAGTCTCCTTCCACTAAGCACAGGCGATGGGCGTAGAGAGGTGTTTTAACAATGGTATTGACATCTTCTGCTCACTGGAGTCAAAGACGACCTTGACAGTGAACAAAAGAGATAAATATTGTGCACTCAGTGAAACATATGAAAATGCGTTTCTCGACCTCAGTCTGTGCTACTTAAAGCGTCCTTGCTGATTGTGAAAGATAGTCGAACTGCGAATAGCAGCATCTTCAGGACTGGTGTACCAGACGACTACTAGTTGTTATAGGTTAAACTGACTGTGTTCAAAATGTATAGATGTGTGCTGGTCTGTGATTTTGAACCTTCCGGCTTTAGCCGTAAGGTCCAAAATCACAGACCAGCTCACACATTTCAGAGTCGCTGTTTTTTTTTAATTGAAAATTCCGTGGAATTACGGATTTACATGACTCATCAACGTCTCAGTGCAGACCGTCTGCTGTCATCAACATCGTCAGTCGAAAACGTGAAAGATGCCAGGTGAGTTTGTCTGTTACAGCGGAAACACAACGTTTAACTCACTCAATAGCTGCGAACGTGTGGAATAGCGTCATTGCGGCGGCAACGCCATACGACACTTCCGCAGATGTTTAAATTCGCGGCCGATTCCGTCAACGGGTTTTTGAGGTTGTCTTGCCTGAACTAAGACTCGTCTACCCACTTGTCTACTTCTTTCACAGAGCACGTGAGTAGGCACGCGTAACAGAGGTTTCCTACTGCCCCTGGGGCCAGTTGCATGAGCGATCTTAATCCTGCACCAGCCACTAAGCAAGCTGCGCCGCTATAACTAAGCAAGCTGCGCCGCTATAGCGGCGCACCTTGCTTAGTGGCTGGTGCAGGATTAAGCTCGCTCATGCAACTGGCCCCAGGTTCCCGTCGCCGGGGGGGGGGGGGGGGGGGGGGGGGGGAGGCCAGCGCTCCTGCGTGTGAAGGAGAAAAATAGCAGAAAAAAATTAATTCAGTTGTATGATTCAGATTTTGTCTACAGCATTATTGTATGATTTCTCAAGAGAAGCCTAAAAGGTGAAATGTGCCTACATGAAGACCACAATTTAGGTGGTTACGCTCGTACTTACAGCGGCTGACTGATTGATGGTCTTCAATGACAGGTAATCTTTCATAAGGGTGTCGCTCAAAACAGTTTCTGAGCGTTTTCCCCCAAAAAAACTGCAAGTGCACGGATCATTCAATAATTCTTCTTACACAAATGCCCCCCCCCCCCCTGCCCCCTCCCCCTCCCCCCCCCCCCCCCCCCCGCCCCCCCCCCCCCCCCCCCCCCCCCCCCCCCCCCATGTAGAGAAACGGTAGGTGGATATGCCCGCAAACACGGCTCATGTGTACGTGAGACACCAAAAACTGTTATTGCGGCAGAACAGAAGAGTGAATATTGTGTCCTGATTCTGCCATTGTGTTTTGGGAACAATGATAATTTGCACTTGCAAAGTTTGTCTGCAGAAATGAGGTTTTCTCTTAATCAGAAGCAGGTCAAACATTTCACGGACTTTAAACATTCCTTTGGATTCATCCAGCCCGACATACCGCCTAAGACTGAGGTGCATGATATTCCGCACACGAGTCCCTGCAATCCAAGAGGCTTATGAGAACATATGTTCTTGCTTGCTGGGAGGCAAGTTTCCTCATTGACATCTATAGCTTGAGGTGCTTATCAGTGGCGTTGGAACTAGGACTGTTGCTCGCCAGCAAGCAAAAAGGTCATCGGGCAGACGATGGCCAAAGTGGGCCCGCGCACGACTGTGCGCGGGCCCACTGCGGCCGTCGTGGGTCAGAAGACATTTCAGCTACTGGGGTCCTCCTCCCCCTTCTACCCCCCACCCCCTACCCCGGTCAGCAAATAGCAAGGTCCCACATCTGGGCGCCTTCGGTTGAAAGTTAATGTCACAGACAAAAACAAATTAGGCCCTCCACCACACCTTATGCTCATAAAGAATAACAAATATTCCTTCAGGCCTGCCTGATCAGTAGAGGGTGTAGCCAGCGCCACGTTCTTGGAGGTTGCCTTCGTCCGGAAGGCGTACTTCGCTGAGCGCGGCGATGTCGATGTTTAACCTCCGCAATTCATGGGCAATGAGGGCGGAGCGACGTTCAGGGCGTCCGCTGTCTGCTGTGTCATGCATGGTACGGATGTTCCAGCATGCTACTTTGAGTCCGGTCGTGGTCGTCATGAGAGTGGATCCGTTATTCTTTCTTGTTTTCTGACCGCAGGAGAAGATGCCCGTTGACCGCGGCTAGCCAACTGGGGTTACGAGGGGACGAGCTTTGGTTAGGCCACCTTAGTCTAGGCTCTCTCCGTGTGGAGCAAGCAGTGCTGTCCCTAGAGAAGGCTGCTTGGTCGTTCAGGGTGTGCCGAGTGACGTTGTCATCCCCAGGTCACATTATACAGTTAAATTTGGCCAGTTTAGGCAGTGCAAGGACCGGTGTTTTTAATAATAATTTTTGCCTTGTTTAAAAATTTGTAGTAGGACTGAATGTTGGAATTTGCTGGAAATGTCCGGTTAGCTGAGAGGAGACATGTTTGGTGCTTTGATTCATACCATCCTGAGCTTATCCAATGGAGAATTGTGGGCCTATGTTAAGTTGCCCTTGACGTAGTGATTAAAATTTGAGGAGCACGCTGATTTCAGCTGTGCTTGGGTGTGGGGTTGGTAAGGAACCAGTTTCATAGCCAAGAAATGAGACGGGTGATGTGCTGTTGTTTTTTTTTTTTTTTATTTATTGTTGGTATTTTGTGCATGGCAAATGTGCAGCTGGTGGGCGGTAGTGTTTTTTAGGGAATTGAAAAATTAGGGGATGACTGGGACTGACTAAGGCTAAGAGACTGGACAGTACGGAAACGGCACTGTAGTCCGTGACGTGTCAGGTCAACATCAGGCGACCAATATCCTGAACCGCCTGCATGCAGGTTTGAGACTGCGGCTTCCAGTGACATCTTTTACCTGCCGTTTCGCCCCTCGCCCGTCGCTACAGGACTTGGAATGGTCGGTGTCATGGTCCGTGGACGTTTCCTAAAGCCTGCGCGGTGGAGTTTTTTGGTGGAGTGGAGTGCAGTGTGCGCAGTACTGGCCCCACCCTTTAAACCCTTGGTTCGTCTGCCATAGCCTAGCACGCTGGGACGATGGCATCGAGGTCATCGGGTCGTAGGTTTTATATCAGACTGTCCTTGTCCTAGTCTAAGGCTCAAAAACCTTCCCCGGAGACGCGGGGGCTTTGATGTCAGGGTTTTCCTTCCTTAGCCTTTATATATATATATATATATATATATATATATATATATATATATATATATATATATATATATATATATATATATATATATATATATATATATATATATATATATACACCCTTTTTAATTAAGGTCAAGGTCACAATATGTACAATTGTGCACTTAATCTCAAACTCCTACGACACTACGGTGTACCCACAAAGCTCGTCCGCCTGATCAAGAGCAGCTATGATGGCATGACATGTCGCGTGATCCACGAAGGGCAGTTCACCAGAGAGCTCCAGGTCAGAACTGGTGTCAGGCAGGGGTGTCTGCTGTCTCCGTTCCTCTTCCTACTGGCCATAGACTGGGTCATGAAGATGACCACAGAGCACAGACGAAGTGGAATACAGTGGACACTGTGGACACAGCTTGACGACCTCGATTTTGCAGACGACTTGGCATTACTGTCCCACACTCATCAACAAATGCAGGACAAGACCACGAGGCTTGCTGACATCTCGTCCCAAGTGGGCCTCACCATTCACAAACAGAAAACAAAGACAATGAGGCTGAACGCAACCAGGGAAGAACCAGTCTTGCTTGCTGGCACCCCGTTGGAGGAGGTGGAGTCCTTCACCTATCTCGGGAGCATCATAGACAAAAAAGGCGGCACTGATGCAGATGTCAGAGCACGAATCGGTAAAGCCAGAGCAGCCTTTCTCCAGTTGAAAAAAGTGTGGAGTTCCAGAGAGCTGTCACAACACACCAAAGTCCGGATTTTCAACTCCAATGTAAAAGCAGTTCTCCTATATGGAGCAGAGACATGGAGATTGACAAAAACCACAGTCAACAGAGTACGGACCTTCATGAACAGTTGCCTTAGAAGAATTTTGAAAATCCACTGGCCAGAGAAGATCAGCAACGTCAGACTCTGGGAGAGAACAGAGCAGATAACAGCAGAGAATGAAATTGGGCGAAGAAGATGGGGATGGATCGGTCACAGTCTGAGAAAGCCAGCTTCCAGTATCACTAGGCAGGCATTGTCATGGAACCCCCAGGGAAAGAGGAAAAGAGGTAGGCCGAGAAACTCCTGGCGTCGAGACCTCCAAGCAGACATCAAGAGACTGGGAACCACCTGGAGTAGAATCGAAGGAGAAGCACAGGACAGGAGTTGCTGGAGGTCTCTCGTCGACGGCCTATACCCGGGTAGGGATGACAGGCGTAAGTAAGTAAGTAAGCACTTAATCTCATACGTTAAATGCTCCATTGTCCTGAAATTCTCTCTCTCTCTCTCTCTCTCTCTCTCTCTCTCTCTCTCTCTCTCTCTCTCTCTCTCTCTCTCTCTCTCTCTCTCTCTCTCTCTCTCTCTCTCTCTCTCTCTCTCTCTCTCTCAGGCTAAAAAAAAAATCATCTTTTATTGATCGTTTGATTAAACAAGACAAAGATATGTCCACGCTCTGGCGCGCTATGGCCGTAGTGACTGGAGGCAAGAGTAGGAAATCCCCTGTAATCCCGACTACCCTGACTGCCGATAATTTTAACGATCATTTCCTTTCAATTGCCGAGTCCCTGATCCCTTCTAAAACAAACTGTCGGCCCTATACCTGTCCCGACACCCTGATTGATTTATGTACAACGCGAACTGCACAATTTGATCCTTTTGCTATTCCGCCTCTGGCAGTTCACGAGGTTGGTAAGACAATAAGTTCCATGAAGAATAAAAAGTCTTCCGGGCCAGATGAAATAAGCCCCAAAATACTGAAACTATCACTACCCTATGTTGTAGAAACAATAACTTATGTCTACAATTTATGCATACAGAAAAATGTTTTCCCAAAAGAACTAAAAAAGGCTAAAGTTATTCCCCTTCCTAAAACAAAAGATCTGTCCGATGTTAACAATTATCGCCCCATTTCACTTTTGTCTGTCTTAAGTAAACCCCTTGAACGACACATTCATAAGCATCTGTTAGAATACCTGGAAAAACGCAAATTAATCCACCCCCTCCAGTCAGGTTTTCGCCGGAAGCATAGTTGTCATACAGCCTTATCGCGACTTACAGACACGTGGCTAAGTTCAATGAACAAAGGCGAATTCACAGGTGCTGTTTTCATAGACCTTCGGAAAGCTTTCGACATGGTAGATCATGAAATTCTCCTTTCCAAGCTCAGTATATATCTGGATGGTTCATTTTCAAGAAACTGTTTTCATACATCAGGCGGCAGTTCTCAGGCATCTATTCATTCCTTTAAAACAACCTCGTTTTTCGCTTCCTATCTTACAGACAGACAGCAGCGCGTGATGGCCAATGGATCTTACTCTTCAAGTGGTTTAGTAACAAGAGGAGTGCCCCAGGGCTCTGTCCTGGGACCTCTTCTCTTTTGCATATTTATCAATGACCTGCCACTACATTTCACGAATGACAAAATTGCATGTGACTTGTTTGCCGATGACGTAACAATCCACACCCTAGATAAGTGTCTTGAGTCTTTAAATGGTCGTTTGCAACAGGGACTGAGCAAAATTTCCAAATGGTGTGAAAATAATGCAATGATCCTTAATCCCACCAAAACTGAATGTATGACGATAGCAACCCGTCAGAAGCATCAGCTCAAGCCACTTTCGCTTAGCCTGGAGATCCAAGACCACACCATTACACAAGTAACTGAACATCGCCTACTTGGAGTTATTGTTGATAACCAGATGAAATGGCAATCTCACATCAATGCTGTCTGTAAAACTGTGTCCAGAAATGTGTTTATGCTGTCTAAGCTAAAATATCTTATTGATGTCGACACTCGCAAACTATTTTACAATGCCCATGTCAATCACACATCGATTATGCCTCCACGACATGGGACGGCAGCGGTGACATACACATGAAGAGGCTTAACTCCTTGCATCGCAGGGCAGTGAAGCAGATCCTGCCTGATCCAGCTCTTTCTACTGACCAAAAATTTGAAAAACTAAAATTGCTTCCTCTTAACAAGCAACATCTCTTTAACAAAGGGGTAGTCATGTATAAAATCTGGAATGAAATCCACCCAGAATACTTGTGTAATCTCTTCACCAAGGCAGCTTCAGGCTATTCAACATCAAGGCGAAACTTCATCACACCACGCCCGAGGATAGATTTATTTAAAACCACCCTCGCTTTCTCGGGCGCCTCGTTTTGGAATAAACTGCCAGCGCACATAACACACACTGGTTCACTCCCCTCTTTCAAGGAAAGCCTCTTCAAGTACCTGCTATCTAACAGCTCATTCACTGGTTCGGGTATCTCCATCGCCTAAAGCCTTGATATTAACCTCCGCGCGCACGTGCGTGTATGTGGGTGTGTGTGCGCGCGCGCGCGCGCGCGTGTGTGTGTGTGTGTGTGTGTGTGTGTGTGTGTGTGTGTGTGTGTGTGTGTGTGTGTGTGTGTGTGTGTGTGTGTGTGTGTGTGTGTGTGTGTGTGTGAGCATGCGGCGCGAGCGTGCACGCGTGTTTGATTTCAGTGAAAAAAGGAATTTTAAAGACTATCTTCTTTTCTTCTTTTTTTTTTCCCCCGTTCACATTGTTAGTAATCATAATTGGTGCGCTCCATTTTGTCTTATCCATCTCTTTTTGAACGACTTGTTATATTATGTGCACTTTTATGTTAGTAGCTTTGTACTTCTGTATGTTAGTAGCCTTGTACCTTTAGCAGAGTTGTACCTTTGTAGATTAGCAACGGCAAGCGTGAAAAATGGCACATGTGCTAACTGCTTCTTCCGTTCAGAAATAAAGTTTCATTTCATTTCATTTCATTTTCATTTCATTTCATTTCATTTCATTTCTCTCTCTCTCTCTCTTTCTCTCTCTCTCTCTCTCTCTCTCTCTCTCTCTCTCTCTCTCTCTCTCTCTCTCTCTCTCTCTCTCTCTCTCTCTCTCTCTCTCTCTCTCTCTCTCTCTCTCTCACTAAGATAAAGAATCTAATAAAGGTAGGAGAAAGAAAAGGATCTCATTTATTGTCTATGTATGGTTCATATTGTTAAGCATGGAACTTCTGCAGAACCTGCAGCCGTGGCAAATAATATGGAAGTCACCGGATCAGTTTTTTAAACCAGCTATGTAGTTTGTAGCCCCACCCCCTCTCCCCGCCTCACACCTTTTCGCAAGATACACTTGAACTGGAATAACACTGAACCATTAATTTATTCAGCCCGACGGCGGCCGTATTTCCCAAATTTTGGAGGCATCATCTAATGACTATTCACCAGTTGCAAGAGATGGATCGACCATGATAATTCAAGGACAGTGCCAGATTAGCTTGGCGCCTTGAAATATCATTGTCGACCCATCTCCTGATGTAGTGCGTCAGGGCTGAATGGGTTAAAGCTACCTGGATTGTTCGTACTACCATCAAGTCAGTGCATGGTATGATGAAACATTTGTACAAGAATGTTCAAGCATGTTATGAGTGTTCGCAAGGGGTGTACGTGTTTGTTTAAAACATGGCGCCTGCAATTGAGGTTTACTGGGCATATGAGTCATTATACTGAGAGATTAGAAGTTTCTCAGATTTCAGGAAAGCAATCCAAAGTTAATTTGTTGTTGTTGGTGGTGGTGGTGGTGGTGTGTGTGTGTTTGTGTACAGGGGGGTGGGATCTGGGGGAGGGGTGTGTCAAGGGGCTCGCCTGCCCCCCTCCACCCCCCACACACACACCAACCGAATATCCTTTAAAACGCTAAAACAATGTCCCTTTATGGGGAGTTTGAACGCCCCCCACTCCTTGAATATTTTGACGAGCAGCGAGAGTCCCAACGCACGTGCCCCCCCCCCCCTCCCCCCCCCCCCCACAAGTGCCCTCCCCCCGGCGCTAATAGTGCACCTGCTAATAGGAAAGAAAGTTGTGACCCTAAACATATTTATGTGCTCACGTCGAAATTGGAATTGCCCCTTTTGACTTGATATGTTCAGGTCTTTTGCAGCATGTTTTAGGTTTCTAAAATTCTACAACAGTTACAAACGTCGAGTAAAGAAAATGTTCCTGTCAGTGACACGTACGTCTAGTCCGTTTGAGCAAAGATTGTCTGGGGCTTTCTGCGAATGACATTTGAACTCTGATGATTCCAAGTCAACTCTAAGAAAAGAGAATCGCCAAACTTTGACCTACAGCAGAGAGGCTCACGCTTACTAGCTTTGTGCGGCCATTCACGTGTCCATTTCATACACTTGTAAAAAAAAAAAAAAAAAAAAAGGTTGGTTCAATTAACTGAAGGAGAAGAGATATTGGTAAACAAGTACATACTGTCTGAACGTCCAAAAGAATTTTGCGGATATGTTGCGCAGTTTTTGGCTCACGTGCGAAGCAAAAGAGAGTATGTTCTGGGCCAGTGGTCGTCCGTCCGGCGTCCGTCTGCCGCACGTGGTAAACTTTAACGATGGCATTTTCTCGGAGACTATTCAAGACACAGTCTTCAAACTTGGCCCCAGGATACTTTGTGGCAAGACCTTTCTAAACATATCAATTTGAGAGACCTCTCTCAAAGGTCAAGGTCACAGGGGATGAGGAAAGTAAAAAATAGCCATAGTTTGACAAAAAAAAAAAAAAAACTTTTCTCAAATACTATTCACAACTTCAAACCCAAACTTGGTATAAAGCTGGTAAGACCTTTCTATGCATACTGTTTTGGTAGATCCCTCGGAAAGGTCCAGGGTCACAAGAGCTCAGGAAATAGGTGACAAATAGCCATATTTTGACAAAAGATGTTGTTTTTTTTCTCAAATACTATTCACAACTTCAAACCCAAACTTGGTACAGAGAAACCTGATGGTAAGACCTATCTATGCATACTAATTTGGATGACCCCTCGGAAAGGTCAAGGGTCACAAGAGGTCGGCAAATGTGTGTAAACAGTAAATTTTTGATACTTACTTACTTACGCCTGTCACCCCTACCCGGGTATAGGCCGTCGACGAGAGACCTCCAGCAACTCCTGTCCTGTGCTTCTCCTTCGATTCTACTCCAGGTGGTTCCCAGTCTCTTGATGTCTGCTTGGAGGTCTCGACGCCAGGAGTTTCTCGGCCTACCTCTTTTCCTCTTTCCCTGGGGGTTCCATGACAATGCCTGCCTAGTGATACTGGAAGCTGGCTTTCTCAGGCTGTGACCGATCCATCCCCATCTTCTTCGCCCAATTTCATTCTCTGCTGTTATCTGCTCTGTTCTGTCCCAGAGTCTGACGTTGCTGATCTTCTCTGGCCAGTGGATTTTCAAAATTCTTCTAAGGCAACTGTTCATGAAGGTCTGTACTCTGTTGACTGTGGTTTTTGTCAATCTCCAAGTCTCTGCTCCATATAGGAGAACTGCTTTTACATTGGAGTTGAAAATCCGGACTTTGGTGTGTTGTGACAGCTCTCTGGAACTCCACACTTTTTTCAACTGGAGAAAGGCTGCTCTGGCTTTACCGATTTGTGCTCTGACATCTGCATCAGTGCCGCCTTTTTTGTCTATGATGCTCCCGAGATAGGTGAAGGACTCCACCTCCTCCAACGGGGTGCCAGCAAGCAAGATTGGTTCTTCCCTGGTTGTGTTCAGCCTCATTGTCTTTGTTTTCTGTTTGTGAATGGTGAGGCCCACTTGGGATGAGATGTCAGCAAGCCTCGTGGTCTTGTCCTGCATTTGTTGACGAGTGTGGGACAGTAATGCCAAGTCGTCTGCAAAATCGAGGTCGTCAAGCTGTGTCCACAGTGTCCACTGTATTCCACTTCGTCTGTGCTCTGTGGTCATCTTCATGACCCAGTCTATGGCCAGTAGGAAGAGGAACGGAGATAGCAGACACCCCTGCCTGACACCAGTTCTGACCTGGAGCTCCCTGGTGAACTGCCCTTCGTGGATCACGCGACATGTCATGCCCTGCTCTTGATCAGGCGGACGAGCTTTGTGGGTACACCGTAGTGTCGTAGGAGTTTCCACAGAGTCTCTCGGTCCACGCTGTCAAATGCTTTCTCATAATCCACAAAGTTGACGTACAGCGGGGAGCTCCACTCCAGAGACTGTTCCACGATGATGCGGAGAGTGGCGATCTGGTCTGTACATGATCGGTTCTTCTTGAATCCTGCTTGCTGGTCTCTCAGCTGGGGGTCAACGGAGCTCTTCATTCTCTCTAGGATGATCCTGTTGAAGACCTTTCCTGGTACTGACAGCAAGGTGATTCCTCTGTAGTTGGAACACTTGCTGAGGTCGCCTTTCTTGGGAAGCTTGATTAGGTACCCCTCCTTCCAGTCAGCTGGCATCACCTCCTCTTCCCAGATCTTTCCAAACAGTGGGTACAGCATCTCCACTGTTGTCTCTAGGTCTGCTTTCAGAGACTCCGCTGGGATGCCATCTGGCCCTGCTGCTTTGCCATTCTTCAAAAATGCCACTGCTCTTCTGATCTCTCCCGGCTGGGTCTGTCACAGCTGATGGGTAGGTCGGTCTCTGCCGGCTGGATGTCGGGGGGGGGGGGGGGGGGGGTCGGGTGGGCTAGGTCTGTTCAGTAACTCTTCAAAATACTCGGCCCATCTGTCGAGTTGGTCTGCTCTGTCTGCAATAGGCTTGCCTTCTTTGTCTTTTACTGGTCTTTCTGTATGGCCATACTTACCCGACAATCTTCTGATAATATCGTAGAGCCGTTTCATGTTGCCGCTGCCTGCTGCCTTTTCTGCCTCTGCTGCCAGGCTATCTGTGTAGGCCCTCTTGTCTGCCCTGATACTCGTCTTCACCTCGCGGTTGGCTTCCGAGTATTCCTCCTGTGCCCTTACTTTGGCTGCTCTCGTGCGACTGTTGTTGACCGCTGCTTTCTTCTGCTTCCTCGCTTCTATCTTCTTCAAGGTCTGTACCGACAGCCAGTCCTTGTGGTGGTGTTTCCTGAACCCTACAGTGTCTTTGCAGGTTGAGTTCAGCGCCTCTCTAACTGCCTTCCACTGCTGCTTTGTGGTGACCGCCCCCTCTTCATTTACTAGCTCCTGTAGTGATTGAAACCGGTTGGACAGCACCAGTTTGAACTCTTCTCTAACTCCAGTTTCTCTCAGGAGGCCTACATTATAGCGCTGTCTTCTTGTTGTCTCTGTGCGGCTTTTCTTTAGCTTGAGCTTCATTCTTAAGGTAAGCAGATGGTGGTCTGAGGCGACATCTGCTCCCCTCCTCACTCGAACATCTTGAAGGGATCTTCTAAATTTCTTGCTAATGCAGATATGGTCTATTTGATTCTCTGTTGTATGGTCAGGTGAGACCCAAGTTGCTTTGTGTATTCTTCTGTGTGGGAAGATGCTGCCTCCAATGACAAGTCGGTTTAGAGCACAAAAGTCTACAAACCTCTCCCCGTTCTCACTCATCTCTGAGCCTAGTCCCTGTCTCCCCATCACCTCTTCGTATCCGGTGTTGTCCTCCCCTATTTTGGCATTAAAATCGCCCATGACGATGGTGATGTCTCGCTCCGCACATTTGTCCACGGCACTCTGGAGTCGGTCGTAGAACTCTTGTTCCTCTTCCTCGTCACTGTCATTGGTGGGCGCATAACACTGGATGACGTTCAGCTTGAGCTTTTTCTTGGTTCTAAAGGCTGCTGTGATAATTTTTGGCCCAAGAGGTTTCCTGCCCATCAGCGCTCTCTGTGCCACTGGTGACAGCATGAATGCTACTCCTTCTGTATGGGGGGCATTCTCCTCTTCATGACCTGAATACAGAATCATCTCCCCACTTAACAGCCTTTTCTGGCCAGACTGCGTCCATCTGGCTTCACTGATACCTAGCAGGGAAAGGTTGTACTTTTGCATTTCCGCTGCTATCTGGGCGGCCTTGCCGCTCTGGTACATGGTCTTGACATTCCATGTGCCCATGGTTGTGTCCCTGGATAGAGAGAGGCGACTCGGTCCTGTGGCTTCCGAAGACTTCCGGCTTTCACCACAGGACGTCATAAGTCTTCTAGTAGAAGAACCTTCCTCCTCCAGGAAAGGAATTACTGTTAGTCTTTTCGTTGGCGTTTTTGTAGCTATTTCCTTTTTTGCAGGGTGGGGAAGCTACCCCCACGCCCAACCCCCTTACTAGGAGGACCAGGGGTTTTCTGTCGGGGTCACCTTCCCTTAGACCATGTTGGTTCACGGCACCTTATTTCATTCGGTGCACCCCTCTCACGAGGGACCCCCTATCCACCACCCAGGGGACGCGCCTCAACGCCATATGGTCCCAGCGCGAGGAAATTTTTGATAGAATTGTAGTTATTATCAACATTTTTGTAAACTTTTCAATCAAATTTGGCACAACGGTAGCTGATGATAAGACCTTTCTAAGTATACTAATTTAGTCGACACATTGCAAAGGTCAAGGGTCACGGAGGTTTCAAAGATTTGTGAAAACCTATTAAAGTTCTTTTTTATTTTAAATATGGATTTTGTTGGTGCAGAAGTCACCCCTTTACTTAATGTCACACATGTGTGGATCGGTCATACACTTGAGCCATACAGGCTTTACCTTTCTTGTCTTTATTTTACTTCTGGAAATTGGCCGATTACGTGATCACGACGTTTCGGTCTTGCCGCAAAAAGCCGTGGCCGCGTTTTTATTGAGTGGTTCGCTGCGTCCCAGCCATGACACTTTTTTTTCATGGCATTTTCAATTCACTCGTGCCGTCCGAGTTTTGCACCTACAGCCAAACCGGAAACAGTTTTCAAAACAGCGTGAATTTCTAAGTATGTCTAGGATAATCCCCACTCCAAAGTTGAAAGAAAATGTACAATATTTACAGTGGAAATTTTTTGATTGGACGCCAAATCAAGAATGGTGATCCCCCTAGATTTGAAAAGGCGCGTCTCAGCTTTTAAAATTACTAAATATGTTCGTGATTACTTCAGAACTGTAGCGGCACGAGTCTGAAGACAGACCCACCCTCCGCTCATTTGAGCGACCACCACCACCTGACCAAAAATATATATTTCGGTAGCCTGACGCTGTGTACGTTTTCACTGCGCTGTTGTTACCTATCGGTATTCTTTCCACTCCGCCATTTACATTGTTTGACTTGTCGTGATCAAAATGCTTTAAACGGCGATACCGTTTGTCTTTCTCCCTCCCAAAGATATTATTGGTTTTGTTAGGTCTACTATATTAGTCATTCCAACGAGTGTGTGGAAGACAGTCAGTGCAGACGTGTTTTCCACTTTTCACCAAATGGCGCACTTTGTCGGGGTTGATTGTCTACGCGCTAAATATTTTTTAATACATATGGTGCACATTTGGTAACAGAACCGTTTTAAAGATCATTTTGTTTGAAATAAGCGGAAAAGTGCCCCTGTAATGTTTTGTTGTGATGAAGTCATTTCGGACTTACAGAATGTGCCGAACTTTATGTTCGTGCAAACCGATCTGTTACGTATTGGCACAGACAGTTTGACAGGCCACGGACCACAGTGGTGTTTCCGTACTGTCCAGTCTTTTAGCCTTAGTCAGTCCCAGTCATCCCCTAATTGTTCAATTCCCTAAAAAACACTATCGCCCACCAGCTGCACATTTGCCATGCACAAAATACCAAAAAAAAAAACAGCACATGACCCGTCTCATTTCTTGGCTATGAAACTGGTTCCTTACCAACCCCACACCCAAGCACAGCTGAAATCAGCGTGCCCCTCAAATACTCACTACGTCAAAGGCAACTCAACATAGGCCCACAAATGTCCACTGGATAAGCTCAGGATGGTTTGAATCAAAGCACCAAACATGTCTCCTCTCAGCTAACCACAAATTTCCAGCAAATTCCAACAGTCAGCCCAACTGCAAATTTTCAAACAAGGCAAAAATTATTTTTAAAAACACGGAGCCTTGCACTGCCTGACCTTCCCAATTTAAATGTATACCGTGACCTAGAATGGGTTACTCTACGATGAAACGCGGGCTGGTAAATCAGTTAACGCCGATTATAAACATTGCCTGCACTTACGAAACGTTTTAATGTGTACTGGCATTGCCAGAAGACATGAAGAAACCTGAAACGGAATAAAACCTCCAAAATCACGTACAATTCTGTTCTGCCCCGAACTGCTCAAACAAACAGTAGAAAAAAGCAACTGCTGACGTGACTGCGACGATGATGACGGCTGTACATCCCGGTCATTTTGCTTTTAGAAGAAATGCGGCAGGTCTGTTGTGTCTCGGAGCCCAAACTTTTTTTTTTGTGCCGAACTTGTCCTCTGAATATTAGACTCAATTTCTTATTAGGAGAAAATAGGAAGGTTACAGAGTAAAGTAGGTAAGAGCACTGTCAGGGGAGAGAAGTGTGCATGATCGACCAGTGATCATAGTCTCCCCTTTTCTTTTCATTTAGGAGAAAATAGGTTTTTCTATAACTCATTCAACCCGACGGCCGTATTTCCCAAATTTTGGAGATGTCATCTAATGAGTATGCACCTGTTGCAGGAGATGGATCGACCATGATAGTTCAAGGGCAGTGCCAGATTAGCTTGACGCCGACATGCGCCAAGCTAATCTGGCCGACTAACCTTGAATTATCATGGTCGACCCATCTCCTGCTGTAGTGCGTCAGGGCTGAAGGGGATAACACATGAGAAGGAACCGACAGATACTGCAACCTATCATTGGGTAGAGTGTGGGAGAGAGGCTGTTGGGGTGTGGGAAGGGGTGGGTGGGCTGGGGAAATACTTACACTGTGGTCCCCCCCCCCCCCCACACACACCCCAAATTGGTATTATCCACTATTGAGGTATGGAAAACGTTTAGGGCTTAACATCTTTTGTCCACAACGAAGGTAATTTCACAGACGGGGCACCGAAAAGAGGCCTGTACAAATTTTGACCCCAGCTGGGTTCAGACCCACAACTTTTCGGACGAGAGTCGAACGCTCTACCACCGAGCCACCCAGCTCCCCTATTGGGGTATGGAGGAAATTATCAGTCAAGAGATTGATGCATAAGTATTTGCTGATACATAACGACAAAAACATTCTTTGTCAAATGGTTGTTACTAAACAGTTATGACAAGTTTACAAATAACAGAGACTATGTGAAGACATCTAGGACTAAAAGGGCAATTGCAAAGTACTAGTTAACATATGGAGTAGATTATACAACGTTTAACAAATTGTGCAAGATTCAAGAGTTAATCTACACTTTAAGGACAATACATTATGTCTATTAAACACGCAGTACTCAAACCAAGGGGAATCACAGCGCTGGACAGACAACAGTTAGATCCCCTGCCAGGGGGCAGGGGATCTAACTGTTGTCTGTCCAGCGCTGTGATTCCCCTTGGTTTGAGTACTGACAATTCTGCCAGCGCTAGCCTCACCTATCTGGTTTGTGACTATTAAACACGCACTTAATTTCACTGGACATGTGAGACCGTCCATTTCTTCATCATAAGTGAAGTATTGACGTCAGCTGTAATTTTATTGACGCCGGCAGCGGTTTTGATTTACACAGACGGGGGAAGTTAATTATAAATGAAAATAAGTAAAATTGAAGGGAAATACATTCTGTTTACTTACTGTGTTGTATCTGACATTATCATCTATTAGTGGAACAACGTAAACATGCATTGTCAGTTGTGTTATTTGTCGGACTGAATACTGTTTGTGTCTGTATTTACTGTCAGACTTGATTTTCCAGGTGCTGTTTTATTGACGCCTGCTGCTGTTTTGTTTTAGTCGCAGGCGGGGGAAACTAATTATAAATGAAAATAAAACAAAACGAAAATACATGCATGGCGGCCATAACCATGACCCTGTATGTAGCAACGTGATTTTTTATTCTTAATACCTCTTTTCACCGAGGACTATTGTCAGGCAAAGTTTCCTGTAAACCAGTCGGAATGGTTTCAAATACATTGCCTGGACAAGAATAGATAACTTAACAGAAACATTACTGCCGCGGCCTTGGCCTTCAAAATTAGGATCTAACTGTTGGATCATGCAAACGCGCTTATTTGTTCATTTCTGTCAATGCAATAAATCTGAAGTAAATCAATCCAGTAATTCTCAGTTTTAAGGGAAACCAGCTAAATGGGTTTACATATACTGTACATACAAAATACATCAATATAAACAAACTTGGCTGCCACAGCCTTGACGTAAAAGGTACTGACATCATTCTTATGCTAAACACATTTTCCCATTAATATCTATCAAAATACCAAATTTTAAGCAAACTGACCCATTACTGAGTGCCTTAGATCTCATGTACAGACAAAGCCCAAATGTCGCCTCCATAGCCTTGACTATGAAACTAATAACTTGATTTTTTTGTTCACAGCACACCAGTCACTACGCGCTATCATTAATTTAAGTCTGAGTAAAATCGTTCCAATGGTGTCAGAGACATTGCTTGCTACACTAAACTAAACATGGCCGCCATGGCCTTGGCCTTGAGGTTAGCAATCTAATTCTTGCAGTAAACACTCCGATTTTGAAGCAATTTCATCTAGTAGTTTCGGAAATCCTGTGCATGTAGACAAAAACATGGCCGCCATGACCTTGAACGTAGTGACTTGTTTCTTGTGTACCGCGACACACCATTTCACTGGATACTATCATCAGTCTAAGTTTGAGCCAATAAGTCCAATGGTGTTACACAAATCACTTGGACAAAGAAACTGAGGGTTCACTGACAAGTAAGCTGATTATAATGCGAAATTGCATTTTCATCCCAGTCTGAGCCCATAATTATATCATCGCAATTTGAACATGTACACTACATTTGGCTCTGTAGGTAGATGTACACACTGTACGAATATGTAGCAGAAATACCTGCTTTCCATTTGATAAAAGCGTTATGCTGCAGTAAAGTTGATCAGTGGTTACAAACGTACGTGGACCCACTACAATATTTTTGCCCGCCTGGCATCCTACACAACTTATGGTGCATGCTTTGTTGTGTTTCCTGTGTTTTATGGTGCTATATTCACAATCAAACGTAACTAGAGTTATGTCTACATTATTTCAATTTTTCGTGATTGCCATCAAAAATTAATTTGATTGTCCAAATTCGGTATATCAGTTTTCTCCATGTTCGGAACACTGTAATTTCCACATGTATTATCCGAACTTCTTCGAATTCTGCAGGAATGTAATAATAATAATAATAATAATAATAATAATAATAATAATAATAATAATAATAATAATAATAATAATAATAATAATAATAATAATATAACTCTTCTATAGCGCAATATCCCCACAAAGAAAGGCTCAGAGCGCTTTACATCTAGATAATCTAACTAATTGAAATTAACTAACTAATGTACCGACTTTAACGGGCAAAAAACACAATCATTCATAGGTCCAAATGCACACTGACAAAATACTAAAATAATAAACATAAAATTTCAAGAGCCTGATCAGATATATACATGTTGATGGAAAACATAGGGTTTATCAATCCCTTTTAAAGGCCAAATTGAAAGAAAAAAAAATGTTTTCAATCTAGCCCTGAAAATGGCCAAAGATGGTGCATGGCGAATATCATGGGGAAGACCATTCTACACTTTGGAAGCTTGGAAAGAAAAGGACCGCTGTCCAAAGGTTTTTAAGGACACTTTGGCGGTAGTCCGGCAATACTCTGCCTGGTGTATAACAGGGAGACTGGAGGACAAGTATGCCGTGAGTGTTTTCTCAAAGGCCTGGAAAACGAGGGAAGCAATTTTGTATTAAATTCTGAACATCACAGGAAGCCAGTGTAGCTGCTTAAGCAAAGGGGTGATGTGGTCACGCTTTGACTTTTTTAGTACAAGTCTTGTTGCGTGGTTTTGAATCTTCTGGAGCCTGTAGAGCAGATCGTTCGACATACCTGACATAGTCACATGCATCTTCAACGGCCCATGTAAACTTATGTCGTCAATGCCTTGTGTCATGACAATGTATTTATGGCGGGCGGGTCGATGGATGGATGGGTGGATGGTTACTGAAATGGATGGATGGATGGATGCCGGATGGATGGATGAAATCAGAAATCACCTTTTTGACAGTCCTATTTAAGGACTGCATTGTCAATGTGCATGTATCTGGTCGTTTGATGTTTTCAATGTAATGTAGTCTAAGCATGCGCACGTGCATGTGTGTTTGTGTGTGTGTGTGTGTGTGTGTGTGTGTGTGTGTGTGTGTGTGTGTGTGTGTGTGTGTGACAGAGAGATAAACAGACAGACAGGCAGGCAAGCAGGCAGGCCGGCAGAGGTCAGAATTTGTTGTCTCTCAACATCCCCGAAACAAAACTGACCTGCATCCAACAGCCGTAGATTCTAAGGAGCCACTGCGACCTTACAGAGATGGAGCCAGTTTACTTCCTTAGACATGGGACAGCCTTAGAATGAGGGGTCAACGCTGACGTCCTGCCCCATCTCAGTGACCCCATGACCACATTTCCAAATTTTTAATGTGTGACCTAAAGACTATGTACCTTCAGGCGCCAAGCTCATCTCTGGCACTACCCTTGAATTCTCATGGTCAATCCATCTCCTGCTGTAGGGCGTTGGGTCTAAAAGGGTTAAAATGTCCGCTGGCATAGGGACCGGCGGGAAAATTTAGGGGGAGGAGGGGGGCAGAGTATTCCCGCCTCGCTCCACAATTTTTATTTTATTTTATTTATTTATTTATTTATTTATTTTATAATTTTTTTTATTTATTTTATTTTATTTATTTATTTATTTTTATGTTTATTATTTTTTTTTTTTTGGGGGGGGGGTGAGTAAAAATAGTTTGAGAGAATTACTTTTTTAAAAATTGATTTAAAAAAAAATTAAATTTGATTTTGTTTTAGGCTAAAATACTATTCATTGCTATATAGGGGCGCAAGCTACTGTCTTTCCTTGCTATAAATGGGCACAGCCTACTGGCTTTGATCTGAGTCCGATTTAGGCGCAAGTTCGTGGCACAAGGATTTTCGGCACCCACGCATGCAATGGTAGCACGATATTGAAAGAAACTTCTGGGACGGAGCGCGTGTGGGCCATTCCGAGGTAATAGTTCCTATATCTCAAACCGCTTACCGTTCCAGTAAACGCAGATGGTATTTTTGAAATCATTGTAAATTAAACGCGAAAGAACCTCAGCCACCCCAAGAACATGGATTCCAAGTGGGGTCAGAAAGAGGCATAGATCCTCATGAGCCCAGCAGGTGCGGGGGCTCATGAGGATTTATGCTTCTTGCAGTTGGGTGGTGTTCACTGTGCTCCGTTTTGAAGAAAAAAAATGAAGACGTTTGAATTCATTTTTTGGTGTGTTGAGCGATCGCTGACTCGCCAAGGCTCTGGATGTCGCCTTTGGTCATATTTCCGCATGAGCCACACATCCCCATATTATTTCCAGCCAAAAGCTTACAGCGTCCGATGTTATTCAATCACTTAATCAGCTAATCTTCGCATTAAATCACTGAGCCCATGCACACTTAATTATACATGCTGTAAGCTATAATAATATCGTATACTATTTTTGAGATTCCTTTGTAGGCGGCTTTCCCTGATCAGCATGCACCATCTGTTGCGCCTCGCCCGCTACACACATGTCGCCAACACAAACCTATATTTAGGCGCATGTCACGCGCAAGTCAAAATTTTAATACCTTGTTAGATTTTTTACAACAAAACGCTCGCACGCCGGATAGCGGTGACAAACTCGCTGTATGATTGCGGGCACCTTTGCAGTACAAGTATCCTTGGGCCATCATGACAATTAATATTATTATTTTTATATTCCTACGTGCGCTGGTCTGTGATTTTGGACTTACGGCCTATAATCGTAAGGTCCAAACTCACAGGCCAGCACACATAGTCGTAAGAGTGACAGGTAAAATTTTAACTTGGATCGCAACTGTTGCGATGTACACGTGGTGTGTCAGTGTTGTGAAGTGCATTCTAGCTGTGATTGTTTGCGTGAGTGGCTTGGGCGAGAGGACTTGATTTTTTCTCTTGTGGGATACGTGTACACATTGTGGTGGGATGGACTTGATTCGTTGAACGCAGGAGTTTTCCTTTGCGCCGGCAGCTCATTTCAAACAGGAATGTCTTTTGGGTGATTCATTTCACTTGTGGGATTAGTACAGCCGTGTGCCTCGTAGCCTACGTGGACATAATTATGTCTTTAACCCGCTGAGCGCCAGCTCACGCAGACTGTGTTTCTGCAATCTTTGCTATTTCAAGACCAAAAAAACCTAGATGTCTCAGGAACATAGATTCAAAATGGTGTCAGCAAGAGGCATAGATCCTCACGAGCCCCCGCAACTGCGGGGGCTCACGAGGATCTATACCTCTTGCAGTCGGGGGGTCTTCAAATTTTATCGGCACTGAACGTGTGTTATTTTGATGCTCAGTCAGCCATAAACAATTCACACACGAATGTTTGATTGTTTCACCATTCGGTGACGGTATATATGGCTACAAGTAACGTGTTGTAATGCTGATGTAACCAAGCTGCACCTACCATTTTCATCCTGAAGACTGCATTACCAAACAAAGATTGATTACCTTTGAAACTCGCATCAAACAGTGTATACTAAGAGTCGGATACTTGATCGACGCGACAGTTTATTGAACGACAGATGATCAACGCAACACTATCGACGCGACAGTTTATTGAACGACAGATGATCAACGCAACACTATCGACGCGACAGTTTATTGAACGACAGATGATCAACGCAACACTATCGACGCGACAGTTTATTGAACGACAGATGATCAACGCAACACTATCGACGCGACAGTTTATTGAACGACAGATGATCAACGCAACACTATCGACGCGACAGTTTATTGAACGACAGATGATCAACGCAACACTATCGACGCGACAGTTTATTGAACGACAGATGATCAACGCAACACTATCGACGCGACAGTTTATTGAACGACAGATGATCAACGCAACACTATCGACGCGACAGTTTATTGAACGACAGATGATCAACGCAACACTATCGACGCGACCCCCACCCCCCTTCCCCCCTCCCCCCCCCAAAAAAAAAAAAAAAAAAAAAAAGAAAAGAAAAAGAACAGTTGATTGAAGAAGCAGACGATCGACGCGACACCCGATCGAACAACATAATTATAATCAATCCAGACCAAAAAGGTGACTGCCAAGCGTGTAATATGCAAAGAAGTACCCAACGGAGAAAGAAACACGCTTAGAAAAGACGGGTACAACACAATTTATTAATATTTCGGGTAAATACCCTTTGTCAAAATAGACAAACAAACAAACATAGAGATTAGCCGCTACTTATCTTCAATGGCAGAAGGAATGTGGCAACTGAAGGAGGTGACGTAAAATAAAAGAAAAGAAAAGGAAGAACAAAAGTGCGGAAAAAGTAAAAATGACGTCAACGAAAAATCGCGTAAGAGAGAGACTCGGAAAGAACCTGAACACGAGAGACAAGAGTGTGTGCAAGCACGTGCAGGAGCGAGCGAAAGAAAAGGCGTGTAGATGAGGCCAGAGAAAGAGAGAGAGAGAGAGAGAAAGAGAGAGAGAGAGAGAGAGAGAAAGAGAGAGAGAGAGAGAGAGAGAGAGAGAGAGAGAGAGAGAGCGAGACGGAGAGAGAGAAAGAGAGAGAGAACGAATGGGGAGTACCCTTGGGCACGAAGTAGGCTGAGTGTCTAATACACAAAGCCTGCTAAACACCAACCCGAAGGCAAACTTTATATCACCTTCAAGTTGAGGACTACCTCGGGGAAAAACGGGAGGACCCCGGGAAAAAAACCCCAGCATTTAGCACGGTACACAACAAGTAATAAGTCATGAAAACAAAGCAAAGAATCAAAATCAGTAAGAGAATATTGGTATAAGTGGAGAGTAGGTAGTTGTGAAACCGTCTTCAAGGGTAACTCAAAAAATAAGGGGGAGAGAGAGAGAGAGAGAGAGAGAGAGAGAGAGAGAGGGAGATGGGGGCGGGGGGGGGGGGGAAAGGGGGGAAGGAGTAAGGAAAAAAAAAAAAAAAAAAAAAAAAAAAAGGGAGGGGGGGGGGGGGCGGAAGACAATCAGCCAGAGCCACCAACCCCACCCAACGGGCACCCACCAGCCCACAGAAAAACACACAGGTACGCAACAAGACGACCACATACATCCCCAAGGGATGCACACGATCGCCCCGCCCCAAAACCGCGTATCAAACCGTGAGCCGGAGACCCGGTGCCCGACAGGGAAGGGCAAGGGATCCAACTAAACGTTCGGCCAGCGCTGAGAAAGTCCCCAAGGGAAATGTACATATCAACCAGCGCCAACATCACGTAACTGATTAGTGAGTAGTAAATCAGTGAGGTAAAGTAGCAGACACAAGCAAGGTAAACAATGTTAATCTTTCATATTCATCCCGAGTGGCGCCACAGTGCCCAGTTTATTAATCAGAAATTTTTCACGGTCTTTCCTGGCCCAGACATTACTGGCTTGCATAAGCCAGAGGCCTTTAACTCGAATGTCTGAGACGGAGTGGTCGGCCTGATTGAAATGTCGTCCGACCGGTCTGTTGTATTGGTACTTGACAGACTGAAGATGTTCTTTGAAACGGTCGTTGATGGTTCTTTCCGTCTCTCCAACATAGAGTTGGCCGCATTTAACACAGGAGATGACATAAATCACGTTGGTGGTTTGACACGTGAAGTATCTGTCTATGTTGAATTTGTAACGTGGACCATTGACCACGGTGGAAGGGCAAATAAAAGGACACGTCTTGCAATTAGGAACATTGCACGGAGTGGAGCCGGAGGCTCTGGTGGTATGACGAGGCTTGAGAGTAGAGCGAACAAGCATGTCCCGCAAATTAATATCCCTCTTGAAAGCTACCAACGGAGGTTCAGAAAAGATAGCAGCAGATTCTTGACTGGATGACAAAAGACCCCAGTTAGAAAGAAGGATTTTACGCACCGGATTGGTGTGGGGATGGTAGATCATGGTTACGATAGGTCTGTCACTATCAGCGGTAGGTTTAGTCTGCAGTGTACTCGCGCGACTAAGTTTTTGAACCGTTTGGAGAGATCCTTGAACAACAGTATGTGGGTAGTGTCTGTCGATGAAAAATCCAGCCATTTCTTTGGATTGAACATCAAAATCTGATTCTTCGGAACATATTCTTTTTAGTCGACTTTCTGGACATGAACATCAGGATTGACTGCGGAATGTTGAAAACTTCAATACATTACAAACCTACCGACTCACATTCCTACCTCGACTACCGATCTTCTCACAACCCCAAAACTAAAAACAGCATCCCTTATTCCCAGTTTCTTCGGCTAAAAAGAATATGTTCCGAAGAATCAGATTTTGATGTTCAATCCAAAGAAATGGCTGGATTTTTCATCGACAGACACTACCCACATACTGTTGTTCAAGGATCTCTCCAAACGGTTCAAAAACTTAGTCGCGCGAGTACACTGCAGACTAAACCTACCGCTGATAGTGACAGACCTATCGTAACCATGATCTACCATCCCCACACCAATCCGGTGCGTAAAATCCTTCTTTCTAACTGGGGTCTTTTGTCATCCAGTCAAGAATCTGCTGCTATCTTTTCTGAACCTCCGTTGGTAGCTTTCAAGAGGGATATTAATTTGCGGGACATGCTTGTTCGCTCTACTCTCAAGCCTCGTCATACCACCAGAGCCTCCGGCTCCACTCCGTGCAATGTTCCTAATTGCAAGACGTGTCCTTTTATTTGCCCTTCCACCGTGGTCAATGGTCCACGTTACAAATTCAACATAGACAGATACTTCACGTGTCAAACCACCAACGTGATTTATGTCATCTCCTGTGTTAAATGCGGCCAACTCTATGTTGGAGAGACGGAAAGAACCATCAACGACCGTTTCAAAGAACATCTTCAGTCTGTCAAGTACCAATACAACAGACCGGTCGGACGACATTTCAATCAGGCCGACCACTCCGTCTCAGACATTCGAGTTAAAGGCCTCTGGCTTATGCAAGCCAGTAATGTCTGGGCCAGGAAAGACCGTGAAAAATTTCTGATTAATAAACTGGGCACTGTGGCGCCACTCGGGATGAATATGAAAGATTAACATTGTTTACCTTGCTTGTGTCTGCTACTTTACCTCACTGATTTACTACTCACTAATCAGTTACGTGATGTTGGCGCTGGTTGATATGTACATTTCCCTTGGGGACTTTCTCAGCGCTGGCCGAACGTTTAGTTGGATCCCTTGCCCTTCCCTGTCGGGCACCGGGTCTCCGGCTCACGGTTTGATACGCGGTTTTGGGGCGGGGCGATCGTGTGCATCCCTTGGGGATGTATGTGGTCGTCTTGTTGCGTACCTGTGTGTTTTTCTGTGGGCTGGTGGGTGCCCGTTGGGTGGGGTTGGTGGCTCTGGCTGATTGTCTTCCGCCCCCCCCCCCCCCTCCCTTTTTTTTTTTTTTTTTTTTTTTTTTTTTTCCTTACTCCTTCCCCCCTTTCCCCCCCCCCCCCCCCCCGCCCCCATCTCCCTCTCTCTCTCTCTCTCTCTCTCTCTCTCTCTCTCTCCCCCCCTTATTTTTTGAGTTACCCTTGAAGACGGTTTCACAACTACCTACTCTCCACTTATACCAATATTCTCTTACTGATTTTGATTCTTTGCTTTGTTTTCATGACTTATTACTTGTTGTGTACCGTGCTAAATGCTGGGGTTTTTTTTCCCGGGGTCCTCCCGTTTTTCCCCGAGGTAGTCCTCAACTTGAAGGTGATATAAAGTTTGCCTTCGGGTTGGTGTTTAGCAGGCTTTGTGTATTAGACACTCAGCCTACTTCGTGCCCAAGGGTACTCCCCATTCGTTCTCTCTCTCTTTCTCTCTCTCCGTCTCGCTCTCTCTCTCTCTCTCTCTCTCTCTCTCTCTCTCTCTCTCTCTCTCTCTCTCTCTCTCTCTCTCTCTCTCTCTCTCTCTCTCTCTCTCTCTCTCTCTCTCTCTCTCTCTTTCTCTGGCCTCATCTACACGCCTTTTCTTTCGCTCGCTCCTGCACGTGCTTGCACACACTCTTGTCTCTCGTGTTCAGGTTCTTTCCGAGTCTCTCTCTTACGCGATTTTTCGTTGACGTCATTTTTACTTTTTCCGCACTTTTGTTCTTCCTTTTCTTTTCTTTTATTTTACGTCACCTCCTTCAGTTGCCACATTCCTTCTGCCATTGAAGATAAGTAGCGGCTAATCTCTATGTTTGTTTGTTTGTCTATTTTGACAAAGGGTATTTACCCGAAATATTAATAAATTGTGTTGTACCCGTCTTTTCTAAGCGTGTTTCTTTCTCCGTTGGGTACTTCTTCTTTATAATTATAATCGACGCGATACTTGATCGGCGACGCGACACTTGATGGACACGACAGATGATCGACGGGATTGTGATCGACGCGGTTGTAAACGACACTTGATCGACATGACACTCCATCGACGTTATACTTGACTGAACCCAAAATTCGACTGACGCTACATTTGACTAAGCGACACTTTATCAAACGCGGACAGTTATTCGACACCGACGCGAGACATTTTATCGAACGACAGTGGATCTCCCCTGCACGCTAGCTGAGTCTGTCAACTACGCATGAACAAATACTATATGCCACTTAGGTGCACAAGAGTTATATCATTTGCATGTCGGTAGCGGATTTTGTCGCAATGTATCCGGTACTGAGGAATCATCGCGACAAAAACCGCCCACCGACACGCGAAGGATTATAAGGGTAAGATCAGCCATGTGATACTTCAACTTCGTGGGTAGTGCAAGAGAACCGATGGGCGCCAAGCTAATCAAGCACTACCCTTGAGCTATCACGACTGATCCATCCACCGCGCCTCAGTCGGCGCTTGAACTAATGGTCGGATTCGTTCTGACCTACCGCGCGTCAATAGCCAAATTAATGAGTAATATCAGTACCCCCCCCCCCCCCTCCCCTGATGCCGGATGCGCCATGTCAGTGAAAACTTTGACTGAACAGCTGTTACCTGCACAGGCGACATTCTTCGGCGAAAGCCACAGCCGACTGTCCAGCGATAATTTTCCGACTCACACTGTATGAAAAGATTTAGAAGCTTTAACAGAACATTAACAGGTCAATACCGGGGTGTATAATATATGTTTACACGGAAACCGCACAACAAAATGCATTTTGTCAATGCCCGCGATGCGGCAGATCGTCAGATAAGTGTTCGTGCAAACTTCGGCAGTCTGCAGACTCACCACTGAAAACTTGAGGTTTAATGTGAAAGGTGACTTTGCACGTGATACATACGCTACAGGATCTATATCAGTGCTAAAATGCTTGTTTTCTTTTTGTGTGTGTGTGAATAATTATCGTGTACATGTCTCGATGTACACATTTTGCGGATCAGTTAACCCCTTCTCTGCCAGTTGACGCAGACTGTGTTTCTGCAATCTGAGAGCTCGTTAATTCCACGGCAAAGACGGCCCCAGCCGGCCCAGGAACATAGATTCAAAGTGAAGTCAGCAAGAGGCATAGACCCTCGTGAGCCCCCGCAACTGCGGGGGCTCACAAGGATCTATGTCTCCTGCGGTTGTATCGCGTTAACTTATTCTCGCCAGTTAAGGGGCTCACTTTCTGAAATATTCAGTCGTAATTACGCCATTTTCAAGTTCGGGCAAATTCTGTGGTGTGTAATGTGCATTGTGTGCTGACAGAACTAACTGATGCTGTACCAAGTTTATCATGCGCCAGTATGACGCTTTCTGCATCCGTCGATGAGAACACCAGAAAATAAATTTTACCGTGTTATTGTGAAATAAATATGAAAGTTTCCGCGATTTCATAATGGTGCACACTGATTCAAGTTGTGAAATGTTACTGGTTGTAAAATCTGTGCTATGTTTTGCCTTGATTAAATAAATGTTAAAGTTTCTTGGATCTCATCATGACAGAACGACTGAATTCGATCAACACCAAGCGAAACACACATTATTTTAGTGTGTTTTGTGTTGTAAAAAATGTGACACCACCCGAAAAGAAAGAAGAAAAAAAAAAGGGCATTGTCATCGGTTTGTGATGTGACTGAAAAAATCACCCATTATGAAGGAAAAGATTTGGTGTAAACTGACACCAGACAATAAATTATTCACCATGATTTGTGTCACAAATGTGAGCTGATTCACAGTGATTTTGACCAGCATATTAGAACACTAAGATATAGCTGACACGCCGCACGGCGACTGCTGAAATCTGTACTGTGACAAGTGAAGTACAGAACTACCTACAGTGGAAAAATCTGTAAAGATGCCGCAGATCAGAGGTATGTCAGCAGTGTGCTGGTCGCCGGCTGTTATCAGTTTTGGACCCCTTTGCTGGTTAGTGATTTTGGACCTTGCGGCCTACGGCCGTAATGTCCAAAATCACATACCAGTCCACGTATTTGGTTTATCAGTTGAATAGTTTAACAAGAACCGCCATTTCAAGTCATTTCTTTCAATTCAGTCAGTTATAAGTTCTGGCCGCGGCTACTGATACGGGGCCATGCCATTTTAGAAGAGTCAGTCATACCTGTCTTACCCATCCTCTCCGCCCTTCTCCTCCAACTCTCTCGCGGCCCCTCCTACTCTTTTTCTATTTCATTTCTCGGGGTTGCTGTTCCGATTTTCCGCCGCCTGCGGCCGGGTAATGAACCAAGTCATTTAACTTTATTGCTTTTTTCTGGTGAATATTAGTTTTTATTAACTTTTTTCTGTGAGCTGTGACTGCTTCCAGATTGGACTCTTGGTCCTTTCGTTATCGGTCTGTCGGTAGATCTTTTTTTTTTTTTTTTTTTTTTTTTTTTGTCGCGATTATTTCTGCAGGAGTTATCGTGAAAACAGCGCTATCGACAGCTAGAGGGAAAACGGTGACCTGCTGTGGACCAAGGGAGAAAATCAGAAAGATCAATCGCTCCTTACAATTTTGTTGGTTGTGTCCCTTGCTTCACAACTGAATAAGTTGGACTAGATGATCCCTCTAAACAGGTGTTCAGTATTATACAGTATACTTCGAAGGTAAGCCAAGAAAGTGGACGAACTATGCAGCGGCTTGTTGAGTACTGGGGCAACACAGTACAGAAGCTTTCAGTTGCTAAAGAGATAGTTACTTCCCTTGAGGACCGATCTTTGATGCTGGAGTCTAGGAAAGTCCATTAGATTTGTTGTTTCTCCACGTTGACACATGTTTGTGTTTTCTTCTTGACGGAAAACACAGCTAATTATGTAGAAACGGATTCTATCCGAAGCAAGCATACCTTCAAACAGATCTGATCTATAAGAATCTTGGGTAAGTTACTCGTTTGTATCGAAATTACTCTGATTTTGACTTCGGGATTGAGTCACCGCAGGGTATCGGCTGCTGTGTTGATGAGAATGTAAACATTGATTGGAATGGTATGTTTATAAGTTGTTCCCACCTGTTCATCTCGCCGTTTTTCAACATCATTGACATATTTTTTAAGTGGTTAGTCGTTCTGTGTTTGTTTCATTCAGGAAGATCGTCTTGGCCCTCTTTACGAGCCATAATGGCAGCTGCCAGATTCACGGTAACAAAACCGGAGGAGGAGGAAGTGCCCATCACAGAAAATAGCAGAGATGGATATGGCTCTTATGGTGGCGCCCATGTGCAGCATGCTTCAGGCAAAGGTAAGTCATTTGAGCACTGTCTCATAGATGTCTTCTTGTCGTGTTTGTCAAATTTCATACACCACTTCAACGTCCAAAGCCTAATTATCACAAGGTTATTGCATAAGAAAGGGGCTGAAGGCCCAGGTAGTATCTGATTTTGTATTGTTATCGCCAGCACAGAATCAGTTCATATATAGTCTCTGGGACTAAATAGTGCGTTATGTGCCTTTTTTTTCTTCTCAGAACTGCGCAGTGCAGACACTACCCTTGGTATTAATTGCACCTGGCATTGCTCAGTGTTGGAGCACATGTTGCCATTGTGCTGGTGTCAGATATTGATTTTTCTTGCAGAGAGCGATGTCTCAGGGCAGATGGCATTTCTTTCAAAATGAGCTGTTAATGTATTCACCTGGTTCATTTTTGTGCAACGTTTGAATGGAACAATTGAATAGCTTCACATTTCAAAACATCTATGGTAAATGAGACCTGTGGAGTAAACTGTGCTGATACAGTGATAGCAATTAACGCATTTAGCCCGAGGACCCTGCAGCAGGAGATGGATTGATCATGATAATTCAAGGGTAGTGCCAGATGAGCTTGGCACCTGAGCTTGGTGCCTAAAGGTACCAAGCTCACCTGACACTCTCTCCTACAACTGGTACATTGTCGTTTGACAGCGCCTCCAGAATTTTTTTAATGCGGCTGTGGGGTTAAGAGGGTTACATTATTTTAAGAACTTGGTTTAAAAAAAAAAAAATATTTGTGATGCAATGAAGCTTTCATTTTTACATTTTCTTTTAGATAGATGGCATGAAGAAAACATCTAACTCCAGACTGGTTAGGCAGATCATTGGCTTGCCATTAGAATATCTCTTGTGCAATATTATTTGCATTAAGACACTATCTTTTTTTCTCCTTTGGTTCCATGTGTCAAAGTTTTCTGTTCACGTTTCAGCTTGGAGCGTGGTTCACTCAAGAGGTGATCAGTCTGTACACCTTATGCATGAATTCATTACGAATGCATGATGACTGAAATTGCAATTTGATTGTATTTCTAATGAGATGCTTCCACTATTCCAGTTTGCTCACCCTGTCACAATTTTACCCTCTTCTGCATGCAGCAGCTGGTACTGTAAATAGTAGTGATGGCTGCATTCACAAGGGGGTTGATTTTATTTGTATTATAATTATGTCATTCATTCTTTTCATTCATCAGTACATTTGATAAGAAGAGTAATATAATGCAGTTCTACTTTTTCTCATTTTCACTGCCTGCATGCATCATCTTGTTTACATTTGTTAGCGTATGTCTGTGCGCCATCAGTGTGTGTGTGTATGACATTTTACATGTATACATGTGTGTGTGATGTGTGTGTGTGTGTGTGTAAAAAGGGGGGGGGGGGGGGCACATGTGCTGAGACACATGATTCCTCCGGTATGTTTGCAGCTGTATGTTTGTGTGTTTGTTTGTGTGTGTTTGCGCATAAATGTGGGCGCATATGATTTTTCCAGTATGTTTCACCTGTGTGTGTTTATATACACACAGATTTGTTCTCTTCTGTGTGTGATAGTGATCTCTTTCTTGCTTCTTGTTCCAAGTTTTATTTTTTGCACAACTTTTGTTTACAGGCAGAGATTACTCTGTGATTTTGGGTAATTATGATTTGCTTGTTTTTCATTTTAGCACGTTTTGACAACTGAGTGTACAATGTAGATCACTGGCCGTCTAGTTATAGTTAAGTTTCATGCTTGATATTATAATGATACTAATGCCATTTTTATAAACTTTCATCGTGGTGGTGGGAAGACTACTGTCCTGTGTTTGCTGCATACATAATTATAGTAAGATCTACAGGTCAGTCTCAGTATATTGTGATGTGATGCCTTGGAGCCTTAACCCTTTTACCCCAGATCCCTACAGCAGGAGATGGCTTGACCATGATAATTCAAGGCTAAAGGCACCAAGCTAATCCGGCACTACCCTTGAATTATCATGGTCATTCCATGTCCTGCAACTGGTACATAGTCGTTAGACAACACCTCCAAAATTTGAGAAATGGGACCTTGGGGCATCGGTAGTGGTTTTTGTTGTGATAGTTCCTGCAGGAATCACCATGAAAAAAACCACTGCCGACACCCAAAAGGGTTAAAGCCAGACCACTTTATTTATATGAACGTAGATGCAGTGATGAAATTATATGTGTATGGTGTGGGGAAAACACAACAAGCAAAATGTCCATGGCCTGATGTCAGCCATAGTTGGCCTTCATACAGGGGGAGCAAAAAAAGATGGGTGGGCCTTTATGAACAGGTGAAAAGAAGGGCCTGTTGCCTACAGAAACCTATGGGTCATTGACCCCTCAGCTCAAAATGTTACGGGTCATTTGGGGAAATTATGCACCAGTGGCACACAGCGCACTCCAAAAATGAACCCCGAAGAGTGGTGTTGGTCCAAGAACCTTTCCCTCTCCTGGTACCTACTTTATTTTTAGAGATCTATCTGTTTTTAATCCTTTTACTGTTGGTAGCGTTTTTTGTTGCAATGATTCCTGAGTGAAACTACTTGACAAACCCGCTACCGATGGCCAAAGGGTTATGTTTCAGATTTCATAAAATGCTGGATTGCATAATACTGAGGCAGACCTGAACTAACAGAACTGTACATCATGACTTGTAGTGCATTACCCATGTGTATAAACATTATCAATGGCTGAATACTAATTACTAAAATTTATGAATGCCTTACATTGAACATGCAAATAATTTTTTTTGTATCGCAATGTAATACACGTCATGCTAGTGGGTCATTTGACTTGTCATAGTGGTACATTTTTACCAGATACAGACTTTCTTTTTCTTCTCTCCCTCTCCCTCCCTTTCTCTCACTCACACACACACACACACTCACACACACACACACACACACACACACACACACACACACACACACACACACACACACACAGACACACACACACAGACACACACACACATAGACACACACACACACACACACACATACAAAGACACACACAGACACACACACAAATACACATTGTTACTGGTAGTACATTCTAGCAATGTAGCACGAGTACTCTAGTAGTGGGTTTGTCACTGCGTTCGAGCACACAGTAGTTTCAATTACTATAGTTACACAGTAGTTGCTATTGTTCAAAATGAGATTGTTCTATTTTAAACTAGTCCCTAAATTAGATGTTGCATGCATACAGTTGCATGTACCAGTACCCCATTTCGTTCTCTGTCATCATTTTTTACATTTTATATCATATTATAAGCTTGTCGCAACTGTAATTTTACTATTTCCTAGCCCAACATCCTCATTTTCTAACTAATGAAGTGGTAATTATAAATACTTGTCTTACTGTTGGACAAACAAGCAAACATACAAATAGAGAAATTAAAAAAAAACAAAGTGTAAATTCTATGAGGTGGTCATCAATACATCGAAATAGAACTCATGTGTTTGACTGCTTTTTACTGAAGAATGCTGGGTGCTTGGGATTAATGCTAATCAAATTAATCTATTCAGCACTGGTCAGCACAATGGACAGAAAATGGATTAACCAGATTGTTCAAGGGTGGTGTCCAAATAGCTTGGCACCTGCAGGCGCCAAGCTATTCGGACACCACACCTTGAAGTTTTGGTCATCTGTCTCCTGGACTGGTGTGTGGTCTTCAAGTTTGGGATTTCAAGCACAAGGCTCTGAATGTGTTAACCATGTATGTCCATGTGTTTGCATATAGCATGATACAGACAGTTATTTATTTTTCAATGCATCTTGCAGGTTCAGTGTATACAAAAATATACACGCATCTGACACATGAAACAACATAAAACTGACAAGCAAACACACTGAGAGACAAAACAAGCAATCAAAGAAAGAACAAAAGCAAGAAAAGCAAACAAGCAATCAAACAAAACAAAAAACCGAATGAATAGTGAAGAGTGTTTTATTTTAAAACTTTTACAGCAAATAAGGTAAGTGCTTTGTAACTGTACATATTCTTGTTATGTGTTACATACTGTTGAATAATGTGTATTTTTGATTCATTTAAATACTGGTACTTCACAGAAAATCGGTACTATATAGCACATGTACATTTACTGATTACTGTCTTTTCTTGCAGAATTTTACCATAATTTTTACTTTCATAGGTTCCATACTTTGCGTATTTAGATAATACATTGTGCATGGCAAGGCTGTGATCTGAACAAACAAACAAACAAACAAAAAACAAAGAAAGAAGCGAAAAAAAAAAAAAAGGAAAAAAAAAAAGGTTTATTCAGTTGGACATCAGTGATTACTTTGCGATTTATTTTACACCTGCAGGGGAGATGGTTGCGTTGGACTTTCACAATGGTTGTGTGTGTTTCCATCACAGCCCAAACTACCTACCCGTTCATTTCCCAGTCAAGGAAATTGATGCGTCTGATAAAAGTGATACACCGAAGATGCCTTGTCTTATTGCCTTATTTTCTGCTTCGCTGGTCCCTGTAACCGTGAAGACGTTTACATTTTAGTGTGTTTATTTATCTCCCCCCCCCCCCCCCCACCTGTCAGCTGCTCCGTTTAGTTTCAGCGCCAACTGGTGCGCAAAGGTAGCGACTGATTAGCTTGGCGCCTTCCAGGCGCCAAGCTAATCAGTCACTACCTTTGAGCTATTTCACGGTTGGCCATCTCATGTGAGGTGACCACAGTGTTTAGTGCACAGGTCTAAAATGTGGACAGTTTGGCGGTGGTTGTGAACAGATTATGACTTTATGCGATATTGATCCACCGAAGGAGTCAGCCTCTGGCGTGTCCAAATACTAGTAAACTTCGGTAACTTGGGTAGCAAAGTTTGCTCCTCTTGTTTAGTCAGAGCCAAATACAGTATGCTATCGTAATCAGAATCAATCGCTGTTTATATAAGTTGATGTCATTATCGCGCAAAATCTGGCTTAACCTCATCTACGCCACGACTGTTTACATGTATCTGTTGGTATCACGTTTGGAAAGTTAGGAGTTTTGAGGAATGGGTCGTTAGTTAGTTAACCCATTTTGCCATAGGGCCCTGCAGCAAGCGATGGATTGATTATGATAATTCAGGACGCCAAGGTCATCTGGCAATACCCTTGAATTATCATAATCAATCCATCTCCTACAACTGGTACATAGTCATTAAACAACGCCTACAACAGTTCGGAAATGCGACCGTTGGGTTAATAGGATCTAACACCTAGAAACAGGCCATTAAGACCATCTCTTTTTGGGAGAAGAGGGTGTCAATGTGACATTTATCATCATCGTCACCATTATTATTGTCGTCATAATGTTCCACAAACAGTTAATATGACATAACGCCGTGAAACAGACTATTAAGAGAGAGAAAAGTATGTAACTGTGGCATTTATCATCATCGTCATCATAATTATCACCATTACTGTTGTCATACGTTCGTTAAACTCCTTTGGTCGCTGAGTTTGTGTCAAGTTTACAGTACCAGTCATCATTGTACTCCACACTTAGTTACGCATCATATTCCAACTCCGCAATTCTGCTTCTAAAACCACACAGTCATTAACCCATTCAGCCCTGACGCACTACAGCAGGAGATGGGTCGGCCATGATAATTGAAGGGTAGTGCCAGATCAATCAATCAATCAATAAACTATCGGCACCAAGCTAATCTCGCACTGCCTTTGAATTATCATGGTCGATCCATCTCCTGCAACTGGTGCACAATCATTAGATGACGCCTCCAAAATTTGGGAAATACGGTCATCGGGCTGAATGAGTTAAGTCTGCAAAAAACAAAGAAAGACAACATATTATAATATGGTTTACTATGATGAGCTGCACTTGAAAAATCGGACCGGAAGTCATTAACAACTCTCTGTAATTATATTATAACTTCTTCTTCATTTTAATGTCCCTCTGGCACTAAAAGTGATCGGGGAAAATATATTATAACGCCGGACTACAAATCTTTATAAAAAAAAAAATAAATTGCTGAATCGACAGTTTCTTGTCCAGTTTAGGCTTCACCCTTTGGCTCCGTCTCATTGCCGAGTTATCAGGCCGTGGATCTATTATAGGATGCCCTGTGGTCTGTGGCTGCGATGGAGCAATTTCTATCTCAGTTTGTCCTACAGATTGGCCAGGGGCTTCTCAGCCTGTTACGCAGTGAATTCCCAAGAACCTCCTCGGCGTGTGTGCATTTTCAGAGAGTGAGTGCACAAGAGACAGAGATTGTCATGAGCCCCCGCAATTGCGGGGGCTCATGAAGATCTGTGCCTCTTGAATTCGGATTGACATTTGAGACGTCACACTCCAAACATCGGTTTCGATGTGCCCGGCACAGAATTGCAGCCATACACCTCGAGGCGAAGCCATAACAGGGTACGTGGGTTAAATCACCAGGCTATCAAGTGGCATAGATCCCCATGAGTCATGGCACAGGGCGGTGGGGATCAATGACATTTGCTGGTAGACTTACGCTGACTCCTGAGAATCCACACTAGTTGCAGATGGACTCGAGATCAGTAAACACTTATCAGTGACGATGTGCGCACAGATAAGTGACGACGCACACACATCAGTGACGATGTACACACAGATCCGTGACAGTGTACGCTGACGCTGACGACGTGATCGCTGACGACGTACACAGATTCGTGAAGCAGTAGGCAGTGACGATGTTCACTTAGAACTGACTAGAGCTCTATAAATGTGATGGGAAACCATGCAAAGGCATAGTCCCTGATCACTTTGAGTGCGGTGGGACATTAGGCCTGATCGAAGAAAGAAAACCCCACCTTGTTAAATGTTTAGGGCTTAAACGTCTTTTGTCTAGCACAAAAGTGAGTTCAAAGATGGGGTGCACTGAAATAAGGTCTGAATAAATTTTGGCCCCAGCTGCCAGGTTCGAACCCGTGACCCTTCGGACAAGAGTCGAAACACTCTACCACCGAGCTTCCCATGATCGAAGAAGAAGATGCAAGGGCAGAGTAAGCCTGTGCTCGTCTGTGATTTTGGACCTTATGGCTGCAGACCATAATGCTCAAATTCTTAAAAAAAAGAAGAAGCACACTGACAAAGCTGGAGTATCGTTGATGTTCTACTGAGTCATGTTGTCTGGGAAAACACTTGGAGCTGATGGGTCCTTCTCGGGATCCTCTGGGCAGAATTGGTGTGAGCAACTGCCGGCACAGTGAGTGTGGAGCACATTGCTCTAGGGCGTACGGTTCAGGTCGGAGCACATTGCTTAGTGGCGTGCGCAGGAGTTAAGCTCATGTGTGCAACTGGACCCAGAAGTATGGACCATCAGACATTTCTTATGCCATTAGTGTGAGGTAGGGTGCTACCGGAGAGATTTGGGATAAGAGGGTTAGAATGAAGATTGAACCCAGAATGTCCATTCATCTTACTTTTTTCATTAAACACGCTAGATGTATACTCTCAGTACCGGTCGGTTTAAATCTTGGGATTGGTCTGCAGTTTTCTTTAGGGTGCTGCTTTGGTGGTGGTGGTGGTGGTGGTGGTGGTGGTGGTGGTGGTGTGTGTGTGTGTGTGTGTGGGGGGGGGGGGGGGGTGGGGGGGGGGGGGTGATTGAAACGGGAATTTATCTCATTCTCGTCGATAGCGCTTTTTTTCTCGAGGTGATTCCGCCAGCGACAGCCAAAGGGATAATTGCAGACCGCCACACATGTATGTGTTTACCAAGTTCCGCGGACGACACTTGATGCTATGCAGGATCGGAAAAGATAAGAATTATGTTGTGTTGTGCAGTAGAGCTGCCGTCCCTGTGAGTGTTGCCGGTAGGCGTTCGGAATAGGATTTAGAGTATCATCGGCGCTTCCCTTTCTTCGAGCTATCAGTGGATGGGCCCCTTTGATGTGGGAAGGTAATTGCCTTGGATGATGAGATAGAGTACTGTCGTTTGTAGGGTGCTATGAAACGCTGTCAAAGATCCTCGGAGTCGGGTATATATTAACAGTTAACAGTTGTGTTTAGGGCTTTTGAAATAACTAAGCGTTTAGGAGTTATTGTCTTTTGCCACCACAAAGTTGATTTCAAAGACAGGGCACTTGTAACTCCCCCCCCCCCCTCCCATCCCCCGGTGTTCAAACCCATGACCTTATGATGAAGAATCCGGCGCTCTGCAAACTAAGCCAACTCGGTCCCCCATTTGGAATCACATTTGGTCGATCCATCTCATATGTGTCAGGTCTGAATGATAAACGTCCCCCCGCTCCCTCACCCCTCCCAACGTCCCACTCAACCTCCTTCTGCCCTGCCGAGTTACTTACTCCAACGCTTGGTGTAGGTACATGTACCATAGATCGAAGGGTCGTCGAAGCGAGATGTGGGTCGACTAGAGGAGGTTCAACCCTGTTTGGATTAAAGAGGCAGGTTTAGGCAGGGGGAATGTTTTGTGTGTATTGATCTAGGCAAGCCGGCCAGTCTTGATCTATGTATCCATTAAGGGACTTGCCTCCCCTTCGGGGTCGTGCGCCGGGTAGATACCGTGATTGATTCGGAAAATGAACTGCCATTTCGGCGTACGGGTCCGTAATTCTGGACCTTAGGGCGGGAATTGTATGCTGGTCTGTGATTTTGGACCTTACGGCTTCCAGCCGTAAGGTCCAAAAGCACAGACCAGTACACATGTTTGTGTGAAGACCGTTACATGTTCAAACACAGAACACCCATGGCTTCCTCCTCCGGCTGAATAGCAGTGTAGTGGTGAGGGCTGATCGGTCCCAACAAAGAGCAGGTTAAAATTTGATTTTCGTGGCCTCCTGTGGTTGCAAGGGGTTATGAGAGTCTATGCCTTTTGCATTGAGCTCTGTGCCTCTTCTTTGAGATTGAGAAGCAATTTCATGAGAAGGGCCTGCCGTTCACTGATCAGATGAGCGGACCTGTGGGTTGTTGAATTTGCTTTGGAAAGGGGTGTGTGAGGGAGGGGACACACACACACACACACACACACACACACACACACACACACACACACACACACACACACACACACACACACACACACACACACACACACACACACACACTCACTGAGAGAGAGAGAGAGAGAGAGAGAGAGAGAGAGAGAGAGAGAGAGAGAGAGAGAGAGACGTTGCCCTGCATTTTCCGAACCGCCCCTATCCGATCGAGTCCTTCCTAACTTTTTACCCATTAGGCCCATTCATCCCCAAATCGAACCCCCACCGGAGTAGAAGATGCGTAGATCCTCACGAGCCTCAGATGCTACGGGCGTTAATGCAGATCTGTGGTGTCTTGTCACCATTATGATCATTCCTCATCGAGGAAAAACCCAGCGTTCGATCTGTGCTGTCATTTGGATATTTGCTTTCTGCGCACACTCCCTTGACTTATTTTGAGGATTCCTTCTGAACGAAAACATGACTCGGGCACGAACTATGCCTTTTAGCCACCGTCTTCCATTATATGCCCATTAGTCACCACTACCTGAGGAATACAGATGTAAATGGGGTCAGCCAGAGGCATCGATTCTGATGTGTCCCCGCACTTACGTGCGGGGACACATCGGGATCGATGTCTCTGGTATGGATAGCGTTTGGTAGAGGAGGTGCCCGAAGAATTTGGTTTGGGGCATGGCGGAGATTTCAGCCGCGGTTTTGATGTTGGTTATAATATGCAGTCATAAACTTAGGACCCAGATGCGTGCCTGTATATGAAGATGTCAATGGGGTCCTGTCTCTGCTCCCAAGGCATCGATTCTTATGAGCCCGTGTAGCTGCAGGAACGCGTGGCATTCTAAGCCTCCCGCAGGTGGAGGGGGCTGTCTGCTATAGTGTCTGGGCGATTGTAGAGGGGAAAGAGGTTGAAATGGGCTACTACCAAAATGGAACTGGTATCGAACGCAAACGAGAGAGAGAGCCCGAAAACGGTGATTACGTTGAAAATCGAAATAGAGATGCTATAGACCTTATTGCTTGCTAATTATCTGAAATTCTTCGTTAGGATCTCTTCAGGCCTGAAGCCTGACCACAGGAATCTCATATCACGTCATGCTTTCTGTAATTGTCCTTTTAAACCCATGCTTCGATGGTCATTTCAGCAACGACACTAATATATTGACGAGGAAAGAAATGCAACAATTTTGTAATAATCGAAAACACTGTACTGTTTCCGATGATTCCCCCCCCTCCCCCCCCCCCCCCCCCCCAAAAAAAAAAAAAAAAAAAAAGTGTATAATTTCTTTTGCTCGTCAATATACATTCTGTATTACAAAGGCGTATTTTGGTGAAATTGCGGGTAGTGCCTGATTGAACATTCAAACATAGTGTCTGTGAAGGGAGGTTTCCAAAGGATTGCAGGAACCACGACGAAAGTGTTTGCCTACTAACGTGGTTACAAAATATATTTTTTTGGGGGGATTATTTCCAAAAACTTTGGTGACATTCATGTGCTTCAGAAGTACGTTGAAAGAGGAAACTTTTGTGTATACGTTTTCTAAAAAAATAAATTAAACCGCTTCAACGCTGCAACCTTAACCCATTTACCCCCGACGCACTACAGCAAGAGATGGATCGACCATGATAATTCAAGGGCAGTGCCAGATTAGCTTGGCGCCATCAGGCGCCAAGCTAATCTGGCACTACCCTTGAATTATCATGGTCGATCCATCTCTTGCAACTGGTTCATTGTCGTTTGGTGACACCTCCAAAATGTATGAAATGCGGCTTTGAGGTTAACTGGGTAAAGCTATATTCAGTCCTGCTAGAATGGACGACTTACCGCTGCACGAAGGAAAGTACTTACCGTTGCACGAAGGAAAGTAATGAAAGGGTTTCTCAGAACATCAGGCTCGGCCCAGGAACTTTCACGGTAGATTCATCTGCTGCTTACAGACGTAGTAGAAAATGAACCCTCGAACACCGTCTTTAATCGGCTCCACACTGCGTACCACCATCGATCTAGACCTCCCATGCGGTCATGGGTTGCGGGTAGAGGGACTTGATCAGTGCGGAGTCAAAGAAAATAACCAGCAGAGAAAGAAAGACCTTTAAGAATTCTTAACTCGTTGAACCCTGAGGTGGAATTTTTAAAATTTTGGGAGTTGTACCCTCAAAGCTACACTGGGGTTTAGGAGACAGGGTGACCATTTCATGTCAAGGAAGGTGCCAAAATAGCTTGGCGCCTTCAGGCGCCAAGCTGTTTTGGCACCATCCCTGAACTGTCATGGTGGAACTATATTTCGTTGTTTGTGTCAGGCCTGAATGTTGTTTATTAGCGTGTTTCTTACTTCATTTTTTTTTTTTTTTTGGTCTTTGTATTTCTTTAGTGCATTTGTTTCTTCGTTGGTTATAGTGTGTCACGTCTTTGTCTTTTATAAGCGTGTTTCTTTCTTTGATGGTTATAACGTGTTTAGTGTTCGTCTTGTTGCTTATTGGTTTTGCATTTTACACGCTTGTCAGTCATTGTTGGTGTGGAATCATAGTGGTATCCCCCACTGACTCGAAATATCCATCTGTCAGGACGACTTGTCCAGTGGAAATTGAAATGTCACTTTAGCGCTCATTGTGGAAGCTTGGACGTTATTGTGCCGTCATGTTTGTTTTTACGGTCATCTTTCTTATGAAGGACGCAGATGTAGCAAGAGGCATAGATCATGATCCCCCGCAATTGCGGGGGCTCATGAGGCTCTATGCTTCTTGCAAATGACGTGTTTATGAAGGGTTTATGAGCGTTCCAATCTTACTGCTTTTGGCAGGTCGCTAACAGGACTAAGAGCAGAAGAGGGAACGGAGGGGTGTCATTGTGAGGGAGGTGCAGGGTGGTGTGTGATACACGCAGCCATCGGCAGTTTATCATAAACACCGGAACCTCTTTCGTGTGAATCGAATCTCTCGTGTTGTTTTGTCCCTCGTGACGTAGTAAACTGCATACAGTTTTATATTAAGAGGCATTTTGCAGTAGTATTGAAAGAACTACAGATGGACACGCAGCGACTGTATACAATATTTCTAGAAATGAGCACGTTTCTTCGTGACACATACACAAAAGATATGCACATATATTCAATGTGGAAAATTATTAATGAACTAAATTAGTAACCCCACCCTCCCCCGTTTTCTAATCGACCTAGTGCATACCTAACTGTGGTTCATTTCTGCCTGGTCCATATTCCCGCGGGGGGTTCACTTCCGCCTGGTCCGTACCTCCTGGGGTTCACCTCTGCCTGGTCCAATCAGGGATCACCTCCACCGTGTTCATACTCTCCGGGTTTTATCTCCACCTTTTCCATACTGTCCGGGGTTCACTTCCATCTGGTCTGTACCATCCGTGTGTTTCCGGCTCCATCTTCGTCAGCGACGATATAGTGCAAACGCCGTAACATTCATATCCTTCAATTTACGCCCAGTTTGCGTTTCTTGACCTTCCCTAATATAGTGCAAACGCCGTAACATTCATATCCTTCAATTTACGCCCAGTTTGCGTTTCTTGACCTTCCCTAAAGCCGTTTTCCTTTGCCCTTTCAGGTGTATGCCAAGTTTAGACCTTTTTGCGTATCGGCGAAGGTTGCCATCTTACATCCAGACACTTCAGGCATAAAAAATAACATGATTTGTCATGACCTTTTCCTGTCGACCCCTGGCGGGGATCGAACACAGTACCCTGCGGTCAGACACAATAACCACTGTGCTATTGGGACCGTGGTGACAGCACGAAACTGTAACCTATATTTATACCTAGGTTGTCTTTACATATGTTTGTCAGGATTTTATTTTAAAAAAGGTGCCATGATTAAATATTGCAAAGGTTCAGATGTATACTGACGAGCCAAAGAAATGCGACATTTTTTAAACACAGGAAACACTAAAGTTTTCCCGATAATTCCGAAAATGTCGCATTTGTTTTGCTCCTCAATGTTTCTTAGTGGAGAGCTAGTGTGCGTTTGCAAATACACTTGTAATTTTCTGATGTCCTCTTTAATCTGTGTGGATTGTTACGAATGCAAGTTTTCATTTTACTGAAAAAGGTGTCAAGGCGGCTTGGATTGTTGCTTGCAAACAATAACATAAAATGGACTATTCGGAGCCGTTTTCTAACACTGGGACCTCCATTTTGCGTTGAGATGTTTTTCTGTTTTTTTTTTCCTAGTGATGGATAGGTGCTTCAAACGGGGAGAAAGGGATGAGCTAAATTCTTTTGACATTCTTTTCGACGGGACTTGAAAAGTACAAGAGATGGACAATCAGTTCAGCGGCAGTGCGCATGGGGCCGTCAATGCCATGTAATAGTCTGTCAGTGTTCTATTGTCTAAACGTCGGAGTGTATAAGAGAGCGAATGAAACAGCCAGGTCGTGGGTTCAAATCACAGACTCGGCCCCGGCAGCTGGACTCGCAGTCCAGGGGAAAAAAGACGGGCTTGTCCGTTGGAAGGTTTTGGTAAATTTAACGAGGCACAGCTGCAGCGCGCCTGAATTGATCAGTTTTCAGGTCGTACTGCATAAGAGTTAGCTGTCCCTTTTCTCCAATACCTGCCCCTTAAGGTCGTGTTCAAGTCATTTTTTCCCGGCACGGACGTTAAGTCGACATTGGGTCAAAATATCCAGAGCTGAGAATTGTCCTCCTAAGACTACATTGCAATCCTGGAGACAGATCAACCTTGATATTTCAAGGGTGGTGCCAGAATAGCTTGGTGCCGAAAGGCGCCCAGCTATTCTGGCACCAGTCTTGAACTATAATGGGCGGTCCATAACTTGAACTAGTGTGGCGAGACGTGGTCATTAGTTTCGTTCCGCAAGTACTTTTGTGGCCTAAACTTTACAGCCAACAAAACCTTCCTTATCTGCAGTGGGCGTAAATTCTCAGTGAGACGCTGCAGGCTGCGGGGGATCCATGAAGATCAGTGTCTCGTGTTCGTAAAAAGTAGCGTCATTCATGTCCGAAGGACCTGCAGCAGCGAGATTCCAAACCAGGCAGAATCAATTTTTTTGTATATGTTGAGCTATATTTGAGAATCGCCAGACTGAAATAAATATCTAGTGCCATGTTCTCCCGCTTGATGTGCCACAGGCACGGGCACAGGCCGAGGATCGCGTTTTCACGGTGTTTATCAATGTACATTACTGCTGTCTTCAGTTCACTTTCAGTGAACAGAAAAGAGAAATACTGTACATTGATTAATCAATCATCAATGTACAATATTTCTCGCGTGTTCACCTTTAGTGAACAGAAGAGAGAAATAGTGTACATTGATTAACCCATTTAGCCCCGAGTCCCTTCAGCAGGAGATGGATTGACCATGATAATTCAAGAGTAGTGCCAGATTAGCTTGGCAACTGAAGGCGCCAAGCTAATCTGGCACTACCCTTGAATTATCATGGTCAAGCCATCTTCTGCAACTGGTCTATAGTCAACACCTCCAAAAGTTGAGAAATGGGACCTTGGGGCTAAAAGGGTTAATCAGTCATCAATGTACAGTATTTCTTCCTTCTGTTCACCTTCCGTGAACAGAAGAGAGAAATAGTGTACATCGATTCATATTGTGAAATCGAATATTTTCTCGACTCACCCAGCCGTGTGAGGACACAAGACAGGAAGTCCATTTTTGGTGAAACGCAAAATTTCCATTGTATTGCAATGAAAACACCGTTTTTCACAGCAAATAGATTTACTCTTTGCTTTCACAACCACAGGGCAGCACTGCGATGTAATGTCGACTATATGGTATCAAAAACATTTACATCTGGCAGCTTCTTAAGCATTTATATTTGTGTGCCTCACTGCCAGGAGATGGTTGTGTATGCTGTCTACTGCTGTGAAGACCCCTGGAAGAGGTGAAAACTTCTGTCCTGGGAAATCGATAATCTGCGTTTCGGATTTAGTGCTGGACGGCTAAGCATGACCGGTCTAATACCCACGATATATAGGGGAACTTAAACTGAGTCTTGTTTATGAGTCTAGTTTGTATTCTTAGCGTTTCTTCTTGAACGGTGTTTCTTTTGTGTTTGCACAAACAGCATAATAGAACTTTTTAGATTTAATTTTTTTTTAAAGATCTGTATTAGCTTGTTGAGTTTTGTTTGTATTCAGAGGGTGTCTGTGTGCGACGGTGTTATCGCATTTTCTCAGGGACACGCCAAGAAACGCGTTCAGAAACGCGTTTATCACTTTATTTATCGGTATTAATACATTCGCCCAAAATTCCTTTTATGGTAGTTTAAGGGTAGCGCTCGATTAGTTTTGCGCCTGTTGGGCGCCAGACTAATTTGGCGCTACCCTTGAACGATCGTGGTCGATCCAGTTGTAGTGTCGGGGCTAAATTGGTTAGAGAGATGATGGTGAAACGCCGTTTCAGCGAGAGAGAGAGGATGATGACTTTTATTTCAGGATACAGCTATTTAGCTTACAAGCTGTCCGGTAAAGAGAGAGAGAGGGAGAGAGAGAGAGAGGAGGAGGAGGATGAATCTGTTATTTCAGGAGAAAGTTATTATGCAGTACGATGTCTGGAGAGAGAGAGAGAGAGAGAGAGAGAGAGAGAGAGAGAGAGAGAGAGAGAGAGAGAGAGAAAAAAGAAAAATGAACCTTTATTTTCCAACGGTAGAAGTTATTGTTTACAGGTCCAGTTTTCAAACACCTACTACATAAATAACAGTCATGTAAGCATACACATACTACACACTGACGCATGTATGCACGCACATACGCACGCACACGCACGCTCACACACACGCACTCAGGTACGCACGCGTGCACGCCACAAATCCCGCACGCACACACACACCGCAATTCCCCATACACACTCACACACACAGAAATACACACACAAACTTACACACGCACACACTCAGACACACGCACAAATACACACGCTCTCGGACACGCACAAAAATATAAGATGAGTAAAAGTGCAAAATAAAGCAATAATCAGAAAATCATTAAGTACACTAGAGTTCATACAGCAAGGGCAAATATGTATATATAGGTGCTCTCTCTCTCACACACACATATACACACACCCACTCCCCCCGCCCCCCACACACACCCACAGATTCGCGCGCGCGCCCAAAATATCGCGCACACACGTATGAAAGCAACAACATTATACACAGTACATGCAGTATTCGATGTACAGTCGGCATTCAAATATTATGGTATATGGAAAAAAAATACGCTCTCCCTCCCTCCCCCTCCCTCCCTCCCCCTCCTCCCGCCCTCCCCTCCCCTCCCGCCCTCCCTCTCGCCCTCCCTCCCCCTCTCTCTCTCCCCCTCTCCCTCTCTCTCTCCGGCGCGCGTGTGTGTGTGTGTACGTTATTTTGTTTTGTAGTGTGTAGCAAGGACAAGAATGAAAACAGGTCTGCGCACCTATTCTTTTATCCTTGGAAAATAAAGTTTCATTTCATTTCATTTCATTTCTCTCTCTCCCTCTCTCCCTCTCTCCCTCACACATACACACACCTGAACATACGCGCAAGTTAGCCCTGTACTGCAATGATTAGATTACATCAGAGATTCTAGGTGCTTGAAGAGGCTGTCCTAAATGAGGTGAGCGTCTTTGCGTTTTTGATCTTTGCATGAATAGAATTCCAGAATGAACTTCCCGAAAATGACAAACTGGTTTTGAATAAATCAATATTAGGCAGGGGGAGTTTGAATTGTTGTCCATGTCTGGAAGCTACAGGTGTCCGTTCTGAGAAAAAAGAACTCAATTACAGTGGACATGATTGCTTGTACATCAATACAGCCTTATTGAACTGAAAGTGATGGGATAGAGGGAGCATTTCTAAAGTTTTAAGCTTTTTTGTCAGTTGAGAGTTCTGGATCGGGAAATATAAGCTTAGCAGCCTTCTGTGTAGGAAGTTCAGCCTCTTCAAATGTACATCACTAGAAACATCCCACACTGTTGATGCATAGTCTATGTGCGACTTGACATGAGCATTGTAGAAAAGAAGACGCGTATCTGTGTCAGTAATTGTTTTCAATTTTGACAACATGTACAGACTTCTGGAGACCCTTTTGCACACATTGTTAATATGTAGTTGCCATTTAAGCTGATCGTCTATAGTGACCCACAAGAGGCGGTGGTGTGATACTTGCTCAATTGGGCTGCCGTTTATAGACAGACTAAGAGAGAACGGGCATAGCTGGTGCTTTTGACGTGTGGTTATAACCATGCATCTTGTTTTTGACGGATTCAGGAACATGGAGTTGGAATGACACCAGTTGGTGACCTCATGCAGACTTTCCTGCAGACGCGTGCTAATTGCAGCTACATTTTTGTGAGGCCGGAGTGTAGTGTGCAGTCGTCAGCAAACATGTCACAAGAAATATCGGGGCAACTAATATACAGTGAAAGGTCATTGATAAATATACAGAACAGCATTGGCCCGAGGACAGAACCCTGAGGCACGCCGCTTTTGACGAAACCATACGAGGAGTAGGAGTCATTTAACAGTACTCTTTGCTTCCTTCCGCTTAAATATGAAGTGAACAATGAGACAGCATCTGCACTGCAGAGATATGCTTGAAGTTTTGACAAAAGAATGTTATGATTTACAAGGTAGCTTTCTTAAAATCAATAAAGATCGACCCATTTATTTATTTATTCATTGATGCTAGCCACGCATCAATACGTCTTGTTAGTGCCGTGTGGCAAGAATGCTTGGGGCGAAAGCCGGACTGAAATACGTGCAAAAGACTGCGACTCTCCAAATGCTGATAAAGGTGTTTGTGTAAGTGTCGTTGAAGAGGTTGATTGATTGATTGTACATTGCTTAACGTCCCGACAGCAATAAGGCTTTCTCAGGACGTGCCTGCACTGCTTGTGAAAAAAAACAAAACTAAACAGAACATTGAATGTATGTCGCCAGCCGGTCAAATACATTAAATAAACCTAACACATGGGGCCTAAATAAAGCTAAGACCATTTAGCAACACACATCCAATATCAAGAGCTACAGGCAGTGCAGACAGTAGGGAGAGTTTTAAAAAGGCAAATACAGGTGAATGGACCTCGGGTAGACAGAAACACATGCCCCAGAATAGAGAGAAAAACTCACCCTGTGGGGCTGACCAGGGTGACCCTGGGAACTAAAAAGTACCTAACCCCACCCAAGTCCCCCAGGGCAGACCCGGGTGGGGAGTCGTTGAAGAGGCTTGGAATGGCTGAAAAATATTGAAATAGGTCTGTAGTTATTGTCATCAGAGAGATCTTTTGATTTAGGCAAAGGGATAACCTTGGCTTGCTTCAGTTCTGATGGAAACATATTTTGTTGGATGCATAAGTTATAAATATACGTTAATGATTCTACTGTATAGGGAAGGGACAGTTTCAGGATTTTAGGGCTGATCTAGTCAAGTCCTGATGATTTTGTTTTTCAGTGATCCGATCAGTTTTCCTACGTCATACACAGAGAAGGGGGGGGGGGGGGGAGGTTGTCCTTAGTCTTCTGCTTACAGAAGTTAAGCAGGGCCTCAGGGCATGTGTAACACGCGTTACTGCTTGAGGGTATGATTGACTCGGCAACAGACAGAAAATGTTTGTTAACAGTGTCTGCAGTAATACTAGAAGTTATGGCTGACGATTTCTTGCTGGTACCTCGGGTGACGAGTGTAACGCACGCAGACTTGCCCACAGTCGTACGCAGAGACTCTCGCACAACAGACGCATACACCGCCTCTGACTCAGACGGGCGCGTTCATGCGGTAAAACACACGGGCTCCCTTTCTAAAGTGACTTTTATGCAATATACAAGAAAAGAAAGGCTTAAATGACTATCAACTATATACACCTCTCTGCTAACATCCGAACATCACACACACACAATTCACAATATCTCGCCAGGCTAGGTGTTAGTTCTCAGTCTCCAACCTGTTTGATATTATTGCCTGGTTACGTTGGTCCTTCTCACGTCTAGGCGTGCAAGTCGGTTGTATGCTCTTTCCTATCGTCCTGTCTGTAACACGGACGTCCTTGTACTCGTACCGTAGCGCAGTTCTCGCTGTGATCCGGGTATCTTGGTCCCGATCAGACTCACTCTGAGCGAAGAGCTGGAGGGATGACCTCACGTTAGGTCCCACCTGTGACTGACGTCTCGGCGTCCGTCGTTCCACTCTTTACAAGTACTCTAAACACAACAACAAGGATCCAAACGTAACGCTTGCTAAACACACAACATATTGGATCAATGAGAAACGTCACGTAACCTGGCTGATACAAATAACTCGCACGTTCATTCACACACACACACACGTGCTTCATAAACTGTCTACTTCCGTAACACCCCCATATTTCTGTCACTATCTTGAAACATCATCATCATCATCATCATCATCAGTCCCTTGCCCGAACTGGGCGTTGGGGGGACTGAAAGGCAGCAGCAACAGACAGTGCTCTCCACTGAGTTCTATTTTGGGCGGTGGCAAGCAAGTCTGGCATCTCGAGTTCGGTCCATTCTCTTGAAACATACTACAGCCTAACACTCTTGCTATACACTACTCTATACACTGGAAAAGACTATGCTTAACCAACCACGTACTATCTTCATAGCGGCTTAGACATACACACCTCACATTCCTTTAGTTATCTATCTCGGTAAATAACTGTATACAAAAACACGGGTTACTTCACTGAATTCTAAACCAACATAACTAAACCAAACTGGTCAACACTATACAAGCAAATTACTCTTACCAGCGCATACTGTCTTTAACTAAGCAACTATCAATACTACATATATAGAAACATACCAGAAATCTAGGCTTCAGAGTCTTGGAATGCGGGCTACGGTATCTCGCATAACGTCTGTCCAGAATGACAGTCAAGCCCCGCACTGACGAAACTAGACCTCTGACAGATACAGCTTTTGCCTATAACTCACTATAACAGTACTCACCAAAACTCCGTATGCCTTACAGATTTCACGTGGAGCCTCATGCCACCCGGACTATCGGCACAAACAAACCGTTAACAAAAATCGTACCGTATTAACCCTAATGTATGAGCACTATGCACGAGCATAGAGCTTCATCACAACGAGATTAACCGCGCGCCAGAGTGCGGCAGTATCTCTGTCTTCTTTAATCATTCGTTCAAAGAGAGACTTTTGGATCCAGCGTACCATAGACTCGACACGGTTACGTTGTTTTTTGTATTCGTTAAATAGTTTGTCTCCTTAAGTCATTTCGAAATTTCATAGCTTCGATTATTTCATGCGTTAGCCAAGGCGGTAACGTGTGTGTGTGTGTGTGTGTGTGTGTGTGCTTTTTTTTTTTTTTTTTTTTTTTTTTTTTTTTTTTTTTTTTTTATACCCGCTTTTGCCATAAAGGGGCGTGTTTGTTAAGTACTCTTGTAAAGAGTCCATACCAAATAGTCAGAGCCTTTTCAGCGTCAGTTTCGTTATTAACGACATTAAATGGTGTTTGACCAAGGTCTACTAGAAAAGCAGACTGATTAAACTGTTTAAATGAGCGGTACGTTATAGTTGTGTGCCCGTTCTTACGATGTACTGGCAGTTTTATTGACCAGGAGCACACAGTAGGAACGTGATCACTGATGCCGAGGTCAGGAACACTAACATTGAATACACTAAGGGGACGGTTGGTGTAAATGTGATCAATGAGTGTTGCTTCTGTTTTTGTGATCCTAGAAGGGGTCAAAACTAATCGTTCTAAGCCGGTTTGTGTGGTGATGCAATCCCATGCGGTATGGGGCTTCAACATATCTATGTTAAAGTCGCCTAGTAGCAACGCATCACAGTTAGGTAAGCCAACATTTTCTACTGCGTGCAAGAAATCGTCGTACCATTCAAACTTGGCTGATGGGTTACGATAACAAAAGCCGATGAAGACGGGTTTAGTTTTTGGAGCCCTAAATTCCAACCAAATGCACTCTACTTCCGGCGTTTCTATGTCCTCAGGCCTTTTTACTAACTGTTGGAGTAAGTTATGCATGTAAACGGCAAGCCCAGTCTGACCAAGTACACGAGGCTCACGTCGAGTGATGCTAAAGTTAGGAATGTGAATGGCATCATCGCTTATGTCAGAGTTAAGTCGCGTCTCACTAAGACCAAACAGGTGGAATGGTTCAGACGAGTTTAGAAAAACATTCAAATCGGCCACCTTGTTAAAAAGATGGTAGATGTTCAAGTGACCAGTTTGAAGGCGTGTCTGAGCATTATAGATCATGTTGAATTCTAATTCTCACACTAGAAGAGCAACTCAATACAAAAAATATAAACAGAGAGAAATGGGAATAAAAGTGTCAACGCAGTAAAACGCGGCTGAAGTTATAGCACTTCGTATCAAACGTCACAAACGGTGTCCAACAAAATGAATATCGCTTTTGATTATTAGTGTATCCACGTATAAATGCCACGCAAGCTGTCTAAATAGTGACTGTGGTGTAGCACACATATCAGATGTCACACATGAAAAGAGTGTTCTGGTCAGCGGCACACTAGTCAGCGAAAAACTATACCCTAAAATGTGTTTTTAAGACCAGGCACACAGTGGGTGTCGATCTGAATGTTATCACACGATTTCCTCACGAATAATCCAAAGATATGGATGAGAGACCGTAATTGTTAATTGGTGACCGTTACACGGACAACACTTTGTATTTTACGCTGCTAGAATGATTTGCTAGAATGATTCCCACAATGAAGTAAATGGTTAATTGTTTACCGTTACAGCGGAGATTACCTTGTATCCTCTGTTGTAGCAGCAAACAACACTGTTGGCACAATGCGGTAATATCCGATCCAGCGGCAACAACAACTGTCCCAATGGAAAAATACGAACTCCCAAGAAGTTGTGCACTATAGCGGCAACAACACACTGTTGATCAACAAAGAATGCAGATAGGCCCAACGAGATCATGTTGTATGTGAGAGAGAAATGAAATGAAATGAAAATTTTCAAGGATAAATGATTAGGTACCTTCAATGACCTTTTTTCAATCATGTCCTTGCTAAGCTATAGCACACACGTAAACACACATACACTAATTTTATATATAAAATATACATAATAGTGAAAAGTACAGGCAACAATAATTCCATTTCAATAATCAATGCTCACATTACACCTCACACACACACATACACACACACACACACACACACACACACACACACACACACACACACACACACACACACACACACTGATATATACCAGTCCACACACACACACACACACACACACACACGGACGACTCACAAATATGCTAGGATATATTAGAAAACATAACGAAGGCATGAGTTTTCCGCTGAGGTTTCAAAACAAAAGAAATGACAAAGAACACCTCAGCAAGTCTAAAGTATTATGATACATGAATATGAATAAGGAAACGTTTCTGCGGTCAGTGACGGTATGTGAAAGAAAAATATGAACAATATGTTTTCACATGTTCTTAATAAATTTATGCAGTTGGTTCTTGAACGTTCGTAAAGAAGGTGCTGCTTTAATGTCTGCAGGAACTGTGTTCCATAATTTTGCACCAGAGTAGGAGAGGGACGTCTTGTAAATATCTAAGGGGGGCCTTGGTACTACCAGATTGTTCCCTGATGTTCGACTAGATCTGTGGGCAAGTGCGAACAAATTATAGAGATAGGCTGGCGAGTCTGAGAGGGTGATTTTGCGCATAATTATTAACTTATTATAAATGAACTGCTTGTCAAGTGGCAGGATATCCAGCAGCTTGAACTTGTAATCAGTACTAACGACTTGTTGCATGGGTCTGTCAACGATTAATTTGATTGCCCGCCTGTGTTGCGAATTCATCCTTTTGAGATTAGCATCACTGCTCCCATCCCAAACGGAGGAGGCATAATCGGAATCATATAATTGTTTTGACACCATGTGGAAACATCATTCAGGCCGCTTTGTAGGGACTGGGTTATTCAGGATACATCTGACGATGACACGTCAAGAGTTCCATCATCAGCGGCGGTCGGATATATGTAAGGGAAGATCGTTTATAAAAACTGAAAATAATAATGGACCGAGGACAGATCCTTGTGGTACTCTGTGCTCTATCACCCTCTCACGTGAGTTTTTACCATTCACACACCCGTACTGTGTGCGCCCGTTTAGATATGATGTAATGAAGGCAAGGGTGCCATCATTCAGCTGATAGGCAGCAAGTTTTTTAATTAAAAGATCATGGTTGACAAGATCAAAAGCTTTCGAAAGGTCCAAAAATACCGCTCCAGTCATTTGCCCATTATTCATAGCAGTTAACCATCTGTCAACCAGGTGAACCAAAGCTGTGTGACAAGAATGTCTCCTACGAAAACCAGACTGTAGTGGATGAACGAGTTTGTATTTATCTAAGAAATGTTGTAAATGTGTGTGGATATGTCTTTCAATCGGTTTTGACAGTGTTGACAACAGAGAAATGGGTCTGAAATGGTTGGGGTCATTTAAATCTTTTGTTTTAGGTAGCGGTATTACCTTTGCCATTTCCAGACCAGACGGAAATTGTCCATGTTGTATGCAAAGGTTGTAGATATATGCTAGCGACTCGACGACGTATGGAAGAGCCATTTTAAGAACAGTGCTGCTAATTCCATCATGGCCAGATGTACGTTTACTCTTTAATGAAGAAATGGATTTTCCCACTTCATAAATTGTTAAGAGCGAAATGTTGCAAGACGTGTTAGGTGTTAATCTTTCAGCACAAAACCTTTTTAGCTTTTCAGAAACATCAGACGGTTGACCGGGGGACGTAAGATTCTGTAGCAGTGTACTGGCGGTAGAGAGAAAATGCTGATTAAACGTATCAGCTGATATTTTAGTGCACTTTTTGAGAGAGAGAGAGAGAGAGAGAGAGAGAGAGAGAGAGAGAGAGAGAGAGAGAGAGAGAGAGAGAGAGAGAGAGAGAGAGAGAGATAGAGATGATTGTCTGGTTGTACATTGCTTAACGTCCCGACAGCAACAAGACTTTCTCAGGACGTGCCTGCACTGCTTGTGGAAAAAAGCTAAACAGAACATTGAATGTATGTCGCCAGCCGGTCTAATACGCTAAATAAACCTAAGACCATTTAGCAGCACACATCAATATCAAGAGCTACAGGCAGCGCAGACAGGGAGAGTTTAAAAGGGAAAATACAGGTGAATGGACAAAGGCTAGACAAACACATGCCCCGGAATAGAGGGGAAAACCCGCCCTGTGGGGCTGACCAGGGTGATCCTGGGAACTAAGAGAGAGAGAGAGAGACAGACAGACAGACAGACAGAGAGAGAGCATCAAGGAGCATCGAGCAGATCGTAAAATCCTTATGGCTACTGACTTTTTGGAAAATGAAGAATGATTCCTTGCCAGACTCACGCACTGGCTGTCTGTTTCCTTTAAACCGAAGCACGCACAGACAGGCTGTGTAAATATTGAATGGTGGGTGCTATTTTAAACATGGGTTTGCTTTTTTTCCCAAAGGATGACAGCCCGTTTAATGATCTGTGAATGAAGCAATGTTTAATGATCTTTTTTGTACACATACTTTAATTTATTTTTAAATTTTTAATGGTATGCTGATGAGCAAAAAATCCTTTGTTTATGACTAATTAATTGGGTCAGCGTGTAGAAATCAAAGGTCTACATTTGCGAATCTTGGTCTTTCACTGAAAATGTTTGCGAATCTTGGACTTTCGCTGAAAACTAAGTTGCACGATAGACTATTATAGTTAAAGGGTGGTGCCAGAATAGCTTGGCGCCAAGCTATTCTGGCACCACCGTTGAACTTTCATTGCCGATCCGCCTCTTGTAGTCCGTGTGGCATAGCAAACCAGACCAATATTCGCACGACGTCAAAAGGAACTCTCGGAAGGCTTCTAAAGGGTGGGGGTAAAGGGCGTATGGGCCTCTCCTATCACAGAAATCCCATCTTGACCGAACTGAACTGAACTGACCCGTCAAATTCCGGCACAGCTGTTTTAACTGTCACGGTCTATTCGTCTCCTGGTGTATTTCTGCCAGGGATCAGTGGAGTACAATGTACAGTAGTGAGGACTGCAAACAACGCTTATGAACGCCCTTAACTCCTGGAGATGTCTCTCGTCTTTGAACAATGACCCACGAGTGTTAAAGACGCACTAAGAGCTCTCTCTCTCGAGAGAGGTACCTTATCCCGCGATTACTTGACCTCATCACTCATAGTTTTCAGGTCCACTTCGTCACCCAGTTGAACCCATTCCAGAACCGGACTGTAAAGTATTCGTTCTTTTGCTTCCTGCAGTAAAGGCCCCGCCACCCATGCCCGATTTTGAGGCCGATTCTTGAGCAGTTTCGAATCGGAGTGTGATCGGACCGGACTGCAAAAACGTGTGCACTGCCACACAAGGCCGACTTTTTTTTTATCCGACCGGTTTGAACCGAAGATCAAAGTCGTACCTGTTCTGCAAAATGGCTGCTAGTTTTGACAGTGATGATGATGTGCTTGCATTATCAGCAGTTTTGCATCATATTCGAGAAGAGGCGTGCGAAACATCAGCAACGAAGGTGGTACCGTGACTCTTCCGCCATTTGCAAACTTAAACGACGTGCTTTGCGAGACGCGCTCTGATTGGTTGAAGCTTACAATCAAGGCCGATTCGGATCGAAAAAATAGAGCAGTTTCTAAACACCCGATTCCCAGCCGATTGCGATCGGATCGGATATATGACGACATCCGATCGCAATCGGATCGGAATCGGCTTTAAAATCGGGGCACAACCGGCAAGGGTGGCGGGGCCTAAAGAGATAATACTAATAACCCATTTAGCACCGCCACTCTACAGCAATATGGATCGACCATGATAATTTAAGGGTAGTGCCAGATTAGCTTGGCGCCTGGAGGCGCCAAGCTAATCTGGCACTACCCTTGAATTAACAACTGAAATATGCAACTGGTACATTGTCGCTAGGTGACACCTTCCAGAATGTCAGAATGGGGCCTTGTGGTTAAGTGGGTTAATACCCTGTTTGTGTGGGTCTTGTTTATCGATGGTGTTCTCATGCAGCCGGATAGATGACATTCTGGCGCAAAATAATGTTTTGACGCGGTTCCTCCTTTGAATTTATTTCCCCATTTTCCGACGGGATCTGCAACTTGTAATTCAACAGGTAATTCTCATACCCGCCTTGTCAAGAAAGCCTCCGAGTTAAATGTGTTACTACCCTGTTGTAGGTCTTGTTTATCGATGGTGCTCTCGTGCAACCTCGTAGGTGGCATTCTGGCGCGAAGACATGTTTTAACGCGGTTGCCTCCTTTGATTTTTTTCCACCATTTTCCGACAGGCTCTGCAACTTGTAACTCAACAGGTAATACTCATAACCGCCTCTTCAAAAAAGCCTCCGGCCTCCAGCCTCCACATTCTGCCCAAATTGTTTACATTTTGTTCGTTTTTCACCGTGAGAAACGCAACATTGTTAGTAATGTAGTTTCCATGCAGACACCATCGTGATGATGTTCATGATGGTGGTATCACTGATGGCACGTTGGCATTCATGATGGGACTTTAGATTTTGTTGTGCTGTTGTGCATTTCTGTCGTGCTGTTGTGCATTTGTGTCGTCTTTCACTTGAGGGACATGTATATGTACGATGCATCTGCGAGGACTTACGAGGATCTATACCGCCGTTGCGAAGGAGAGCGTTTCCAGAAAGCGCTTGTAAGTGTTCCTAAACTGGCTCTGGCAGGTTGCTGAAAATTCAAGCAGTTCTGGCACCACCCACTTAGCTTGGATTTTCAGCAACTCTCGAGCTATCCATATTGTATATTAGTAAACACGTGTCAGAGCTGAATGGAATACGGCAATGCAAGTTGGATTGATTTTCTGGAACTTACCATTGACACGGTGTCAAGGCGTGGCAGCAACGTTGTGCGTCGTAAATTGATAAAGTAACGGGCGATTTCGTAGCCAGAAACAAATTTTTGCTTAAATAAATTATTCTTCTTACGCACTCGGACAATTCAGATGAAACAAATTATCTTCCCTCCCCCCCCCCCCCCCCAAAAAAACAAAAAAAAAAAACAGCCAAACAAAACAAAAATCGTGGATGAACAAATTATCCTCTCTACCCCCCACCCCCCAAATCCTCTTCCCCGCCTACCACCACAAATGTTTATCTTCTCCCGCCCCCCATCCCGCCCCTCCTTCCCCCTCCCTCCTTCCCCCTCCCTCCTTCCCCCGCCTCTACCCCTCACCCATTGCTTTGTGCAATCATTTGTATTGACTGTCTTCCTCTTTGATGTGCGGAGCGTGCTTGTGTTTATAGAAGAGCCCATAATTTGATAGGTGTCAGAATTACAGCTACTTGCAGTCCATCACGGCCGGACAAGTTCAGGCCTATCTTCATACATATACTCTAGGTTTTCTGTTTCCATCTGTAAAGAGACTGATTCTCATGAGTTCCTGCATCTTCAGGGGCACATGAGAAGTATATATACCTCTTACTGTTGATTTATCTCCGTTTTGTCATAGTTATATTTAATTAATTCTTATGTCTCTTTACTCCCTCAATAAGAGGCATAGATTCTCATGACCCCTGCAAGTGCAGGGGCTCATAAGAATATATACCTCTTGCCGGCATGAGTCAAACCATGTACACTGAACTGTCCTCGGGACACGGGGCAACAAGATGCATGGGGATCATTTTTTTGGTGGTTATTCAATTTTTTTTTATAAGCTGGGTAATTTACGATGGAAAGTTGCGCCCGGACCTCATCAAAGGCCTTGATCTGTCAAACTTTGTTAAATCCGATATTGTTATGAGCTAAGTCGATAGCATATTCCTCTCGTAGAATCAGCGTCGCTTGTCTGTTAGAGATCATCAGAATACAGGATCACAGGAGCTTATGAGAATGGTATGCATGTCGTCTGTTGTTGCAGATCTACCGCTGCTTATAGTTAGTTACAAGTGCATCAGCGCTTTCAACGGAAGTAAAAACGAAGTTTCTGTTTTGTATGCTCTGTTTAATCGAGAAGTTGTTTCTGTTAAAAGTTTGCTGTCAAAGAGTCAAAAGAAAAAAATCTTTGCTTCCGAAAAAAAAAGGTGTAGAAAATCATACGCGAGTGAAAACTGAATTAATCATTTAAACCCACGACCGCATTTTTCAAAATTTTGGAGGTGCCATCTAACGACACGCATACATATAGATAGATAGATAGATACTGTTTATTGCCATTTGCCTTAAGAACATAAAGCATAGGAATGTGTGTTGGTGTCGTTATAATTACAAACATCACAGTCAACAATAAAAAACAAACAAAAAAAAAACAACAATTAATACTCTATCACACAAATCTAATACCCTACACACACTGTAAAAACTTTAAAACTAAACTAATATCACAACCCAATGCGTACCATACACACCCACGCTCATCTTCCACACACACACACAAACACATACGCCTATTAATCTAGGCAATCGAAATTACATATACATATGCATATATGTACATGTACATAATATGTGGCCATTGAGTAGTGGGTGCCTGATAGGAAGGGGCAAGGGATCTAACCGTTTGTATGTCTAGTACTGAGTAATTCCCCTTTGGTATGTGTACTGTTCTACCAGCGCTAACCTCACCTATCTGGTTTGTGACTATCTACCAGTTGCAGGATATAGATCGACCATGACCTCATCAAAAGGGCTTGATTTGTCAAACTTGGTTAAATCCGATATTGTTATGAGCTCAGTCGATTGCATACACTGGTGTATTCCGAATGGTAAGGGTTAGGGACCCGCAGAATACAGGATCACAGGGCTTGTGAGAATGTTATGCATGTCATCTGCTGTTGCAGATCTACCGCGGCTTATAGTTACAAGCGCATCAGCACTTTCAACGGAAGGAAAAAACGAGGTTTCTGTTTTAAACGCTCTATTTAATTCGAGAAGTTGTTTCTGTTAAACGTTTGCAGTCGAAGAGTCAAAAGAAAAAAATCGTTGTTTCCGAAAAAAAGAAAGAATGTTTACCTTTAGTTCGTTTTTCACTGTGAAAAACGCAAAATTGTTAGTTACGTGGTTTTCTTGCAGACACCATCGTGATGATGTTCATGATGGCGGTATCGCTGATGGCACGTTGGCATTCATGATGAGACTTTAGACTTTGTTGTGCTGTTGTGCATTTCTGTCGTCTTTCACATGAAGGACACGTATATGTACAATGCATCTGCGAGGACTCATGAGAATCTATGCCGTTTGCGAAGGAGAGCGTTTCCGGAAGGCATGTCAGTTCCACAACTGGCTTTGGCAGGTTGCTGAAAATCCAAGCAGTTCTGGCACCACCCAAACAGCTTGGTTTTTCAGCAACCCTCAAGCGATCCATATTGTATATTAGTAAACACGTGTCAGAGCTGAGTGAAATATGGCAATGCAGGTTGGATTAATTTTCTAGAATTTATCATTGACATCGTGTCAAGGCGTGGAAGCAACTTTGTGCGTCGTAAATTGATAAAAGTTACGGGCGATTTCGTAGCCAGAAACAAATTTCAGAATTACGGCCACTTGCAGTCCATCACGGCCGGACAAGTTCTAGCCTATCATTATACATATACTCTAGGTGTTTTTTTGTTTCCATCTGTGAAGAGACTGATTCTCATGAGTTCCTGCATCTGCAGGGGCACATGAGAAGAATATATACCTCTTACTGTTGATTTATCTCCGTTCTGTCATAGTTATATTTAATTAATTCCTATGTCTCTTTACTCCCTCAATAAGAGGCATAGATTCTCGTGACCCCCCTGCAAGTGCAGGGGCTCATGAAAATATCTGCCTCTTGCTGGCATGAGTCAAACCATGTACATTGAACTGTCCTCGGATACACGGGGCAACAAAATGCACGGAGATCTTTTTTTGCGGTTATTCAATTTTTTTTTATAAGTTGGGTAATTTACGGTATAAAATTGCGCCCGGGACCTCATCAACAGGCCTTGATCTGTCAAACTTTGTTAAATCCGATATTGTTATGAGCTAAGTCGATTGCATATTCCTCTCGTAGAATCAGCGTCGCTTGTCTGTTAGCCCATATCATGCAGATACTAAAAGCTTCAAATTCGCATTTTGCCATATGCAAGCAACATTACAGTACTTACAGATAAAGAAACAAAAAATCTTTACTTCCGAAAAAAAGAAGAATATTTACCTTTTGTTTGTTTTTCATTGTGAAAAACGCAAAATTGTTAGTTACGTGGTTTCCTTGCAGACACCATCGTGATGATGTTCATGATGGCGGTATCGCTGATGGCACGTTGGCATTCATGATGGGACTTTAGATTTTGTTGTGCTGTTGTGCATTTCTGTCGTCTTTCACCTGAAGGACACGTATATGTACGATGCATCTGCGATGTCAAAAGAAAAGAAAATCTTTGCTTCAAAAAAAAAAAAAAAAAAAAAAAAGGGTATAGAAAATCATATGCGAGTGAAAACTGAATTAATCATTTAACCGCACGACCGCATTTCCGAAATGTTGGAAGTGCCATCTAACGACACGCATACATATACATATATATACATATACATACGCATATAATATACATCTATCTATCTATCTATCTATCTATCTATCTATCTATCTATCTATCTGTCTGTCTGTCTGTCTGTCTGTCTGTCTGTCTGTCTGTCTGTCTGTCTGTCTGTCTGTCTGTCTGTCTGTCTGTCTGTCTGTCTGTCTGTCTGTCTGTCTGTCTGTCTGTCTGTCTGTCTGTCTGTCTGTCTGTCTGTCTGTCTGTCTGTCTGTCTGTCTGTCTGTCTATCTATCTATCTATCTATCTATCTATCTATCTATCTATCTATCTATCTATCTATCTATCTATCTATCTATCTATCTATCTATCTATCTATCTATCTATCTATCTATCTATCATCTATCATCTCTCTCTCTCTCTCTCTCTGGGGAGCTGGGTGGCTCGGTGGTAACAGCGTTTGCCTCCAGACCAAAAGGTCCCGCGATCGAATCCAGCTTGGGTCAAAATTTGCTCAGACCCTTTTTCGTTGTCCCCGTCTTTGAAATCACCCTCGTGGTGGACAAAAGACGTTAAGCCCTAAACATTTAACATTTTATTTTCTCTCTCTCTCTCTCTCTCATCTATCATCTCTCTCTCTCTCTTCTCTCTCTCTCTCTCTCTCTCTCTCTCTCTCTCTCTCTCTCTCTCTCTCTCTCTCTCTCTCTCTCTCAAATGTGCATGCGTTATGTATGCGTATTAGGTTGTGTGTATTCTTATTATATTATTTTAATTAAACCTCACAACATGTCATTATGCGCGACCAGTAAAGTTGGTAATTCCTATGTCACTTCCCCCCAACATTATTATTATTATTATTATTTCATTCTTGGCTTGTGCTGTGTCATGTAATTTTTTTCCCTTCTTAGTAGTAGAAAACAATTAGTACGATAGTAACTCTGTAATCAGTAGATTAGCAACGGCAAGTTCGAAAAATGGTTGTTACTACCAAAACGTTTACCGTTATCAAATAAAGGATCATTGTCATTGTCTCTCTCTCTCTCTCTCTCTCTCTCTCTCTCTCTCTCTCTCTCTCTCTCTCTCTCTCTCTCTCTCTCTCTCTCTCTCTCTCTCTCTCTCTCCCGTAGTCTTGCCGACCGTTGGGGCACACTGATGACTTTGCAACCAGCTCCCTCCATTCCTCTCTGTTCTCTTCCATTCTCAGAGTACCGCCCAGCTTCAGTCCTGTCCTGTATTGCCCTCCCATCTTTTCCTCTGTCTTCCTCTCCTTCGTCCTCCTTGCACAATGCCTTGCAGAATTATTTTGGTAAGCCCATCTGAACGCGTGACATACCCATACTACTTCAGTTTGCGTTTTTTCACAATGGCTAATAGGTCTTCATAGGGCCTGATGGCTTGCCTGATTCTGCTTCCCACTTCCTCGTTCGTGATGTGATCTCTGTATAAAATGCCAAGCAGCCTTCGAAAACATCTCATTTCAGTGGCTTGTATCCTCCTTTCAAGGTCTGCTGTGAGGGTCAATGACGCAGGCATACAAGAACACTGAGATGACTAAGGAGCGCATCATTCTGATCTTGGAGCAGAGTGTGATGTTTCTGTCCTTCCATATGGTCTTCAATCTTGTCAGTGCTGTTGTTGTCTGCGCAGTCCTGGACAGTATTTCTGGTTTTGATCCCTCATCTGTCACAATGGCTCCTAAGTATTTAAATTTCTTAACTGTTAAAAGTTTTTGGCCTCCAACCATGATTGGCGTTATTGGTCACCAGTTTGGTCTTCTCTGCACTGATTTCCATCCCATACGCAATGGCTGTACTATCCAAATTTTCCACCAGCTGAGCTAGCTCCTTCACTGTTCCTGCAAGGCCATCAATATCGTCCGCAAAGCGCAAGTTTGTGATTGTTCTGCCTCCAATACTGACAGTTCCTTCATGATCTTTCAGAGCGTCCGTCATGATTCTTTCCAGGAAGATGTTGAAAAGAGTAGGTGCGAGCAAGCAGCCTTGTCTGATCTAACTGTAGTCCTGAACCAGTTTCCTATTTTGCCGTTGAAGCAGACTGCGCTAGTGGCCTTGTTATAAAGGTTTGCTATGACTTTGATATACATATGCCATGCTGGTAGGCACTCGCCAGAAACTTTCCCAGCTCCCTTCCTCTCTCCACCTTCAACTCGACAGCACCCTCATCTCCCTCTCTGACTCGGCCAGAAACCTCGGCGTTATCCTCGATTCCTCTCTTTCCATGACCAGCTTTGTCTCTGCCACAGCACAGGCATGCTATTTCCACCTCCGCCGCATCAGTCAGATCAGAAAATACCTCACAACCGAAGCTGCCACCAAACTTGCTGTCTCTCTCATCCTATCTCGCATCAACTACTGCAACTCTCTCCTTTCCGGCCTCTCTCAATCCACCACTTTAATAATAATAATAATACCGTTATTATATAGGCGCTTTTTCTCAATTTTGGGGAAATCGACTCAAAGCGCCGCGCCTGAAACCCAACACACACACTCACGAAACAGACACGGATTTACGCCATTTAAGACAAACACAGTACAAGACAAACGAAGGGCCAGTCAGCTACTGAAGTTACAGAGATTTTTGATCGCTTGTATTTGAAATTTGTAAAGTGGCCTGAGACCGGTACCAAAGTGGGGGGGGGGGGGGGTGGAAGAACCGGAGTACCCGGAGAAAGAACCCCCGACGGTCCGCCCGAATTAACGGTGACACTTACCAGAGGAGAAAAGTCCAACGCCGGAACCCGGTATCGAACCGCGCACCTTTGGCATTGGTGGCAGGCGCCTTAACCACTGCGCCACGGACCGCCCCCCTTTCTCCCTCCAGCGTGTCCAGAAAAATGCTGCCCGCCTCGTCCTCAGAAAGAAAAAATCCGACCACATCACTTCCCTGCTCAAACTCCTTTACTGGCTTCTCATCCCCCAACGCATCCAATACAAGATTCTGTCTCTCTGCTACAAATCCCTGAACAACTGCGCTCCTGCCTATCTCTCCAACTTACTTCACCCTTACACTCCTCCCCGCTCCCTCCGCTCCGCCTCCGACCCTCTCCGCCTCCACATCCCCCGCACCAAACTCAGCACTTTCGGCCCCCTCTCTTTCTCTGTATACGGTCCATCCGCCTGGAACACTCTCCCACTCTCTCTCCGTCAGAAACACTCTCTCTCCTCCTTCCAGTCCTCCCTCAAAACTCACCTCTTCAACAGTTCTAGCACTATATCACCACACTCCCCACCCCAAGTCGACTGTCATAATGTATTTCACTTTTTGTAGTACGCGAGCCGTTGTCTAAGCGTGCGCATGCGTTCGTGAGTTGTGAGTGCGCGCTTAGAGTTATAATTATTATAAGATAAGCGCATTATAAATACCGTTATTATTATTATTATTTTATTTACATATATACATATACATATATATACATAGTATGTGGCCACTGGGTGCCAGATAGGAGGGGGCATAGGGATCTAACCGTTTGTATGTCCAGTGCTGAGTAATTTCCCTTTTGTATGTGTACTGTTGTACCAGCGCTAGCCTCACCTATCTGGTTTGTGACTATCGACCAGTTGCAGGATATAGATCGACCATGATAATTCAAGGGTAGTGCCAGATTAGCTGCTAAATGGGTTAAGCGGGATTGAGGGTTGAGTAAAGATACAGATATCGTTAAAGATCAGTTATTGCCATGTGTTCCATGGTACAACAAGGAAACATTGGACTGTGCCTTGGCGGCCGGTTTCCTTCGAACGCAAAACACACTCGGACATAGCTGAGCATGAGACATCTAATAATAATTAACCCGTTCCGTGCCGAGAAAAATTAATGTCAACACCACCCAATTGCAAGTGGTATAGATCCTCATGAGCCCCCGCTAACTCTACTTTGAATCCATGTTCCTGGCACATCTATTTTTTTTTTTTTTTTTTGAATCAGCGAAGATTGCATGAAGAAACACAGACATCGTCAGCTGGAACTGAGCGGGTTAAACTATGACATTAACTCATTGTACCCCACGACCGAAATCTCCAAATTTTTGCCGTTGTCCTCTGAAGACTGCATTGCAGTGCAGGACACAAATCGACCATGATAGTTCAAGGGTGATGCCAGAATAGCTTGGCGCCCATAGGCGCCAAGCTATTCTGGCATCACCCTTGAACTATCATGGTCGATCCATATCTTGCTGTGTTGTGTCTGGGGTAGAATGAGTTAAATAAACGCGGACCTAAAAGTAAGAGTACTGCTTGCTAATCACACACATGGGACAGATCACAACCCATCACAAACTCGAGCACGTGGAATTAACCCACAGTCAAACATCACACTAAATCCGATCCGATATCGGTGATTAATATTAAAAACCAATTCGTGTACCTTTGCTCACTGATTGAGACGAGTCAGAAGGGACGCAATTTAACTACAGATCAGGGTTGTCGTACGCGTATTTAGTTTATATCCGCTTGCTTTGTTATCATTGTGTACATGCAGCGTCTTACATGGGTGTCTAGCAACAGTGACATGACGTCGGTGTGCAGGACGCCGCCATGAACAGGATGCCCACCTCGTTTTTCTTGTGAATCACATTGACTTTAAAGTAGTGTAACTTGCAGTAGTTTCAATACATCTCAAACAGATCGCATGCTAATCTACATTCATACACATGCATGGACTTGTGCGCCTACTCGGAGTCAGTGGTGACCCCCTTTGTGCAAGTTGCCTGCGTGTGCTGTCCTTGGTGTCAGACATCTTTTATAATATTAATAGGTGTTATTCGGAAATCAGATGCGATATCGCATGTTTCTCCGGGCTTTTAACCCCTTCTCTGTCGGTGATCTCGGATTTCGCGTCTGAAACCACTGTACACTGACCGACATTCGCGTAAAGCAACAGATGTAAATGGGACCAAAAAGAGGCATAACGAACATAGGACTAACAAGAGACATAAATCCTCATGAGCCCCCGCAGTCGCGGGGGCGCATGAGGGTTTATGTCTCTTGAAGCTGGGTCGCGTTCGCCTTGCCCCAGCAGTTAAGGGTTTAAAAGCCCACTACCGTCATAACTGTTCAAAACAACAATCCTGGAAGAAATGGTTGCCAAACGCTACACACAGGTTAGGCTATAGTTCATTTATTCACAACGTCGTATTACTATCCAGTATTTTGACAATGACTCCTCTCCGTTCTATAAATACAGCACTATCTGAACTGAGATGAGCAGCCGCTAAAAACAGATTGACGCACTATCGGCTCCAATTGCAGACCGTCTTAGAATTTCATTTGGTATGTCGGCAAGGCATAACAAACACAAATGGTGCAGAATTTTGTCTTCGTATTTAGGGTACTTTAATCCACTCTTTGCATCGAACCACGTGCAATTTTGACTTGCTTTGCTTTCCGAACGTCTCGCTACAACACAGGGTAGCACAGTAAATATTTAGCCTATACTAATGGTCAAAACTTAATGGCCACCCCACTTTTTTTGGTCATTGTTTATCGTCGCCAGTACGCTGACCTTAGACAGTCCACTGTACAGGGAACAATAGAAAACAATTCATCAATTTCCACGAACGTGTCAAATGCACGTGAAACATCGGCGGTTTTTGTGAAAAGCTGTGCGATATTGGCAAGCGTACCAAAGGCATGCAGGTGGAAAACCTCTGTAAAGTCGGGATGCACGTGCTAAAGGGACCAGTCGTGAACACTGAGCACCTCTGTTTTGCTACAAATACCGGTACAGTAAGGGCATAATTGTCACTTTCCTAACCATGCCACCACGACGAAGCCTAACGCCAGTAGATCAAGGCCGGGCGCTAGCATGGCCGCAGGATGGAATTTCCGGACGAGAAGTTGGGAGACGTCTTGGAGTGTCCCATTCAGTGATCCAGAGGCTGCTGGCACGATTCCAAGAAACTGGCAGGACAGAACGACGACCCTGCTCAGGACGCCAGCGCTGCACCAGCAGAAGGGAGAACAGATACCTCTGTGTGGCGGCTCTGCTCGACCAAACTGTCACGTCAACCACTCTGCGACGTCAACTGATGCAAACTGCAAACGTTAACGTCAGCATAAGAACAGTCTGCCGACGTCTGCGCGAAATTGGCCTGGCTTTATGCAGAGCAGCAGTGAGAATACCACTCACTCCAACTCATTGCAGAGCCCGGGTTGCCTGGTGTCGTCAACATGTGAGGTACTCCAGTATACTCAGGTCTTGTTTACTGATGAATCACGGTTCACTGTGTCCTTGAACGACGGCAGTGTGAGGGTATGGAGACGCCAGGGCGAGCGATTCACGGATGGATGCGCCCAAGAGGTGGATCGCTACGGAGGAGGCTCAGTCATGGCCTGGGCAGGCTTCAGCAGGGAAGGCAGGAACACCCCCCCCCCCCCCCACCCTCCACGTCATCTGAGGCACCCTGACTGGACTGCGCTATCGGGACGAGATTGTGCAGCCCTTTATCCAGCCAGCTCTCCAAGCCGTAGGCGACAATGCTGTTCTGCAGGACGACACCGCTCGACCTCATCGCACCCGTGTGGTGGATGAGTACCTTGAGCAGGGGCATCATGAGGATGGAGTGGCCAGCTCGTTCACCTGATCTGGCTCCCATCGAGCATCTCTTGGACGTGCTGGGGCAACGTGTAGTCAGCAACCACCACCCACCTCAAGGCGTCCCCCAGCTGACTCAGTTCCTGCATCAAGAGTGGGACGCGATCCCACAACATGTTTTCCGAACCCTGGTGAACTCCATGCGTCAACGCTGCATTGAATGCTTGGCTGCAAACGGTGGGTAGACTCGCTACTGACTGGACCAGTCTTGTGTGACTTTTCAAATGAGGGGTGGGTGAACATTCTAACGCACTGCTGTTGTTACAATTGCTTAATTTACTCAAAACTTAAATGCAATTGTTACTGCAATTGTTGTGGTGTTGTCGGTGCGTCTGCGATAAAAAGTGGCCCTTAGGTTGTGACCATTAGTATATTTAACCTCAGGTCCGCATTTCCGACAAATTTTAGAGGTGTCGCTTAACAACTATAAACCAGTCCCAATAGGTGGATCGACCATGATAATTCAAGGGTAGTTCCAGATTAGCTTGGCGCCTACTGGCGCCAAGCTAATCTGGCACTACCCTTGAATTATTATGGTCGATCCATCTCCTGCTGCTGTAGTGCGTCAGGGCTAAATGGGTTGTCACAGTTGTCTCTTCTCTCTCTCTCTCTCTCTCTCTCTCACACACACACACACACACACACACACACACACACACACACACACACACACACACACACACACACACACACATATACACACACACACACCTGCATAATTTTAATTGATGTCATGCTGTATGTCAAGTTAACTTCGCGGTATCAGAGATTAGTAATCTAAATGTGAAGGACGAACACCTGTTGGTGTGTGATTTTGGAATTCGTGGTCTAGGGCCGTACGCCCAGACTTTCACACCAGCACGCAAGCATATCTAACGTGGTTTCGTTGTATAGTTTCTAATTGCCCCGTCTGTGTCGTTGAAGACGACTAACTGTTCTGAGGTAATGTGATTTTGCGGCTTTCGGCTTCAACGAGACTCGGATTACAAAAAGCTATGGACTTACCTGAAGACGATAAAGCGTGGTTGGTTGTCAATGGTAAGCTGTTTATTTATTTTTTTCTCCACAATTCTCAGAAGTTCATAAAATGTAATACATCATCTGAGGTATACATGTATTCAATTTTACATTGTATTAACCCTTTGGTTGTCGGTAGCGCTTTTATGTCGAGGCGATTCCTTCAGGAATCGCCTCGACAAAAAGCACTACCGACAGCCGAAAGGTTAATTGCGATGGATTTCTGTAATGACAGCGTTACGAATGACAAGCTCTTAATTTATTTGAATATTCCGTGTGTGTGTGTTTTGCTCACAGTATCACAATGCTGCATATGAATAGTGTCGCGTGTGTTGTTACTTAGAATAACATGTTTATCAGTGTGTTATCAGCATTATTAATCACTAAACTATCCCGTCGGCGTGTTATCACTAGTGCTAGTCCTATATATTTGCATCACACCGAGACCCAGGGCTAAAAGGGTTAATATTTCTATAACAAATAGAAAAAGCTAGACACGCTAGAAACACTGACACCATATACGTTTTAATTTTTTTTTTTTTACATTCTACTTTATTTTTAAAGGGAGTTTTAACGACACGACTCTCTCTCTCTCTCTCTCTCTCTCTCTCTCTCTCTCTCTCTCTCTCTCTCTCTCTCTCTCTCTCTCTGGCACGCCGCTCCCTCTTGCAGCTGGGTAGCTCGGTGATAGAGCGTTCGACTCTCCCCCGAAAGGTCCCGGGTTCGAATACAGCTGGGGGCCAGAATTTGTTCAGACCCTATTTCGGTGCCCCGTCTTTGAGATCACCTTCGTGGTGGACAAAAGACGTTAAGCCCTAAACGTTTAACGTTTTTCCCACTTGCAGACAAGCAGGTAGAGTTGAAGCGGAAAGCATTTGTCCTGCTTCGGAATTTTCGTTGGGATTGGTCTTGTCATGATAATGACACTGAAAGCAAAAAACGTGTGTGTTTTACTTGAGAAGTGACAGTTTGCAAACACTTCAATTTGTTTGACTGTGCGGACAGCTCCACTAAAATCTTGTATTTTTACGGCCCCCGTATTATTTGTTTTAACCCATTTAGCCCCGAGTCCCTACAGCAGGAGATGGATTGACCATGATAATTCAAGGCGCCAAATCATCTGGCACTACCTTTGAATATCACGGTCAATCCGTCTCCTGCAGCTGGTACATAGTCGTTAGGCAACACCTCAAAAATTTGAGAAATGGGACCATTGGGCTAAAATGGTTAATGAAGGAAATGAAGGATAGATGGGCAGTGCCTAATTAGCTTGGCGCTTGAGGTGTCAAGCTTATCAGGCACTTGAGATATCTCGGTCGTCCGTCTACAGCTTTCAGGGATTGGAGATTTCACGGTTTGTTTATTTCCTGCAGTTTGTGTGACAGCCACCTCAGCGATGACCATCAGGGCCTGACGATGGTGTTTTGACTAAACGCATATCCGCTGCGCCACCGCGTGCGCCCTACCGCATCTAGCTCAATTCAGGTTACGGTAGGGCGCACGCGGTGGCGCAGCTGATTTGCGTTTAGTCAAAGCACCATCGTCAGGCCCCTATGGCTATGACTTCTTTAGTTCTCGGTAGGCATACGCTGCTTATGCAATGCCGGAAAAAACACGCATGGCGTCTAAAGGTGAGAAGGTAAACTAGGGTACCCTGAAACTTGAGATTTCCTGTACGTGCTTTGGTTTCAGGTGTGCTCAACTCGCAGCCTTTAGGTGGTCGAACATTTTTTGTTGGTCGGAGGCACTGATTTGTGTGTGCGTGTGCTTTGTATCGGACGGAAGTCAGTGGGGTATGTGTACCTTTTGAGTTTGCCTTTGCTCTAGCTTTCTGTTACGTATAGTTGACAGTCATTCCAACTTTACTCAAGTTGAGATTGAAATAAACAGGCCAAAGATGTGACAGTCTGAATTAAGAAGTCCATTCCTCTCCTGAGTATAGTAGTGTGTCAGGGTTAAGTTACATCGTTTCTTTAGGCGGAGGAGGTCATGACACGTTGTACGTATAGTGGAGACAAGACACCTGACCTGAATTAAGAAGTCCATTCCTCTCCTGAGTATAGTAGTGTGTCAGGGTTAAGTTACATCGTTTCTTTAGGCGGAGGAGGTCGTGACACGTTCTACGTATAGTGGAGACAAGACACCTGACCTCAGTCCAGTAGTGTGTCAGGGTTAAGTTACATCGTTTCTTTAGGCGGAGGAGGTCGTGACACGTTCTACGTATAGTGGAGACAAGACACCTGACCTCAGTCCAGTAGTGTGTCAGGGTTAAGTTACATCGTTTCTTTAGGCGGAGGAGGTCGTGACACGTTCTACGTATAGTGGAGACAAGACACCTGACCTCAGTCCAGTAGTGTGTCAGGGTTAAGTTACATCGTTTCTTTAGGCGGAGGAGGTCGTGACACGTTCTACGTATAGTGGAGACAAGACACCTGACCTCAGTCCAGTAGTGTGTCAGGGTTAAGTTGCATCGTTTCTTTAGGCGGAGGAGGTCGTGACACGTTCTACGTATAGTGGAGTCAAGACACCTGACCTCAGTCCAGTAGTGTGTCAGGGTTAAGTTACATCGTTTCTTTAGGCGGAGGAGGTCGTGACACGTTCTACGTATAGTGGAGACAAGACACCTGACCTCAGTCCAGTAGTGTGTCAGGGTTAAGTTGCATCGTTTCTTTAGGCGGAGGAGGTCATGACACGTTGTACGTATAGTGGAGACAAGACACCTGACCTCAGTCCAGTAGTGTGTCAGGGTTAAGTTACATCGTTTCTTTAGGCGGAGGAGGTCGTGACACGTTCTACGTATAGTGGAGACAAGACACCTGACCTCAGTCCAGTAGTGTGTCAGGGTTAAGTTGCATCGTTTCTTTAGGCGGAGGAGGTCATGACACGTTCTACGTATAGTGGAGTCAAGACACCTGACCTCAGTCCATTTTCAGATGGGTGACACTTGACCAAAGGCTTGTCCTTGCGTCTCCAGCACGGAGCTTTTTCCGCTTTAGACTGAAACCCAAAGACCTTTTGTGTCGGAGGTATGCTGGTGTAAATGCGGCTGGCCAGGGTCCAGCAAGACAGGTCTTCGTTCACCCCATCAGTATTCTTGTCGAGATATCTACAGATCGATGGACAGATTTTGTCTGATACTTGAGACGGCTGATTGATGATGTCATGGTTTTCCTTCGTCTAAGACACACTGATACAATTGGGACAGTCACATTGGCAGTGACAGCAAAAAATGCTAGATGTGTTGTACACTGATGCACCTCATCATCTGCTCACGAGGAACTGTGCTTCTTGTAGATGCATGCATTGCCGTAATGTCGCGTATCCAAATGCCGCGCGTCTCGAATGACTATCTCTGCACCCTAAAAGCTGCACATGCGGATTTTTTTTTTTCTTTGCCAATGAACAGAATCTGGGTGATTACATGCCGGAAGCGTTTGAACTCTTTGGCTCTTAGTAGCGGTTTTTGTCGCAATGTTTCCTTCAGGAATCATCGCGACAAAAAACAACAACAAAAAAAAAAAAAAACAAAAAAACAAAAAAACAAAAAAACAAACAAAAAAAAAAACAACACGCTACCGACAGCCAAAGAGTTAATGGCTGTCCATCCACTGTAACGTTTTCATCTCGGTTCTAATTATCGCGATCTCTTTCCAATCGTTTTTTTTTTTTTTTTTTTAAATTCATTTGCTGCCTGCCGTGCCAACAGCTGCTCATGGGGATCTGTACCTCTTTGAGATGAGTGGCTACGGGTTTTTGGATGCCGGGGCGTTTTAATGGCTTTCCTCTGTACCTTTCATTCCGCGGGCTCTTTCCACTCGGAGATTTTTCCTGAGGACGCTTTCAACGGGATGATGTTAGCGCCAGGTTTCGTGAGGAGTCTTTCAATATGAGATTGTTAGCGACGGTGAACGTAGACCAGTCGGCAAAGAAATGCCTTGGCAAATTATACTAACAGCTAGACTTTTCTATCGATTTGTAAGTATATTAAACGCTCCAGACCTTGTCCAACCGAGGTTAATGCGAGCGGCAAGAGGCGTAGATCCTCATGAGCCCCCGCAGACTGCGGGGGCTCATGGGGATCTATGCCTCTTGAGGATATTAGATTTTGTTGCAGAAATGCACTGCAAACTATTCGAGTCAAATCAGAGAAAGCGATTTTGGCTTTGTGCTGAGTTGAACCTCGTACAGTGTGAATGTAGTAATGGTACGCGTTCCTTTGGCGAAATTTTATTAAGTTCAAATGGTCGTGTTCCAAAATGTTGGATAGGATGAGTTCGCTGAAAAGAATCAAGAATCCCACAGAGGTCGAAAACGGTGCCCCCGTTTTCAAATAATGGTGTTGCCCACATGAAAAGAGATCGAAACAGAATTGTACAGAATGTATTTCCTTCGATCTGCTGTTCGTATTCAGCTCAACCCGTCTTTTCCACTACCCCCCCCCCCCCCCCCCCCCCCCCCGACTTGGGTGGGGTTAGGTATTTTTTAGTTCCCAGGGTCACCCTGGTCAGCCCCACAGGGTGGGTTTTTCTCTCTATTCTGGGGCATGTGTTTCTGTCTACCCTTTGTCCATTCACCTGTATTTTCCTTTTTAAAATTCTCCCTACTGTCTGCACTGCCTGTAGCTCGTGATATTGGATGTGTGTTGCTAAATGGTCTTAGCTCCCTCCCCCCCCCCCCCCAAATTGATACCCACTTATAAAAGTTGCAATAGTTGTAATCTTCATAATATGCACTGCAATACCACGCCTTGCAGAAAATGGTGTCGAGTACTGAACATTTCTGAATCATTAGATAACGAGCTGAAAGTTGACGTAAATTCCTCGTTCCAAGGCCAAGCCTGTAATGTGTGCTGGTCTGTGATTTTGGACCTTATGACTTCGAGCCAAATTCATAAACCATCACACCTATGTATATGTACACTTGAGTTATCTGTGTCACGTGAATGATTTTTGTCCTCCCCATTTCATCCTACATTCAACCCTTTGCGTGTCGTTAGCGTTTTTCGTCGCGATGATTCCTGCAAAAGGCGCTACCGACAGCATAAAGGTTAAACACAAACTTCAAACAAAACTCGAAGCATTAAAACCTTGCTGTGTCGGTCATACATTCGTTGTTATCCTGACAACAGTGGCACCCGGTATCGCGGGCGTGAGTTTAAAGCATTTGTGACGTCATTTATTTTTTCGGAGCACTAATATATGGTGCAGAATGACGTCACAATTTTTTTTCCCCAATGCTCTGTTGTGGCCGAACTGCTGCTCCGATTTTAACAGATATTTCTGCTAGCTGATTCTGTTGTGTTGTAAGTCTGTGGTCTGTATACTTCGGGTCCCTTATAACCTTAGATTAAAATTGGAGGAAATACTGGAATTGATCCCGTTCGGCACTATTCGTTGACGGAAGAGGATTTTAATGATGTGACTAAAGCCTTGTTAACCCTTTGGCTGTCGGCAGCGATTTTTGTCGCGATGGTTCCTGCAGGAATCATCGCGACAAAAGTCGCTGCCGACAGCCAAAGGGTTCATTATATGTCAATGCGGGAATGTTTACAATACATTTTCAAGGCACAGAAACCGACAGTGAAGTCAAAACTGACTAACTGTACTTCGGCCCGGCCAGTCCTTGCGTTGGCTTTGATCAAACATCGGCTATGTGTCGGCTGGTCTTTGAGTGTTGACGCCGGTTACGATTCAAGCCTTAAGGGGTGTTTCCATATATATATATATATATATATATATATATATATATATATATATATATATATATATATATATATATATATATATATATATAATATATATATATATATATATATATATATATATATATATATATATATATATATATATATATATATATATAGCGGCGCGACAGCGACCCGAAAGCGGTGGCGAAAGCCGCGCGAATCGAGGAGAGTGAAATAAAGTATCAGTGTTTTCATGTGTGTGACGTGGTTGCGGTGCGACAGGCGACAGCGACGCCTCAAAACTGTATCGCCCCATGGAGCGATTCAACGGAGATTTCTCTGTGAAGGGAGCGAGGCTTTCAGTACGCGACAACAAAATTTTAATCGCAACAGTTTTAACCATTAGGGTCGCTATATGGCAGCAGACAAGACATTCTCCGCCTGCTGCTCAGCTACTTTTTTTTTTTGTTGCCGTGTCGTCTACTGCGCCGCTGTCGCTTAGCTATATAGAAACACAGCCGTACTCTGCCGAATCATAGGCTAGCACGTGTGTGTGCGGGTCTGTGATTTTGGACCGTACGGCCTGTGGCCGTAAGGTCCAAATCACAGATCCTCACACTGTTTGTTGATCGAGGGCCGTGGGAGTGTTTTCATGCATGCTGGTCTGGGGCGATATTCCGGGGCTTATTTGGCGACGGCGCGTGCTTAGACGCGTTATTATGGTCAAGTGGAAGTCTCTGATGTTACTTCTATTCGTGTGTGCTGCGAGATCTTTTTTTCCCCAGTCTCTCTAGGCGCCAAGGTGTTCATGCAGCTTTAAATGGCACCACCCTTGAGGTGTAACTGTTGGTCGTGTTTTCTGAACTATGATTATTTGACGACACGGGTACACGTAGCAAGGGGAATTACTCAGCGCTCGGTAGACAGATCCCCTGTCTCTTCCTACCAGGCACCCAATCGCCAGCCCACGGAAAAATGCACTGGTTAGAACCAGCTTGACCAAGGCTGCGTTAGACTTTAGAGTGCTCTATAAATATTATTATTAGTGTATACATCCCATTCTGGGTGTTTTGGTGTCAACCCCCCAAATTGAGAATTTCTGCTTCAAGGTTTGAAATATGTTAACTCATTGTGCCCGAGGTACGAAATACCCACATTTTGGAGTTATCCTATGAGGACTGCATTACAATTCAGGAGACAGATCGACCATGATATGGTCGAGCCATATCTTGCTGTGATGTGTCGTGGGCAGAATGCGTTAACATTTTGAACATCCACCACTTTAGGGATTTTCGTCTTTTCTTTGTCACCAATCCGGTTATTCCGGCCATTGGCTCTGGAAGAAGGACAACTCATTTTCTGCAGGTGCATTTAATTATGTACAAGTATTCACGCGATCAGTCCCCTGTAAAAACAACATAGTAAACAAAAGAGATGATAGCCAACCCTTTTCGTGGTGGTAGCGGTTTTTGTCGCGATGTTTTCGGTAGGAATCATCGCGACAAAATCATCGCGACAAAAACCGCTAGCGACACGCAAAGGGTCCATACTGTACTTTGATAGAACAAATTAGTCTACCTAAGCCTGTAGTTCCGTCAGTCTCTCGTGATATCACTTCCCAAAGAAACACTTTTCTGTACCACTTTAAGATCAAATATAATTTTGTGCCAATTGAACTAATATGGAATCATTTTTTCTACTGAACTCCTATGATTTGTCGATTTTGCTGTACAGTCGTAAAAAAAAAAAAAAAAAATGGTGAAAAGACAAGAACAAGCCATTTTCAATATCCTAAATAGAGCCTCGGCAAATCGGCAAATTTCAGTATCGAGGTCAAGCATGCAGACTTCGTTTATGCCTGCGCTGTTTCAGGTTTGAAAACTTGGCCAATTCACATGAAAATGGATCTTTCTTATACTGGGCTGCATAATTATATCTGGGGCACATTTAGGAATGTAAACTGAGTCATTTTATGAAAAAATTCCGAAATTTTACGACTTTACAGCAAAACTGACACATTCTTAAAAGTAAATCGCGTTAGGTCAACTGTCACTGATTGATATTTGTTCTAAGATTGATACAGAAAAGTGGTTCTTTGTGGAGATATTTTCGAAAAACGTTGTGCGCTCCAATGTCAAACGACCTTTAATAAAGGTCACTGGCACTAGCCTCTCACTGCGCTGCTTGGCTTGTGCTGGTGAAATTTAGGACTGGGCCGTAATTCCAATATCCTCCCCGCCACTCCATTCCTGTGAACCAATCTCCAGGGCGCCCGGTTTTTCTCGTATTCTTCCGACTTTTCTGTTTTGTCTCGGCAGGCAATTGCCCAACCCCAAGTGGCACAGGTTCTCATGGGGCCGTTCAGGAAGCAGTTGCCATCTGCAAGACAAACAGATTTGTATGAGCCCATGCATCTGCATGAGTTCATAAGGATCTTTGTGTCCTGCGTGAAGAGACTGGCCCCTTTTAATCCTGTTCATTTCCTTTCCACTGTACCTTAACTCATTCTACCCCAGACACACCACAGCAAGATAAGGATCGACCATGATAGTTCAAGGGTGATGCCAGAATAGCTTGGCGCCTATGGGCGCCAAGCTATTCTGGCATCACCCTTGAACTGTCATGGTCGATCTGTGTCCTGCACTGCCAATGCAGCCTTCAGAGGACAACGGCAAAATTTGGGGATTTCGGTGATGGGGTAGAATGAGTTAAAAAAAAAAAAAAAAAAGAGTTGGATCTCTCAGCATGCAGTTATCAACTGCAAGAGGCACAGATTCTCATGAGCCCACGCAGCCCCCGTGGTCTCATGAGGATCTTTGCCTCTTGCTGGAAGAAGTTAGTGTCCCTTTTTTTACATCCTCGGAGTGTACCAAGCTCGTGTACTTTTCTTCCAACTATTCCGCACTTTCCTCTTTGAAGGCCCACTACCGCCGTAACTGTTCAGAGATACACTTCTGTAACAGACGGTTACGAAACGCTACACACAGGTCTAGTTATGGTTCATTTAGACACAGGTTAATCCAGTTCAGCACACGTCGTCTTTACATCAAGTAATTTGACAATGATTCTACTCTGTTCTATAAATACAACGCTTTCAGTACGAGAAACAGTTAAAAATAGATTGACACGCTAAAGGCTGGGCAAAATAAATCGGTGCGATTACGCGTGTGCTTTTGCTGCGTTGTGTCCCAACTGCTGTTAAAGTTTATTAGGTGTGTCGTCAAGGCGTAACAAACACAAATGAATGTGTCTTCAAATTTACGCGTAATGGTACTCTAACTCATTCATCCCCGACACACCACAGCAAGACGTCGATAGAGCATGATAGTTCAAGGGTGGTGCCAGAATAGCTTGGCGCTCATAGGCGCCAAGCAATTCTGGCGCCACCCCTGAACTATCATGCTCGACCTGTCTCTAGAATTGTAATAGGGTCCTTCAGAGGGCGACTTCAAAATTTGGGGATTTCGGTCCCGGGGCAGAATGTGTTAAAGACGCATAGACTGGCATTCACCCATGCAGCCGCGTGAGCTCATGAGAATCTTCGCCTTTCGCTGGAGGATAGCTTCCCCTAGTTTCGCAGACGTACGGCGTGGTGACAATTTAACCCCTTCCCTGCCATATATATTTTTTGTTTCTGTAATCTTTGTTAAATTCACCGACTAAAGAACTCCAGCCGCGAAACATAGACAAAGTGGTTCAGCAAGAAACATAGATCCTCATGAGCCCCCGCAACATAAGGATCTATGTCTCTTGCAGTTGGATCGTGTTTACCATTTCTCGGCAGAAAAGGGGTTAAAGTCTGCACGTTTGTTGTGCCTTTCGTTCTCCTCGGTGCTTTCCGGGCGTTGGTAGCGGGCCAGGTTTGCGTTGTTGTTTTTTTCTATCCGTAAGGGTATACGTGTACGGTCTGGGATTCTTGCAAGGACCTTTCGACGTCGAGTCTTAGTTCACCTCTCGAAGTGAAACTGCTCTAAGACTTAAATCGGGCCTACCTTTACGGAAAGATTCACGTAAGGTCCAAAATTACAGGAGCACACAATGACTCTTCCCGAACCGGAACTGTTCTACGAACGATTGATTGATTGTACATTGCTTAACGTCCCGACAGCAACAAGGCTTTCTCAGGACGTGCCCGCACTGCTTGTGAAAAAAAAAAAATAAACAGAACATTGAATGTATGTCGCCAGCCGGTCAAATACGTTAAATAAACCTAACACATGGGGCCTAAATAAAGCTAAGACCATTTAGCAACACACATCCAATATCAAGAGCTACAGGCAGTGCAGACAGTAGGGAGAGTTTAAAAAAGGCAAATACAGGTGAATGGACAAAGGGTAGACAGAAACACATGCCCCAGAATAGAGAGAAAAACCCACCCTGTGGGGCTGACCAGGGTGACCCTGGTCAGCCCCACAGGGTGGGTTTTTCTCTCTATTCTGGGGCATGTGTTTCTGTCTACCCGAGGTCCATTCACCTGTATTTTCCTAAGTTAAAACTCTCCCTACTGTCTGCACTGCCTGTAGCTCTTGATATTGGATGTGTGTTGCTAAATGGTCTTAGCTTTATTTAGGCCCCATGTGTTAGGTTTATTTAACGTATTTGACCGGCTGGCGACATACATTCAATGTTCTGTTTATTTTTTTTTTTTCACAAGCAGTGCGGGCACGTCCTGAGAAAGCCTTGTTGCTGTCGGGACGTTAAGCAATGTACAATCAATCAATCGTTCGTAGAACAGTTCCGGTTCGGGAAGAGTCATTGTGTGCTCCTGTAATTTTGGACCTTACGTGAATCTTTCCGTAAAGGTAGGCCCGATTTAAGTCTTAGAGCAGTTTCACTTCGAGAGGTGAACTAAGACTCGACGTCGAAAGGTCCTTGCAAGAATCCCAGACCGTACACGTATAATTTATCATGCTGACGAGCATGCGAAATGCGACATCATTGAACTCATCGGAAACACTAAAATGTTTCCGATGAGTCCAATGATGTCGCATTTCTTTTGCTTGTCAATATATTTGTTTTCGATGAGTCGAATGATGTCGCCTTTCTTTTACGCGTCGGTATAGTTTATGTCTTCCAAGCACGTCAGTGTGCACACTTGAAGTTGGGAGAGTAGATCGATCATTGTTTGATGAACCCTATCGCTTCAGCAATCAAGTGGCAAACGTTGTAAAGTCGGTGTTATCAAACCAGATCAGGCACCAACCAGGGACTGCCATTCCGCTGACTCGGTCGACCATTATCTGCCATTTTGCTCTCAATGTGAAGATGATGAATAGAAGAATGAATTGTATTTTCTGATTCTGTCATGGATACTAGATGCGGGATACTGGAAAACGATGAATTAAGTTCGATTTTTCGTGAGTGCGCATTTTATGAAATTCCTACATTTGCACATTCACTGACACCCTGTACAGTTTCTTTGATTGTGTGTTGTGTACTTGAATTAAAACAACACTACAAACTGTGTGAATATTTTAACATATATTGCTTTACTTACTTACTGCCAGGGAATCGAGCGCACTTTTCCAGCTCAGTAGATAATGGAGGATTAGGGAGGGACAGACTGGAAGTCATCAATTATTGCTGACGAGAGAGAGAGGGGTGTTTTCTAGAGCAGTTCTACCTCTTGACTCAGTTCGCAATGACTACCCCTCCCCCATACGCCCTTCTATCCTTCTGATCAATAGTGTTGTGAATAAAGCCAGCAAGAGGCATAGATCCCGCAACCTGCGGGGGCTCATGAGGATCTCTGCCTCTTGCCTATTTAATTTAAACACTTTTGCTGTGGGAATGTTGAACTGAAAAATTTGCCCACACTTTCTCACATGCATCTTGGACCAATTTTCTCCTGACAACTGTGTGTGGAGAAGGTGAAAATCCCAAATAACTTGCTCACGCACGTTCGAACATCAGATTTACCTAACTGGGACTATCCTATACTTTAACAAATGTGCACGCATTATTAACCCTTAACATCCGGAATACACCAGTGTGTGAAATAAGTTTGACTAAAATAGTTCAAGGGTAGTGCCAGAATAGCTTGGCGCCTTTAGGCGCCAAGCTATTCTGGCACCACCCTTGAACTAAAGCCATTGGTCTATATCCTTATCTGTAAGTACTATAATGAAGCTTGCATATGGCAGTGTACCAATTTGAAGCTTTTAGCCTCAGTATGATATGGGTAAAGCCGCTGAGTCCTGCAAGTGCTCATGACGATCTGTACCATTTGCAGATTTATAGAAGGTGTTTTTTTTTTCTTCTTCTGGATCTTGGGCAAAATCCCGTATCGTCTACTTATCTACATTTGAGCATGACATACGCATAAATGAGTGTGACCTACACGATGCACGTGTATACGTACAGCATACACCCCTGCATCCTACAAGTGTTCATTGCGATCAGTACTTCAGACAGACTTGAGGAATATATGTTAGTAGAGCTTAAGAGCAATTCTGTAGTAATGAGGAAGCGATTGGCCATGAGTTTGTTCAAATTACCAGGACAAATGTTGAGAGACTCCGTGAAATCAGTCACTCGTTGCACCCCTTGATGGATCCCTCGGTCAGAGGAGCGAATATGTAAGTTGTAGGAGCCGGTCTGTAGGAAGAAAGGTATAAACACTTCGTTAGCTATGAGAATGTACTCTTTCGAAGATTACGTATTTTTTGTAGAAGGCGCGAATCTCGAGGTACCGTGAAACGAGCCAAAAGTTTGGGAAGCTGACGGTTTTGGTGACTCAGCCACCACATAAGGAGCAGACGTGGGTATGTTTTAAACCCGATCTCTACGAGCAAGATGCAAAGATTCTCATGAGCCCCCGCAGATGCGGGGGCTCATGAGAATCTTTGCATCTTGCAGAGTTTGGGAAGAAACAAATTTTCAGAGGAGACGAAGCAGAAACTGAGTTAGTGTCTCGACCTCCGCTGTAGGACCAGAAACGTGGGTATATATTTGACTTCGACTCCGTACACGCAAGATGCGTAGATCCTCATGAGCCCCCGCGATTGCGGGGGCTCATGATGCTCTACGCGTCTTGCAGACGTGAAGATCAAATTTAAGACCACCCGACGATCAATTCGATCACACACAATCCTGCACAGTGACTGATAGCTAATGGACGAGATGCTGCTGGAAGACGCTGCGTAGACGTCACATATCAGGCCGTTTTACACCACAGTGGACTATTTTATTTTGGGGACTGGTGCTTTCTGGCTGGGGCTGGGATAGGGTGGGACCGGGTTAGGATAGCACCCTTGGCCGTCATGTCCAAAAATCAGTTCATCGTAATACACATTTGCTTGAAATAAAATCGACTATGATAGTTCAAGGGTGGTGCCAGAATAGACTTGGCGCCTGCGGCGCCAAGCTATTCTGGCACCACCCTTGAACTAAAATGGTTGAGCTGTCTTGTAATCTGTAATGTAGCCTTCACAGGACTATCAGCAAATTTGACAAAAAGAAAATCAGCCTCAGGATGTAATGGGTTAAAAGCCATGTATCGCCGTAAATGTTCAGAGAAACGCGACTGATGGTTACGAAACGCCGCGTACAGGTCTAGTTATGGTTCATTTAGACGCAGGAGAATCCAGTTCAGCTGAACCCTATCTGTACAAGTAGCACTGGGCTAAAAAATAGATTGACGTGCTAACGGGCTGCGCAGAATAAACAAGTGCGGTTAAACGTGTGCGTTTATTGCGCGACCCCACTGACGTAGAATTTCATTAGGTGTGTCGGCAAGGTATAACAAACACAAATAGTGCTGAAATTTGTCTTTCTTATTCACACGTAATGGTAATTTTAAGTTATCAACTTTATTGATAGCATCCATTTTGAGGGCAGATATACGTGACTTGACTTGCTGTAGTAATGCTGTTCCTCTGACATTATAAATCGTGTGCTTTTCTGTAATTTTGGACCTTACGGCTGGAAACCGTAAGGTCCAAAATCACAGACTAGCACACATTTATGAACGCAATTTGTTTTCTCCCATTGTAACAAATATAGATGACGCGATGTGGTTTTGGTTGAAGTCATGCTGTTTCTGTTTAAACGCTTCACATTTTTGCTGTTTCAGCACAGTTATTGCAGCCGTCTTGGCCGAGTCAGTCATACTGTATGAGTCGGTGCCAAATGATGGCGACTCACCTTGTTAGGAATCTCGGTGTCAGCCAAGAGGAATCGTTAGGTTCACAGTAGGTTCACTGTGCTGGAGGGCTGGAGTCGTGCCACACTGGTTACCCTCGCATCGTGCGTAAGAGATTTAGCGAGGCAACCAGTGTGCAGTCGCAGTTTGACTTCTACGGGGGAAAAAATTGAAGAAGAAGAATACATAGGCCAGCCTGTTTGTCATATTGCTCCCTAACGTCCACTTCGCTGGTGTATGTTATCCAATTTTGTGTGTACACCGATAAAAAGAAAATAAAAACATCGCTGACGAGCATGATCTACTCAAATTTATCAATGAATGAAACTTTTATGTAAGATAAAAAAGCCCACCAACTTTTGCATCGCGGACACACGTGTTCTTTGCGCATTTTTTCAAACTGATGACAATTCTTGTATACTGAGGGCGAAAGAAATGCGATATTTTTGGATTCATTGGAAACATTTTCGTGTTTCCGATGATTTTAAAAAATGTCGCATTTCTTTTGCTCTTCAGTATATGTAAAGGCGGGTGGGGGGGTTGGGAGGGGGGAGTGGGGGAGAGGGGGGGGGGGAAGAAGTACGTGTCCTTCGCACATTAAAAAGAAAGTTGTTTAAAATGAACAATGATGATTAAAAAGAAAGTCTCATTTCTTTTTCTCCTCAGTATATGTAAAGGCGGGGGGGGGGGGGGGGGGGGGGGGGGGGGGGGGGAAGGGGGGAGGGGCGGAGGGAGGGGGAGAGGGGGGGGGAAAGAAGTACGTGTCCTTCGCACATTAAAAAAAAAGTTGTTTAAAATGAACAATGATGATTAAAAAGAAAGTCTCATTTCTTTTGCTCCTCAGTATATGTAAGGGAAAGTAAAGAAGAAGTATTATTGGCAAGCGTGTCCTTCGCACATTAAAAAAAAGTTGTTTAAAATGAACAATTGAGTACGGGTTTTATTCCCTGCGGCACACGGCTATAGCATTCGCTATCGATTTATTGGTGAACCTTGAAACAAACGTTCGCATTGTGGTTCTTGTCAGGGCAGTGTGCTTTCTGTCGTCCGTACGAGGAGCACTCAATATGCATCTGAATGCTCTTCATGTGAAAGAGTAAGTTTTTCAAAGGAAATGTCATGGCGAACATCACGATTATATCATGAATCATTTAGCGCCAACGCACTACAGCAGGTGAGGATCGACCATGATAATTCAAGGGTAGTGCCAGATTAGCTCGGCGCCGTCAGGTAGGTGTAATACCCAGATTAAGTCATTTAGCCCCGACGCTGTACAGCAGGAGATGAAAAAAAAAAAAAAAACCACGTTAAATGTCTATTGCTTAACGTCTTTTATCCACCACGAAGGTGATTTCAAAGACGGGGCACCGAAATTAGGCTTATACACATTTTGTACCGCAGCTGGGTTCGAACCCATGGCCTTTTGGACGAGAGTCGAACGCTCTACCGCCGAGCCATCCAGCTCCCCAGCAGGAGATGACTCCACCATGATAATTCAAGGATAGTGCCAGATTAGCTTGGCGCTAATCTGGTACAACCCTTGAATTGTCAGTGGTCGACCCATCTCCTGCAACGGTCCGTAGTGGTTAGGTGACATCTCCAAATGTTTTGGTAAATTCGTCCTTGGGGCTAAATGGGTTAGTCGTACAAAATTTCGATATATATTTATTTAGGTAAGGGCTTCCAAAGTATATAATTTATATACTCCTGCATGCCTCCAAGCTGTGGCTGTCCGTGTGCTTTTGGGTGCAGTGGAAACATACGGTAAAAGTTTCCGATTAAACCCTCAAGCGAAGCCTATCGCTGTCCACAAGAGGCAATAGATTCTCATGACCCCCTAGGGTTCATGAGAATATATGCCTCTTGCAGGACTTAATTGTGGACTTAAAATCACTGGTATTGACAGCTTTTTATGTCGCACCCGTCATCTGATGATGTAGAAAGGGTCGATCTTTGCCAGCAAGAGGTATAGATTCTCTTGAGCCCCTGCAGCACATGCGATTCTGTGCCTCTTGGAGATGGAAACGTTGGCTAATGGTGGCAATTTGCAGTCATTTATTTAATACACCGGTAAAGACGAGGAAACAGCCTTTACTGACCAGGATGCTGCTTGTGTTTCTTCATATAAAAAGGATAGCGTGAAGAATGCCATTTAAGTAGTTTTTGCCTGTTTCCTCCTCCCCTTTTCATCCTGATACACTTTTGCTTGTACTAAATTTGACTATGATAGTTCAAGGGTGGTGCCAGAATAGCTCTGCGCCTGTGGCGCCAAGCTATTCTGGCACCACTCTTGAACTAAAATAGTTGATATATCTTCTGATCTGTAATGTAGCCTTCACAGGACAATAAGCAGAGTTTTAAAATTCAACTTCAGGATGTTATGGGTTAAAAGAGAGGAATAAATCAATCAGTCAAATGGTCAATGAATGAACAGATCAATCATAAATGAATAGAGCAATCAGTCGATCAATTGGTCAGTCGATCAATCAGCCAGTCACGTGGTCAATCATTCACTCAATCAGGCAATCATTCTATCATCACTCACTCACTCACTCACTCACTCACTCACTCACTCACTCACTCACTCACTCACTCACTCACTCACTCACTCACTCACTCACTCACTCACTCACTCACTCCATCCATCCATCAACGATTGCTCAGCTCATCTACTTTGATGAGAGACCTTAATAGCCTAAGACTAAGTGTATTGTAATCTCAATTGTGTCCGGTAATTACTCAATTCCTGGGAGTGATCAGCCGCATCTTGAAGCGCTTGAATGTGCCGGCCCGCAACGGCTGTCTGGCCCCTACCCATACCTCATTCAGCGCCCTCATCTGGGGATCGATCGACCGTAGTAGTCGGTGGCCAGTGCCTCATTAATACTTTAAAGAGATGCCTAAATTAATCCCTTCCCTGCCACTTTAAAATCCACTGAATGCATATAAATTCTGCATTTATTTTGTATCGCAAGTTTGCCTGCCCTTTTGATGCACTTAGTGCGACCAGTTTTATTCTTCTGTTTATTCCTAGTGTTGTGCGTTTGTTGTGATTCGAATGTACATGGCGGCGCAGAGGTCCGTTTCGCCCACTTGGGAGATGTCCAGCATGAAGTTATTTCTCATTGATTGCTTTTCTGCGATGCCCACCCCTCTGCCATAAAAGCGTCTGAGGTTACTCGCTCCCCAAATTGATGTAATAAATTTGGTGCTGGTGGCATGTGTGTGTGTGTGTGTGTGTGTGTGTGTGTGTGTGTGTGTGTGTGTGTGTGTGTGTGTGTGTGTGTGTGTGTGTGGTGTACCTGAAACCTCGCGCGTGTGTTGTGACCGCTGTTTTACGATTGTGTTGGGTTGTTTGGCCGGGTGCCGCCGGTGTAATGTCAGAATGACCCCCACGCCAGACCGACCCGGGTCATTTTAGCGTGGAAGCTTCTCACCGGGGTCACCGACCTTGGCGTGGAAAACTCAGCTATGATATTCCTACCCGGGGGTCACTTTGGCGTCGAAAACTGCCACGCCATGTCTTCTCGGGGCTACTTTGGCTTGGAATACTGCAGCGAAGCCGGGTCGACAGGATCGCTTGTGCATTTAACCCTTGCGTGTCTGTAGCGGTCTTTCCACTGCCCTTGGCTGAATTATCTTGGTCGATCCATCTTCTGCCAGGAACTGGTACATAATAGTGAGTGTGACAAAAATGTGGGAAATGTGGCCGTGGTGTTAATGCGTAACCCTTCTCACCTTGATACACTGTTGCTTGAAATAAATGTAACTGATGGTTCAAGGGTGGTGCCAGGATAGCTTGGCGCCTGTGGCGCCAAGCTATTCTGGCACCACCCTTGAACTAAAATGGTTGATCTATCTCCTAATCTGTTGTGTAGACTTCATAGGACAATAAGCAGATAAATAAATCAGCCTCACGACTTAATGGGTTAAAACTGTTAAATGCCGTGAAAGACTGTAACGACGACCGAAGTGCCCCCCCCCCCCCCCCCCCCCCCCCCCCCCCTTTGGATCGACTGATGTGGCGTAGGGGATTCGGACGTCTGTGCTACACCGCCCCGCGCCTGTACTGATGAAAGTTGGGTGCCGCTTAGTGCTGTATTCTAACTCTGTGGCATTTTGGGTGCGCGTGTGCTGCGCGCAGTTTTATGGATTATGTTCAGTAGTGGAATCAGCTGTGGGTACACTACGGTACGGTATTGACGTAGGTTTGGTGGTGCTACGCACTTCAGTCAGAGTAAGTTCGTCTTGCTAAAGAGAATAGTCAGTAGTGGACTCGACACTCTTTTGCGGGTTTTGCACTTTGTCCAAAGGAAACGTGTGACTTTCAGATAAACGTCCAGTGAGCAAGCGGTCCTCGGGCCGATGGTGGCCGCCGTTATCCCGCGCACAACAGTGCGCGGGCTAACATCGGCCCGAGGACCGTTTGCCTACAGTTCCGGCATGTCACGTCCGGTTTCAGTAACGCCACTAAGGAAGTGACTTTTTGTTTCTTCTAAAGCTGTACAGAGAACATTCTTTAATTGTGAGCGGACTTTACAGCTTAAAAAGTAAAAATACCAGCAGCGACTTTCTGTCTTTTTTTCTTCTTCTAAAAAAGCGAGAGTCGGAACTGACGTTCCTTTGAGGAAGCACCTTTATTGCACGTCTTCGCCATGCGCGCCGGCGATAGCAGTTGCGTTAGTGTATGTTTGTGGCGGTGCGGCGAGTGTTTGTTTGTGTGTTCTGCTCGGAGTGCTTGACTTTTCAAGTGGCATCACGCTGGAGTCTCTCGGTGTTGGTGGCGGCTGATGTAAGTGGCGAGGGGGGGGGGGGGGGGAGTGTCTCTTAATTCTGTAAATAATTGCTTGCACTTTACAACTGAAAAGCTGTGTATTGACCATGACAGTTCAGTGGTTCAAGGGTTCTCGAATAGCGTGGCACCAAGAGCCCTAATATTAGCCACTACTGTAGTGTATGGATCAACCATGATAGTTCTAAGATGGTGTCAGAAGTCTTGGCGCCTACAAGCTCTTCTAACGCCACCCTTGAACTATCATGGTCGACCCGCTATCTCCGTCATGAACTGTGATGAAGTCCTGAGTGTGCGACTCAAAATTAACTCATCGAAGGCGCACCGCATCAGTAGCTGCGGAAGTGTATAGCGTTGCTGCCGGCAACCCTGTACGACACTTTCGCAGCTATTGATGCGGGTAAATGATTCAGTTAATTTGGGGTTTAGATTTTGGTGTGTATTTCCGCATTTTTGAAAATATCGGAACCAATTCGGAAATGATTGCTGATGAAGATCGCCGCTATGTTACGACACAGGTCTGTGAAACTTCACTTATTTGGGGATGTGTAGTACACGGATACGCGGCGGGTCGCCGCACATCTGTATGCGGCACGCTTGGAATGAGTTACACTTAACCCCTTCGTTGCCAGTGGACGCAGATTGTGTTTCAGAAATGTTTTTTTTTAATTCAACGCTAAAATGTCCAGCCGCCCAATCAAAATAGCGGACACACGTTCATCAAGAGACATAGATCCTCATGAGCCCCCGCAATCGCGGGGGCTCATGAGGATCTATGTCTCTTGCAGTTGGATCGCGTTCACGTTTTTTTCTCGGCAATGAATGGGTAAAAGGTCTGAATGACTCACAGGCATGGGATGATCGTTGCGTATTGGTCTGTAGTAAAAGGCTATTTACTTCTACAGGGGGCAGGGGATCTAACTGTTGTCCAGCGCTGAGTAATTCCCCTTGGTTTGTTGTACAATTCTGCCAGCGCTAGCCTCACCTATCTGGTTTGTGAGTATTTACTTCTACACATAAGAGGCGACTAGTCGTTAGAGGGGCATTCCTGACCTTTTTTAATGCTTCAGTTCGCAAAAGGCTTTTACTGGGATTCAGTATACACACCCACTTAGACAGTGACCACCCTATTGTCCCACCAAATGCTTTCTTTTGTCCGTTCAAAGCGAAAAGAGACCACTGGAATCTTGTGACTGGACACCGTCAAAAGATTGCTTCTGATAGGCGATGGTAGCGACGTCATAACTATTCTATACGACCTTAGGCCATCTGCATTATTATAACCAATCAGAGACAAGATGGCGGATGAACCATCGAAGAAAAAACCTGAGAAAGTATCATTTGACTCGCGCCGGCCGACAATGGCAGACTCAAAATTGAAGAGAAGAAAGAGTAAGAGAGACGTGGTGCCCATACGTAGAATTGACATCGGACAAGGGAATATAGAGCTTGGCTTTACCGCCTATCCGGAATTTGTCGCTTTCCTATGTGAATCAGTAAGTAATCTACGGTCTTTGTCGATCTTCCTATAGTTCCGCCGGCGAGCGCTATGATTTACATAATTCATGATCTTCAGTGGAATTTATCTCTTACTGATTTCGCAAGAATTTAAACCTGTTTTATCATAAAGTTACGAGCTAGTTATCAGATTTTATGCTGTAAGGATTTGAAAACTACGGTGTGTGTCAAAATTGCGGCACATCGCTGGTCCGTGACACGTTTTTGTCTGTGCGGGCTGTCATTCACTCGATTCACAGAGGTAGTGTTTCTGCTGCGATGGTGCATTTGTCGTTTTCAGAGATGCTTTCAGTTACGTAAAATTCGATGTGTGCGATGTGAAATTGCAGTGCAGAAAGTGGGTATAAATACCACTGTTTTGTTTCGTGTTTCCGAGGGATAAAGGATCAAAGGTCAAACTAGGCACCGTAGACGCTGGCTCAGTTGCTCAGTTGGCGCGGAGACTTGAGTCGAACAAGCCACGCCCCCGGCCGTGCACTGCGGAGGACTGATGCAGCACGGTGGTCGTTAGTAGTAGCAGGTCAAGGGGAACCCGCATCAGTGATTTTGACAGCATAGCGAGAATGGAATGTTTATTCTACATTCTCGTGGAAAATTATGTCAAAGGGATGTCGGGGAACATCAGCACATGTGTACACTGACACGTGTGTTCACTACACTGATGACCTCCTGACCTGCAGTATTGACCGGGCTCTGCCTTGTGACTTAGGCTAGTAAATATGCACATTATTCAAAACGAGGCCGATGCAGACGATAATCTGCGCTCTCGGATACAAAAACAACACCTCATTCAAACGATGAATTTCGACATTTGGCATTGTATTTACATCATAAAGCTCTAAGTTAGTACACAAAGGACCCATACATAATACAGCAGTATCTGTTGCAGACAGTTTTCTGACTGTGTTGAGATGCTTGATCCTGGGGGAAATAACTTTAACGACCATCCCATGTCCTTTGGCCGGACTTGCACGATTGTTTACTAGATATTTATCGACTTAACCCATTTAGACCCGAGTCCTTGCAGTGAGAAATTGATTGACCATGATAGTTCAAGGGTAGTGCCAGATTAGCTTGGCGCCTGAAGGCATCAAGCTAATCTGGCACTACTCTTGAATTATCATGGTCAGTCCATCTCCTGCAACTGGTACATAGTCATTAGGCAACACCTCCAGTAAACTTTGAGAAATGGGACCTTGGGGCTAAAAGGGTTAAACCTTCATAACCCCTTCCCGGGCACGGGGTCACGTATTGTAATCGCTTTATGTGGCTCACTTTGCGTGAGAGTTTTATCCGGGAAGGCCGGGGAAACACCGCGGCAGTTGTCGATCATGATGTCGAGTGGATTCCACGTGGCTTCATTGCACCGGGAGTCATTGACCTCTCTCTGTGTGTTGATTAAGGCGTAGGGAGAGTCCCTGGCGACCTCCTACGTGCGGGAACACAGGTTTTGGCGTGATCATCATTTAGTCGTGGAATCAGTCAAAGTTGATTTCCCCTGTGCAGGAACGCAGATGTAAATTGACCTTTGAGGTGGTAGTGGAACCCCCCGGTGATTTCCCTCTGTGTAGGAATACCGGTTAATTGCAGCATCAATAATAGCTCAGCGAAAAAATGCCTTATTGCCCTCTGGCTGTCGGTAGCGCTCTTTGTCGCGACGATTCTTGCAGGAATCATCGCGACAAAAAAGCGCTGCCGGCAACAAAAGGGTTAATTATCACAAAGTTGTAGACTCGGAATCCTTTACGACTTAACCCTTGTAACCCCATAGCCGCATTTCCCACCTTTTCGAGATGTTTCCTAACGACTGTGATGGATTGACCATGATATTCAACGGTAGTGCGAGATTAGCTTGGCGCCTTCAGGCGCCCAGCTAATCTGGCAGTACCCTTGAATTATCATAATCACTCCACATCAGTCCTGCAACTATTATCATGGTCAGTCTATGGTCTGCCGTAGCGGCGTCGGGGCTAAATGGGTTAATATGCAGTGCACAAAAGTCGCCTGTACTCGTGTCTCTGCACTTATTAAGTTTGTGCAGCGCGTGACCCCGAGAATCCTCGTTTCGTGTTGGTGTTACACCTCACTGGCATCCTTTGTCCACAGGGATGATCAGTGCGGGTTGCCCGGCGGATGTTCAAAGACTGATCTTACCACGAGATAAGCTTTTATTTTGCCGGCTGTTATACAGTGCCCCTGTATACAGGATCGGGAAGTTCCCTGCGTTGCCTAGCAGCGTCGGCGCGTCAGCCGCCATCTTAAAAGGATACCATAGTCATGAGATAATAGCGAAATAGTGTTTCAACACATTTTTCTTCATTTTTCATCCTCTTTGGGAACAAACAAAAACAGATTGTGGTGAGCGGCTTCCTACAGTGATGGCGAGACTTGCTGTTATTGCTTATATTACGTCAGGACTTTCCTGACATTACAAAAACTGCGATTTCCCTATGATCGCTTAGTCCCGTATACTCACAAGATGACCGCCACGACTGGCGTGATGACGTCAGCTTCCCGCACCCTATTGCAAAATCTCGTGGCCGTTTACTAACACTGTGTAATCATGACGAGACAATAACAATTCTGATACTGTGTATGTTCTGCATGCCACCTGTTCAGTGAGAGTGCGAACTTTGTGTCTGAAAAAAAGACCGATTTTCTGATCTGACTCTTCAATTTTCAGTCTACTGTTGCAGCCCAAGGCTGAACTTTGAGTCGCCATTGCCCCAAGCCTCCGCTCGGCCCTACGCATTGCGTGTGTTTATCAAAGAGCGTATATATATATACACGCTCTATGGTGTGTATGCAGACAGTCGCAGGCTGAGAAACTAAAATAGTGCATTTTCATTGGTCAGTTGTTACTGCGTATGTGGGAACCCCGCTAGAGGCTAAAAATAACCGTTCCTAAGAGGATGACCTTGGGCCATAGCAAAATTTTATGCTATGCCGCCCCATGCAACACAAAACTTTCGCGCACTAAGAATTTCTTTACTAAGCACGGAAAGCGCTAAGGCAGAGAACTAAAGGCTCACTATTTAAGATCGCTACATGCAATCCAGGAGAATGGGAGAGTCCGAAATAGCTCAGGCGGTTAAGCCGCGTCGGAGCAAGAGAGCGAAGAGAATCGCGGCCGGGTCGTAGGTTCAATTCCCCGTTCCAGCCCCGGTAGCTGGACTCAGTCGCAATCCAGGGAAAAAAGACGGGCTTGTTCCATGTCCGTTGAAAGTTCCAGGTAAATCAAAGTGACACAGTTGCAGTGCGCCTGAGTTGATCAGTGTTCAGGTCGTACTCGATAGGTTTCAATAGATTTCCTTGTCCCCCCATAACCCGCCCGTCAGGGCCGTCCATTGAGTATCACTTCGGTGCCGTGGACGTTAAACCCCGAACTAACCATCCAGGAGAATTAGATTTTTCGCTGCAGCTGCGGCAGGCGTATGACTTTATGTCAGGGTGGTGGAGCGGAGCGCGTGGGGTCTTTTCCGAGCGCAGCGGAGATCCCATCTAGAACTGAGCTGTGTATACTACTTGCTGATAATGATCTCTTAACTCATTTAATCCGAAGGCTTTTGGAAGTGTCACCGAACAACTGTATACCTGTTGCAGGAGGATCGATCATGATAATTCAAGGGAAATGCCAGATGAGATTCAGTGGCACCGTCAGGCGCCAAGCTAATCTGGCACTGAGTTAAATTATCATGCTCGAACCATCTCCTGCTGTAATGCGCAGGGACTTAATGGCTTAATTTTACTGTAACTCTGGCAAAATAATTAAAACTGATGTCCGTCATCAGAATCATTGGGGTTTTGATCTGCCAGCCTCTCATTATCCGCCGCTTATGCAAGTGGCATAGAGTCACATCACTTCAAAAGTTGATCACTCATCTAACTCCTGCTTCATGAGACATAGATGCTTATTAGCCCCTCCACGAATGCTTGGGCTCATGTGAATCGGCGCGGACTAAGTAAGTCGTCTGGGTAGTTTTTGACCGCTTTGATTATCTCAGCAGCTCGTTTAGTCCTCCGTTATTTGGCAAAAACCATGTCCATTTTTTTTTTAAAAAGCTATATTTTTTATTGTTATACATTGAAAATCTCGCTTTTCTAAAAACAGGACTTAACTGGCTCTTGCCAAATAACGGCAGTATTGTCCAGCTATTTCTTGTGCAAGAGGCATAGATACTAATGATATTTTCATCCGTCGCTACTGATGAGGCGTCGATTCTCGTGAACTCCTGCAGCCTGCCTTGGTGCATGAGAGAGTGTGGTCAGGCGTCGCTCAAACACCGCAACTTCAGTCTTTTTCAACCTCACCTGCTGCCGTTTACTGTAGTAGGAGGAGCCAGTTGCAGACTGAAACCCCGGCAACTCCCTCAGCTTCGAGGGACAAAAGAACCGACCCTAACCAGCAGGTGGCACACATAGCAAGCCCGACCCAGTCCAGCAAAAGGCATAGATTCTCATAAGCCCCAGCTTCTCAGGGACTCATGCTAATCTGTGCCTCTTGGAGATGGTAGGTTCGTCTTGGGGAGTAGCATAGGGGCCTGCTGACACGCCACGCCAAGGCAAACCACGCCGCGGCGGTAACTTTCCGCTCCGGAATATTCTGGCATAAACTGTGTGTGGATCCGTCTCGGATGCACTGAACGCGGGAAAGCTCAGTGCCGGTAAGTTGCGAGAGGTAGAACGGGGGTAATCGATCCACCCGCTTAGTGACTTCCGTATCGTGTGTGTCAGTGCAGTTTACATCTGTGATTGTTGGGGGCGAGACGCCGGTGTTTTGCTCAGTGCATAGACAGCGCAAAGGGATAGAGTTGAGAGACGGTTAGCGGCGTCGACTGATCGGCTGTCGTGGTGGCCATTCTCTGGTACAGTTGTATCCTTTGTCAGTGTAGTTAGTGCAGTTTACATCTGTGCTTGCTCATCCACTTCGCCACCCGATTATTGTCTGTAGGTGGCCATTCTCTAACAAGCGTATCTTTTGACAGTGTTGTGGATGAAGTTTACACGATTGTTAGTTTTAGTTCAGGGCACAGAAGGCGTGGGGGACGAAGCGACGATCAGTCTACTTTATCTGACAATGATCCTATCGGCTGTGCCGGTGTAGTTCGAGTCTACAGCTGTGATTGCACGTCTTCTTCGCCCTTGATTATTGTCAGTGTTAGCGCAGCTTACGTCTGTGATAGTTGCTGGTCTTATTTTGTTCCACTGCACTGGGCTGTTACTGTAAGTTCACAAGGTAACTGCCGTAACTGAAGCAGAAGATCGCGGTGGACAGCCAGTATGTAGGCACAGGAAGAAACCGTATTACATCCTCAAATTGAGGAAGAGGTATGGTGATCGAATCAGCAGGAGGCGTAGATTCTCATGAGCCCCTGCGGATGCAGGGGCTCATGAGAATCTATGCCACTTGCACATGAAATGGGTTTTGTTGTGCCGGTTGATTCGAGCCGTTGTCTCCGTGTTGCCGGTGGACAGTACGCAGAGCGGCGAGTTAGTTCTGCACTTGGTGGGTCAGATGGGGTCTCGAACTCAGTCTAGGATGTAAAACGCCGGTTCAGTCACTAATAGTACGGTCTGCCGAGCAGTCATGCCAGCACCGGTTCCGTGAGCTTGTGTGTGTTTTGCGTCGGTGGATATTTTCAATACTGCTTCTTTGGGCGATTTGTGGATACGTTTAGCGCAGATTGATTTTGTCGGTCGTAAGGTAAGTTTGGTTGGTAAAATGTTGAACGACAGTGTGGCGTAGGTGTCGCTGGAGGGCACAGACATTTTCTCGTGAATGCTAACCAACTGTTAGGGGAAATAGTTCTACAGCTGCAGTTCTGGCATGCTAGAATAACTTGATCGTGACATAACTTGTTTCACGGTTTCTTGCCTCGACTTTTGGTGGATTTTCAGTTTTTTTTTTTTTTTTTTTAAATTTTTTTACCGCGTTCATAAATCGCTTGTGGCGGGATAGGCTCATCCGTCGTCGACTACACGGAATTCTGACATTGGAGCTTCTGAAATTTCCACTTGCGGTAGTGGTGTTTTCCCTGGTATCAAAATTCCTGAGTGTGAGAAATATAAGAGAGTGATGACGCAACGCCTCCCATGGAGCCAATCAAACATGAATGATGACGAAACACCTCACCGTGAGCCAGTCTAATGCAGCCTGCCTTCCCGGTTTCCCCGTAATGACTTTGATCGCAACACTTCGCGGGAGGCGAGCGAGCATATCGAACAGAGAGTTTGTGCTTGTACTCGCGTAGACAAAGCAGCGTCTTTTTACAAGAGGCACAGATCCTCATGAGCCCCTGCAACTGCAGGGGCTCATGAGGATCTATGCCTCTTGAATAATTTCAGATTCTTGTCGATGAAATTCATTCACGAGTGTCTCTATCACGGAAGAAAATCAATGAAAGAACGGACGGTTCGGACGTATGTCTTGTGTTATTTCCGCCAGCAAGAGACTTACATTCTCACAAGCCCCTGTAAACTCCAGAGGCTCATGATGATCTATGCCGCTCGCGCAAGTCGTCGGTAGAGCTCATTAATAATTGTGTTTCTCTGTCAAAAGAAAACGCGAGCAGAGAAAGTATGTCGTTTTGTGTTGACGTCTCAGTTGAAATAGCTGTCGCATGCAAGAGGCGCAGATTCTTGTTAACAGACCAGAATCCCAAAAATAACTTTGTCCCTCGGGCGGAGTTAGGAGGTGTTAGGGGATTTCCACTATCGATTATGCAGTGCGGACATGTGTAGGTGACAGTGCGGCAGCTGTTGTGGTTGTGACACGCCTGCAGCGAATCCCTCTCATCTTCCACAAACAAGGATCTTCAGTTGCCTTGAATTTGCATTATTTGGGAGCTGTTGAAAATCAGTACATTTCACTCATTGAAATCCGGACTACTGAAAATCCAGACTTTTTAAAACCATCGTTTCACAAACGTTAGTTTGGTTTTTTGTTGGCTATGCCAGTATATTCTGCGCATTGAGTTATAAATATAAATATGAGAAATGCGCCATATAAATGCTATGTATTATTATTATTATTATTATTATTATTATTATTATTATTATTATTATTATTATTATTATATTTTGCAACCTGTGCCAACTGCTGTTATCATCTACACCCGTGTTCCCCAGAGATAAGGACTCGTTGGAAGCTCTGCGTTCCAGCGATAGACAACACTGAGAAACAGAAGTGAGAGTTGCAAATGTATTCGTCAGTGTCACCTGTTGATGAGCATAAACACCGGGAGATCAATACCCACGTGGTTGGTGATCATACTGCACACTGAGGGGATGCTGAGGCATTGCTAGTTCTGCTGAGGTTAAGTATTCATTTTTGTTGGTGTTGAGAAAAATGAATCGGTTTTGTATTGTTTCAAGTGACCTCTGCAGTGAAATATCTGAGAGGGCTGCCAATTTTGACTGACGCAAAACGGTGCTTCCGAAGATAGTTATGCCTTTGTTGTTGTTTCATTCTGCGCTAGTAAGAGGTAAAACGTTGTTTTGCGTACATGTATATTCGCATGACCTCATGCAGTTCAGTGCCGGGGCTTATGAGAATCCATGCTGCTTGCTAAAATAAATCGGTTTTATTAACCCTGTGGCTGTCGGTATCAACTTTTGTCGCGATGCAGGAATCATCGCGACAAAAAATTAATTAGCTACCGACAGCCACGCGGTTACTGCCGGAACTTTGTTTAAACACTCGCCCTCTGAACAAGGAAGTTATCACAGTTCAAGGACTACTTCACCATTTTGCTGTCGGTAGCGGTTTTTGTCGCGATGATTCCTACAGGAATCATCGCGACAAAAAGCGCTACCGACACCAAAAGGGTTAACAGAGGAATGAAACTAATCATTGCCATCATAAGGAAAGCGGCGTGGGTTTTTAACTGAGCTCTGTACGGCTGCTGTCGACATCAACAGTACTGAGGCGCGTGCTGTCACAGTGGCACACGAGAATCCTAGTCTCTTCCAGGTATGGGTCTGATCTGTTCATCGTATTTTTGGCCCCCGGTCCGACATGTGTAAACCCATTCACTGCCAGTGGTCGCAAGCTGCGTGTCTGAAATGTGTCACTGTGTTTACCCCTTCACAGCCATGGGAGGCAGACCGGCTTCGTTTTCGAAATCTTTGTAATTTCAACGTCATAAATGAGGAATGTGGTGTCAGCAAGAGGTATAGATCCTCATGAGCCCCCGCAACTGCGGGGGCTCATGAGGATCTGTGCCTCTTGTAGGTCGGTGGTGTTGATTTTTTTTCTCAGCAATAAAGGGGGTTAATTCTAGTTATGTGTTTACCTATTTAACCGTGCAACTGGTACATAGTCATTGGGTTAATTCAGACACGATTTTTCCTAGGAACATGGTTACAAAATCAGAGCAGCAAGACATTATAATTATGAGCCCCGCAACTGCTTCCATGCCGTTCGGATTTGTGCATCGCTCATTTGTGTTCCGGCAGCGAAAGGGTTAACTTGACCTCGGACCGAAGGAGCTCGGTGCTCGCAAGCGGGCCGCGGTCGTCTGTGCCCTCGCACCTTTCACCTGTGGCCGTGGCCTGTCTGACGCGTGGGGTTCACTCGGCCCTGAGGTATGCAACTCCTTATTTGCGCCCCGTTGGTTGAGCCGTGTGCTTTTCCCAGACAGCTGTGACAACTGAACAAGGGAAGGTTCTTCTCGCGCTCACAGAACTTTTGGCCTCGACTCGTGTGCTACGGTAAGGTGACTTCCCTGGAGGGACTGAGGTGTTACGAGTTCTTCCTAAATATTTCTAAAAGTTTTCCAGTAGGCGACAGTTATATGCTGCAGTGTGTGTGCCCGTCCTACTCAATTGTGCTTCTGAATTTTTGTTCAGTTTTTTTTAAAAAAAAGCCAGGCGTTATGTAGCGGTGTGTGTGCCTGTCCTATTCAATGGTGCTTCAGGAAATTTCTCTGTTTCCAGACGTTTTGTTGTGTGTGTCCGCACCTCTGTGTTATGTTCAGTGGTGCTTGTTGATTTTTTTAAAGTCATTTCCCGCAACCTCTCCAAAGCAGTGTGTGGCTACACACACCTCCATTGCGGTAATGATTCTATTTTTTATTCAACTCATTTCCTGGTAGCGAACCTGCAGTTTATGTTGGCACCCAAACACTTCGGCTAACCGAGCACACGATGCACTCTGCGTAAGTAACAAGATAGAGATGACTCGAGCCAGCGAGAGAAAAGTCGAACCAGCAAGAGGCATAGATTCTCATGATCCCCCGCTTCATGTGGGGGCTCATGAGACTCTATGCCTCTTTGCTGATGTTGTGCCTGTGCTATATCGATGAAAGGGTTCCCCTCTGACTGTGCCACCGGCAACGACCCTCTTTTGTCTGCTTCAGGAAGAGCGTTGTCAGTTTTTGAATAAAGTTATTGACTTCGGCGCTTGCGTCGTTATGCGTGAGGACAAACGATTTGCATGGCGCTGTACGTCTAGCATTTCATTTTAATTTTACAGTTGTCGCGGAAAGGGTGTGGGTGGGGGAGGGAGGGGGGGGGGGGGAGGGCGGTCTACTGGTGCGTATGCGGGCCTGCGCCCATAGCTGCCACCAGTGTGCCTTTGCTTTGGTGCTTGCGTCCTACTCATGATCAGTCACGGAGAATTGTCAGTTGTCAAAGTTAGTGACGTTGTGTTATGTAAGGGCCCCGAGCCGACTGGGGCCGAGATCGGCCCGATGGTCGTTTGCTTACTGATAGTGTTATGGTTATATTTGTCCGTCTCTTTTCAGCGAGTCGTCAACGATCCCAGTGTACTTTTCTTTTCAATTTCAAAATTATATACTATCTACTTCGCTTATAACAAAACTCGGATATAACAACACTTTTTCATTCAATATAAATCCCTTCGCTTATATAACAAACTTTAGACATATAACGTACAAGAAAAATTGGGTGTCATGGTGATTTTTTTTTTATCCGAAGTTTTACTGTATATATATTTTTCAGGGACTTGTTTGCGTTTTTTTGGAGGACACGTGTGTGCTTTACGCAGAGATATACTAACATTTCGGAGAGCTTATTTTTACGGCTATTGACTGTGTTCTTTTCTCGGCCCGGCCCGGTCCGGTAAGGTGGTTCCGGGTCTTTTGCCTGTCGGCTTTACAGTTAGCTGTCACTGTGTCTGTACTATTGACGGAGTTTATTGACTTTGTTTTATATATGCATATATAATTATGTTTGTGTTGCTCTTTTGCACGAACTAGCCATCTGATCCTTTCTTTAGTTCAGAAACGCTTTGAAGTCTTAACCCATTTAACCCCGAGTCCCTACAGCAGGAGATGGCTTGACCATGATAATTCAAGGGCAGTGCCAGATTAGCTTGGCGCCTTTAGGCGCCAAGCTAATTTGGCAATACCCTTGAATTATCATGGTCAAGCCATCTCCTGCAACTGGTACATAGTCGTTTTAGGCAACACCTCCAAAATTTGACAAATGTGACCTTGGGACTAAAGGGGTTAATGGAATTATTGCACAGTGCTGGGTATGGCTGCACGCAGACGGGCACCGACATTTTGGAGGCTGCTTCCTCTCTTCGCAGTGACCCAGGGGTCAGTTGCATGAGTGAGCTAAAGTCCTGCGCATGCCGCCACCAAGCAAGGTGCTCCGCTATAGCGGAGTTTAGTGGCATTTAGCGGAGTTTAGTGGCATTTATTTTTCAAATAGCTAAACATTGCTATGTATGTAAACGCAGAACATGTGTTGCCTATTCAGATTACTGTAGCTGTCGTAGTCAGCTGAATTAGCTTGTCAAAGGACTGCACACAAAACCGCCTGTGACACGGACTGTGTGTCCCTGGTTCTTTTCATGGGAATTCATGCAATTTCGCTCTGGTGTTTTACAATACATTATTGGAGGATTGTATGGTCTTCGCAATACACGAAATAAATATATCTGGGACAACCGGAGGTTACGTTTGCGGATAACTCCGCATGCGATTCCTGTGGTCTTTTTAAAGCAGATTAGTGTTTTGGCCATCCATAGCTATTTGGTCGGGGTGATTCCTACAGGAATCACCTCGACGAATAGCGCTACCAACAACCAATGGGTTAGTCGTTTCCTATCCGTTTAGCCCTGCCTCTGTACAAGTGTGAAACTGAAACTAACAACAATCGATTTACTTATCACTGGACAAGAGTTCTCATAAACTTAGGCCCAGGGGCCATTTGCATGAGGGAAGCGGAGTGCTTTGCTTAGTGGCTGGCGCAGTACTAAGCTCCCTCATGCAACTGGTATAGAGGAGCACCTTGCGCAGCGACTTGCTAAGCTCACTGTTGTATCTGGCCCTAGGCGCTGTCTTCCGAAGTCAACAGCATTGTGTAGGAGACAGATCTACTATGATAGTTAAATGCTGGTAGCAGAATGGTAGCTCAGTAACATTCATTTGTCAGAAAACGCAACACATATTCGTGTTACTGGCGTTTGCGTGCGGCATGGTGAATTGCCCACCCGCTGTAAGTTACTGACGTTTATTCAGTTGTAAGAAAATGGAATACATAAGCTGTCACAAAGGTCATGTCTAGCACGGCCGACAACATACAATTTTATCTTCCGTAGTTCAGTGCCCTTTATTTTTCAAATAACTGAACGCAGAACATGTGTTGCCTATCCAGATCGCTGTACCTGCCATATGCCAGCGGAATTAATTTGTAAAAGAACTGAATACAAAACCGGCTGTGACACGTACTGTGGTCGTATGCATTAACACGGCCTCGGTGAATCACCTACCCTTGGGGATTTTCCCTATTCCGACTATTCACCACACACAGATGTGGCCTTTGAGGTCAGAATTTTTAGTTCTGTTCTGTCATGCATATAGCGCACACACTTGCATAGTATGATATAGTAGTGCAATCGTCATTTGAGTCCACGCATAGTTTGTCACGAAAAGGGCCTGATGATAGTGCTTTGACTAAATGCAAATCCGCTGCGCCACCGCGTGCGCGCTACCGCATCTAGCTCAATTTAGAATACAGAATTGAGCTAGGTGCGGTATCGCGCATGCGGTGGTGCAGCGGATTTGCATTTAGTCAAAGCACAATAATTGTTAGGCCCCATTGTTTGTCATGCAGTCGCAGGACAGGGTCTCACGACAGTCTAAGCTTCCTGCAGATTAGAGATGCACGGTTTTGGATACTTTGGGTTTTCGGTGCCATTACATAGCAAAAGCCATTATGTCCATTTTTTTTTAGAAAAGCGAGATTTTCATTGTATGACAATAAAAATCTCGTTTTTCTAGAAAAAAAAGTCCATACAGACTTTTGTCCAATAACGGCAGTTCTGAGTCCCCATTGGAATCGATTTCACCGTCAATGAACTTTAACGTGAAAGTCTGACTTCATTTTCCAAATTTTTGGAGATGCCGCCTAATGACTACGGACAAGCTGCAGGGGATGGCTCGACCATGATAATTCAAGGGTAGTGCCAGATTAGCTTGGCGCCTTCAGGCGCTAAGCTAATCTGGCACTACCCTTGAATTATCACGGTTGATCCATCTCCTGCTGTAGAGCTTCGGGGCTAAATGAGTTAACATTAAGGCGAATGAATACAATAATTTAAGGGCAGTGCCATAATGGCGCCAAGCTAATTTGGCACTACCCTTGAACATCATGGTCGATGCATTTCCTGCTGTATTACGTCTGGGCTGAATGGGATAAGCTGCGCAAAGGGTTCTCGAGAATATCATCTTTTGGGCATCGATTGATTTGGCCAAAATAGCACAGTTGAACGAGTTCCATGCTGGATAAAGGTGTACAAGCGGTCCGTGAGGCTCTGTGTTTTGGGCGTTGATTGATTTGGCCAAAATAGCACAGTTGAACGAGTTCCATGCTGGATAAAGGTGTACAAGCGGTCCGTGAGGCCCTGTGTTTTGTGAAGGTCGTGCACGGTGCTGTATGAGGGGTCACTGAGTGCGAGTGCTTTGTTCCATACACACACACACACAGCAGTACAAACGATCATCGCCATCGTACGTCAATGCCTTCGCACGCTTTCAAATATGAACCCGTTGGCTGTCCGGGTAGCGCTTATTTTCACGAAGATTCCTGCAGGAATCATCGCGACAAAAGGCGCAACCGACAGCCAGAGGTTTAACTCATTTAACTCCCAAGACCGCATTTCTCCTATTTTGGAGATGTCACCTTAAGACAATGTGCCAGTTGCAGGAGATGATCGACCATGATAATTCAAGGGTAGTGCCAGATTAGCTTGGCGCCTGAAGGCGCCAAGCTAATCTGGCACTGCTCTTGAATTATCATGGTCGATCCAGCTCTTGCTGTAGTGCGTCGGGGCTAAATGGGTTAACACTTAAGGCGAATGAATACATACATACCCCTAATACTAGAAATGGATGCTAGCCTGCCAGAAATGTAATACATATTGTGTGGCAGTCTGCTTGCGCTTTCGGACCCAACATCTAAGAGCTGTAAAATGTCTGAATATATGATTGTGTTGGTCCGTGATTTGAGACCTTACGGCTTCGAGTCGTAAGGTCTACAATTACAGACCATCACAAGTAATATATCAGTTTTTAGTGTGTTTTTTTTTCCCCCCGTGACATTGTATCGGAGTCAGTTCGCTTGGACTGATCATCTGTCCGCATCATTGCGCCTTGCTGCGCGATCGAAACAGCAGACATCTTATGGCTCTTAACATTTTTTCTCAATTAAGCCGGGCTCGGAGAACGAGCTTTGCGATGCAGCCGGCATTTCGTTTTGTTTGCCTGCTTCTTGTTTTAGTTCTTTTTTTCTTCTTCTTCCTAGGTTAATAAGTACGGTTCAGTGTTGCTGAGCCTTTTCTCTCGAACGCTGTGATAACCTCTCACTTCTGTCTTATACACTCTTTCAAGTTGAATTGCACGGTGGCACTTAGATATAATATGAATTTTCCCTGACGCCGTCAGACGCCAATTTGTAACTTCGTTTCGCTGTAAACTGGCGTTTCGCAAGCCTATTAATTATGAACGTGGCAGCAGGCCTCTAACCCATTTTTTTTTCTAGTTTTCAGGTTTGACCGATTGAATTTTAATTTTTCCTCACTCCTACCTCTCGAAGAACAAATATTGTCCTTTCAAGTACAAACATTTATCCCAGAAAGCCCCGACATGCTACGACAGGATGTGTATCAACCATGATATTTCAAGGGTGTTGTTAGAATAGCTTAGCACATAAGACGTATGCTACGTCAGGATATGGATCAACCATGATATTTCAAGGGTTTTAGAATAGCTTAGCACATAAGACCCTGATATGCTACGACAGGATATGGATCAACCATGATATTTCAAGGGTGTTAGAATAGCTTAGCACATAAGACCCTGATATGCTACGACAGGATATGGATCAACCATGATATTTAAAGGGTGTTGTTAGAATAGCTTAGCACATAAGACCCTGATATGCTACGACAGGATATGGATCAACCATGATATTTAAAGGGTGTTGTTAGAATAGCTTAGCACATAAGACCCTGATATGCTATGACAGGATATGGATCAACCATGATATTTAAAGGGTGTTGTTAGAATAGCTTAGCACATAAGACCCTGATATGCTACGACAGGATATGGATCAACCATGATATTTAAAGGGTGTTGTTAGAATAGCTTAGCACATAAGACCCTGATATGCTACGACAGGATATGGATCAACCATGATATTTCAAGGGTGTTAGAATAGCTTAGCACATAAGACCCTGATATGCTACGACAGGATATGGATCAACCATGATATTTAAAGGGTGTTGTTAGAATAGCTTAGCACATAAGACCCTGATATGCTACGACAGGATATGGATCAACCATGATATTTAAAGGGTGTTGTTAGAATAGCTTAGCACATAAGACCCTGATATGCTACGACAGGATATGGATCAACCATGATATTTCAAGGGTGTTAGAATAGCTTAGCACATAAGACCCTGATATGCTACGACAGGATATGGATCAACCATGATATTTAACGGGTGTTGTTAGAATAGCTTAGCACATAAGACCCTGATATGCTACGACAGGATATGGATCAACCATATTTCAAGGGTGTTAGAATAGCTTAGCACATAAGACCCCGATATGCTACGACAGGATATGGATCAACCATATTTCAAGGGTGTTAGAATAGCGTATCTCATAAGACCCTGATATGCTACGACAGGATATGGACCAACCATGATATTTCAAGGGTGTTGTTAGAATAGCTTATCCCATCTACGACAGGATGTCGCTCAACCATGATATTTCAAGGGTGTTAGAATAGCTTATCCCATAAGACCCTGATATGCTACGACAGGATGTAAATCGACCATGATAGTTCAAGGGTGGTGTCGAAATTGCTTGGAGCCTGTAGGCGCCAAGCTATTTCGACGCCACCCTTGAACTATCATGGTCGATGTTTCGCCTGAGATGCGACCTAAATCTTAAAGGATATATTATCTATATATAAAAGATTTCATCCTCGGGACGTAATGAGATAGTTCAGTATTGCTTTACTGTCGATGGGTGTCACGCATTGTGATGCTTAGCCTCTTCCACAACGGTCCCAGCAAATTACACAGTAACGCTATAAAAGGTTGTGAAAGGTAACGCGACACCACACTCACAGTGTAGGAGGCGCACTTTGAGGAGGAAGGAGGAAAACGAGACTTTAAACAGATTCGAGTTTCAGTCGCCGACAGACGCAGAGGAAAACTGAGGACTTATGCTCATTGCCCCCCCCCCCCCCCCCCCCCCCCTTTAAACCCAAGGTAATTTTGGAGGTGTCACCTAACGATTATGTACCAGATGCAGGAGATGGATTTGACCATGATAATTCAAGGGTTTTGCCGGATTAGATTGTCGCCGGACCATGATAATTCAAGGGTAGTGCCAGATTAGATTGGCGCCTTATGGCGCCAAGCTAATCTAGCACTACCCTTGAACGATCATGGTCGCTATTGTGCGTCGAGGCTAAATGAGGCTGTCGGTTTGCAGGGACGACACCGTGATTATTTATGTCGAGTGATAGTTCGAATTGAGCCAGTACCTTTTCCGAAGCTACTGTACATGGAACCGAAGCAGCAGTTTTTCGAAACTATGTGCAGATTCAGCTGATTTTAGCTGCGTCGGCTTGGTTTCGGCGTAAAAGGGGGCTGCATGTCCGTTTCCTCTCCCGTAACACTCGTCGGGATTTTTAGTCTGAGGCACAGCAACTGTTGGGTCCCAACCTCGGCGTCAACCCAACCTCGGCCAGAGTACAACCACCTATTTGCAAGAAAACGTGGTCTTATAAGACAGTGGCTATCTCCGAAGAGAAGCCTTTAAAGGACAGAAAGTGTCACAGGTCATTAAAGACCATTTCGTTGGCTGTAGCCACCGAAATGGTCTTTAATGACAGGTAACAAAACACCTGCAGCCACCTAAAATGTCTTATGACACAGGTGTACTCTCGTAAGATTGCGGGTCGCACATAACAGGCTGTGTAGTACTTATTGATATACGTTTTATATCCACTGGCAGTCAATAGATTGAAAGCTGACTCGATGGCGAATTCTGGACTGGGGATACTGGAGTAGGGTCGATCACATTAGTATTCATGTATCGTCTGCCGAAAATGAACTCGTGAACCGCCCGGAAGTCCCAGGTAATTGGCGGGCATTGTCAGCCGTCACTGTTCTTGAAACCATAGTAGGGAGGCCGGGAGGTTAGCAAGACGCGAGGCGAGGTGTCACGGCTAGGGAGGGAGGGACGAGAATGGAAGATAGAATAGAGGTAGAACCCCTCAAAAGTCCCGACTAGAGAGAGATAGACGAGAATTAAGTTTAGGAGTAGAAGAGAAGGAGATAAAGGACCCTAGCGTCTTGCCTTAAGACAGGTTACAGCTCAGCACAAGCAACACAACACATTTACTTTACACGCAATCTTTATTACTATATACTGACTGTCCCCCTTTCCTTCCTTCCCACACTTCCCACCGACACTTCCCCTCCCTGCCCCCTACTCTCGTCCCCCTCCCGAAAAAAAAAAAAAAAGAAAGAAAAGAAAAACAAAAGGGAAAAACTAAACCAAGGTTAGTACTACTTCATCAGCATTGCATCGAGTGGCGGAAACAAACACTCCCCCACGCTACGCAGCACTGTTGCTCCACAATACAACAAAAAAAAGTCAGGTTACAGCCCTCCGAACTGACGGCTGAAAAACGACATTTACAACGTACTGTTCATATACAAGAATCATGTAACTACACCAAGGCAGAGTGAGTGACGGAAAGCTGAATAAGAATGGGACCACCGTGGTAAGTCGACGAACGCCTGTGGATCCCTCCCGTCCGGCTTCCTTAACGGTCGTACAGCTTCGCGGGTCTTTCTGTTTCCCTGGCGCGAGGTCTGGTTGCAATGGCGACACGGCGGCTTCGGCAGTACAGATGACCGCGCCCCTTCCACGCCGACACTGTCCAGCGAGGCGTGGTTGGTCCTAATGCCCGTCGGCCCTCCAACCGGTCCCGCCCCCGAACGTCAAAATGCAAAACAAAAGCAGAAGCCTAAACGGCCCCGTAAGCAACGTAAACCAGAGGGTCCTAAAAATAGCTAACCACCATACCCACCCTGCTTGGTTTACAAAAACACTACCACTAGCCATTCAAGCACTTGACCTTCACTCATGTGACACGTGCTTTCCAAATCATTCCAAAATGTACACATGAACCAAAACAACGAAAGTTCTCAAACATTACATATAAACCTTCCTAACATTCTCTGCACTTTCACAACAAGCCAATACAACATTTCACTAACCCATGCAAAATTTCGCTAAACAATTAAAAACAACTAATAATTACAGAACCAAACAATAACGCCGAAACAATACTTCCCTTTAACACCCATCGAGTTCTACCCACCTTTCCCCCCCACGATACCCCTAGACCTAGCACATAGTACAAAACACCTATAACAACCATAACATGACAAAACATCCGCACGCGGGATTTTTAACGCACTTACTTCCTCTGCGACCTGTCACAAACCGCCGACACCCGTAGGCACAATAACCCCAGTCTCCGGCCTCCAACGACCACGGGACTGGACCGGCGCTGTGTCACTGACTACTAACAGTCAGCTGGGCAAGACAACCTGGTCTAACCGAGTACAGCTGCGAACTAAACTATTATTCCCTTGCTACCGACAAGGTAAACTCTGCAGTGAACACACTACCGTATTCACTAGCGCGCCCCGCACGTGCAAAACAAGGAACACTAACCCGTCTCTACCCACGTGAAAACAACTCACTATTCCTACACTGACCGGTGCTTCGGTAACTTTCGACTACCACTGTCAAAACAGTCACCAACCGTGACACGAGGACACACCCGTGTATCGTTTTACGAAAGCGTTCGTCTGTCATATACTTTCTCACGTATTATTTTACAAAAGACTACCTTTTGTAAAAGAACGCGTATGGATTGAAGGAACGCGGTCAGGACTCGCAGGACACGAAACTAGGACACGACAAAAGCAGTCCATTTTTAAGAAAAGCGAGATTTTCATTGCATCACAATGAAAATCGCGTTTTTCTAAAAAAAACAAAAACAAACAAACACGCATGCTGGCTTTTGCATTAGGCAGGCAGCTTTATAGTAAGTCTTTTATAAATAAATCAGTCCATATGCAGTATCACGAAAATAGGTAGAAGGATTAGTCCATCAGCCAACCCTGTCAGTATTTAACCCTATTCATCCTGATACACTATTGCTTGAAATAAATTTGACTGGTAGTTCAAGGGTGGTGTCAGAATAGCTTGGCGCCCGAGGCGCCAAGCTATTCTGGCACCACCTTGAACTAAAACAGTTGGTCTTTCTCCTAATCTGTAATATAGCCTTCGTGGGGCTATAAGCAAATTAAAAAACAACAACAAAAAAAAAAACATCCTCAGGATGCAATGGGTTAAGAGGCAATACATTTTCGTGGGCCCGTTAGTGGATTATAAGGATCAACGGTTTTGCTGGCAAAGATCAGTCTCATACTACTCATAATACGTTAAAGGCCATCATGTAAAATCATCAAGATTTCAAAACAGCGCTGCTTTATCAAATTTTGAGATTCTAAGTTTGTCTTGGAATTTTCAGACGAGACTGTAGACTTATACTCACAAACCAGATAGGTGAGGCTAGCGCTGGCAGAATTGTACAACAAACCAAGGGGAATTACTCAGCGCTGGACAACAGTTAGATCCCCTGCCCCCGCCTATCAGGCACGCAATCGTCAGCCCACAGAGAAATACGCAGGTATAGAATAAGACGATCATTTGCATCTTCAAATAAGATGCATCAGGTCTCTTATATAACCCATGTCTTTCTCCGGAACTTAGGAAGTAGGCAGGGGAAACATACATACACAAACACGAAGACTTATAGTCACAATCTTATAGTCACAATCGTATAGTCACAGTCGTATAGTCACAGTCAGTCTTAACCCTTTGCATGTCGGTATCGGTTTTAGTCGCGATGATTCCGACAGGAATCATCGCGACTAAAACCGCTACCGACACGCAAAGGCTTAACATTTTAGACCATTTTTTTTTCAGGGTGGCCCTTATTTTTTTTTGGTGAGCAGTATATATAGTAGGACCCTGAATAGTAGGACCACGTGCACGTTGCGGAGTCATTAGTCCTTGAGCTCTAGGTCGTGACACGCTGGCGCTAGCTCTGAAATCAGTTTAGAGCAAGCTGGCTTTCGAGAGTGTAACGCGATTATTCCTGTTTCAATCTGTGCGGTGAGGAAAGTGGGAAAGTGACCCGGATTGCTTTCATTTGCCTGCTGCCTTTCTCATATCACTTTATTATTTCCACCCTGAATAACAGGACTAATGCACCCATGGTCTGTGGCTCGACCATCCTGGTTTCGAGGTAGTGCCAGATTAGCAACAGCGGCCGGTCCGTCTAGCACATGGTGCTTAGAGCACATGACCCTAAAACGTGAGCTATCCATTTACCAGGGATCCTTAGAGGGTTTTGACTGATGTGGCATTTAAAAGTAACTTTCCTTGTGAAATGGTCCTCGGCTCGACAAGGGTAGTGCCAGATTAGCCTGGCGCCTTCAAGATGGCAAGCTAACCTGGCATTTCCCTTGAACAACAGCGGACGATCCATCTCCAGTCACTAGCACATGGCGCTTTACTATACGTGAACGTAAAACGTGGGCGGTCCGTGGCGCAGTGGTTAAGGCGCCTGCCACCAATGCTAAAGGTGCGAGGTTCGATTACGGGTTCCGGCGTCGGATTTTTCTCCACTAGTAAGTGTCACCGTTAATTCGGGCGGACCGTCGGGGGTTCTTTCTCCGGGTACTCCGGCTCTTCCTCCCCCACGACTATGGTATCAATTTCAGCCCACTTAATCAAATTTCAAATACAAACGATTTTGAATTTCCAAAAACTACAGTAGCTCGCTTGAGCTTGCCCTTAGCACCACGTGAATGTTCTGTGTTTATGTACAGTGTGTGAGTGAATGCGCGTGATTCACGTGAGCGTGCTTGTTGGGTTCAGTTCGCGGCGGCGCTTTGAGCCGATTTTCAATTGGGATAAAGCGCCTATTTAATGCGCTTATTATTATTATTATTATTATTATTAAAACGTGAGCAATCCAGTTGCACACTTGAAAGGGCTGGGATCCTTTGAAGGCTTTGACTGATGTGGCAGTAAAAAGTAACTTTCCTTGGGAAATGTAAAAAAATCCAAGAACGTTACATGGTTAGGACGAAAGACGGACGAGCAGGGACATAAAAACCTTTTCTTGCCCGTCAGTGACGTATCGTTGCCAACGGGGTCCAGAATTTATCTGTGCCTGCAACAGATATTTTTTTCAACTGTTTTAAAGGAATGCTATTTTTTTTCTTAATTTGTCTGCACGAGTACTTGCTTTTCCGGTTGATGATGTAGGCCGTTTGTTCTCTGTTGAATTAGATTAGCGGGATCAATGCGATTGCAGCTGTTCTTGAGCCTGTGTAGTCCTTTACTGCCGAGAAAAAGGGAACACCATTCAGCTGCAAGAGACATAGATCCTCATGGGCCCCCGCATTCGCGGGGGCCCATGACGATCTATGCCTCTTGTTGATAACGCTTAGTAGCCGTGTGAATTGGGCGGCGGGGCCTCAGCGTAGAACTGAGAAAGATTTCAGAAACTCGGAACTGTTCGAACTGCGTCTACTGGCAGTGAGGGGGTCAATGGCCACCAACCAGATCAAGAAGTCTCAGTTAACCCCTTGGTTGCAACTGACGATGCCAGTCAGGGGAAACGACCGTCGAACGGAATTGCCAGCAGCATTGAATGGGTGGAGCAGAAAAAGACGGGTTAAAGGCTTGACCTGATGCATTTTTTTTTTTAAGGGATTAAGTACCCAACGGAGAAAGAAACACGCTTAGAAAAGATGGGTACAACATATGATGCATATGATCGTCTTGTTCTTTACCTGCGGATTATTCTGCGGGCTGGCGATTGGGTGCTTGATGGGAGGGGGCAGGGGATCTAACCGTTTGTATGTCCAGTAATTCCCCTTGCTATGTGTACTGCTCTACCGGTCACGTTACATATTCAAATGAAGTAGGTGAGGCAGTAAGAAGACTGGTGTTTTTTTTTTTTTTAAACAAAATTCTTCTGCCTTCTTTGGCATTTTGTACAGAGGCAGTATGCTGGAATTTGCTTAAAATCTCTTGATAGATGAGAAGAGACATGTTTGGTGCTTTGATTCATACCAGGCTTGGCTTAACCAGCGGACTCTTTTTGACCTAGTTTGAATTGCCAAGCGGATGGTGATTTGAGGTGTGTACCAGTTTTGGCTTCGCTTGAATGTAGGGTTGGTACAGAATCATGTTGATAGCCAGGAAATGAGACGGCTCATGTCCTTATGTTTTTTTTTAATTTTTTTTTATTTTGTGCATGGCAAATGTGCAGCAAGTGGGCGGTAGTGTTGTTTAAGGGGATTAAAAAATTAGGGAATGACTGGGACAGACTAAGACTAAGGCGTTTAAACAGATGGGACAGCATGGGAGGCTAATTGTCTTATTTGACCTACCAACGCTAGCCTCATCTATCTGGTTTGCCTTTGCTACCGCGGTCATATTTTGAGAATAAAACGTATAATGCTCCGCGGATAAAGTCATGATGAAGCGGTCCGGAGGAAGAACATGTTGGCGCTAAACGAGTCTCACTGTGCTTGCACCTGTTCGGGAGCACTTTGTATAGCCGTCAGGTTTCCGAACCAGGTGCGGCGGGAAGGCCTTTTCGGGCGGGGAGAAGATAAGATAGTGTTTCACTAGTTCCAGTCGGGATTATGCTTGCCACGTTTGTCTCGCTGTTAACCCACCAGTGCCAGACGTCGCAGATTGTGTTTTGGAAATCACTGTAACATCATGGTCAATGATCCCTGTCCGTCAAAGGAACATGGATACACAGTGGTTTTAGCAAGAGGCATAGATCCTCATGAGCCCCCGCAACTGCGGGGGCTCATGAGAATCTATACCTCTTGCAGTTGGATGGTGTTCATTATTTTATTTTGGCAGTGAATGGGTTGAGATAGATGCTAGTCAGAGTCTGAAACAGAAATTTTGGGGTTTTGGGTTTGTTTTGGTGTGGTTTGGCTTGGTTTGGTTTGGTTTGGTTTGTTTTGGTTTTTATTTTCCGAGATAAGGTCATGCTTAGTAAGTCACACTGTTTACTGAATTTTGCATGTGCCTAATTAAAAAAAAATCACATCTATGCCCAGTAAAAAAAAAAAACAAAAAAAAAAACAAACAAACGTTTTGGTGAAGTAAATTGAAACTTAAGCCTAAAAACACAATCTTCTCACGAAACTGAAATAGCTGAAGGCGCAAAGATCCTTCAAATAATCTCGTTCGATTTTTTTTTTTCTTGCGCGCAAAGAGGATTGAAACCGTGAATTCTTAACTTTACGTCTGCAAAGATTTTTTTAATTTATTTATTTATTTAATTAATTATTATTATTATTATTATTATTATTATTATTATTATTATTATTATTATTATTTTATTATATTATTATTATTATTATTATTATTTTATATTATTATTATTATTATTATTATTATTATTTCTTTTTTTTCGGGGGGGGGGGGGGGGCACCGCGGGGGGGGGGGGGGGCCGATCATTGAAACATCTCATTTTTTTTCAGATTTTCAAGTCTGTTTGGATTTTATATTTGGCAGAGGGGAAAAACTAAGTCTCGTATTATATAAAATGACATCACTTAAGGAGATTAATTCAATAGGTAGATAGTTGCCGCAGTCCTGATATAGCAGAGAAAGCTGTTCTAACGCTCGGAGCTTCATGATTAATCACGATGCGAGATCAGTTCAAAATGTGGAGCATATAATGTTATATTCTCTAGATTTTGAACTGATTTCGTGAAGTTATAAATCATGACATCTGCGCAATTCTGTATTCCTACTACTTTCACGTTGTTAAGAAAGCGCTTGCTAAACAGTTTAACCCACGCCGTTAAAGGTAGATCAACTATGATTTCTTAACCCATATCATTCGGAATACACCAGTGTGTGAAATATGTTTGACTAAAATAGTTCAAGGATGGTGCCAGAATAGCTTGGCGCCTCTAGGCGCCAAGCTATTCTGGCACCACCCTTGAACTGAAGCCATTGATCTATATCCTCATCTCAGTGTAAGTACTATGATGTAGCTTGCATATGGCAGTGTACAAATTTGAAGCTTGTAGCCTCAGGATGATAGGGGTTAAGGGGAGTGTGAGATCACCTTTGCCCTTTTCTTTTTGGCCACTATGATATCTTTAGGGCAGTGACTGATTAAACGAGTTAACAACTTCGCTTCCAGTCAACACACATTGTGTTTCTGAAATCTTGCGTTTGTGAATTCAAAGCCAAAGACCTCCGGCCGTCCTAGGAACATGCGTACCAAGTGGTTTCAGCAAGCGGTATAGATCTTCATCTGAGCCCCCCTCAACTGCGGGGGCTCATGAAGATCTATGCCTCTTGCATTTGGCCGCCACCCGGGTCTGCCCTGGGGGTCTTGGGTGGAGTTAACTACTTTTTAGTTCCCAGGGTCACCCTGGTCAGCCCCACAGGGTGGGTTTTCCCCTCTATTCTGGGGCAGGTGTTTCTGTCTGCCCTTGGTCCATTCACCTGCATTTTTTCTTTTTTAAACTCTCCCTACTGTCTGCGCTGCCAGTAGCTCTTATGGTCTTAGCTTTATTTAGGCCCCATGTCGTAGGTTTATTTAACGTATTGGACCGGCTAGCGACATAATTCAATATTCTGTTTAGTTTTTTATCACAAGCAGTGCAGGCACGTCCTGAGAAAGTCTTGTTGTTGTTGGGACGTTAAGCAATGTACAATCAAATCTTGCATTTGGGCACTTGCTCAGTTTTTCTTCTTCTCGGCAATGAAGGGGTTAATCAGACTCCTTACCTTCAAATTGGCACTTCTCCAAAACCCCTTGCGGTTCAAACATTCCTCGGCGCTTCTCGTATGCTTGCGCGGAAAGAAAATCGTCTTTTGTCGTTTAGAAAACGAAACGGGTATCGATCCCAGGATCGCATCGCGCCGTTTTTAAATCACATTCGCGGTGGCAACACGATTAGGACGCTAAACCCGATCCATCATTTCTGTAATTTTTTTTTTTCTTCTTCTGATGCTTTCGACGTTTCGAGATTAGGGTTGACGCGGACGAACGCTCATTCGCAAATGCGTTAACAGATTGGAGACGTGCCGTTACGCGGATACGCGTGCGGCAGTTCGCCGCTTAACAGTACGCGACATGTCTTGGATGAGTTAACCCTTCGGCTGTCGGTAGCGCTTTTTGTCGCGATAATTCCTGAAGGAATCATCGCGACAACAACCGCTACCGACAGCCAAAGAGTTGGAGATAGCATCCCAGGACTTTTAGATTCACGGATAATGTAAAGCTTTTGCAGTGACACAACGGGTTTCCCATTTAAGAGAAATACAAGGACGATGACTCAGCAAACACTGTGTGTCCGTGTGACGAGAATAGGACCGCTGAAGATTAAATAGAGGTTATTTATTATTATTATTATTATTATTATTATTATTATTATTATTATTAATTTCATGATGATGATGATGATTTTTTTTTCTTTGTTTGGTGCTAGCGGTAGTAATTTTAGTTTTGTTACCACTTTACTCATTGAAGCGTTTATTTTTGCCTTAAGTTGAACTTTTGTATCTCTACAAAGCTCTAAAATAGCGTACGAGAGACTGACACTTTGAATATCGGCATCGTGAGTGTAAACTGTTGGCTAACGTAAATCCTCGGAATAGAACAGTACAACCTAATTTGAGTAACCATCTTTTTTCTTTTCTTTTTTTTTTTTTTTGGGGGGGGGAGGGGGGGGGGAGGGGGCAGAAAGAAAGTGGCCGTAAAAGACAGGCGCCCTCTGGAGGGACGTTTTGAAGGGTTATAAGTGTCACCTGTCTTTAAAGACCATCATTTAGGTGATAAACGAGACCAAAGGATTGACTGCCAGTGCTTGTCATTTAGAAGGAACCGCCAAGTAGGAAAAAGCACTGTCATTGGTCGATTATGCACAATTTTCTCCCATGACAATGGCCTTTTTCCTACTTATTTCAATACTTGGTAGTTTCTTTATCATTTAGGTAGCCAGGGCTACCTAGATGATAGTCTTTTAACCCATATCATACTGATGCTAAAAGCTTCAAATTGGTACACTGCCATATGCAGCTACATTATAGTACTTACAGATAAGAATATAGACCAATGGCTTTAGTTCAAGGGTAGTGCCAGAATAGCTTGGCTCCTAGAGGCGCCACGCTATTCTGGCACTACCCTTGAACTATTTTTGTCAAACTTATTTCACACACTCGTGTATTCCGAATGATAAAGGTTAATGACACGGCCATCTACATGATAGTCTTTAAGAACAGGCGATCTCACATAAAACGGGTTCTGTTGTGTCTTTAACCTGTTCAGTGCCGAGAAAATGTAAGCGCCACTCGACTGCAAGAGGCATAGATCCTCATGAGGCCCCGCATTTGCGGGGCCTCATGAGGATCTATGTCTCTTGCTGACACCGCTTTGAAATCCACATTGCTGGGACATTGCGTGGTTTGGGTCTTGAATGAACGAAGATTGTAGAAACACAGTCTGCGACAGCTGGTACTGAACGGGTTAACTTTTTTATTTTTAATTTGAGCCGCTCTCTGTTTTCTGCTCCGATGCGTTGTGGCATTGCTAATATAGCTGAAATTCAAATTCAAATTTCCAATTTCAGACGAGATTATTCCAGATCGGCAGGATAAAAAAGGCTCACGGAACGTAAATTTGCGTGTTGGGGAAAATCACATTGATTTTCAGGTTTATAGTGCAGTTTGAAAGGATTTCTTTTTTTGAGAGGAAGGGCATGAAAACGTTATTTTCACACGCAAAATCAATTAAATAGCATCATTACTGTGTTTATGTTTGTTGGGCTGAAATTGTGAACAGTTCGTTCGATCGACAGTATTTATTTTCATTGCTTTTTAAAAAAAAAAAAAAAATTCATATACTACACAGGACAGAAAACTTCTGTTTGTGTAAGCTTTGGCCAGAAAATAACCCTTTGAATTTTTTTTTTTTTTATTTTTTTTTTATTAATCCCTATCATTCGGAATACAACAGTGTGTGAAATAAGTTTGACTAAAATAGTTCAAGGGTAGTGCCAGAATAGCTTGGCGCCTTTAGGCGCCAAGCTATTCTGGCACTACCCTTGAACTAAAGCCATTGGTCTGTATCCATACCTGTAAGTACTATAATGTAGCATGCATATGGCAGAGTACAGATTTGAAGCTTTTAGCCGCAGTATGAGATGGGTTAAAGAATGACACGAATAACAAGAATAGAACAATTTACAAAGTTACATAAGGGAACCCACTTCAAGTAGACACAACAGGAGTGATAGCCACAGCACTAAACCTTTGGCTGTCGCTAGAGGTTTATGTCGCGCGCGATGATTCCTACAGGAATCATCGCGACAAAAACCGCTACCGACACCCAAAGCGGGGCTCTTGTCTTCTTCGCGAAAACATTTTGTAAAGTGGTTTAGCCTTGTTATTCTGAAGTGTGTGTCTTTCTCTTTGTCGGCCGTTCCCTTGCTTTTACACGCGTGGCGGTCAAGTTTAGGTCAGGGTTGTGAGAACATAAACCACAGGCTGGGGTGAAGAAATGCGTGGGCGATGACAGCCTTCAGTTTCAAACCCCAGAAAGCTGAATTTGAAATTCAGCTTTCTGTGGTTTTGAAAAAGCTGATATCAGTCTCCAGGGCTGAAGACTGTCCTACGTACATTTTAACTTCAGCCTTTTGGGTCAGACATAACACAGTCCTTCAGCCGGTCTGTTCCATCTGCAAGAGTCGTAGATTCTCATGAGCCCCTGCAATCACGAGACATAGTCCGTTGACCGTTTTCACTCATTTCAGTTTTTCGCACTGTCACCCGTAGAAATGCGTTTTCACGGTGTGTGTCAATGTGTAGTATCCATATTCCTCAATTCATTGCCTTTACAGTGCCAATAAGTCATGAACACTGTACAGCAAAACGCGTCGTGAAAATGGATTTTTCTACCCCAGACTCTGTGACGTAACCTTTGTCGGCAGCAATCCCGAAAGACGTCCGTACTTCGGCAATCTTTCGTGCGTATGTCGTCTTGCTTCACGAAGTCCGATTGTTTCTGGACTGTCCACACACACTGAATAGCCTCCGGCCGTTGAAAGCTAAAACCTCTCAGTATATCAGCTTGTATCATTTTTCACTTTGGGGTTTTCATGGCACTGGGGATTTTTCTAAGCGAATTGTCTCCGCTAATGCGAAGACGACGCTAGATCGAACTTGAGGCGCTTCTGAAATCGTAGAACACAGACGTACGTGGCAGAAGCAAGAGGCGTAGGTCCTCATGAGCCGCCGCATTTGCGGCGGCTCATGAGGATCTATGCCTCTTGCAGCCGAATAGCGTCCGTTAGCTTCCGCGGACGTTAGACAAATGAGATTTTCGGCGTCTGGCATTTTCCGTTAGAGCGAGTGGCAAAATGGATTTTCACAGTTAGGGTGTTGCGACGTCAGTGTAGATTGAATAAGCAATATTATGGAGAGCCGATTTTATTGTATTTTTTCTAATCTAGTGCGGCTTTTTTTTTTCTTCTTCTTCTTCAGTGACGCCCAGTGCGCGGTAATGTAAACAGTACCGGTGGCTGCATGTCCAGGAACTTGCAGTCTTAATCCTTTTAGCCCTGGATCCCTACAGCAGGAGATGGCTTGACCATGATAATTTAATGGTAGTGCCAGATTAGCTTGGCGGCTCCATGATCAAGCCTTATCCTGCAACTGGTACATAGTCGTTCGTCAACATCTCCCAAATTTAAGAAATGGGACCTTGGTGCTAAAAGGGTTAAAGAATTCGCGGAAAGCTGGATAGGGAGATTTTTTTATTTCTGGGTTACGAAGCGTTCATTTGGAAAGAGCAGGAGTGTTACTTACTTACTTACTTACGCCTGTCACCCCTACCCGGGTATAGGCCGTCGACGAGAGACCTCCAGCAACTCCTGTCCTGTGCTTCTCCTTCGATTCTACTCCAGGTGGTTCCCAGTCTCTTGATGTCTGCTTGGAGGTCTCGACGCCAGGAGTTTCTCGGCCTACCTCTTTTCCTCTTTCCCTGGGGGTTCCATGACAATGCCTGCCTAGTGATACTGGAAGCTGGCTTTCTCAGACTGTGACCGATCCATCCCCATCTTCTTCGCCCAATTTCATTCTCTGCTGTTATCTGCTCTGTTCTCTCCCAGAGTCTGACGTTGCTGATCTTCTCTGGCCAGTGGATTTTCAAAATTCTTCTAAGGCAACTGTTCATGAAGGTCTGTACTCTGTTGACTGTGGTTTTTGTCAATCTCCATGTCTCTGCTCCATATAGGAGAACTGCTTTTACATTGAAGTTGAAAATCCGGACTTTGGTGTGTTGTGACAGCTCTCTGGAACTCCACACTTTTTTCAACTGGAGAAAGGCTGCTCTGGCTTTACCGATTCGTGCTCTGACATCTGCATCAGTGCCGCCTTTTTTGTCTATGATGCTCCCGAGATAGGTGAAGGACTCCACCTCCTCCAACGGGGTGCCAGCAAGCAAGACTGGTTCTTCCCTGGTTGCGTTCAGCCTCATTGTCTTTGTTTTCTGTTTGTGAATGGTGAGGCCCACTTGGGACGAGATGTCAGCAAGCCTCGTGGTCTTGTCCTGTATTTGTTGATGAGTGTGGGACAGTAATGCCAAGTCGTCTGCAAAATCGAGGTCGTCAAGCTGTGTCCACAGTGTCCACTGTATTCCACTTCGTCTGTGCTCTGTGGTCATCTTCATGACCCAGTCTAAGGCCAGTAGGAAGAGGAACGGAGACAGCAGACACCCCTGCCTGACACCAGTTCTGACCTGGAGCTCTCTGGTGAACTGCCCTTCGTGGATCACGCGACATGTCATGCCATCATAGCTGCTCTTGATCAGGCGGACGAGCTTTGTGGGTACACCGTAGTGTCGTAGGAGTTTCCACAGAGTCTCTCGGTCCACGCTGTCAAATGCTTTCTCATAATCCACAAAGTTGACGTACAGCGGGGAGCTCCACTCCAGAGACTGTTCCACGATGATGCGGAGAGTGGCGATCTGGTCTGTATATGATCGGTTCTTCCTGAATCCTGCTTGCTGGTCTCTCAGCTGGGGGTCAACGGAGCTCTTCATTCTCTCTAGGATGATCCTGTTGAAGACCTTTCCTGGTACTGACAGCAAGGTGATTCCTCTGTAGTTGGAACACTTGCTGAGGTCGCCTTTCTTGGGAAGCTTGATTAGGTACCCCTCCTTCCAGTCAGCTGGCATCACCTCCTCTTCCCAGATCTTTCCAAACAGTGGGTACAGCATCTCAACTGTTGTCTCTAGGTCTGCTTTCAGAGACTCCGCTGGGATGCCATCTGGCCCTGCTGCTTTGCCATTCTTCAAAAATGCCACTGCTTTTCTGATCTCTTCCCGGCTGGGTCTGTCACAGCTGATGGGTAGGTCGGTCTCTGCCGGCTGGATGTCGGGGGGGTCGGGTGGGCTAGTTCTGTTCAGTAACTCTTCAAAATACTCGGCCCATCTGTCGAGTTGGTCTGCTCTGTCTGCAATAGGCTTGCCTTCTTTGTCTTTTACTGGTCTTTCTGTATGGCCATACTTACCCGACAATCTTCTGGTAATGTCGTAGAGCTGTTTCATGTTGCCGCTGCCTGCTGCCTTTTCTGCCTCTGCTGCCAGGCTGTCTGTGTAGGCCCTCTTGTCTGCCCTGATACTCCTCTTCACCTCGCGGTTGGCTTCCGAGTATTCCCCCTGTGCCCTTACTTTGGCTGCTCTCGTGCGACTGTTGTTGACCGCTGCTTTCTTCTGCTTCCTCGCTTCTATCTTCTTCAAGGTCTGTGCCGACAGCCAGTCCTTGTGGTGGTGTTTCCTGAACCCTACAGTGTCTTTGCAGGTTGAGTTCAGCGCCTCTCTAACTGCCTTCCACTGCTGCTCTGTGGTGACCGCCTCCTCTTCATTTACTAGCTCCTGTAGCGCTTGAAACCGGTTGGACAGCACCAGTTTGAACTCTTCTCTAACTCCAGTTTCTCTCAGGAGGCCTACATTATAGCGCTGTCTTCTTGTTGTCTCTGTGCGGCTTTTCTTTAGCTTGAGCTTCATTCTTAAGGTAAGCAGATGGTGGTCTGAGGCGACATCTGCTCCCCTCCTCACTCGAACATCTTGAAGGGATCTTCTAAATTTCTTGCCAATGCAGATATGGTCTATTTGGTTCTCTGTTGTATGGTCAGGTGAGACCCAAGTTGCTTTGTGTATTCTTCTGTGTGGGAAGATGCTGCCTCCAATGACAAGTCGGTTTAGAGCACAAAAGTCTACAAACCTCTCCCCGTTCTCACTCATCTCTGAGCCTAGTCCCTGTCTCCCCATCACCTCTTCGTATCCGGTGTTGTCCTCCCCTATTTTGGCATTAAAATCGCCCATGACGATGGTGATGTCTCGCTCCGCACATTTGTCCACGGCACTCTGGAGTCGGTCGTAGAACTCTTGTTTCTCTTCCTCGTCACTGTCATTGGTGGGCGCATAACACTGGATGACGTTCAGCTTGAGCTTTTTCTTCGTTCTAAAGGCTGCTGTTATAATTCTTGGCCCAAGAGGTTCCCAGCCCATCAGCGCTCTCTGTGCCACTGGTGACAGCATGAGTGCTACTCCTTCTGTATGGGGGGCATTCTCCTCTTCATGACCTGAATACAGAACCATCTCCCCACTTAACAGCCTTTTCTGGCCAGACTGCGTCCATCTGGCTTCACTGATGCCTAGCAGGGAAAGGTTGTACTTTTGCATTTCCGCTGCTATCTGGGCGGCCTTGCCGCTCTGGTACATGGTCTTGACGTTCCATGTGCCCATGGTTGTATCCCTGGATAGAGAGAGGCGGCTCGGTCCTGTGGCTTCCGAAGACTTCCGGCTTTCACCACAGGACGTCATAAGTCTTCTAGTAGAAGAACCTTCCTCCTCCAGGAAAGGAATTACTGTTAGTCTTTTCGTCGGCGTTTTTGTAGCTATTTCCTTTTTTGCAGGGTGGGGAAGCTACCCCCACGCCCAACCCCCTTACTAGGAGGACCAGGGGTTTTCTGTCGGGGTCACCTTCCCTTAGACCATGTTGGTTCACAGCACCTTATTTCATTCGGTGCACCCCTCTTACGAGGGACCCCCTATCCACCACCCAGGGGACGCGCCTCAACGCCGTATGGTCCCAGCGCGAGGAGCAGGAGTGTTGCCAGTGTTAAATTAGATTTCGTTAGGATGGGGGTGATAGATTAATGAGGGCAGACATCATGATTTTTTTTTGTTGTGTTGTTTGTTTTGAGGGTCATTTTGTCCAAAGTATGTCGGTGGGCTGACCTACGTCTGATCCACTAAGAAATTACAGACTACACAGTCGACTTCAGTTCAGTTCCGTTCAGTCAAGACGCGATCTCTGCGCTCGGAAAAGCCCATACGCGCTCCACCTCACCCATCAGAAGTCTTCCTTTCGGAGTTCCTTTCGAGATTGTTTACCTATATTGTTTTGGTTTACTATTATCTCTCATACCCTCTCAGGTCTGCCCGCCGCCTTTACTTTGCCTATAAGAAGGTCGGATGTGTTGTTTACCTATATTGTTTTGGTTTACTATTATCTCTCATACCCTCTCAGGTCTGCCCGCCGCCTTTACTTCGCCTATAAGAAGGTCGGATGTGTTGTTTACCTATATTGTTTTTGGTTTACTATGGATCTCTCATACCCTCTCAGGTCTGCCCGCCGCCTTTACTTCGCCTATAAGAAGGTCGGATGTGTTGTTTACCTATATTGTTTTGGTTTACTATGGATCTCTCATACCCTCTCAGGTCTGCCCGCCGCCTTTACTTTGCCTATAAGAAGGCCGGATGTGTTGTTTACCTATATTGTTTTGGTTTACTATGGATCTCTCATACCCTCTCAGGTCTGCCCGCCGCCTTTACTTTGCCTATAAGAAGGTCGGATGTGTTCGAGGAAGAAAAGCAGGTTGGATTACTGGGATATAACAACACTTTTTTTCTTCTTCTCTAAAGTCCCCACTGTCTATGCAGTTCGCTTCGCTTATAACAAACTTCGTATATAACAGTTTAAATAAGTTTGGGTCCCCACACGATTTGTTGTATATACGAAGTGCACTTGTAGCTGTATAGTCTAAGTAATAATACTAATTACGGTATTTATAATGCGCTTATCTTATAATAATTATAACTCTAAGCGCGCACTCACAACTCGCGCACGCAATCGCACGCTTTAGACGACTCACGAACCACAAATAGTGAAATACATTACGACAGTCTGCTTAGGGTGGGGAGTGTGGTGGTATAGTGCTAGAACTGTTGAAAGAGGTGAGTTTTGAGGGCGGACTGGAAGGAGGAGAGAGAGTGTTTCTGACGGAGAGAGAGTGGGAGAGTGTTCCAGATGGATGGACCGTATACTGAGAAGGAGTGGGGGCCGAAAGTGCTGAGTTTGGTGCGGGGGATGTGGAGGCGGAGAGGGTCGGAGGCGGAGCGGAGGGAGCGGGGAGGAGTGTAGGGATGAAGTAAGTTTGAGAGATAGGCGGGAGCGCAGTTGTTCAGTGTGGAATTTACACTTGTTTGTTAGTCTTGTCTTTTCCACCTGATTTGTACACAGGCGTTATCTCAGTGCGCCAGCTGCACTGTGGTGATAAGACTCCACCTCAATGCGCGAACACGAATCAGGGGAGGGGTGTAGGTATTTTAACCCTTTATCCCCACGGCTGCATTTGCCACATTTTGGAGTCGCCACCTAACGACTTTGACCAGTTGCAGGAGATGGATCGACCATGATAATTCAAGGGTGGTGCCTTCAGGCGCCAAGCTAATCTGGCACTACCCTTGAATTATCATGGTCGATTCTTCTCCTGGTGTAGTGCGTCGGGGCTAAATAGGTTAATCCTTGACGCCTTAACTCTTTTCCGCCGAACGGTATCGTCATTAGTAGTAGACTGTGTTGGAAGTTGGCTGGGAGAATGGGCGGCTTTATTCGGCTCCAGTTGAACTCATTCAGCCCCGACACACCCACAGCAAGACATGGATTGAGCATGACAGTTCAAGGGCGGTGCCAGAATAGCTTGGCGTCCATAGGCGCCAAGCTATTCTGGCACCACCCTTGAACTGTCACGCTCGATCTGTCTCTAGAATTTTAATTCAGTCCTTCAGAGGGCAACTTCAAAATTTGGGGATTTCGGTCCTGGGGTAGAAAGCGTTTGTCAGCAATTTTCAGAGGGACTGATCATATTTCCCAAAGCGGACTGCGTACACAGAATGTAACCGTAAATTTAAAGGAATTGGATGATGTTGTTTGTAGAGCATTCAGCCATTTTCAGCTAACTGAAAGCTGCGTTGCGTCAGATCTGATTCCGCAATAAGCAAGAGACAAGATCTGATTACATTGTCCGAGTGCTACGTGCTTACATTTTTATAAAATAATAGTTGCATTGTCCGTCTGAATTATCGAAGAAATATATTTGGACGCCTTTTGGCGTGATCTTGTCTTTTGGCTGGCTTTTTGAAGTAATATATATTGTCCTCTTTTTTTTTTTGTTGGCGCGATTCTGCCGTTTTTGAAGCTTGGATTTCGTGTTAACGTTTGAAGTGACCAGTATAAAAAGAAATCTTCCTCAAGTTTTCACTAATTCAGGATCTCAAACCTCATGGTGAACCAGAGACATTTTAATCAGCGAATTCTGGAATAAATTATTATCTTTGAGTTGAGATTGTATTGCGATGAAGGATGTGATTGAAATTAACCCTTTGGCTGTCGGTAGCGGTTTATGTCGCGATGATTCCGGCAGGAATCATCGCGACATACACCGCTACCGACAGACAAAGGGTCAATCTTACATTCGAACAAAAGGAAATCTCTGACGATATTGAAATTATTCACGAATTCAGATTTTGCGCGTTTACTTTCACATAAAAATCGTCACGTGTTAGCGTAGGGTAGGGGGGGTGGGGGGGGACGGGAGGAGGAGAGATATTTCACGTTCCCAGACCAGCGCACTTATTCTAGAGCCGCAAGTTCCAGAGTCACAAAATGCAGTTCTTTACTCTGTGACTGTGACGATCGGCGATTTTATTCGACCCTCTGGCCGTGCACAATCTAGGGAGTCCCAATCTCGGGCGCACATAGCCTATCATTATTGTCTAATAAGGGCCACTTGCAGGCCGTTTATTTTTTACTGTCCGGGATCTCGTTTCCTCTCCCTCTTGATTGCGGTTCGTTTAACTCCCTCACTGCAGAAAAAATGAAAACACCACTGACCCAAGTGCAAGAGGTATAGATCCTCATGAGCCCCCGCATTTGCGGGGGCTCATGAGGATCTATACCTATTGCGAAAACCACTTTGCATCTATGTTCTGTTTTGTTGGCTGGGAATCTTTGGCGTTGAATTATTATTTTTTTTTAAAGCAGTCTGCGTCTAATAGCAGGGAAGGGGTTAAACTTTCAGCGCTACGTGCAGGGGATAGAGCGACCACGAATGGGACCCACTACGGCACACTGACGGATCCATCGCGCGCGACTACTGCGTTTTTCGTGAGAAATTAGTTTGACATACGAGTCTTTTTCTCCACTGAACGTGATCACTTGATGATAATCCCTTTCTCGATTTTCCTCATTTTGCCTCGAAATTGTTTTCACTGATTGACCGTCATCGGTGCTGAAATACGCGCGTAGCGGTCGCAGTTACCAATTAATAACACATTTCCTTCACGATACTCATACACTTTCTTTTTGATGCAACGTGAGACTCGTTTGCAGTTAACCCTTTGGCTGCAGGAATCACCTGGACGAAAGACGCTCCCGACAACCAAACGGTTAACGCATCAAGGTCGAAAACCGCAACTTTGGGAGATGTCGTCTGAAGACTGGGTACCAGTTTCGGAGGTAGATCGTTCATGGCAGTTCAAGGAGGTCAGACGAAACCTGAGATATCTCAGTTTCAGATTACTGCTGGTTTGAAGTCAGACGACGCAATTTCCATGCTGTCTTAAAAAGTCAGGGGAAACACAATTTCAAATCTCTGTTGCGTCACTGTGGAAGCCGGCTGACACCCAAGATAATTCAGTTTTGCCTGAATGTGGTAATACCTCCACTGAGAAGAAAATAAGCCGGAGATAACTTCTTTGATTTGTATAGATCTACATTCGTCTTTTCACCGATCATCGGATTTTAACCCATTTAGCCCCAGCACCCTGCAGCAGGAGATGGATTGATCCTGATAATTTAAGGGTAGTGCCAGATGAACTTGGCGCCTGAAGGCGCCAAGCTCACCTGGCACTACCCTTGCATTATAATGGCCCCAAGTTGGTGTTTGTATTGGCGTTACCTCTCATAGGCGAACTGTACATAATCATCATTTTCTCAAGATGCTCATGACGCCGCAGTGCCGGAAGCTGGGGTTTTGAAAGCCTGCTGCCGCTAAGCGCTAATTGTTGTTCAAACCTCCACTCTGCAGTTAACTTGGTGTTAATTTAGTGTGCATGTACATCTGTGGTCCATTGTAGCGAAAAATAACCCGTAGAACATTACGGTCAGTGGTACATTGGCTTTAGTTTAAGTCTCTTACGTCTGTGGGCTGTTAACTGAGGAGCCGTAAGTGGTTCAGCCTACAACTGCACCACCCACCGAAACCAATCGAATGATGTCGAAGGGATCGCCTGAAAAACGGAAAATTTATTTGTTTGCGTTGGGTTCCTAGGGATATGTCGTATTTATCTCCCGCCGACCGACCGGCGCATTTATACCGTGTAGACCCATAGGCACCCGTCACGTGGATGTATTATGATACGACAGTTTCTTCGCGTACGAGAACCCTAGCGCGCCCGGGCGCGGTAGGTTTCGCTTACGCGAAGAAACTGTAGAACACGCATGTTATCAACGGGGCGGGTTCTTTAGTCTTCAGTCAGCTTGTACGAGTCTTCACGCAAAAACAATAAAATAAATATTGTGTTAATTAGAATATAAATTATTATGTATGTATTGTTGTTTAGTTTATTGTAAAAGTGGTGTGTTCGGGCATTGTGCTTTGTTTGTTATGTGCATATGTCATTGTATTTTAATTTTTGTGCACAGATTGTAAAGCGCTTAGAGCTTTTGAGTAAGATTAAGCGCTATATAAATACTCATTATTATTATTATTATTTAAAACAAAATGTAGAACGCATCGTTGCGGGCGCCTGTTTGATAGACTGATCATGAGATAGCGAGTATACCAGAACGAGTTTCTTTTGATTAATGCGCTGTGCGGTCGTAAACTTGCTCAGTTGTTTGCCTCAGTATTGATGAAGTAAATGGCGCACATCTCAGTGTGTACAGGAGGCACATATACTCTTTGCGGCTCCTCGGGTTCGTGAGAATCGGTGCCTCCTCCCTCCCGCAGCTAAAATATAGGGACTGTATTATAGCCATGCTATTCTCTTTTTCCTTAACTGTACATAGTCATTGGGCTGGAAGTCTTGCACGAATTTTAGCACGCTTCTCCCCGCCCCATTCTCTCTCTCTCTCTCTCTCTCTCTCTCTCTCTCTCTCTCTCTCTCTCTCTCTCTCTCTCTCTCTCTCTCTCTCTCTCTCTCTCTCTCTCTCCCTCTCTCTCTCTCTCTCTCTCTCTCTCTCTCTCTCTCTCTCTCTCTCTCTCTCTCCCCCCCCCACCTTCCCTCGTCTTCCCCTCCCCTTCCCCTCCCCTCCCCTTCCCCTCCCCTTCCCCTCCTCTTCCTTCCCCCTCCCCCTTCTCCCAACACAAAAATGAGGGGGAAAAAAGAAAAAGTAAATAAATAGATAATAAAAACAAATAATATAAATAAATAAAGAAATAAAAATAAAAAAATGAATAAAGAAATAAAAATAAAATAAATAAAGAAATATATTTTAAAAAATACGATCGTGCGTTGAGTGCTTCGAAAGCGTCAAAATAATGTTGCAGGTATGTGATTTCGGACCATGCGGCCTGTAGCCGTTGGGTTCAAACTCACAGACCGACACACCAATTGTGTGTTTGACCTTGGGTGACGCTTTTGATTTGCGAGCTTATTTGCACTTGACGCAGAAAATCCAGACTGGAGAACCTGGGGCGAAATTGAAGTGTGTTGCACGTGAATAAAATTGTTGAAAGTGCTTGCGCGCTTAGCGCACCCGGAACTTGGTCCGTATAGTGTGTATTGTTACAGAACGAATAACAGGCATAATTCATTCACATACCTACGCCAACTCCAGTCTGAAAACAGCTACCAGTAAGCAAAGGTCCTCGGGCCGACGACGGCCGCAGTGGGCCCGCGCACAGCCGCGGCCGTCGTCGGCCCGAGGACCTTTTTGCTGTTCGGGTCTCCTGCTCTATGTTACTCATTGATTTTTCGTTGTTGAAATTTTGCTAGGCCTACTGCTCTTGGGTGAGGATTAGATCATTATTTTGAACTGATACTTGGTGGTAGAGTTTTCGACTCTCGTATGTAAAGGTCGCGTGTTCGCGGAACCCAGCTGAGGGGGAGGGGGGAGGGGACGGGGGGGAGGGGGGGGGGGAATCATCGTGACAGAAAGCGCTAACGACGCCCACAGGGTTGAACCCGCATGTGTCCGGACTGAGAGATGGCGATTTCACTGTATAATATGATTCATATCCAGTACAACGTTACATCAGACAGAAGACACAGCGAAGAACCCCCTGTGCCGAAAGCACACAGGCAAAAACCGCCCGACATCTTCAAGGGAACGGGGAAACCGTTCGCAGTCGTGGAGTGGGAGATACGGCGTCGCTGGTCACGTGGATTTCCTAGGCACAGACCCACTCGGGGGGAGTGTTGGAGACTACCTCTGCCTCGTGCCGTTAAAGCGATCTGCTCCATGGCGGGCGGGCTTTGATTGCTAAAATTCATCGATAAGACGGGTTATCAATGGTGTCTCGTCTCATCTAAGACTTGTGTACCCTTCTTTTCACAATCCACGTGAGTAGGCACACGTACCGGAGGTTTCCATTGCCTTCTGAATGTAACGGAAGGAACTCAACTGCGCACAAAAGAGAAGAAGAGCAGGAAGCTTGTTCATTTTACGACATGCAAACTGCATAATTTAGCCCTTTGTCCAGTATTATTTTAAGACACACTAACAACTTGTGTAAAGGAGATATTGACGGCTATTAACTCTTTACCGCCTGGAATAGGTAGCCTTAACCCTTTGCGTGTCGGTAGCGGTTTTAGTCGCGATGATTCCTACAGGAATCATCGCGACAAAAACCGCTACCGACACGCAAAGGGTTAAAGACACAGCGCATTCTCCAATCGAGTAGTCCATCTGGGTTTGAGTGTGACACCAGGAGAGGTCACGTGTTAAATGCTTATAGTGACTTAATACAGGTCTACATTCTGCACCCTCGTACAGTGGCCACCGAGTGTTGTAACGTTCTTTGGTGACAATGTGATCATTGTCACATACCACGCACCCCACCCGGGTCTGCCCTGGGGGACTTGGGTGGGGTTAGGTATTTTTTAGTTCCCAGGGTCACCCTGGTCAGCCCCACAGGGTGGGTTTTTCTCTCTATTCTGGGGCATGTGTTTCTGTCTACCCGAGGTCCATTCACCTGTATTTGCCTTTTTTAAACTCTCCCTACTGTCTGCACTGCCTGTAGCTCTTGATATTGGATGTGTGTTGCTAAATGGTCTTAGCTTTATTTAGGCCCCATGTGTTAGGTTTATTTAATGTGTTTGACCGGCTGGCGACATACATTCAATGTTCTGTTTAGTTGGTTGTTTTTTTTTCACAAGCAGTGCAGGCACGTCCTGAGAAAGCCTTGTTGCTGTCGGGACGTTAAGCAATGTACAATCAATCAATCACATACCACGCGGGCACTTCTCGGGCACAACTTGAAACTCCACGTGCTTATTCGTGTGACAATTGTTCTGACTGTCATAAAGCTCTGCAGAACTTTGTGACAGTCAAAACAATTGTCACACAATTAAGCACTTGTGAGTGTCCTTGAGGTTTGTGACGACTGCCACTCAATCTCAAACCTCGCCGTAGTAACCCAGAGGTTTGTGTGTTACAAGGTTGTGTGTACGATCTTCCGCGGTTGGAGCGAATATCTCCCATATCTTTGTTGACATCGGTCTGGCCGGACCAAGGAGGTGTTATCAGCTCGTCCTTGAGTGTCACACTACAGTCGAAACGTGGTTCCCACGCAAGAGTGTAGGGGTGCGTTTTTTTCACCGTACTTGTGTCAGATTTGTTACACACAGTGTAATTTGTCGCGGGCGAAAAAGGGGTGCGTACATTATCCTTGCATTTCTGTATCACGTTTGATTGTTACGGTTGCGTTTTCTATCAGATAGCCGCAGTGGTGGCTTGTTTTCTGTATACCGCATTTCCGTATTCTGTTAGATTGTTTTAGTTGAGCATAGTTCCGGGGTGCGTGGAGCTAAAGCGTGTATGTACTCTGTCAGCTGTACTGAAGCAATCTACTCCTTGACTGTCAATGGACGCTGTTTGTGTTTTTGAAATCATTGAGAATTCCAACGTCTAAGATCTCCCAGCCGTCGATGGAACACGAATGCAAAGTGGTTTCCGCAAGAGATATAGATCCTTATGAGGCCCCCCCCCCCCCAACTGCGGGGGCTCATGCGGATCTATGGCTGTTGCATTTGGGTTGTGTTCATTTTCTCGGCTTCCAGGCTAGGACGAAATTTGAGGGGAAAAAAATTGAAGTTGTTCGCATGGTTTGATTTGGACATTGTGTGTTGATCTGTGACTGAGGACATTACGACCGGAAGCAGTCTATCATTGCATGATTTTTTTTTTTCTCAGACTTTTCTGTCGTTGATGGGAACTGCTCACTTGTTCACAGTAAGGGAATTCAGGGCGTAAAGTTCTTAGAATCATTGCAGTCGGCTGTTGTTCGCGCACGTTGATAAGATAGACAGATCTACGCTGTTGCATGCCTTTGCTATCACCGGGAAAACACGAATACCTTGGACGGATGTACTAACCCCGCGACACCCAGGAATTCATATCCCGCGCAGCTTAACCCGTTCCCTGCAAGAGGTATAGATCCTCATGAGCCCCCGCAGTTGCGGGGGCTCATGAGGATCTATTCCTCTTGCTGTAACCACTCTGTAGCCATTTTCGTTTGACGGCTGGGGATCCTTGACGTTGAATTTACAATAATTAACAATGATTTCAAAAACACAGGTCCGCGTCTGCTGGCAGTGTAAGGGTGAAATTTCCGCCTTCAAATCGAAAGAACGTTCCGTACTTGTCAGCAAGTGTTTGCTTGTGTTGAAACATTCTTTTTGTGTGTATGTTTGCGCAACGTAATACTTGTCTGGACATACAAATAGAGGAATTCTGGTTTTCAAAAATTGCGCGAGCTCTCGTGGACCCTGTTTGCTCTGGATTATCAATCTCTGCGGTTCTGATGAAAAGTGCCCAACATTTCCTTTTGGACTGAGACTTTTTTTTTTTTTGTATGATTGTACAATATCATATTTGTCACGACAAAGGAAAACGACAATCACTGGTTTTGAAAATGCGTGAGACCTCCAAGAGGCATTACAAATACAATTGTTGACGTTAAATCATCTATCTCATCAGTTGTGTTGAAATATGCGAAGCATTCTTTTTGTAGTTGAGACATTTTGTTGTATGATTGCGAAACATGCTGTTTGTCTGGGTATACGGAAATGAAAGTGTTTGATTGTGCAGAGGAATAGTTTGTTTTTTTTCTCTCTCTCGATGTTCAGTTGTATTGAAAAGTGGTAAGCGTTTCCTTTTGCGAGTAAAACATTTTTATATGGTTGCAAAACAACATTTTTTTCCCCCGGACATACCACAACAAAGCGTTTGAGGGTGCAGAGGCATTATTTCTCTCGATTATAAATCTCTTTGTTTTCATCCCTACGTCACACGACCAATTACTTTAGCGCAAACCGTACCATGTGACCGGGATACAAAAACCCTTGTAGCGACAAATGGCCGGGATGCCAGTTTTGTTCTATAAAAGATCATCAAAACGGTGTTCGAAGTTACTTAGTGTTGTTCGAAACAACAGGCACACTACTGGAGACGGCAGCGTCATAAAAGATTTTAAAATACGTCATAATTCTATTATGTATAAATGTATATTCCTTTGTCGTCAGTCATGTCTGGCGTGATCCAGGTCGGAAGCTTTCTGCTTGATTTCTTTTACGAAAACATTGGAGGAATGAAAACAAATACGTTATTGGTAGCAGGGGCCTGCTGCACGGACCCTTGTAGGCCTTCGGGAGGTCAAAGGAGCCATTGTACCCCTCAGGCCTTCGGCCTTCGGGGTACAATGTTTCCTTTGACCTCCCTCAGGCCTACAAGGGTCCGTGTGGCAAACCCCTGCGACCAACAACTTGTAGTGCCAAATATTTTTTCCACCGGCAAGTGAGACATTTTTTTTTGCGTGATTTCGAAATATGCCTGGACAGGAAATGTGTCTGAATGCGCTGTGGACTTGTTTCTTGCGAGCGAAAATCTCTGCAGTTGTCGGTGTTGAACAGTGCCGGCTATTGCCTTTTGCAGTTGTATGGAAAATCGCCGAGCATTTACAAATCTCAGATGGTTGAGTGTTTGACGTACAGTAGAAAATTCCGTCGGCCTGAGGAAAAGCCCTGTTGATAGAACACAACAAACACTTTGTCTGTTGTCCTCAGAAGAAGTGAAAACAACCCAACAACAAGAGACATAGATTCTTATGAGCTCGCGTACATGCGCGGCTCATGAGAGGATCTATGCCTTTTGCTGACCCAAGATTATACCTTTCTTCCATGGACGGGTAGTGTTTTCTTTCCACCGCTGATTAACAAAGATCTCAGAAACGCAATCTGCGCCTACTGGTTGTGAAATGAAATGAAATGAAGCTTTATTTTCCGAGGATGAAAGAACCAAACATTTTTCAATGCATGAAGGGTTAAAGCGCATTGGTTACCTCCCTCGATCCGCTCCGCAGAGCAGGGGCTTCGTAGCGATGCTTACAGCGTGGGGCTGAAGTGCAGTTTAAAAAAAAAAAAATCGTCCACTCTTGCGGAAGCATCCTCGCTGCTCAGCCGATTGTGGCGTGCCCGGGAATGCTACACAGGATCCAGACAAAAGGTGTCCGTCTCCGAAAGGATACCCTGGGAGACAGAGTGCTGAGAAATGGATCGGCGATCAGGGATTCGCTGCGGGAAGCGAGGGGCCTCTGGATTGAAACTGTACACTGAGAGAAAATTGATATTGCACGCAAGGAAAGAGGGAACTCGTTTGTGGACAAAGGGAATTCGGACCTCAGCTGCTGCGTGCACATGATTTACGGTTGTAAACTTTAAACTGGACGACTGCATCGACGAATGCCTCGGTGATAGGATGCGAATCAAATTGATCTCTGTAAGACGCATATTATTCTCATGAGCCCTTGCTGCTTCAGAGGCTCATCTGTGTCTGTGCTTCTTTTCAGATGGAATTGCACTGCTGAGGGACTTCGTAGGAAATTTGCTTGAAAGACTGCATCAGTATGAGGAGGTGGAAGGAGTTCAGCTATGTCTACAAGAGGCATAGATTCTCATGAGCCCTGCAGGGGCTTATGAGAATCTATGCCTCTTGTAGATGGAATAAACCTGAAGATGGAATAAATTCCGCCGAGCTGTAAACATTGTATATTTCTGTTTCCATAGAGAAAAGTGTCCGTGCACGAGAGAATATAGAGAACTGCAACTCGACACAAGGCAATCCGCTGAACTTCACTTGTGTTTCAGAATTAATGAAAACGACTGAGGCGGCGTGTCGCATTTGTGAAATACACCGCAGCATCTTTGTGCAAAGTGTAGAGATATTCCTTTGTATACCAGAAAAGTTTAAAGACCACGGTTTCGTGTCAGTGTGGAGGACTTACATTTAGTGTAAGATTTTGCGCTATCTAAAGTACTGTGACAAAGCCAGAATTGCGCGCAAGCCACAGTTAGTCCATGTGTAGTCAAGAGACGTTTGAACACAGCGGCTTCGGGTTGATGTCAAGGACTTACATTTAGTGCAAGATTTATTTGTGTATTGCTAAGTCAGGAGGACTACAGTACTGTGAGAAAATCCAGAAGACTGAAACTGCACGCAGACTAGTAAGTCGGCATCTTACACCTCTGCCAAGTTTTTTCTGTAACACTTCACAATGGATACCAACTCCCAAGAAGCGGAAGAGGCTTTGGAGCCCCTCAACCCTCAGAACCACACCTCGTCCCCTTCAGAGCCAGACGAACCAGATGACGAGGTGTCTGAGCCAGCTGACTCACCAGAGGACACTCAGCCACCTGAGGAAACCGAGCCATCCGAGCCACCCGCTCCAGCCTCGCGTTTTGAAGTGGAGAAGGTGGCGGAACTCCCGGAGAGTCCTACCAAGGCTGAGGACGCGTCCAACCAGCGCCATCCGCGTTTCGCTGTGGACGTGATTGAGATCGAGCCCGAGGCGCCCCAGAACCAGGTCACCGGTCACAGCATCACCATACAGGTCACGGACACCACCAAGACCAACGGTGGGTATTGTGTTTGGACTAACTGCATGAATTTATTTTCAGTTATAACTTTTTTTCCTCTCTCCTGTTTTTCTTTAAATGTAACCTACTTCCCAATGCGTATGTGGCTGGTCTGTGGTTTTAGACCTTACGCCTGAGGCCTTAAGGTCTAAAATAACAGACCAGCACGTGACATTATTTACTGCGATTTTTCCGACTTAAAAGTTCCGGAATACTTGCTGAATCCTCGATCAGGCTGAAACCTTGCGGGATCTCTCGATTGATATGCGCCCCCCCAACTGAAATTTTATTTCACAACGGTAAACGTGTTTGTACAACGTGTCTACAGACTGTTAAAACGAATGATTAACCCATTCAGACGACGCACTACAGCAGGAGATGGGTCGACCGTGATAATTCAAGGGTAGTGCCAGATTAGCTTGGCGCCTCTCGGCGCCAAGCTAATCTGGCACTGCCCTTGATTTATCATGGTCGATCGATCTCCTGCAACTGGTGCATAGTCATTAGATGACTCTTGCAAAATTTGGTAAATACTGTCGTCGGGCTGAATGAGTTAAGAAAAAAATAGATGACTATTACCGTAAGTGAGATTTATCAAAATTTCAAGTTATCAGGCTCCTGTCATCATTATCGCGTTACCTGGTTAGCAATGTGGACCGTGGTATCTTCGAGTGGTATGCATTATGTATGCGTCGTCATTCGCGCCTTATCAGCCGTTTCTCTTACACCTGGAGTATGTGTGTGTGAGGGGAATTTTCCGATGTCAGCCTGCGTGCATGGTGACACTAAGAAGGTTGAACCGCGACAGGCCGGTTGCTGAGGAACCTAGAGATTTCGGGATGCCTTCTCAGAGTCTTCGGAACTTCGTACCACCACCACCACCCCTTCCCCTCCCTCCCCCCCTCCCCCCCCTCCCCCCCCCCCCCCCCCACCGTTAGCGGGAGTACTCCTTAGCATCTCATTTGAATAGAAGCGTACTTGCGGCGTACTCCCCGAGTGGGTCTATTAGCATCGTATTTGAAGCGTACTGGTGCGTGTTCTCAGAGATTTCCGTAGCATCTCGTTCCAAAAGAGGTGTGCTTGTGGAGGCATACTGTCCGAGTGGGTCTGTGGGAGAAATAGTCACGCAAAAGCTGCGGGAACAGTACGATTCTGCAGGATTATGTGTTGGTCTCTGAGTTGGCACTTTGCAGCGTTGCAGCCAGAATCACACACATGCACAAGTGTCGAGCCAGAGAGTTTGTTCGACTTAATTTTGAAACAGATGATTAATTTGACATCAGCTTAGTCACACCAAGCCCTACACCATTTTACAGAAGCCATTATCAAAGCTAAAGCACGCATGAAACACGGTATGCTTTTGCTTAGTCAAATATTCAGCTCAAAAATAAAGTTACAGTGTTGCGTCGACGTTGCTCGCCTTATATTTCATTTTTCATCTCATTTTACACCCTGCTATACTCACTAATGATTTCGAAGCTTTTTCACTCATGATTTTTGTCGCTTATTTGATTTTCGACGCCGATACTAGCAGACCTACATACATACTAGCAGACCTACATACGTAAACTTCACGCACGACGCAATTTCAAATGACTTGGTATGATTCATACAGCCCATATCATGTTAGGTGTATCGGTGAGTTCCCTTGTGGTTTAGATTGCAGTCAAATATGTTAGTCCTTCGCGCAACACATCCCGCCTGCAAGAGACATAGATTTACATCAGCCCCTGCAGCTGCAGGGGCTCATGTGAATCTGTCTCTTGCTGACCGTGGTTGGCACCACCTGTGCCTCAGGAGTGAGGATGTTAAACTGACGTTTGCGACGGCCTCCTTACTGACTTGTGTCATCACCACTTTAGTGCTATGGGGTCGTAGGTACCTTTGGTTTGCTGTCAGCACTAGTTCGTAGGAATGGATCAAAGCAGAGATGGATGGATCTGACCTGATATTATGATGGCCTTTATTGACACGTGACTCTTTTGTCCTTCAAGACTTCACTAGGAATAGAATCTGTGCCTCATAGATTCTCTCTCACCTGTCTTTAACCCATATCATACCGAGGCCAAAAGCTTCAAATTTGTACACTGCCATATGCAAGCTACATTACATTACTTACACATAAGGATGTAGACCAATGGCTTTAGTTCAAGGGTAGTGCCAGAATAGCTTGGCGCCTACAGGCGCCAAGCTATTCTGGCACTACCCTTGAACTATTTTAGTCAAACTTATTTCACACACTGGTGTATTCCGAATGATAAGGGTTAAGGACCACTTTTTTCTTAGCAAACACCCCCCCCAAAAAAAAAAAAAAAAAAAAAAAAAAACACACACACACAAAACACACAAACACACACACACACATACACACACACACACACACATACACACACACATACACACACACACACACACACACACACACACACACACACACACACACACACACACACACACACACACACACACACACACACACACACACATGGCTGCATCCTAGTGCTTTGTCACATTTCCTGCTAGAAAAATGTCCAAAATTTTCAGTAGCTCGCTTGAGCTTGCCCTTAGCACCACGTACATGTTCTGTGTTTATGTACAGTGTGTGAGGGAATGCGCGTGATTTACGTGAGCGTGCTTGTTGGGTTCAGTTCGCGGCTATGTCCTGCGCATTTAGTTATAATTAGAAATGCGCCATATAAATACTATGTATTATTATTATTATTATTTAAAAACAAACAAACCGTTTAGCCCCCAAGGTCCCATTTCTCAAAATTTGCATGTGTTGCCAAACGACTGTGTACCAGTTGTAGGAGATGGATTGATCATGATAATTCAAGGGTAATGCCAGATGAGTTTGATGAAGGCGCCAAGCTCATCTGGCACTACCCTTGAATTATCATGATCAATCCATCTCCTACTGCAGGGTCCCGGGGCTGAAAGAGTTAAGATAATCTTGGTGTTAAAAGTGGGTTCATGAAAAATTGGACACTAGGCTGAAACGTCTCTTGAAAGGAGGACAAGACGACACAGTGAACAAACATCTCTCGGACCAATGTCGGGCTCAGGGGAGCAGTTGCATTATAGTGATCTTAATGCTGCGCCAGCCACTAAACAACGTGCTCCGCCCCTATGAGTGACCTTAGTCCTGCGCCAACCACTAAGCAAGGTGATCCACTATAGCGGAGCACCTTGCTTAGTGTCTGGCGCAGGACTAAGCTCACTCATGCAATTGGCCCCTGGGGGTGCGCTGGCCAGCTGCGGCCGACGTCTGACCGATGACCTTACTGGAAAGTAGGCTTACTGGAAAGTCAAAGTTTGAAATGCGGGCACACGTGATGTCACACACATAGCACGCATGCAAGGAGATAAAGAGCCACATGCAAAACCCTCCCCCCCCCCCCCCCCCCCGCCTTGCCCCCCCCCCCCCCCGCCTTCCCCCCCCCCCCGCCTCTCCCCCCTCCCCCCATCCACGCTCCCGCTCTTTCCCGCCAAACCAGCCCTTCAGTAACCCCTCTAATACCTGTGTTACCCAGATGAGAATATTTTGGGTCGTTTTCTCTACCAAGATTTTATGATATTCACGTCATGTATTTGTATTTTGACCTCCTTTTAAAAAAATTTTAAAACAAGTTTTGTTTCCTGCAAACTTGCGAACTCCTCTGTCTCTGTCCCCCACCCCCCACCCCCACCCCCTTCCCCTTCCCCTTCCCCTTCAATTCCGTCGTATGTCCATATTTGTGTTATCTAGACGAGAAAACCTTGGGCCTTTTTTCTGTACCATGGTCCATAATACATGTGTGTTATGTGTGTCAGGATTTTGATCACCCCCGCCCTGGTCTGCCGGGGGGACATGAGTGGAGTTAGCTGCTTTTTAGTTCACAAAGTCACCCTGCTGGCGCCAAGCTGTGCTGACACCACCCTTTAACTTTCATGGTCCAACGCTGTCGTGTGTCAGGGCTGGCCGTGTTGAGCAATACAGTCGTGCACTTAAAAAACGCAACAACTTTGGGAGACAAAATAAAACGGAAAAAAACCCGGGGTTCACTCTTGTTTAGTACAATTGCCTCACTTTAACAAACGGGGTTCACTCTTGTTTAGTACAATTGACTCACTTTAACAAACGGGTTTTACTCTTGTTTAGTACAATTGACTCACTTTAACAAACGGGTTCGTCATTGTTTAGTACAATTGACTCACTTTAACAAACGGGTTTCATCATTGTTTAGTACAATTGACTCACTTTAACAAACGGGGTTCACTCTTGTTCAGTACAATTGACTCACTTTAACAAACGGGTTTCATCATTGTTTAGTACAATTGACTCATTTTAACAAACGGGTTTCACTCTTGTTCAGTACAATTGACTCACTTTAACAAACGGGTTTCATCCTTGTTTAGTACAATTGACTCACTTTAACAAACGGGTTTCACTCTTGTTCAGTACAATTGACTCACTTTAACAAACGGGTTTCACTCTTGTTTAGTACAGTTGACTCACTTTAACAAACGGGTTTCACTCTTGTTCAGTACAATTGACTCACTTTAACAAACGGGTTTCACTCGTGTTCAGTACAATTGACTCACTTTAACAAACGGGTTTCATCCTTGTTTAGTACAATTGACTCACTTTAACAAACGGGTTTCACTCTTGTTCAGTACAATTGACTCACTTTAACAAACGGGTTTCACTCTTGTTTAGTACAGTTGACTCACTTTAACAAACGGGTTTCACTCTTGTTCAGTACAATTGACTCACTTTAACAAACGGGTTTCACTCTTGTTCAGTACAATTGACTCACTTTAACAAACGGGTTTCACTCTTGTTCAGTACAATTGACTCACTTTAACAAACGGGTTTCACTCTTGTTCAGTACAATTGACTCACTTTAACAAACGGGTTTCACTCTTGTTTAGTACAGTTGACTCACTTTAACAAACGGGTTTCACTCTTGTTCAGTACAATTGACTCACTTTAACAAACGGGTTTCACTCTTGTTCAGTACAATTGACTCACTTTAACAAACGGGTTTCACTCTTGTTCAGTACAATTGACTCACTTTAACAAACGGGTTTTACTCTTGTTCAGTACAATTGACTCACTTTAACAAACGGGGTTCACTCTTGTTTAGTACAATTGACTCACTTTAACCCATTTACTCCACGGCTGCATTTCCAAAATATTAGAGGTGTCACCTACGTGCCAGTTGTAGGAGATGGATCGACCATGATAATTCAAGGTTAGTGCCTGATTAGCTTGGCGCCTGAAGCTAATCTGGCACTAACCTTGAATTATCATGGTCGATCCATCTCCTGCTGTAGGGTGTTGGGGCTAAATGGGTTCATTTCTGTGCTGCAGAAAGACTTCAACAAAATGCTGTGTGAGCATTTCATGCCTGTGAACGTAAATTTACGGTTGTTTGTGCCATTGCTTGCCTTTGCTGTGTGAGCATTTCATGCCTGTGAACGTAAATTTACGGTTGTTTGTGCCATTGCTTGCCTTTGCTTCGTCGCGTTTTTAAAGGCATGACTGTACACTCTAAATTTCAGCGATACACGGCGGAAGTACGTAAATGCACTTTTTACCCCCGTAGTTGCCGATTGACGTTAAAGGGTGAGGGTTTCTCGCGAGAGCTGGGATCTTACAGGATTACTGGAATATATATAAATATATCAGTCGTGTCCTGAAAGCAGTGCAAATCGTTCTGATTTATTGTAAGAGCGAGAGAGCATTGTTCGTGGATAATATGTCGTCTGTGGCAGCATTCGTAGTGGTAAAGAGGTAATATTGTAAATCATTTTCGTATATTTTTGTCCTAGAGACAGCTTACTACACACACTTCGCCGGTCAATGTCATAAAAAAAAAAAGAAATACACTTGCGATTTAATTAATTTTTTTTATTTTTTAGGGGTTACAATTACATAATCAGTCATTGGAATAATCGTCAAAAATGATCCATTTCCGATTGAAGATATGAAGATGCGAATTGGAGCTAATTCTTCCAGCAGGGGCCCATGAGAATCTATGCCTCTTGTATATGGATAGACCTATGCTGTAGACGGACTGCTCAGAAAAGGCATCATTCCAATCGTTTTGATTTATTGTAAGGTTGGAGCGCAGCATAAATTTGTCGCGCAGAGTAAGTCGTGGGTCACGGGTTACTGCGCGTTATCACTATCCGCCGGTATGTGTGTGCTGGTCTATGATTTTTGGTCCTTACGGCTGGAAGCCCACAGGGCGCCAAGCTAATCTGGCAATACACTTGAGCTGTCATGGTATTTCCATCTCCTGCTGCCGCTTTCCTTCTTCGCTGACAAAATAAGTAGCGACTGAATTCTATACTTGTTTGTTTGTCTACGTTGAAAACAAACAAACAAACAAACAAACAAACAAGTATAGCATTCAGTCGCCACTTATTAATAAATTGTGTTGTAACTGTCTTTTCTAAGTGTATTTCTTCCTCCTTTGGGTTCACCAGTTGCAAGTGGCGAGCCTATCTCCTGCAACTGGTACATAGGAATACCTCCAGATTTTGGGACATGTGTCCATGGAGCTAAATGGGTTAATAGGGGTTTTATCCGTTAACCGTTTTGTCGCGATGTTTTCTGTAACTGTCTTTTCACGGCGTGTTTCTTTCTCCGTTGGGTTCATCTCCTGCTGTATGGCGTGATAAGTTTTTAAAGGAACTATTCGTGATTGTTTGCCAACGATTCCACATCGTTAAAATCATCAGGCACTACACATGAGCTGTGTTTGGCATGGGAAAAATCCCCATCTCCTTTTACTAGCTAACATTTGAGCATTTTTATGACATTACAATTTTGGCTGCGGTAAGGAATCTCACCAGTGCCGTGTGGATGAAGTGATGCGTTTAGATTGCTGACTCGCACATTCGTCCTGGCCTTGGCATCGATCCATGTTTTCTGCACATTTTTTTTTTCTGCTTTTCTCATTTATTTTCGCCTTTCCCCCACTTTGTATGAGTGCAAGGAAGCAACGGATTTGGCATCCTGATACAGCTCAGAGAATATCGGAAAAATAACCAAGCTGCCAGAGACTCTTGTTGCTGCACCCGAGGTTCGTTACGACCTTATGATGCATTATACGCAGTTGAAGCGTGGTGTGTCCTTCTGAAAAGAAAGCCCAAACATTTTGTTATTTCCCCCTTTTGTTACAATCTGCCTTGTGTTAACCCTTTGACTGCTATTGGCGATACCGCTCGGAAGAAAAGACGCGCAAATGCGCGTCTATTCTGCCGAATGGTATCGTCAGTAGCAGTCAAGGGTTAACCCTGTTAATTCCACGGCCGCATTTCCCGAACTTTTGGAGGCGTTGTCTAACGACTATGTACCATTTGCAGGAGATGGATTGATCATGATGATTCAAGGGTAGTGCCAGATGAGCTTGGCGCCTGAAGGCGCCAAGCTCATCTGGGACTACCCTTGAATCATCATGATCAATCCGTCTCCTGCTGCAGGGTCCCGGGGATAACAGGGTTAAGAAAAGTCGGTACATTTGTGTACGTTCCCGAACAACATTAGTTTCTTGCCAAGGACAAGAGTCGAGTTCTATCTGGTCATGTCGTAGATTCCTATTAGTTTGGTCGATTGTTTTTACGTTTTCCTTCTTGCAGACTCTTTGGTATCAGTCTTCCATCAGTCTATCAGTCAATATTCTAATCAGTCTGATTTCCTTATTATGAAGTCAGTCTTCAGTGAGAGAGTGTCACTACGGTAACAACATATCTGGCCCTCCTTTGGGGATCCGATGTCGGCTTGCAGGTGAATTTTCTTTTTTTACCCAACAAGTGTCAGCCATAGACCACATTGTTTTCATCCCCGTGTATTATGCTAACACAACATAACTAACCCTATGGTTGGAAGTTACTGCATGATTGTGAGACGTGACCTTTCCACACTGGTTGACTCCCACGAATCGCTACCGCTGATCAACGGTAGCGTATCGAGGGAGACAACCAGTGTGTGCCTTAGTATGTATACTGCATCTACCAACGCTTGCCTGACCTATGGTCTGTAATTTGGGGCATTTTCCTTGCAACCGGCCCCATGCATTCGGTGGCTATGAAAACTCGGGTCTCCAGAGAGTGCGGCTTTTCGATACTCAACATGTCCATTTAAAACACCACTGAACCCGTAATTAGTCCCCAATCCGTTAAGGCCACTCACTCACGCAGCCAGTACTCTGCCTCCGTTTGCAAGAGGCATAGATCCTCGTGAGACCTCGCAGACTTGCGGGGTCTCATGAGGATTTATGCATCGTCCTGCTTCAGTTTACTTCTGTTTTACGCACAGGGTGAAGGGGTTGAGTGGACGAAAACCCGTCATCTCAGCTAAGTACGTGTAGAGCGATGATACCGGAATGACATGCGTGTACTGGTCAGTGATTTTGGACCTTACGGCTGACGCAGTAAGGTCCAAAATCACAGACCAGCACGTATTGATTCGCGGGCAAATGAATGCTTTTAGTGCAACGACCTGTCTATTATTTTTTTGTATTGTAGTGCCAGTTCGGGTAGATGGAAAGGCTGAATAGTTGTTTTTTTATCAGTTCGCGCGCCACGTACAGGGGATAGATTGGCCGTGGCGGCGCAACGGTGGTGCTTTATTGATAATTTAATTGGTTTAGAAAATATACTGCATATTTGTAGACCATCTGTATTTTTTTAATTTTTTTTTTTTTTTTTTTTGGGGGGGATGGGGGAGGGAGGTGTGTGTGTGTGGGGGGGGGCGCGGGGGGGGGGGGGGGGGGGGGGGGCGCGGGGGGGGGGGGGGGGGGGCGTAGATGTACAGGACATGTCCAGCAAATATTAAGCTGCAGCACAGTTAATGAGATTGAGAAAACGCTAGGCTGTCGTGGTCATTATCGATTGTCACGGTCTATCCATCTTTCACAAGTAGGTAGGCCTAGTGCCTAAACGATTCTATAATGCGAGATGAGAAAGGGTTTGCCTACGATTGACCTTTTGCCAGTGAAATAGCGTGTCTATCCATCTCCCACGACAGGTAAGGAATACAGTTTACAGTACCGGTGGCTGCGTGCACAAGGGGGTTAAACCGACATAATGCGAGTCTCAAAGGGTCAGCGCACGGTGAGTGTCCTTTTAAAAAAAAATAAAAACAGCATGTCAGCAGATCAGAACGTAGACCGGTTTCTTATGACTTCTCTGTCCGTTCGTGTCCATTGTCCAGCAGTATACGGGTTTCACGCTTGGCGGAGTTTTATGTGGAGTGCATTGCACACCTCGTCAGATTCTGTTTCATCAGAAATGTGATCGCAGTAACGTTAGGCACATTCATCTGCAAGAGGCATAGATCCTCATGAGCCCCCGCAGTTGCGGGGGCTCACGAGGATCTCTACCTCTTGCTGGTTAGTTTTACGTCAGTGCGTCTATTGCTGAGGTGGTCATTGGGCGCTTTGTGTATGACGTATGACGTACGTTTGTGTCATTTGCCTAGAATGCATACATCCTCATAGCCGCTTCAGATTGCAAAGGATCATGAGGACCTATACGTCTTGGTGGTCATTTCTACGTCTGTCTCTCAGATGGAGGTGGTGGGGCGTTCATTGTTAATGAGACTGTTATGATTTCTGCGAAAGTCAAAGAAGCGTAGATCCTCATGAGCCCCCAAAGACTACAAGGTCTCTTAGGATCTATACTTCCTGCTGGTCACATTTACGCCAGTATTTCTCAAGCAGAAGTGGTGGTAGGACGTTAAGTGTATGATGATGTTTGCGATTTCTGCATGCGTAGGTGCGTGCATTCATCGAAATCTAGTGATGCAATGCAGTTTGATGACTGGAGAAACACAAATATATTTTGTTTTCTTTTCCGACTGGCTTGCATTGAGGTCACATTTCTCATTGTTAGAACAGACTACGTCATTTATAACTAATGTATAACGCTACACAGATCGTTTGTTAGAAGAAAATTTGTTGTCCGAGCGGTTTAGTTTCTATGGGCTCCTACCGCATGCTTTGCTGATTTCCAGTAAGCAGAGGTCTTCGGGCCGACATCGGCCGTCGTTGGACCGCGCACAACTGTGTTCGGTCCAACGACGGCCAATGTCGGCCCGAGATCTTTGTACTCGCTGCGTTTTCTGTCAATTTTGGCTGTTCTGCATTCGAGTGCAACTTATTGTTTATTTCAGCCAAAACTGCACGTTGTAACACGGTTGGCCAGTGAATTTTTATTTGATTTGAAGTATACTGCATTAGTGATACGATGTAATCGGGAGACTATTTATGACACCGTATAGTTCTTTAAAATTTTAAGAGAAAATATGAAATGTTTCCTTGTTTTCTTTACTGTCGTGATTGGTTGCGTACATGCTTGAGTTAATAAAAGATGTTTCCTGCAGGAGCCATCGCGACAAAATAGCGCTACCGACAGCCAAGGTAGGTTAATGTTTGCATTTGCAAAACTTCATGACGAAACACATTTCAGTGACTTGGGAGAGGGGGGGGGGGGCAGGGGGGGGGGGGGGAGCGATTAGGTTATTTGCTTGCGAGTGTTCGGGAATTAAATCATCTGCGAATGATATATAAGACAGGACATTACAAGTACCGGTGGCTGCATATGCATATGCTGACGAGCAAAAGAAGTGCGACATTTTTGGAATCATCGGAAACACTGTAGTGTTTCCGATAATCATCGGTAGTGTAGTGTAGTGTTTCCGATGATTCCAAAAATGTCGCTTTTCTTTTGATCGTCAGTATGTAAGGGGAAGAGGGGATGTGTGTGTGTGTGTGTGGGGGGGGGGGGGGGGGGGGTACTGACAGCATATTTCAGAGACTGAATAAAAAGCCAAAAATGTTTGTGTTCGCTGTGACTGATCAAAGAGACCGTAATGCTTTTAACTCCCTCGCACGTGCTGTCACTGGTATTGTTTACAGTACAATCACACACACTGTTTACAGTACCGACGGCTGTATACGCAAGGGGGTTAATAACACTACATAGTTTAGTGACTGGAAAAACAGGAGTATTTGTTTTTGTAGTGACTGATGGAGGTCATAATGCTTCTATTTAGACTAGAAAGTGACATTTTTTTTATTCGTTGGGCAAATGTTTATGGCGCTTCTCAGCTGAGGGACTGCCAATACCCAAAATGTTGGCTGTTGCGTTTTCTATAATTGCGCGTGTTGTAATGCTTGCGAATGCTGTATTCGGACAATGTTATGACGCTATTCACTGGCTCGAGAAGCGGAAATTTAAGCGGGGTTAACCCTTTGCGTGTCGCTAGCGGTTATCATCGCGACTAAAACCGCTACCGACACTCAATGGGTTATTGGCCGGTAACTGGTTCCCTCAGGATGCATGCGCATCGACCCCCAAAGACATGTGTGTCTGTGGTAGTGCCTTCACTAGACGCTACTATCACCAGGCATCGATCCGTCGGTTTATCACCAGTTGGTGTACTCCTGTAGTCGTTAACCCCTTGACGCGTGACTAGGCATCTTTTCCGCTGAACGGTATTGTCAAAGCAACCAAAGGGTTAAAGTTCACATCAAAGTAGAGAAACCTGGTGCCACAGGAGCTTAAAGGTGTTAACCCATTTAACCCCATTTCCCAACATTTGTTTAGAGGTGTCACTCAGCGACTATGTAGCCTAACATTTGCAGGAGATGGATCAACCATGATTATTCAAGGGTAGTGCCAGTTTAGCTTGGAGCCATTAGGCGCCAAGCAAATCTGCCACTACACTTGAATGCTCATGCTCGATCCATCTCCTGCAGTAGTGCGCAGATCGTCTTTATCTAAACACCTTTTGGCGTCATTCTTTAATTATTCACTTGTTTTATCATTTATTCAGTTTAGAGAGAGAGAGAGAGAGAGGGGGGGGGGATAAAAATGATGATGTTGATGAAACTTTAATTATCAACGGTAACAGTTATGACATAATAAAAATTGTCATTTTACAAACTTCTCGTTGCTTAATGTACGGCATTGATTAAATATAATAACAAATAAAACAAACGAGAGAGAGAGAGAGAGAGAGAGAGAGAGAGAGAGAGAGAGAGAGAGAGAGAGAGAGAGAGAGAGAGAGAGACGAAATGGAACTTTATTTGACAAGTGTACAGATTAGGTCACAAACCAGAGAGAGAGAGAGAGAGAGGGAGGGAGGTGTGCTAAAAATACGCATATCTAACGTTTTAACTACCGGGTTGTTGCTTCATTTGAAAATTAATTAGGCTATTTTTCTTTCGTCATGACAGCAAGAAAACAAATCTCTCTTCTCTCCCCATCCCCCTACTGCCCTCGCTCCCTGGCCTCGGTGTGGTTGCACATGCATACGGCGATGGTGATGGAAATGACGTCTGACATGATGGAAAGTTCGGGCAGTGCGTACACTAGTCTGTACACACAGTAACTAATTGCGCAAAAACTTCCACGAATATGTTTTATAGTTTTAACCCTTTGGGTGTCGGTAGCGGGTTTAGTCGCGATGATTCCTGCAGGAATCATCGCGACTAAAACCGCTACCGACACCTCAAGGGTTAATAACAGCAATGTCTGTGTATCTATAGATCGATCTGTCTCTGACTCGGAACACGAGTGAAGAATAAACCACAGAGATTAAAGGCTGCGCTTGCTTTGAGGATATCGGAATCAACTCATTTGAGACGTGCCGCATTCGGATACGCGGCGGATGTTGAGCAGTAAATCATCTGTATCATCAGCAGACGATCAGACAGTCACGCGTTGATTTACATACACTGCGTAGACAATGGATTAGGCCTTCTAGTCCAACAACTCGTGACCACAGGCGGAGTTGTCACAAAACTTATTTGAAATTCAGTTACCTTGGTTTGGTCAAGAAAAAAAAAAAAAAAAAAAAAAAAAAAAAAAACAAGGTAGATTGAATGTATGTGTCAGGCTCTGCCTATGCTTTTGCCGGCTTTCATCACATTATAAGCGCTTTGAAAAAAAGAAGAAGAAATGACTTGTGGGAATCTATCCACTTGATTGGGACGCTGACGCTGGAACAAACCGCGTACACGATTCAGATCCATGACACGCTGCAACAGGAGGGGGAGCGACCATGCTCGTTCAAGAGTGCTACGTGATCAGCTCGGCGTCTCAAGCTATCACATGGTCGTTATATTCTTGTGCTGCTTTTCAGACATCAGAACGATTCTCAGATTAACCCCTTCGCTGGCAGTGATCGCGAATTTCGCGTCTAAAACCACTGCACACTGACCGACGTGAGCGTGGAGAACACAGATATAAATGGAACCAGAAATAGGTAGAAAGAACTTAGAACGAACAAGAGACATAAATCCTCATGAGCCCCCGCGACTGCGGGGGCTCATGAGGATGTATCTCTCTTGCAGATGGGTAGCGTGCGCCTTGCCCCGGCAGTCAAGGGGTTACTTGGGAATTTCCACCGTTGCGCTGTGTGCCGCTGTTCGAGGAAACGGGATACATGTATTGCCGTCAGCAAGAGGCACAAATTCAGATGATCCCCAGCGTTTTGCGCGGCCTCATTAGAGTCTTCTACATAATTATGCAAGCGGCTGGATGGTTGGACTGTGTTCAGAGAAGCGCTCTGGTAAAAAAAAAAAAAAAAAAAAAAAAAAATGTTCAGCAAGGTCGAGGCACAGATGCACATAAGCTGATCTTGATCCGCAAGAGGCATAGATTCTCATGAGCCCTGGCGACTGCACATGCGGATCTATGTCTCTCGCAGAGCCATAGAAATAGAGTGTGTCCAGAAGCTTTCGTATCCAGAAACCTTTCTACGGCCTGAAGTGTCTTCTCTCTGTCTTTGACGTGTCCCCGCTCAACCCCAGGACTGATCCCCAAAATTTGAAGTTGTCCTCTGAAGGACTGTATTACAACTCTAGAGACAGATCGAATATGATAGTTCAAGGCCGGTGCCAGAATAGCTTGGCGCCTGTGGGCGCCAAGCTTTTTTGGCACCACCCTCGCACTGTCATGTTTCATACATGTCATGCTGTGGTGTGTCGCGGCTAAATGCGTTAAGCAAAATATTCTCATTTCCCATGAGCCCCAGCGACTGCAGGGACGCGTGAACATCTATTCCTCTGGCAGTCAGACTGACGTGCCCTTAAAAATAACTGTGTCCAAGTCTCTCGCAACGAGAAACCTGTCCAAGTACTGAAGTGTTTTCATTCTGTGGTAGACGTGAGGCACAAGGCGTTGATTTTTCATGAGCCCCATGCGACTGCAGGGACTCATGAACGTCTGTTCCTCTGGCAGACAGAGGTGCCCTTCAAAGGAGTTAAGCCCAAATCTCTCGCAACGAGAGATCTGTCCAATACCTGGAGTGTTTTCTCGCTGTGTTTGACGTGTTCCATTTCGAGAGGTCTTTGGGCGGAGGCCATTCAAATCGTCGAATCAGGGGGTATTAACCTTTTTATAGGTCCGTGGATGTCGGAGTACTTGTCGTTGTCATCGTCTTGAGGCCTTCCGGATGGGGAACAGAACCAGACCTCAGACTCACCATTACACTCCATTTAGGGTCCATGACTGCTGCCGACAGGACCGTTCGGCCTATAAATCGTATATAGAGTTACGCATCTTGTCCGCCGCATGCTATCGTCGGCATTAGTCAAGATGTTAACCCATTTAGCCCCGACGCACTAAGGCAAAAGGTGGCTCGCCCATGATAATTCAAGGGTGGTGCCAGATTAGCTTGGCGCCTGACGGCGCCAAGCTAATCTGGCACCACCCTTGAATTATCATGGTCGAGCCATCGCCTGAAATAGGTGCACAGCTGTTGGTGACACTTCCAAAATTTGGGACGTCAACCTTGGTGTTAAATGGGTTAAACCATTCATCTCAATGATGCTACCAGCACGTATGTATTGGCCGGAATAGTTCAAAGGTAGTGCCAGAATAGCTTTGCGTCGAGCTGTTTTGGAACGCACCCTTGAACTATCATGGTTGACCTATCCCTTAGATTGTTAGGCAGACTTCGAAGGACAGCTCTCTGATTTGATAGTTTCCACCTTAACCCTTTAAATACCGAGGAAAAGGGTCTCCAACTGCAAGAGGCATAGATCCTCATGAGCCCCCACAGTCGTTTTTCCTCCTCAGAGAGGGAAAGGGTGCCCATCACTCGTCAGAAGCTGTATTCAAAGTCTGAAGTAGTGGACATTCACGTGTCGATTGCCCCCAGAGTGCGTCTTCCGTGATCTTAAGCCCGCGTCGAAATCCCCTCCGTCTGATCCGCAAAGGGCATTGATTCTCATAATGTTCTCGTCTGTGTTTGTACCGCTTTCATCCTGAGATTTATAGTGGTTTTATGTCTGCGACTATGTTAGGAGCATTGCGTGGTAAAATTTCTTTATCGTCAATCCGCAAGAGGCATAGATTCCGAAAAAGCTCCTGGGACCAGTTGCGTGATTGAGCTTAGTGGCTGGCGCTAAAGCGGAGCACCTTGCTTAGTGGCTGGCGCAGAATTCAGCTCACACATGCAACTCGCCCGTGATTTATGTCGCACCAGTTTCTTTCTTCAAATTGAAGGTTTTGATTTTAAAAGACTTTCTTTGTCGCAGATATTGCGTGCCATACCGGTGATGTTCTCATCGCTAAACCTTTGGGTGTCGGTAGCGATTTTGGTCGACGGAGGTGATTTCGGCAGGAAGGGCTAGTGTCGAAGGGTTACTGTCTTGGCATGAAGAGTGGCATAGATTCGCATGAGCCCCAGCAGGGGTTTATGAGAATCTACACTATTTACTAGTAGAGTTCCAGGACAATTTTCATCTGCAGACAGAAATCGGATTTTCCGTCTGCAACTGTCTTTGCCGGAGGAATTGCGTGGTCTAATTTGCTCACTGTAAAAAAAATTTTCAGTAGTCTGCAAGGGCCTGATAAGCGATAGGTCTTCGGGCCGACGTCAGCTGCCGGTGGCCCGCGCACGGCTGTGCGCGTGCCACCTGCGGCCGGCGTCGGCCCGTTGTCCCTTTGCTCGGCGTGGAGTAATGGCACTTCCTCAGCCGTGAGCCCAAACAGCCAATAAGTCGCGCACGATCGTCTGGGAGTTTTTTTTTTTTTCTTCTCCCATTTTGAGCCAATTTTACCTATAGGCGTTTGATGAAAAGCTTGAAAGGACTTGATTTTGTAAGGAAAAAGTGGCATATTTACTTTCTCCAGTGGATCCAAATGAGAGGTACTAGCCAGCATTGTCGAAGAGACTGCAAATATGAAATCAGCCGCGTGCATAAGCATTGGAAAAAAACCTCCTATGCATCATGTGTTATTGTGGGTGACCACTTGTAACGGCAAGGGGCCACGGGAGCTATCTGAAAACTGAAATTCGCACATTTTGACAAAACTTAACCCTTTGGCTGTCGGTAGCGACTTTTGTCGCGATGATTCCTGCAGGAATAACAACATCCTGACATCCTGCAGGAATCATCGCAACAGAAACCGATACCCACAGTTAAATGTTTCTGTCTACCCGAGGTCCATTCACCTGTATTTGCCTTTTTAAAACTCTCCCTACTGTCTGCACTGCCTGTAGCTCTTGATATTGGATGTGTGTTGCTAAATGGTCTTAGCTTTATTTAGGCCCCATGTGTTAGGTTTATTTAACGTATTTGACTGGCTGGCGACATGCATTCAATGTTCTGTTTTTTTTTTTTTACACAAGCAGTGCAGGCACGTCCTGAGAAAGCCTTGTTGCTGTCGGGACGTTAAGCAATGTACAATCAATCAATCAATCAATCAAATGGTTAAGGTGTGGTAAGCTTGTCGCGGTGATAGTTTATGTCAAGACATTCTAAAACCTAGCCCTTTTGTAGATCAATGTCACAGGACAACTATGTGGATAGATCGTGCGCAGGAGTCATGGTGGCTTTGCCGTTCTTGTGTATACACGCGTGCGTCAAATCTCCGTCAAATGCCTGTGTTTCTTCCTACAAATTGTTAATGGCAGGATAGCACCTCCAGGCACTTGCAAAGAGAGACTATGGAATGGATTAGAGCCACAGATTACCTCCCCTCCCCTCCAAATTCACGTCTGCAATCACCGTATTTTGTGTAAACAGTCATCCTTATCGCTCCTATAAAAATGGGCATCTGAATTGGGGTAACATCGAAGGAAATAGCCTCTTTCGTGGCAGGCTACCGGTAGTGATTGCTGTGGCAGCATGGCTGCTGTGCAGAAGGCTAGCAAATGAAACGCTCCGAGGAATAAAATGCTTCTTCCCCTTTAGCCCTCCATTTGCAAGATGCACAGAGTTTCATGATTACCTGCGATCGCAGGGACTCTTGGACATCTATGCCTCTAGCTTGTAGCTTTGGTCTCTATCCTGTCTCTCTCTCTCTCTCTCTCTCTCCCCCCCCCCCCCCCCTTCCCCTTTTCCCCGTACTTGCATCTGTTCTCCTCCTATAAATTAACCCATAACGTCGTGACATGCTACGAGCTACGACAAGATCTGGATCGACCATCATGATAGTTCAAGGGTGGTGTCAGAATAGCTCGGCGCCTACAGGCGCCAAGCTATTCCGACACCACCCTTGAACTATCATGATCGAACGGTTTCCAGAATTGCAAACTTGAAAGGACGGTGTAAAGAAACGAGAATTTCACCCTCAGGACGTAATGAATTAAAAGAAGAGGTTGGCAGGGTTGAGATAGTACAGATCAGTTAGGGGTTGGTTCCAGTTGCGCTTTCTGGCCTGTCTGAGAGAGAGAGAGAGAGAGAGAGAGAGAGAGAGAGAGAGAGAGAGAGAGAGAGAGAGAGAGAGAGGCCCCATCATTGAGGATTCACACCTATACCTTTCAAATTGTTCCTTACCAGCGTGGTCGTGTCCACCCACAATACCTGTCATCGGGCTCATGAGGATCCACACCCTCCTGTCTAGATGCTTTGCTTTGGCTGCATCTGAAGACCTAATAGTGCACTAGTGTCTACCGACGTAACATGCTGTCGAAATGTTTTGCTCTTTGACTCCTGCTCGCATGGTGCGAACTATTAAGAGACATGATGTATGGCTGGATATATTGGGGAAGCGGCCGCGCGCGTTGTGTGGCGCATTTGAGTGGAAGAAAAAAAAAGGGGGTATGATAGTTCTGCAGCCAGCTAGATCCATCTGCAAGAGGCGTAGATTCTCATGAGCCCCTGCATCCACAGGGGCTCATGAGAGTCTACACCATTGCTTGACGAAAGCGGCGTCATTTATATCCTCATATTGAGAAATCTTACGGGTTTGGGTGTACGACTGATATGGATGAATGCATGTTTTCTCCCTCACAGAACATTTATCCGGGATAGGACCGTTTGATCATTGATGTGATTCTGATACATGTAATCCCGCCGTGAGATGGCCTTAGTCGCCTGCTTGGCGTTAAACCCAAATAACTAACTAACTGATACATGTAATACAGCAGAACCTGTTGTGATCTACCACCCTTACGGGAGACCACCTGCCGTTAACCCATTCAGCCCTGACGCACTACAGCAGGAGATGGAGCGACCATGATAATTCAAGGGTAGTGCCAGATTAGCTTGGCGCCGACACCCTTAAATTATCATGGTCGATCCATCTCCTGCAACAGATGCATAGTCGTTAGATGACGCCTCCAACATTTGGGAAATACGTGCGTCGGGCTGAATGAGTTAAAGACTGTAGCTACCTATGGTTTTTGGTGACAGGTGACACTTTGTGCCCTTCAGGACTTCTCTTCAAGGTTCAAGATATTTATTGTCCCAAAAGGGATATTCTTGTTTTAGTTCACAGCGGATAAAAAAGAGGTCAAAGGATTAGTAAGAAACTGATAATCTAAAATGAGACCGATAAAGAAATCAACCACTATGCACATCACATTCTAACGGCGTATCACATAAAACATAGTGTAAGCTAATTAATTTAACCCATTCAGCCCTGACGCATTACAGCAGGAGATGGATCGACGATGATAATTCAAGGGTAGTGCCAGATTAGCTTGGCGCCTGTCGGCGCCAAGCTAATCCGGCACTGCCCTTGAATTATCATGGTCGATTCATCTCCTGCAACTGGTGCATAGTCATTAGATGACGCCTCCAACATTTGGGAAATACGGCCGTCGGGCTGAAGGAGTCAAGCATAACATTAAATATCACGTAAATATCACATAATTTACGTAATTTAGGCACTTGCATCACAATAAGGTTGCTATGAAATGTCACTAAAATGTATTCTATAAACACACACCAAACTTCTCTTGAGAGAGCATTATGTCTTGTAAGACCCTATTTATATTTTGCACAAAGGGTAGGTGCTCCAAACAGGATATAGTCAACGTTATGCCTAGGGGTACACTTCTGAAGAAAAGCAATTGTTATTTGCGCTCTTACAAAATTTCGACTATTTCTCCATTTTGAGCACGTGACGTGTCCACCATGCACGTCAGAGGTTTTCGTGTAGAAAACGTGGCCTCATGAAGACTGTCTTTGAGGGCCATAGATCGTTTAAAAGCGAACATTAACTCATTCGAGACGTGCCGATTCTGGACACACGACATACTGCACGTAATTGGGCCGACTGTTTTCGGCAGAGGTCCTCCAGTTTTCAACTCCACACCTCCATCTTGTCCTCGCGTCTATGTTTATCTTACACGTCAGATGCAGCTGCGTGATTGGGCTGGAAGGAAATCAGGAAGCGGGGCCGTCGTAGTTAAACTTCGCGAACCGGCTGAGAAACACTCATATAAATGTTGTCATTCATGGACACAGATCTCCATGGGTCCCCTCTGGATTCTGAAGGACTTTAAGATCTGTTCCACTCGCAAAACGAGAGTGTTTGCAGTGCGTGGAGTTGAGTGACCAGAATTAATGCGAGTGTTCCCAGTAACTCAAGAGGTCATCGGGCCGACGTCGTCCGCAGTCGGACCGCGCACGGTCGTGCGCGGGCCGACTGCGGCCGTCGTCGGCCAGATGACCACTGGGTTTTTGGGCGGCGGTCATGAGCGAGGTGATTAGGAAAGGGGGTGAGAGTTTGCGTCACGGTCGCATTACTAAGATCGATTCTGTTTTAGGGGTAGAGATCCAAGCAGTCGTTACAGCCCAGCCCCTTGTTTCTGTAAGAAGCATAGAGTTTTATGAGCCCCTGCAGCCGCTATCAAGTCTTGTAGTCCCGAAGCCAGTTACTTCCCATTCGCAGGAGGCGCAGATTTGTTTAATTTGCTCCCGCAGACGCATAGTTCGGATTTGGCATCCACGGCACCGGAGTGATAGTGGTCGGCCCCAAGAGGCGGGTTATGGATGATAGGGGAAGCTGTTCGCCTATGGAGTACGACCTGAACACTGATCAGTCACAGGCGTACTGCCGCTGTACCACTTTAATTTACCAAAACCTTTGAGCGGACACGCTATAGAACAAGCCCGCCTTGTTTCACTCGAATTCGCTGCAGAGTCCTCAGCCAGCTCGTTAAATAGAAGAGGCATTGGTTTTGATGGGTCGCTACAGCAGTTATCGAGTGTTTTACTTGTAGTCAACTTCTTACATCTGCAAGAGGCATAGACTTTCATGGGCTCATGCATTCGCAGGGGGGGGGGGGGGCATGCAAATCTGTGCCTTTTGTTTGTAGAGTGCGATTCCTCTTTTAGTATTAACTCATTCAGTCCCTAAACACCACAGCAAGATATGGATTGACATTGATAGTTCAAGGGTGGTGCCAGAATAGCTTGGCGCCTATAGGCGCCAAGCTATTCTGGCACCACCCTTCAACTGTCATGGTCGATCTGTCCTGAATTGTAATGCAGTCCTCAGAGGACGACTCCAAATTGTGGGTATTTCGTACCTGGGACACAATGGGTTAATGGTTTATTCACAAGCTGGGGTAGAGATCGAAATGCGTCCGTCTTAACGATGGAGAAATTTCGTTTGCAGTGCATGTATTAGGGCCCATAAAGTGCTCTGTATTCCGCGTGTATATCAGTGCAGTAGTAGAAGACTTTCCCTGTGGTTTTAATTGATCGGACGGAAGAAGTCGTTGATGATTGGTATCAGTGACTTTACCGAAACCTGCAATCCAGGGACCTAACGAGCCTCAGGCCAACGCCCGGGGGCTGATGAAGATTTATGTGCCTGCAGTGTTGCAGATAAAAGATTCCGCTTTGGGAGTGATCTAATCTAAGGGTCTTTGGATGATCTCAGTGTCTGGGGTTGTGGAGTTGCTGGCTGTGGAGCAAGAATTGTGTTCTCAGCACTTGGCTTTGCCTCCATCTCCATCTCCATCCGCAAGAGGCATAGATCCTCATGAGCCTCTGCAGCGAAGCTGCAGGGGCTCATGAGGATCTGTGCCTCTTGCTGGTTACGTCTGCATAAAATTGTTTACGACTGATGCTCGAGGCGTGTTTTTTTCTGCACTTGATCGCGCCGCAGGCATTACTGTCAGAGATGGAACGGCAGATTAGAATACTGTTAGGGTTATGCGTTTATATGTACCTTTAAAACGCAACATTCATGCTTACAAGAAGGTCGCATGTCCACATGTCCATAAAGTCGGATTTAACAGCGTTTACAAGAAGGTCGCATGTCCATAAAGTCGGATTTAACAGCGTTTTTTCAGAGGCCCTTGGACGGAGAGGTGGAAAGGGGTGGGGGGGAGGATGGGGGGGGGGGGGGGGGAGGATGGGGCTGGCGCATGAAAATGTGTGTATGCTCAAAAGGCACCGTAGTGTTTATGTGATTTTTGTGGTCATACTTTTTCCTCTTTTTCGCACCAGGCAGTATTAGAGGGAGATAAGGTCATGTTGATGTCTTAAACTATCACTGACGCTGAAAGATTAATGCGTCTTTTAAAGTTCATGTCAAATTCACCGTTGCACCTTTGCCAAGACCTTAGCGCAGCAATGTGACGATTTGGAAACTTGGAAAACTCATTTCGCTGGCAGGGAGGAAGTTGCAACACTGCGGCAGGTAGATGATCTTTTACACACAACTTTAACCATTTCGCTGCCGAGGAAAATTAAACACCACCCCCACTGCAAGAGGTATAGATCTTCATGAGCCCCCGCAGTTGCGTGGGCTCAGGAGGATCTATGCCTCTTGCTGAAACCACATAAATTCAGACGGAGAAGGTGTCTGCCAAGCGTGTAAAATGCAAAGAAAGTTCTTTTCTGAGCGTGTTTCTTTCTTCTTTGGGACTCTCTTTGCGTTAGTTCCTCCGACTGATGGGGATATTTGATGTTGCATTTTCATTCTTTTCACTGGCAGTGAAAGGGTTAAGTTTCCGTTCGAAAAGCATTCGAGACGAGTTGTTTACGGACACGGTTCAGCCGGTATCGCAATCCAGATTTTCTACTGCATATTTTGGCAGAACGTCTTGTTTTGAACTCTCTTGGCAGAAGACTACACGTGAAGCTGATAATCTACTATACTGCGGAGCAAAAGAAACGCTACATTTAAAAAAAAAAAATCACTGGAAGCATTAGTGATTCCCAAAATGTCTCATTTCTTTTGCTCATTAGCACAGTACACTCATGATCTACTATACGGAGGAGCAAAAGAAATGCGACATTTTTGGAATCATCGGAAACACTAAAGTGTGTCGCACCAAATGTGTCGCATTTTTTTTGCTCCTCAGTATAGCACGGTGTTAAATGTTTTCTTCATTCCGACGTCTTGTTTTGAACCGTCTCGACAGAAGAATGCAAGTACAGTGTATGGCCAGTAAGGTGACGGATGTTTTCTTCATTCTAACGTCTTATTTTGCGTGTGTTGTGTCTTGAAGACGCAAGGTGCGACTCGTTTTCAATGTATTGCTTCTGTCAAATATTTTCCCCCGTTATGAGGAATATTCAAACTCAGTTCAGCTCGTTGTCGATCGATTTTCTTTTAGTTTTCATTTCTGGGTTATGCCACCAACACCTTTACACCACCCGTTGACTGAAGTGCCAACTCTGTATGCATGGTATCGGAACTCTGTATGCATGGTGTCGGAACGGAGAGGGACCGAACGTCAATCACAGCTTTTCTCATAATGGAACCACGGGCACTAGCTGTCGTTGGGTGGAATCCACTGAGGAATGGATCCGTTTCGTGGCTGTAGATAGTAGAGGCACCGAGAGAGAGAGAGAGAGAGAGAGAGAGAGAGAGAGAGAGAGGAGGGGGGGGGGCTGTGATCGGAGTGGGTGGGGGGCCCACCACAGGCTGTAATCGAGATGAGGGTGGGGGGGGGGGGTGGGGGGGGGGGACCACAGGCTGTGGTCAAAAGGCGCATGTAGAGGATTGGTCGGTCTTTTCTTTCCTCAAATGCTGTCTGGTCAAAGTCGGCCGCAGCGGGCCCGCGCACTGTCGGTCGACTTTGGGCTGACGGTCTTTGGGTAAAGAAAGGACCGATTACTCTAATTAGTCTAAAACGCGTGGCTCGACTCCAACCTGTGGGCTTGCATGACTTAAATTGTCAGTGCCGTCACGGTCTTTCAGGGTGATGGAGTAGAACCGCTCTGCGTGATTTGTCTGTTTCGTGTGTTCGTGCACCAGTTGCGTAAATGCGTATACCAGCGCCAGAGGCCAGCTGGTCGTGACTTGGCCTTAATCGCCTGCTCAGCGTTAAACGCAAATAACTAACGCAGTACACCAGATCGACCTGTAGTCATTTCAAGCTGTGCTTGCCAGATCGATCTGGAGTCATTTGGCGTTGTCAAATCGACCGGGGGTCAAATTGTCATGGCGGTTTTGCGTGAGGGCAGAATCAGCCCAGAGTTAGTTTTACACCAGTTCAATTTAGCGTGGCGGTTTTGCGTGAGGACAGGAACTGACCAGAATTACTTTTACGCCAGTTCGTCTTGAGGTCAATTTAGCGTGGTGGTTTGGCGTGAGGGGAGGAACTAGCCATAATTACTTTTACGCCAGTTCGTCTTGGGGTCACATTAACGTGACAGTTTTGCGGGAGGTGAGAAACAGGCCAGAATTGCTATTACACCAGATCGTCTTGATGTCAATTTAGCGTGGCGGTTGAGCGTGAGGGGAGGAACTAGCCAAAATTACTTTAACACCAGTTTGTCTTGGGCTCAATTTTGCGTTGAGGTTTTCCTTAAAGAGAATAACACGCCAAAATGACTTTCACGCCAGATTGACCTGGGTCACTCTGGCGTACGCGGTTTTGCGTGAGGACAGGAACAGGTCAGAATTACATTTACACCAGGTCGTCTCGCGGTCAAGTTTGCGTTGACGTTTTGCTTAAAGAGAGTAACAGGCCAAAATGACTCTCACGCCAGATGGACTCGGAGTCGCTTCTTCGTGCGCCAGAGCGATTCCGGGTCGATCTGGCGTGAGAGTCATTTTGGCGTGTTACACGGGACTAGTATCGTAACTCAGTATTGGGAGCCCCTCTTTCTACAGTTTGCGCACCGTGTGCCTGGACGTTGAGACGCGCAAATTAGGATCGTAACCGATGGGATCTGTGCCCAGATGGATACAGTTAATCCCCTATGGGAATTCTAGAGTGTCCCCAGACCACGAAAATCTTGGAATCCTAGAAGAAGATTGGACCTTTCTCCTCTTCCTGACAGAGGAGAAGAGTAAAGAATACCGAACACAGGCAAAGGCTGGCATAAGATTGATTTGAAATTCAGTTGACCACGGCTTCAGTTAGTTGGTAATTTTGGTTTAACGCCGCGCAGGAAACTAAGGCCGTCTGACGGCGGACCTCTGCTTGTCTCGTATAGATATAAGGCATGTGAGACCGAAACCTGGGTCAAAGTAATTTTCTCATGCCATTTAAACCATCGGCCGACCTATATAAACGTGCGCGCAATCCGGATGAGTCATTTGAATCCTAGCCGTCAGCGCGAAAGCAGAGCGCTGCCTGCTCTAGATTTAAACCGAAGACACACTCCTTCGGGAATCGACCCTTTAACACATACCAAACATACTGCATTAGGATACGCGGCCTTATGCCGCGTATCCGGACGCGGCACGCCTCGAATGAGACTGACACCGAGGTAAATTAAAAGTTCACCCGTCGTGCCCTAAACTTGAAATCCCCAAATTTTGGAGTTGGAATTTTGCATCACAGTTCAGGAGACGTATCGACCGTGACAGATCAAGGGTGGTGCCAGAATAGCTTAGCGCCTGTGGGTGCCAAGCTATTCTGGCGTCACCCTTGAACTATATCATGGTCGATCCAAACAGAGTGTGGTGTTTCGGGGATGAATGAGTAAATTCTTTTGTGTCAGCCGCTGCCTGCAGTACCGAAGAACATTTCCACTTTAGGATAATTCCTCGCTAGGCCATCTGACTGGTTAGATTGAAGGTTACGATCGGAGCACAGTCACCGGAGGACGACTGCCTTATTAAAGTTTTATATCAACTTTAACCCGTTGGCTGTCGGTAGCGGTTTTTGTCGCGATGATTCCTGCCGGAATCGTCGCGACAGAAACGGCTACCGACAGTCAAAGGGTTAGTTAGGCCTCTTTCCGAATCCCCGTCGTTGGTGCAGCAGGCGTTCCAACACCCATTTTATGGCAACCACGACATGAGTCTGTCTCTGCTGCTGTTGAGTTTTTTTTTTTTTAAAGAAAAGAAATCTGCTCCAGGTCGGGCTTTGATTGCTAAAATGTGCCCATGCAACGAATTTTCAATGCTGTCTTGCCTCAGCTACGACTTTATAACCTTCTTTTCACGATCTGTGTAAGTAGACACACGTAACAGAGGTTTTCGGCTGCCCGTGATGCGAGTCTGTGGAACTCTCCTACGTACAAAGGAGAATGAGAGCAGAAAAGGCCTTCATTCAAACGACATTCAAACTTGACAAGTTCAGTCTGTCCTTTTGTGGTGCATTACTTCACAAGTTCAGTCTGTCCTTTTGTGGTGCATTCAGTACTTCACAAGTTCAGTCTGTCCTTTTTGTGGTGCATTACTTCACAAGTTCAGTCTGTCCTTTTTGTGGAGCATTACTGTAAGACATGCTAGGAACAGTCGTGATGGAGGCGTGGCGCCGGAACTATTAACCATTTATTGCTTGGAGCCGATCTCAGGACCGAAATCCCCACAATTTTGAAGTTGCCGTCTGAAGGACTGTATTACAATTGTAGGGAGAGATCGAGCATGATAGTTCAAGGGTGGTGCCAAAATCAGTAGCTTGGCGCCTCTGGGCGCCAAACTATTCTGGCACCACCCTTGAACTATCATGCTCGATCCATGTCTTGTTGTGGTGCGTCGGGGCTAAATGAGTTAAAGTGCAGTGTTACTGCAACAGTACAACATAGCATGCTGAGAGGGGAAATGGGGGATAGCCTGCATCAGTAAACTTCTCTCCTAAATCGGGGTCAATGACCTCGCACGTGGCGCACGGAAAACGTACGGATTTACAGTCTGCAAGCGGCATATAATTATTCTCTGCAGGCAATTTTGTCCAGCTCCAAGAGGCATAGATTCTCATGAGCCCCTGCGTCCGCAGGGGCTCATGAGAATCTGTGCCTCTTGTTGATTTCGGTCACTAGTCATTTACGTCTCTTTTTCTGATCAAGACAAAGTCATCAACTGCGGGTGTGTTTGACTATCGAAATTACTTGGAACCACCCTAGACACAGTCATTGCTACGTGCACAGTACATTTTAATTGCGCCCATGTAGTGATGTTAAATTCGACTCATTTGAACAGTCCTAGGCTTGTTTTTTGTTTGTTTGTTTGTTTGTTTTTTTGCTTGAAATTTTTTAAAAATCCGAATGTACACGATGACTTACATCTTCGCCCTTGTTAACCACTTCACTGCCGGTGGACGCAGAACGTGTTTTTAATTCAATTCAATTCAATTCAATTCAAAAATCATTATTTATCCCTTAAAGGGCAATTACAATCTTGTGGACGAGGGAAACAGTAAAAATAAAAATCATTCCATGAACATTAATTGATATCAAGACATTCTAATATCAAATTTGTACGTACTATTAATATACTAACTCTGTAGGACTTCAGATACTAAGATTAAGACATTAAAAATCAAAGCACAAAAACAACTCAGCGTCAAAGATTCCGAAAAAGGATTTCAAAGGAACATGGATGCAAATTAATTTCAGCAAGCGGCATAGATCCCATGGGCCCCTGCGAATGCCGATTGCAGTTGGGTGGTGTGCAAATTAACTCGAGTGGCCAGGTCAGTATTGCGTGTCCTCGCCTCGTATCTCGCGGATTTGCAGCGATCGCACCGCAGTATTCTCAACCTGCTGAAAAAAATAACGGGCAAACAGGGTCGAGAAACGATCCGCACTCCCGGAACATTCGTATGCATGGTCCCGGAACCGGGCGGGAAGGTGGGTCAGAGCCGGGTGTTCACACCAGCCGACGTTACTAAACACATTTCAGTAGTTCGGGGTTTAACGTCCACGGCACCAAAGTGATAGTAGGCGGCCCTGACGGGCGGGTTGTGGGGGACAGATAAATCTATTGCCAATGGAATACGACCTGAACACTGATCAGTTCAGGAACACTGCAGTTGCACCACTTTCATTTAACAGGACCTTTCAACGGACATGCTATTTAACAAGCCCGTCTTTTTTCCTGGATTGTTACTAAACACACAGTGGTGTCAGCAAGGGGCATAGATCCTCATCAGCCCCCACAATTGCGGGGGCTCATGAAGATCTATGCCTCTTGCAGTTTCGATTATGGTTTACTTTAAAATAAAATTACGCCTTTGCACCGCCGGTGGCCGGAAGATGTTGTTGACTTTGTTGAAATCATCGAAAAATCCAAGTGGAAAAGGCAAATTCTTTAATCACTTTAAAGTTGTTATGAAAGCATTGTGAATTGAGCGCCAGAGAATCCCATCCGTTCTGGGGAAAATGGGTACAAAAATAAAGCCACCAAGAGACATGGATCCTCATGACAACCCGCTGTTGCTGTGGCTGATGAGGATCTATGCCACTTGCTGCTGGGTGGTGTTCACGTTTCACGGCAGGAAACTTTTGGTTGATTGTTCGAATCAACATTTTCAGCTTGAGAGGGATTGCTGAGTGATCGTAAATTGAGAGGCCAATCGGTTAAATTAGATTAAGATGGTTTGGATCGATCAGGTCACGAAAGTCCAGAAAGAAACTAGTCGGTCCATAATCACAGACCACCACACATGTGTATGCCTGAGGCTTTGCCGCGCTGAACAGTTCCAGATGTGAACCTCACCCGTGGCCCGTGGGCAAAAGGAACAGATCTGAATTCCTTAATTCCTGAGGCTGATTTAAAATAAATAAATAAATAAATAAATGTGCATTTCTGTCCTATGAAGGCTAATTTACAGATTAGGAGATAGATCAACCATTTTAGTTCAAGGGTTGGTGCCAGAATAGCTTGGCGCCTCAGGCGCCAAGCTATTCTGGCACTATCCTTGAACTATCATAGTCAAATTTATTGTTTGCGACATTGCATTAGAATGAAACGGGTTAATGCACCGCCGCAAGCCTGTTGCGAACTCCACGTATACAATTTCGTTTTCTCGCAGAGTGGGAGATGGTCGTCCCGTTTCCAGTCCACGATCGCCGGCTGTATACGTCCTAGCGCGAACGAGAGGCTCCCAGTGAGCAAAAGGGTGGTCGGCCCGACGCCGGCCGTACATGGCCCGCGCACGGCATCGGCCCGTCTAGCCAGGGTTGGCTGGGCAGTGAGGTCGCAAACTCAATTTGCTTGATTGTGTCAGCTCCTGAAACCGCCGGGGTGCAGAATTATTTTGGCACTGGTTGATGGTCCCTCTTGGTAAGTCACCTCTGAACGTGTCAGCGGCGAGCGAATAAATGTCGGCGTAGCGTACAGGGTACTGTGCAAATCATATATAATAACCACACATCATAGCGACCAACTGCAGTAGTCGGCTCTTCTCCCCTTGAGTGTGAGCTATTTCTACACCAGATTCAGACCAATGACAGTAAGGTGGTGAGCAGCCCGTGGCAGAAGGAAACGTACTTAGAAAAGACAGTTAAAACGCCTTTTATTAATATTTTTTTCAAAACAGACACGCAAACATGTACGCAATTTGCAACTTTTCTTTTCTTGATGGGAAGACGCAACAGTAGGGTAGTGCCCCTTGATGACGGTGTAACGGAATAAATATTAACCCATTTAACTCCTAGGCCGCATTTCCCAAGTTATGGAGGCGTCACCTAACCACTTACCAGGTGCGGGAGGTGGTTCGACCTAGATTTTAAGGGTAGTGTCAGATTAGCTTGGAACCATTTGGCGCCAAGCTCATCTGGCACAACCCTTGAATTATCATGGTCGATCCATCTTCTGCTGTGAGCTAGCGCAGGATATAGCGAGTGTGCTTACCAAAACCTTCCATTAACAGCGACCAACTGCACAAGTGGTTACTATTTTAAATTTGTCGTATCTGCACTGGTCCAGGGTTCGATTTTGCGCTTTCTTTGGTGCCTAAGACTCACACTGGCGGTCTCGATCCATCGATTCTTACAGTCAGCGGTAGCAAATGGAGATAGATAGCCAGTGTACATAAACCGAACTAATATCATAAAATTCTTTTGGACTTTATGTGCGCAGAACAAATGGCCACGGACATTTGTCTTGAAGCGAAGATGTTCGTCCGTTTAGACTGATAATATTTTCACAGCCCCTGTCGTGTCGGCCTGCCTGTACCATTAGCCGTAATTGTGGGAGTTGTGTGCTGGTCTGTGATTTTGGATCTTACGGCTGTCCCCTGGTTAATTTCCCCGATGCGTGTGAAATGCGAAACAATCCAGTTATTTATTTATTTATTTATTTATCTTGGAAGTTCCTTTTCCCTCGAGAATATTTTTTTCTTTTAAGATGACATCTTTGAACTTTGTTAAATTGCCTTATAAACGTAAAAACCAATCCATTTTTTTTAATTTCTTAGTTCTCTTGAAAACTCCCGAGGGAACTAAAGCTACCTTTTGCGCAAAACTGAAGAAAATACAACGCAGCCTGTATTGATTAACCATTTCTTTTGCAAGACAAAAGCAGTTTTAAAAGACAGGGGCGCTCTCAAAAGTCGTGAAGGGCAAAAGGTGTCACCTGTCATGAAGGACCGTCATTTAGGTGGCTACATCCAACTAAATGATGGTCTTTCGTGACAGGTGACCTTTGATGAGAGGGGTCGCTTAAAACGGGTTCTGCTGCGTCCGACGGCGTTTCATTTCCGGCAAAGACCCATTTTTTTTTTTTCCTAGACACCGACAGCAAAATGTAATTTGCTTCATGTGTCCAGAAATGAAATTGCCTCTCTGCCCTTTCTGTGACACCACTTTCATTTTAAAGTTTATATATTTCCATTTCCCTTTCGTGTGTCCTTTGCTTTGATTTTCGATCTTACAGCTCTAGGCCATCAGGTCCAAAATCACAGACCGGCACACGCATTAATTATTGCTTCTTACAACTTCACCCTTTGGCTGTCGGTAGCGGTTTTTGTCGCGATGATTCCTGCCGGAATCATCGCGACAAAAACCGCTACCGACAGCTGAAGGGTTGAAAAGAAAACCGGTTTTCGTCTATTTGCGGATCACATTTGTTGTAACACAGGTAATCTTAAAACTGCCCTGTGGAGGCAAAAGACGGTAAATCCATTTTGTGAACAGCAAGATTTGCATTGTATTGTAATGAAAATCTCGTTTTTCATAAAAATGAACTTGTGTCGTTGGCCTTAGTTCACAGAGCAGAAAACTTAAACACTTAGACTCGTTTGTCCGCGAACAGTCTTACAGAGTCTGATAGACAGTTGTCCGTCTTTGACAGAACTCACTGTATGTCTGAAGACACCCTGAAAGACAGTATACCTTTTAAAAGTTTGTTCATGAAGTGCAGACTGTACTTGACAACCCAAACGCCTAGACTCGGTATCGCGTAAAAAAACCGAACATGGCCATAGAGGCGGCCATCTGCTGATGGCATTACACGTTTTGTTTTGCGTAGCACCATCGAAGACAGTGTAAAATTTCAAAGTCTTTATATATCATCTTCGTGGTAGCAACAACACAGGCACCTAGTATAGGTATTCCGTGGGGGGGGGGGGGGGGGGGGGGGGGGGGGATCGAATATAGCCAAAGAGAGACTGCCATTTGATTTTTGTATTGCGCATTTTATTTTTACCGACGAAGGCTGAGCACGTTTTCAAAGTATCTATATCATCTTATTAGTGGTGGCAGAAAGTACGTGACTGACCAGACACCTGGGGTTCAGTTGCAAGAGTAAGCTTAGTCCTGCGTACGCCACTAAGCAAACTGCTTCGCGACAGCGGTGCACCTAGCTTAGTGGCGAGCGCAGGACTAATCTCACTCATTCAGCTGGCCCCTGAACTCAGGTGTCCGGCGAAGGGAGTCGACAGGTGGCTGTCCAATTTTGGCAGAACTGATTATATTTCACGAGAAGACATCAAAGGTATCGTCATTTTCACGACCATGTATATCACCCTCGTGGTGGCAGAAACGCACGTAGACTGAGCGTTCCGTGGAAAAATCGAAGGGACAGATGGCTTTCCAATTTCCCCTGCACCCATTTATTTCGCGGGACTCCATCAGCTGGGAAAATGTAACGGTTCTTAGCAGACTAATACGTCTCAGCGCAGTTTCCCAGCGAAAATCGCTCGTCTGCAAGATGCATAGATCCTCAGCAGCAGCAGGGGCTCATGAGGATCTATGCATCTTGCCCATTCCTGGAGACCCCATCAGTTGGGAAATTCTAACGGTTCGTAACATCGCAAGACGTATCGTCCAGTCGCGAAACGAACTTTAACCATCTGCAAATGGCGTAGATCCCCCAGGCCGCTGTAGCTGCAGGGTTTCATGAGGTTCTGTGCCTCTTGCTCTTTCCCCCCCCCCCCTCAGGCATCATTATATACCCCCCCCCCCCCCCCACCCAGTCAATAAAAGCAAAATAGTTACCAATAATACGTCTCCGTATGCTGCGTCCATGCAGAATTAGACTTCATAGGTCTGCATGGACCCCTTGTAATCTGCAGAGGCTCGTGAGGATATATCCCTCTGGCAGATGATGGATGGTTGGTCTGTACTGAACTTACTACGTGCGATTTTACCACATTTAGAGCTATGCCTTTTGAAAGTTTACTGGATTTCAGTGACGACTGTGAGAAACCCAGACGGAAGAATCTTGGCTTTTCGAGGTTCGACGTCTGTCCTGCCACTGGACGCATATCTTTTTCGTCGAATCTTCGTTCATTCAACGACACAAAGCCACGATCGTCCGGTGGACATAGAGTCAAAGTGGTGTTAGCAAGAGGTATAGATCCTCATGAGCCCCCGCAACTGCGGGGGCTCATGAGGATCTGCACCTCTTGCAGTTGGGTGATATTCCATTTTTTTTTCTGGGCAGTGAAAAAGATAAAGACTTCAGCTACTTCATTAGTCTGTAATTTTGAACCTTACGGCTTAGTACATAAGGTCGACCTTCCCAAATTTTGGAGTTGTCGTTTGAAGACTGTAATTTAGTTCAGAAGACAGATCAACCATGATAGTTAAAGGGTGGTGCCAGAATAGATTGGCGCCTGAAGGCGCCAAGCTATTCTGGCGCCACCCTTAAACTATCACGGTTGAATCGTCTCCTTTTGTATTCTGTCAGGACTAAATTGTTTACGCAAGTAAGGTTCAAAATCAAAATCACAGACCAACACAAGTTTACATACTGGCTAACCTTTTTTAGACTTTAGAAAGTTGGAATTTTCTTGGCAGTTTATAACAAAATTGGCAAGTACATACACATCAAATCAATTTTTTTTAATTGTGTAAAGGGAAAGGCTTTCAAAGATCTTGAAAATCATTTCTCTTTGACTCTTTTGACCTTCTTTACATTTTCTTTCAATTTCATTTATATGTATTATTTTAATCACATCTATTTTCGTTTTCATGGGGAACCTGTCTTATCCGACTACCCCCACCCTGGTCTTGGGGGATTTGGGTGGGATTAACTACTTTTTAGTTTCCAGGGTCACCTTGGTCAGCCCCACAGGGTGTGGTTTCCCCTCTATGGGCATGTGTTTCTGTCTACCCTTGGTCCATTGGTATTTTCCTTTTTTAAACTCTCCTTACTGTCTGCGCTCCCTGTAGCTCTTGATATTGGATGTGTGTTGCTAAATGGTCTTAGGTTTATTTAACGTATTAGACCGGCTGGCGACATACATTCAATATTCTGTTTAGTTTTTTTTTTTTTTTTTTTTCAAAAGCAGTGCAGGCACGTCCTGAGAAAGTCTTGTTGCTGTCGGGACGTTAAGCAACGTACAACTACAACTTATCCGAACTAATTACAAATACGTCAGTACATTGTATTTTTTTTTAAAAGTGTCCTCATGCAGCGAACTTCGGATATTAAAAAAAAATAAAAATCCTGGGTACCCATGCTTTGTTGCTATATCAGTTTGATGTAAGCGAAGTAATTTGCATAGAAAAGTTCGGGACTTGTGAAAAGTATTATACTCCGTCTTTTGGTATATCCGACCTGGTTATAAACACAATAACTAGGATTAGTCATTTGGTTCATTGTTTCCATTTTATTTTTATTTAGCGTTATTTATTTATTTTTTATTTTTTAAATATCTTTTCTTGTTTATGTATCGCATATAACCTTTCAAGACCACTTTCACGTGGAAATTCCACCGCATCATATCTCCTAGTGCTTACCGCGCGGTGCGTTCTAGGATCGCATGGTACATCCGCTCGCGCTGTCGGTGACTATGATTCAATCAGTTTGAGAATGGGAGTCGCGAGGTATGTTTAGAAATGACAGCATGCGAACACTCCACTTCTATGCTATAATAGTGTGCGTGTTTTGTACGCACGGACGTTGACCGTGTTTTGGCACTTCGAGTGTGCCGTAAAAAAAACGATGGTATCGAGAACGAAAACAGTACCATTTGCCCGCGAGCGCAAAAACTGAACTGTGAATTATTTACGCGTGGCAGCGACAAATCAGGTGATGAGAAGGCTGTGAAAAGTACCGACAGATGAATATTTTAACACCCAACGTCGAGGTGAGACCGCTGGTATTTATTTGACTCGGCCGCTAGGATCACATCTCGCGCCGATAGGTCCGGTTTGATGAATGCGTCTGTGATTTTTGGTCCCTGCCTCCCGACATGTTCACTGTGCTGGTCTGTGCTTTTCGACCTTACGGCCTGTGGCAGTAAGGTCCGAAATCACAGACCATCACACACCTTTCAGCACTGTCCTACAGAATAATCAAGTCGATTGTGTTTGCCTTCGAACACTAAGAAAAATGCTTTTATCATCTTGTATCGCATGGTGTTGCGTGCCATCGGGGAAAAATAATGCTTACCAGCGCCACCTCCACGACAAAAGGTATAGATCCTCATGAGCCCCTACATTGCGAAGGCTCATGGTAATAAGTATCTCTCGCCTTTTTTGAAGAGGCTTCGAAAAGATGTCGGGGGATGGGTTTCCATCAGAAGGGGCATACAGTTATGAGGATCCGTATCACGCGCTGACCCAGTAGTCTACAAAAGAAAAGAAAAGTTGCTGTGGCTATTGAGGATCTGTGCTTTTTTTCCCTGTTGGCCCAGAACTTTGACCACTTACTGTGAAAAGTTACGGCGGCTTGTGAGGATCTCAACCTCTTGGGACTTCAACCGAAGAGGCAGTGAAAGTGGTGAATATTTTAACATCGTTCCCCGGGGTAGGATTGGTTTTACTGGACCAATAACGAACGTGTTAGCCTTCCGGTCTGATTCTAGTCCTTTGGTACCTTACACTAACACGACAGCAGATAGTGCTACTTGTGAGCGACGCGTGGCTGCAAGAGGCATAGATCTTCATGAGCTCCCGCGTTCAGCGGGGGCTCATGAAGATCTATGCCTCTTGCTGGCTAATCTCGCCTTTTTGCTTGACTTCTGGCGGGTGTGTTCAGTCTTCTGGTTTGATTTTCTGTCTCTTGGTACCGTAACACAATAACTGCTACTGACTGTCTGCTTGTGAAGAACATCCATGTACAGAGACATAGATCTTCATGAACCCAAGGCAGCCCCTGGGTTTCCATAATGCCTGTGCTTCTTGTTGGCGTCATCAGCTTTTGTGTTGCTTCAGTCAGAGGCGTGCTGATTTCTAGGTCCTAACATCCGACAACTGCAGGAGACATATTCATGATCTCCCCCAAGCTGTTCGGTCTCATGAAGATCTATATCTCTTTTGCTCCATCACCCGCTTTTGGTTACATTGGGCACAGACGAATTAACAGAAAGCTTCTGCTGGTTGAATTGTGTGCTCAACATTGTGATTAATGTGAAGGCAGCAATTTTATGCCAAGAAAAGGCGAGTGCATGAGACCAGATGGATGAGAAAAGTCTGATGAAAGTTAAAGAATGTTGAAGTGTTCTCTTTGTTAGCACGTTTTCGCTTAATACTTAGGTTAACGTACTGCAGTAGATCCTCTTTTGCGCAAAAAAAAACCCCAAACAAACAAAAAAGGTCTTAAAAGAGAAGGCTCGATTGCAGAACCCGTCACCCGTTGTTGAAGACCAAAATTTAATGATGGTCTTTAGTAACAGGTGATCTATCACTGAAAACATGTTCTGCTATACAATTTGAGAGAAGGCCCATGCCACCGATGATCGGTCGTTTGGTAATGAATTGAACGGCATGCAAGCAACATGTCGCCCGATTGAACTCGGCTACGTGGTCATTATAGTGACGCTTGCGCTTCTGTCAGATTGACAGATTAGTAACCCTTCCTGCAGGAATCATCGCGACTAAAACCGCTACCGACACGCAAAGGGTTAAGTTCAAAGTTCATGTACTCCGAACACATTCATTCCAGTCAGTGTTTACCATTTTGTTTGCTTCCTGCTTGACTTGGAGGCAGTGTGCCGTTCTCGGTCTCTCTCTCTTTCTTTAAAAAACAAAATCCTTTCCTTCCTTTTAGACAAAATTTTTTGTTTTGTTTTGCTTTTTCTTATTTTTCTCCACCCCTACCCCCTCCCCTCGCGCTGGGACCATATGGCGTTGAGGCGCGTCCCCTGCGTGGTGGATAGGGGGTCCCTCGTGAGAGGGGTGCACCGAATGAAATAAGGTGCCGTGAACCAACATGGTCTAAGGGAAGGTGACCCCGACAGAAAACCCCTGGTCCTCCTAGTAAGGGGGTTGGGCGTGGGGGTAGCTTCCCCACCCTGCAAAAAAGGAAATAGCTACAAAAACGCCGACGAAAAGACTACCCCCCCCCCCCCCCCCATCCCAATTTCATGGTTTGTTTTGTTTTGTTGCTTCCGTTGTCTCGTACAATAATAATTCAGAGGCTGGGGTCGCGCTACAGTGATGCGTCAATTTTTTTTTTTTTTGTGACATGTAATTTTATAAGACTGGACGTAATCGAACCTTTGGCTTTCCATCATTCCTCCAGGGTCCTTGTTAGACGGACGGACCGTAATAGTGGGGAACATGCTTTTTTTGTGATGATACATGCTAGGTAATTATGAGGCGAGGATTGCTTACATTGCGACCGCCGTTAGCCTGCAAGAGGCATAGATCTTCATGTGCCCCCGCACCCTATAGGGGATATGAAGGTTTATGCCTCTAGCTGGTGTCTGATTATGACTTGTTATATTTATTTTTTATTTTTTTTTATACATGCTAGGTAATGTAAGAGGATTTTTGTCACACTGTGAACGCCTTTAGGCTACAAGAGGCATAGAGCTTCATGGTCCACCGCAGCCTTCAGGTGCCCATGAAGATCTGTGTCTGTATAACACTGAGATATTTTAAAAAAACTTTTAAAAAAAAACCCAACCTGCTAGGTAATTATAGAAGGATTATTGCTAAAACTGTGAGCGCCGTTAGACTGCAAGAAGTATAGGTCTTCATGACCTCCCGCAGCCTGCGGGGGCTCATGAAGATCTGTGCCTCTTGCGGGTTTGAAATTAGGGCTGTGTTTTGAAGAAAAGATACTCCAATACAGTCTATAGCTTCTTCGGGCTTTTGTGGTGCGCCGTGCAATTTCCAGGGGGATTAAAAGGTTACTTTTACAGCAACCCAGTCTGTGAACTGTCCTCGGGCCTCCGTCGGCCGCTGTTGGCCCGCGCACGTACGTGCGCGGGCCAACAGCGCCCGACGGAGGACCGAGGATCCATTGCGCACTGGGTATGGGTTACGCGGAGCTGGTTCCGGTAATGGATAATAGCGCTTCAGGGATGGGACAAATTGGTTGGAACGAAACTGCCAGCACGTGGAACACTGGGCATGTAGCACGCGCAGGGTAACATCAGCTTCCCGAGGTACTCGTTTCGGTGCAGATCACGCTCTGCGGCCGTCAGTTGTGAGACTTGGGAATGCATGCACATGGCATCATCAGGTTCCGGAGCTATGCCCCAGCAGCATAACGTCTTCGGGCTCACGACGGCTGTCGTGGGCCCGAAGACGTTTCTGCTGCTGGGGTACTTATCAGCTGAGTTATGCTCTGTGGTAATCAATTTCAAAACTTGATAATCTCACGAGAACTGCGCCACACAGGTTTCAGAGCTTACAGCTTACAGGCTGGAGTTAAAATCGGAGGGGGAGGGGGGGGGATGGGGGGGGCGGGGGGAGGAAGACAGACAGAGAGACAGATCAGATGGTTTTAGGCGAGTAGTTTCGGCATTTTGTTTTTAAAAAGTGTGTGTGTGTGGGGGGGGGGGGGGTGGTGGTGATGTGGGTGGGGGGGGGGGGGGGGGGCTGGAGGTGGTCGGCGCTGGGAGTTGAGAGATTCTTTAGGCAAGAAGGACATGATCGTTCGTTCAGTCTTATACTTAAGCTTTTTTGGGGGACCATTTTGCACTTGATAGGGTTGATTTTTTTTTTAGGGAAAGGGACGGGGAGGTGGGTGCAGAGCAGGTGGGAATGACGAATTTCTCTCACACAAAAGACTGGTCGTTTTGGGGTCTCGTTCCAGATTTCTTTTTTCAGCTTGGTCCGCGATATTTGCCCTAATTTTCGCGACACTAATGCGCTAGCGTCTCTTTCGAAATGTTTCAAGATCTGTTCTCCTAAGACCTCAGCAAGACGACGTAACAATACGGAGATGGCCCGTTGGAACAGCCGTTGGGGGTAAGAGTGACCGGAAGGGCTGGGGGGAGATCGGGGTGGGAGAGCGTGGCACACTATTTAAATGTCAACGACTTATCTCCGTCGCCTTGGTCCCCAGACAATGATGGCCTCAAAGGCTGATCGAGACGTGCGAACTTCTGATTGGTTATTTCTGTCTCGATCGCACCGCAGCCTAATTGGTCTGGTGAGATCCGGACGCCTTTTTGTACCCAGGATGTTGTCAGTGTGAACAGACTCCCTCGCCATTGACGATCAGGTCCTGACGCCCAGCCTCTTCCTTTCTGCAAGAGGCATAGATTCTCATGAGCCCCTGCTATGCATCTTGCTGATTTGATCCATTAACCTCCGACTTACCCTCAAATTTGAGCTGGGTAGTTCAGCTGGTATAGCTCTCATCCAAAAGGCCGGGGCTTCCAAAACAACTTTAAAAAGAAAAAATTGTACAGACACGTTTTGGTGCCCCGTCTTTGAAATCACCTTTGTGGTGAACAAAAGATGGTTGAGCCCTAAACGTTTACCATTTTAACGCTTTCTTTCTCAAATTGAGGATGCTGCATTTGTGTGTGTGTGTGTGTGTGTGTGTGTGTGTGTGTGTGTGTGTGTGTGTGTGTGTGTGTGTGTGTGTGTGTGTGTGTGTGTGGTGGGATTAGAATGGCGACGAACAAATTCAGTGTCTTTGCATACCAAATTCAGTCTCCAGACTTGGGATAAATCACGTAACCAAAAATTATGTTCTGTGAATCTATCGATTTCACGCCAACAACAAGGAACTTGGCCGAACAATTTGTTGGGTAACCGATATGTTTTGGGGACATACTTTTTGCGTGATTTTCTTCGATTGGCTGACTTAATGACATTCATTCTTGACCCGGATGTATTCCCTGGCCAACGCAGGAAGCCCTGATACGTATACAAATCTGGCGCCAGACTTATCTTTTTAGGCGCTCATACCCCCAACACTGGTTGTCTCCCTCGAATCGGTGCCGCTGATCGGAGGCAGCGAATCGTGGAAGACAACCAGTGTGCTTAGTCCGCTCGTGCATAATACCCCTGTCCAAAATCAGTGTCCGTCTGCGAGCGCCATATGTGATTGGTTCTGTGACTTGCACAGTCTGTGAACGTGTTACTGGATTGACATGCGTGCTTTTTCCCCTCCAGCGCCAAGTTCTAGACGTCTCGACCTTTTCTGGTGCACGGATATGTGAAGGGTAGTGCTTAATTAATTTAAAGCCTGAGAGGCACTGCCGTCAAATTGTCGATCCACCGACTTGATCGATCATAGATCCTCTGTGAGGGGGGCTGCTGTGAGGGGGGCATTAGTAGCTTGCGGCACGGCGTTAAAATGCATTAAGTGTATGACTACAACCCTACACTACGTGCGAAAGAAACAAAATCCTCCTGCTTAAGTTCAGTGGTGATGTAAATCAGGCCAGCAGGAGGCATAGATCCTCATGAGCCCCCGCAGTTGCGGGGGCTCATGAGGATCTATGCCTCCTGTAGATGGTAACTCCTACGGTTTTTACAGGTCGGGCCGGCCAGAGAAAAGGTTATAGATGCACTTTGTGTTATTGGCTTTTCGCTGTTTGGATTCAGACGGAGTGGTATTAATATTTCACTGCTACTTTGACGTCTTGTCACACTCGCTAATCTAACCTATGGTTTGCGCGGTAATGTAAGAAATGAAATAGAAGGGTTGTGATGTAGACTGAACTTTGTTGACGAACATGAGATTGTGAAATATTTTTTTCTTGGCTGAGCTGTGTACTTGTTTTTGTTGTTTGTTTGTTCTCTGTCTCTCCCATGTGACCTTGCCCTAAGCTGCATTTTACCAGATAAATTTAATTTTTTTATTTTTAATTTTCTTCTTTTTGGATTGATGATTCGCCGAGAATTTTTTATCTCTCTCCACCCTGTACGTGCGGTTCTCTTGGGACGCTGTCCTTACGTGTTTTATACCTTTGCAGTTTTAGCTTCCCCCCGTTCCTTCATTTCCTACTATTTTTTTCCCCTGGTTCAACATTTGTCTTTCTTTTCCCCTTTTCATTTCCTCCGTTTCTACAGCTTTTCCACCTTTTTCTTAACTCCACCATTTTTGAACTTCACTAACACACCCACCTCCAAGGGGCAAAGAACTTCATGAGCCTCCGCAGATGCGGAGGCTCATGAGGTTCTTTGCCTCTTGCTTCGCTCATTTATATCCGTGTTCGTCGCCGCTGTTTCATCGGCATGATCTGTGCCCTCTGCAGCAGTGAAGGGGTTAGTGGGAATGAAGCAGCGAATTTTGCAAATGTTTGATCGCAGCAGTCTCTCTTTATCCTATTTTCGATGCTTTTTTTTTTCTTCTTCTTGGGAACAACTACGTTCTTCCAGACCTCGTTATTGCGGGTGCTATGAAGACAATAAGCTGACGCACATGTAGACGTCCTAATGACTTGGTTTCTACCAGTTTTTGCTTCGTGATCTGCGGATTGAGAGAGAGAACGAACGAACGAACGAACGAAACTTTATTTTCCAAGGATTGAGATATTAGGCGCGCAGGCCTTTCTTACAATCTGTCCTTGCTAAGCTACTTAAGGAACACCAACCTAACAACAAAAACTAACTAATAATAAACGTCACACACACGCATACACACACGCACACAGACACACGTATACATGTACTCGTGCACATGCGCACTTTTGTACATACACATACACACGTATGTGCGAACATAATTATCTAACATATAAGTAGGTATGATATTTTGTGTACTATCAAAAACAAGTTAGAAAACTGAACAAACAATTTGGAGGCTAGATGAAAAAAAAAATTATAAAACATGAAGCGTATTATGTCAAAAAACAAAGAAGAAGAAAGGATCAGCATAACGATGTCTTAGGAAGGTAATCATGTACTCTACTTTTAAACAGAGAGAGGGACGTGGTTTGTTGAATAGTGGGAGGAAGAGAATTCCATAAAAGAGCACCTGAATAAGACAGGCTAGATTTGAACAGGTCTATACGGGGCCTTTTTATAGAGAGACTGTTCCTGGAGGTGCTGTATTTTTTTTTCAGTTGGCGAAAAAAGCCTAGATAAGTAAGGTGGAGCTTTCCCGTTAAGAATTTTGTGCATCAGTACACATTTGTTTAGTGCGAGGTGCTTAACCAGAGGGAGAAGTCCGATGGCCTGCAGCTTGGCATCAGTGGATAAAGACGGATCAGGGAGGATAAGCTTAGCAGCGCGCTTGTATAATGAGTTTATCTTCTTTAAGTGATTTTCACTGCAGCCATCCCATATTGTTGAGGCATAATCAATGTGTGGTTTAATGTAGGCATTAAAAAATAGTTTGCGCGTCTTAAGGTCAATGATCGTTTTAAGTTTGGAAAGTAGAAACAACTTTTTGGACAAATGTTTTCTCATATAATATAGGTGGTTATGCCAGCTTAGATCATCATCTATTATTACTCCAAGCAGGCGGTGTTGACTGACCTGCTCAACTGAGATGGAGTCCAAAGAAAGGTTGAGTGATGGAGGTTTGAGCTGATGTTTCTGGCGGGTTGTGATAAGCATGCTTTTTGTTTTTGTGGGATTTACAAGCATGCGATTTTCATTACACCACCGAGAGACTTCATGAAGACTCTCTTGAAGATTATTTGCAATTTCAGGCACAGTTTTACCAGCGGAATGTAATGTTGAGTCGTCGGCAAACATGTCACACTCAGTCTCACGACACGTTACATGTAACGGTAGATCGTTAACGAAGATACAAAACAGTAGTGGGCCTAAAATAGACCCCTGGGGCACTCCATACTCCACAAATTGTTCAGAAGAACATTTTCCGTTGACATAGACTGTTTGTGTTCTTTTTGTAAGATAGGAGTTCAGAAACGAAAGAGCTGAGGGGCTCTTTTTGTTTAAGTAGGTGGCAAGCTTTTTCAGTAAGATGGTATGATCGATAAGATCAAACGCTTTTCTTAGATCCAAGAAGACAGCACCAGTCATTTTATTATCATTTATGCTGTTGACCCACGAATTCACTATTCGTGCGAGTGCAGTGTGGCATGAATGCTTGGGACGAAAACCTGACTGGTAATGATATAATAGGGACCTTTTTTCAAGAAATTCCAGAAGATGTTTGTGAACATGCTTTTCCAGAGGCTTCGAGAGAACTGATAGAAGGGAAATGGGGCGAAAGTTATTAATTTCAGAAGAATCGTTTGCTTTAGGAACAGGAACTATTTTTGATTTTTTGAAAGCTGCTGGGAAGACATTTTTTTGTAAACATAGGTTATAAATGTATGTAAGAGGTTCCACTATGTATGGTTGCGACAGGTCAAGGATATATCCATTGATACCATCACTGCCAGAAGACGTTTTCTTTTTTAGGATAGAAATGTATTTACCTACCTCGTGTACAGCAATATCAGGGATGACGAAAATATCATCTGAGGACAATCTTTGCTTACAGAACTTAGTTAGCTTTTCTGGTGTGGAATATATCGACTGATTGCGATTGTGAGAACTGAGTAAGTCTTTGGGGGCTGATAGAAAGTGGTTATTAAACTCCTCAGCGGAGAGGTTTTCTGGACTGGTTTTGCACTGTTTACGCTTGTTGTTGGTAAGCGTATTAAGTGCTGTCCAGATAGAGGAAGGTTTCTGTCTTCTTCGACTGTTTTGGTTACAAACGATCTCTGCGCCTCTCTAATTAAGTACTTAACTTTATTTCGCAATCTTTTAAATTCATGAAAGTTCTTTTCTTTCTTAGCCTTATTTCTATCATCCATTGCTTGTTTGATTTCGTCGGTTATCCATGAGGGAGGCTGGCGGGATCGGACTCGCTTTCTTCTTACTGGCGCATGTTTGTTTAGCACCCCTAGGAACAGATCAAGTAAGAGAGAGACAGCCTTATCTGGGTTGGTACAATTGTACACATCATGAAACGGTGTAAGGTTAAGATCGTGTAAAAAAGCATCTTTGTTTAGTTTTTTAAAAGACCTATAGGTAATGTACACATGCTGATCCCTCTTTTGTTTGGGCATCTTGCACGACCATGTACAGGTGATGGGAAAATGGTCACTGACAGCTAGTGGGGGGACGCTGGTCTCTAGTACTGACTTACAGTTGTTGGTATAGATGTGATCAATGAGTGTAGCGGATGATTGGGTTATTCTAGTAGGAGCTTGGATTAGTTGCTTCAACCCAAAAAGAGTTGTTGTCGATTGCCACGTGGGATTTGTTTTCAGTAAGTCAATGTTAAAATCACCTAACAGCAGTACATCTTTGTCAGTATCATTCACTTTATCCATCATCTGCACAAAGTCATCATACCACTCGACAGTGGACGATGGATTTCTATATACATAACCCATTATAATTGGCGATGAGTTATTAATTTTTACTTCTAGCCATACACACTCAATCTCAGTTGACTCCAGATCATCACGTCTGGAGTCAACTGAGATTGAGTGTGTGAGAGAGAGAGAGAGAGAGAGAGAGAGAGAGAGAGAGAGAGAGAGAGAGAGAGAGAGAGAGAGAGAGAGAGAGAGAGAGAGAGCAGTGGGGCTATGGCTCATTAATTTGGGCATAGTTCGTTTCATAGACAAAATACCAGAGATCCGAAGTTGTCTGCTGTGATCAGTCGGACTGGTAAACGCGGCATTTGTAGGCTTGTCGATGTCACATTTTTCAACAAAGCTGATTAGGAGGGAAATGTGTGTGTGTGTGTGTGTGTGTGTGTGTGTGTGTGTGTGTGTGTGTGTGTGTGTGTGTGTGTGTGTGTGTGTGTGTGTGTGTGCGCGTGTGTGTGTGTGCGCGCGCGCGCGTGCGTGCGTGTGTGTGTTGATTCGACAGAACTACGTGTTCTGGGCTCAAGTTGCTCGTTGCTGTGGTGTATACGCCGCGTGGTCTGTGTCGGTGTCTTGTTAGTTTGGCGTGTTTGCCGATTAGTTGACGTCACCACTTCCGGCGAAGACTGAAACGACCACCTCTGGAACTGCGTTGTGCAAAATTCGCCAGTCAACACTGACCTTCGCTACCAGTGGACTAAAATAAATCTATGTCTTTGAAAACAGGGCGAATTCACAACAGAAGAATTCCGCCGATCAAAGCAACACGGATATGAATTAAGGTCAGCAAGAGGCAGAGAACCTCATGAGCCCCCGCGGATGCGGGGGTTCATGAGGTTCTTTGCCTCTTGCAGTTGGGCGGTGTTTCAATTTTTTTTTTTCGGCAATAAAAGGGTTACAGTCTGACGAATCTCAGCAGTTGCGCTGACAAATCTCACGGGCTTTGTCTTTCATTTTCGCCCATGCGCGCGTTTTAACTTGCGTCACAAACATTTCTCACCTGTTGTTGTTGTTGTAGGTGGGAAAGGCAGTGGAGCTCCTTCTATGGAGGAAACGGACAGGCTCGCATTTAGCTTGCAACAGGCTTAAGTTCTTCTAGGCATCAGCAACTGTACGCGATCATCAGGATCCATGCCTCTTGTTCATGTTTCCTTTCACGATCTGCGCCCCAATCACGGCCCAGTGAGCAATGGTCCTCGGTCCGCAGACGGCCGCAGTGGCCCCGCGCACGGCCCGAATATCTCTTGCGTTCGGCATTTTCTCGTCCAGTTTACATCCGGTTTTGCTGATTAGGATCTGTGTCTGTGTGCTGGTCTGTGATTTGGACGTTTAAGTTGTACGCTTGAAGTCCAAACTCACACAGCAACACACAGGTGGATTAGCGACGCTACAGCGAACAACACCTGCCCATCAGCAACAGACGTAGATCGTCACGAGCCCCCGTAGTTGCCCCGTCTAATTAACCCATTTAGCCCTGACGCACTACAGCAGGAGATGGTTCGACCATGATAATTTAAGGGTAGTGCCAGATTAGCTTGGCGCCGACAAATCGACCATAATTCAAGGGTAGTGCCAGATTAGCTTGGCGCCTGTCGGCGCCAAGCTAATCTGGCACTACCGTTGAATTATCATGGTCGATCCATCTCTAGATGACGCCTCCAAAATTGGGAAATACGTGCGTGGGGCTGAATGAGTTAAGGTCTGCGTTCCTCGAGTAGAGATGGGGTTCAGCGCAGACTGGTGTAGGTGATGTAGGAGTGTGATGCCTTCGTTATCGCCTGCAGACTTTTCAATCATGATGATGTTGGCGAGTATCCCGGCAGACATGTATACAGCATGCAGCTGCTGAAGAAGGGGTGGGATGTTGTTTGCGCGTGCGGTGGAAGGAGAATGGCAATAGGTGTTTGCTAAATTCTTGGCGAATGCTTCTTCGTGATTGTTCATGACAAAACACCCCTGTCCCGTCTCCCCCCCCCCCCCTCCCCCCCCCCCACACCCCCCCCCCCAAAAAAAAAAAAAAAAAAAAAAAAAGACGATCCAGGCAGTCTTGTTTCCTTTACATGAATTTCGTGACAAGTTGCAGACACATTGAATATTCACGAAATCGCCTTTACAGACACTGTTTGCATTTTAAAATTTGTGTTCACTTCCGCTATCGATACGTATGGATCATTCTTTGGTACATCCCACCTGAGTCTGTATCTGGACGTATGAATGCCCACTGTTTACCCACGTCATACTGAGGCTAAACGCTTCAAATTTGTACACTGCCATATGCAAGCTACATTATAGTATTTACATATAAGGATATAGACCAATGGCTTTAGTTCAAGGGTGGTGCCAGAATAGCTTGGCGCCTAGAGGCGCTAAGCTATTCTGGCACTACCCTTGAACTATTTTTAGTCAAACTTATTTCACACTCTGTTGTATTCCGAATGATAAGGGTTTAATATTACAGATACGTTGCATACTTTAGTGACGTACTCAGTATTTGATTTGACCTCTTCCCTGCAGAAAATAATTATCAACTATGCAAGAGGCATAGATTCTCATGAGCCCCCGCAGGTGCGGGGGCTCATGAGAATCTATGCCTCTTGTGGGCTCTGTGTATGTCCGTGTGTCTCACGCAGCCAAGATTCCAGCAGTGCGTCTGCGGTAGTTTTACGTAGACGAATGAGATGGCTACTAGCAGTGGGGGGGGGGGGGGGGGGGGGGGGTTAACCTTTTGGCTCTCGGTAGCGCTTTTTGTCGCTACGATTCCTGGAGGAATCATCGCGACAAAAAGCGCTACCGACAGCCAAAGAGATTTTGAAAGGTAATGATTTCTTCTTCTTTCTTTGTGAGGATTTCACAGAACTGCATTCCATGGACGTTAGCTGCCAAATAGCAGATGTAGATCTGTGAATTTTACGTAGAAAGTCTGACGTTCGTTGTGTGACTCCCCTGTCTGATCCTTTGTCCGACTGTCGGCTGATGATCTGTGTTTTGGGACATAGAGGTTCGAGTCAGCCACTCTGTGAATTGGGACCTCACAGCTTACAGCCATAAGGTCCATACTTACAGACCGGCGCACATTTTGTCTCTCTCGCCACCACGATCAGAAATCGAAAATCTGGGGAAACAGGGGGGGGGGGGGGGGGGGGGAGGGTGCTGCAGTAATCGCCCTTTTGCAGTCCGAGTAAATATTTGGTCCTCCATTGATAACTCGATTATACGATTGACGGGTTTGTAGACCGAACACCTTATGATCTCCCCAGTCAGAGGTAGAAAGATGTACACTTGGTTTGACTAGCGAGCTGAATATAGTTATGTGGAAATCGGGTCAGGGTGGGGTTGTAGAGACCACAGCTGGGCCATCGGTGGGGGGGGGGGGGGGGGCCGCCATTTTCCGAATGAAGCACATTCAGTTATAGGCATATACCTCTTTGACTTCTTCGTCTGCAGAAACAGAAGTAAATGTGATCGATCTTGGGCCAAGGATAATCAAAAAGAAGTGTTAGACGAATTAACCCTTTGGCTGTCGGTAGCGGTTTTTGCCGCGATGATTCCGGCAGGAATCATCGCGCCAAAAACCGCTACCGGCGACAAAGGGTTAGACGTGCTGGTCATGGCGTGTCTAAGCAAGGCTGTGTGGAGACACATGACAATCTGTGCCTTTTGCAGACAGACGCTGCAGGCCGTGGCTTGTCTATAAAATGTCGTGAGTCCCTGCAGTCTGTGAGTGCTCATGAAACTCTGTGCCTGTAGCAGACGAAAGACCGTGGCCATAGATTTGTCCAGAACAACAGGACAGAATGGTCACCCCCCTCGTAACGATGCTAATGTTATGGCACGGACGTTTTTGTCTAGCTTGGATCCGGTCCCTCCGCTGGGCCACCGAGTATCTCTAGACCCATCCACGGCCGGTTTCATCTGCAAGAGGCATAGAATCTCATGCGCCCCTGCGATAGCAGGGGCTCATGAGAATCTACGCCTCTTGCAGACAGAGATCAGTATAACTTAATTCCAATTTATTTCAAATTCAGGCTGTCGTCTGGGTGACAGTGTGCAGTGGCGGTCTCTCGGTCCTTCAGTCACCGCAGTCAGCAAAGGCGTAGATTTTCATGAGCTCTGTGTCCGCGGGGTTGATGAGAATCTGTACATCTTGGTGACGCAGATTGGTCCAATCAACACAATAGTCGAAATGTCCATAATGTGAGAGTTGTGCTCTGAGTACTCAGGAGATAGATCGACCATGATAGTTCAGCGGTGTTGCCAGACGACAGTTGCTGGAGCTCGTGATGACTATGGAGCCACTTCCTGACAGGGATTGGTACAATTAGCACACTAGTCGACATTTCTGCAATATGAGAGTTGTGCTCTGAGCACTCAGGCGCTAGACCGATCATGCTAGTTCAAGGGTGGTGCCAAACTAGATGCTGTATGAGAGAATCTGTGCCTTTTGCCGACAGAGTTCAATTAACCCATTTAACCCCACAGCCGCATTTCACAAATTTTGGAGGTACCGCCTGTGTACCACTTGCAGAAGACGGATTGACCATGATAATTCAAGGGTAGTGCCAGATTATGGTCCATACACCTCCTGCTGTAGGGCGTTGGGGCTAAATGGGTTAACACGCAGGTCTAACTCCCCAAAATCTGTCGTCCTCTAAGGTTCAGGACGTAGCCCTCGCGTAACACATATAGTTCAAGGGTGGTGCCGAACGGCTGTAGCTGGGACTGATGAGAATCTGTTGACAGAGATTGGTCCAGTTGATACACTGGTCGGCATTTCCGCAATCTGGTTGTAGTCCTCTGAAGACTAATTATGCCGGTTTGGAAGTTCGGTTGACCATAAATACAGACAGTTCACGGTTGGTGCCGGACAAGTCATTCTGATCTGGCACCCTCCCCCTCGAACTGTCATGACCAATCTGTCTCCTGCTGTAGTGTGGCAATGGGTTAACCCTTTCCGTGCCATTGGCTGCAGGTAATGTTTCTGAAATCTTTATCAACTGAGCGCCAAGGAAACCTACCCGTGTAGAAGGGATACGTGGGCACAGATTGTAGTCAACAAGAGGCATAGATCCTCATGAGCCCCCGGAACTGCGGGGGTTCATGAGGATCTATGCCTCTTGCAGTCGGGGGTCGTGTTGGCGTTTCTCGGCAGTCAATGGTTCAAACATTCTCAAAGATAGGGGTCGTCGGGGATGAAGTCGTCGACTTCTTCGAACAAGAGGTCGGTCGACGGTACAGACGAGACAGTTCGATAATATCGATCGAAATAATTATTTTGCCCTGTGCACGGTAAACAGTCAGCATTTTCACAGCCACCGCCGCTTGTAGACGATTAGCTTTAGGAGATTAGTGGAGAGGCTTACTGACATATGCGAAATATAATGCACAGCATTCTTGGACTCTGAAGTTTAATCCGGCTTATAATTGTCAGGATAGAAGTCTCTCTCTCTCTCTCTCTCTCTCTCTCTCTCTCTCTCTCTCTCTCTCTCTCTCTCTCTCTCTCTCTCTCTCTCTCTCTCTCTCTCTCTCTCTCGTTAGTTAGTCGTAGTTGTAGCAACGGCAGGTACAAAAAATGACATAGTCACTGACTGTGTTAATATCGTCACCGTTGTAAAATAAAGATTCATTCTCTCTCTCTCTCTCTCTCTCTCTCTCTCTCTCTCTCTCTCTCTCTCTCTCTCTCTCTCTCTCTCTCTCTCTCTCTCCTCATCATCATCATCATCATCATCATCATCATCATCATCATCATCTCTCGCTGTCTCTCTCTGTGCACATGGACACGAACAATGCAGTGTTCGTGTCCATGTGCACAGAGAGAGACAAAGAGAGATGATGATGATGATGATGAATCTTTTATTTCAGGATAAAGCTATTAGGCAACTCAATGCCTGTTAATGTTTCACAAGCTGTCCTGTAAACAAAACAGAACACAACAGGACAACAAACGCAGCATACAAATAATAATAATTAAAAAAATCAAGAACAAAAATAACGAATAGAATAGGTGAATTATTTTTAAAAGAAAAAAAGGGCGTTGGAGAATTTGTAAACGCCACCGATGCAAAGCAAGAGAGAGAGAGACAATGACAATGACAATGATCCTTTATTTGACAACTGTAAAAATTTTGGTAGTAACAACCATTTTTCGAACTTGCCGTTGCTAATCTACTGATTACAGAGTTACTATCGTACTAATTGTTTTCTACTACTAAGAAGGAAAAAAAATTACATGACACAGCACAAGCCAAGAATGAAAAAAAAAAAAATAATAATAATGTTGGGGGGAAGTGACATAGGAATTACCAACTTTACTGGTCGGGCATAATGACATGTTGTGAGGTTTAATTAAAATAATATAATAAGAATACACACAACCTAATACGCATACATAACGCATGCACATTTGAGCACGCCACTCTCTATCTCTAATATACACGTGCGCACACGCACACACGCACAACGCACACGCACACACGTGCACACACACACGCTTACGCGGCTTAAGCTAGTCAGTCATATGAGTAGCTAGCTACATACAAGCTGTACCGAATAAATATGAGTCATCAGTCGAAACCTGTGATACACGCAATTAATGATCTAATGAGAAATAGTATTTTTCAATATGTGCACAGTCACGGGGATGCTGTTGACAAAAATAAGTACTTGATGAGACTGACTTTGAACGAGGAGAAAGTTGCTGATGTCGTGACGTTTCTAGGCAAGGCATTCCAAAGACTAGAGCCAGAGAACGTCAAACTCGTTTTATAGAGATCAATTCTAGGTCGCGGCACAATAAGGGATTTTCTTGATCTGGAGTATGTTGATGACTGGACGGTAAATAACGATGTGATATATCGGGATAGCTTATCGTTTAATGCCTTGAACATAACCATTCCCTTATTGTAAATTAGATGATCTTTCAGGAGCAGAATTTTTAAGGCTGCCAATTTTTGGTCAGTAGTTAAGCTGGGATCAGGGAGTATTAGTTTGGCAGCTCTCCGATGTAGAGAGTTCAATCTTTTCAAATTGACATCTCTCGAACCATCCCACACAGTAGAAGCATAGTCTATATGCGATCTAATATGGGCATTGAAGAACAGTTGACGTGTCTCCATATCAGTAATGTGTTTAAGTTTTGCTAAGATATACAGATTTCTGGAGACAATTTTACAAACGTTACTGATGTGTAGCTGCCACCTAAGCTGGTTGTCCACCGTGACTCCTAGCAGGCGATGGTTAGTAACTTGGCTGATGGTTTTGCCTTGGAGGGACAGACTGAGTGAGAGAGAGCCAAGCTGGTGTTTTTGGCGGGTGCTAATTACCATGCTCTCCGTTTTTACCGGGTTTAAAATCATAATATTATGACTGCACCATTCATCAATATCTTGCAGTGTGTTTTGCAGTCGTGAATTGATGTTTGATATATCCTTATCTGGCGTGTGTACAGCAGCATCATCTGCAAACATATCACATGTAACGCTTTCATTTTTTATCGCAAGAGGAAGATCATTTATGAACAAGCAGAATAGAAGGGGACCAAGAATAGAGCCCTGTGGTACGCCATGCTTCACTAAACCTTGATTCGAGTATGAGCCATTTAGTAATACCTTTTGTTTTCTACCTTCGAGGTAGGATTTGAGAAACGACGCCGAGTTGTTGGTGTACATGGATACTTTCTTGATCAGTATTTCGTGGTTTACTTGATCAAAGGCTTTACGAAAATCTAGAAACATGACTCCTGTAAGTTTTGAGTCGTTGATGGAAGATAACCAGGTGTCTATCATCCGTATCAGCGCAGTGTGACATGAGTGTTGTGATCTGAAGCCCGACTGCAATGAACAGATTAATTTTCGGCTTTCCAGGTATATAGATAGATGCTTGTGAATATGCCGTTCTAAGGGCTTGGACAGAACAGTTAGAAGTGATATGGGCCTAAAATTATTAATTTCACTAAGATCTTTAGATTTAGGTAGAGGTATTACTTTCGCGTCTTTAAATGCGTCTGGAAAACAATTAAAATTAATACAGAGGTTGTATATATAAGTGATACTCTCTACAATGTATGGGAGGGATGTCTTGAGTATTTTCGCACTAATCGCATCCCCTCCTGATGATTTTTTATTTTCCAAGGATGTAATTAATTTACCAACTTCATGGACCGCTATAGTGGGTATGATGAAAGGTTTTGTGCCGGCAGTTCTCTGCTTGCAGAAATCGACTAAGTTGTCCGGGCATACATAGTCATGCGACTCAGTTCCCGGCGGGATTAATGATTCTGCTACGGAGACGAAGTGGCTGTTGAAGCTGTTTGCTGTGAGATGCGGCGGTAAAGGAGTTGTGCTTTTATTCGTGCCTCTAGTAACTAAATTTATCGCACGCCATATTGTGGCACAGTCTTTACTTTCGTGAATAACTTATCGAAAAGTAATTTCTTTGCCTTCAGAACCATGGATTTTGTTCGATTACGTTCTTTCTTGTAATCGGTGAAGCGCTTCTCTCTTCTCAGCTCGTCCCTGTGCTCCATGGCCTCGATAAGATCCGCAGTCAGCCAGGGTGGTAAAGAGAGAGAGAGAGAGAGAGAGAGAGAGAGAGAGAGAGAGAGAGAGAGAGAGAGAGAGAGAGAGAGAGAGAGAGAGAATCAATGAATCAATGAATCAATGAATCTTTATTTTACAACGGTAAAGATATTAACAATGCCAGAGGCAATGCCATTTTTCAAATCTGCCGTTGAGAGAGAGAGAGAGAGAGAGAGAGAGAGAGAGAGAGAGAGAGAGAGAGAGAGAGAGAGAGAGAGAGAGAGAGAGTCAATGAATCTTTATTTTACAACGGTGACGATATTAACACAGTCAGTGACTATGTCATTTTTTGTACCTGCCGTTGCTACAACTACGTCTAACTAACGAGAGAGATGATGATGAAATGATGATGAAACGTTTTTATTCAGGATAATAAGTTTTAGGCATAGCAATGCCTATCTTCCAAACTGTCCTACTCTACACATATAAAAATACATCAGACGATACAGCAATAGATAAAACATATATAAGTAAAAAGACCATACCACCCCCCCCCCCCCCCCGCCCACCCCCTCTGAAAAAAAAAGAGAAGAATTTAATAGAAGAAGGTATGTGTAAGGATCATGCAGCGGCAGATATCATAATGGCAGAAGAGACCGATTACATTCAGTAAAAAGAATATATTTTTATATATATATATATATATATATATATATATATATATATATATATATATATATATATATATATATATATATATATATATATATATATATATATATTGGTTGTGAATCAACACCGCCGAGAGTATGATACGTTCCCAGGAGAGAGAGAGAGAGAGAGAGAGAGAGAGAGAGAGAGAGAGAGAGAGAGAGAGAGAGAGAGAGAGAGAGAGAGAGAGAGAGAGAGAGAGAGAGAGAGAATAAATCTTTATTTTACAACGGTGACGATATTAAATCAGTCAGTGACTATGTCATTTTTTTTGTACCTGCCGTTGCTACAACTACGACAAACTAACGAGAGAGAGAGAGAGAGAGAGAGAGAGAGAGAGAGAGAGAGAGAGAGAGAGAGAGAGAGAGAGAGAGAGAGAGAGAGAGTCCTATCCTGACAATTATAAGCCGGATTAAACTTTCTATATTTGCATAGTTTTTATTTCACTTTAAGTAATACAGAACACCTCTTTTTCTTCTCCCCGCCAGAACCTCGCAGAAGTTCAATAACTTTGCAAATAAATGAAACCGTGCCTGAAAGTGTGCTGGTCTGTAATTTTGGAGCTCACGGCTTCGGCCGTAAGGTCCAAAGTCACAGACCAACACACAAATGTCGCATGTTTATCTTGTGGCACCGGAACGCATTTTGAACAATAAAAAGTCCAACGTTCGATTTTAATATCTTTGACAGTCACTTGTTACGTCATGCAAAAGACAGGGTTCTTACGAGTGAACACACAGTTTCAGTCGCGATTTTACGTTTGTACACTTGCTTGTCGCAGTACATGTTCACCTCTAAAGGAAATAAAGATGTAAATCGTGACAGAGATTTAGCACACGCACATTTGTTTCCGACAGGCGGCATTGCAAGGCAGACATTTTCGATTAACGCAGAACCCCAGAGGGATTACGTTTAGGATCATGTTTAATTCTGAAGCTGCTCTCTCTCTCTCTCTCACTCTCTCGCTCTCTCTCTCTCTCTCTCTCTCTCTCTCTCTCTCTCTCTCACACACACACACACACACACACACACACACACACACACACACACACACACACACCGGCTGTACATAGGTAAGGTCCAACGTTACAGAGAAGCACACATGATACGCCTGCTTGATATTTATAGAACGTCTGTAATGAATGTCTAGACAGCGAACGTTGGACTGCTAACCACGTGAGAGCGGTCAAACCTCTTGCCCTCAAAAACCCGATGTTATTTTCTCTGAACTGGTCATTCTTCTCTCCCCCTCCCCCCCCCCCTTCCCCGAAATAAAATAAAATAAAATGTAAAAATAAAAAATAAAATAAAATGAAATAATAAATAAAATAAAAAGTAAATAAATAAATAATGATATAATAAATAAAAAATAATATAAATAAATGATAATAAATTAATTAATTAACAAATACATAAATAAATAAATAAATAAAAATAATATAAATAAGTTTTAAAAATAATTCATTAAATAAAACAAATTAATTACTTCAATTAATAATAATAATACATAAAATATTTTTTAAAATGGGCATTCCCTCGACAGGAAATGACTGTAGGGATTTGAGAGTGCAAAGTTTGACCAGTTCGCAAAGAATGACAGCAAGGTTTTGACGGCACAACACAAGGTGTGGCCGCTCTTTAGCGATTGTACAAGGGAATGACCCCTTTGCCTGTCGGTAGCGGTTTTTGTCGAGGTGATTCATGCAGGAATCACCTCGACAAAAACCGCTACTGACAGCCAAAGGGTTAAGGAGGCCGACTTATGACGTGTCCTTGCGATTATAGGGGGGGGGGATGACAGAGGGGGGGGGGGGGGGGTTAGCGGGTGAAGTATGACTGCTGAACTAGGAGGTGACAGTAAGGTTTTATAGACGCGAGGTGGGACCGCTCTCGAGGGGTTTTGAGGGTGCGACGTAAAATGTATAACGGCTGTAAGAGGGAATTAACCGGGGGAGGTTAGAGAACGCAATGTGTGACCGCTCCCAGGGGATCCACTGTCAGCTGCTTGCGGCCTAAGCGATGGCAAAACTTTGCGTGTTAAAACTTCTATCTTGTTTTTAATGGAACTGTCACTGCGCCTAATGTCTTTGGGGAAACACGTTGGGTAAAACCAATATTTAGAAAACGATGCGTCATGGGTCGATGCAGGATAGCTAGTGTGTGCCGGTCTGTGATTTTAGACTTTACGACATAGAGCCGTAACGTCCAGTTTTAGAAAGTAAAGTCTGGTGTGAAGGTGGGTTGGGTGTGTGTGCAGATGGGAGACACCAAGGTAATCGGACACTTTTTTTTGAGCTGGCTTGATTAATCCCAGTCTAGCTTTCTATATAAACACGTAGACAGTGTACATACGTTTTATTTTCTCTAGCGACTTTATATATATATATATATATATATATATATATATATATATATATATATATATATATATATATATATATATATATATATATATATATATATATATATATATATATATATATATATATAAAAGATGTATATGCCGGTTAGCTCATTTTGCCCCGACGCCGTACAGCAGGAGATAGATCGACCATGATAATTCAAGGGTAGTGCAAGATTAGCTTGGCGCCGTCAGGCACCAAGCTAATCTGGCACTACCCTTGAATTATCATGGTTGATCCATCTCCAACAGAGTTGCATGTTCGAGCTGCTTGATGATGATGATAATGATGATGATGATGGTGGTAATTTGTAGAACGCATTTCTCCATCCAGCGCTGAATGTGTTAAGTGCCCATGTAAAATAATTTATGAATGCACGTATATTTTACACCTCGATTGTTCGGAAACTCAATTGTATCATGGAAATGGCACACTCGTGTCATTGTCACTGTGACGTGAAAGTGGTTTTAAGCCTAGATTGTCTGCAGACTCGTCGTTATTATGCACCCAGTAGTGATGCCGAATCGTTTACTTGTGTGTTTCAGGGGACAACACTGCTGCCGCGAAGGATAATCTACCCCTGGCTGACAATGAAGAGTACGAGAACCACATGGCCCTTTATGAGGTAACGATACTGGTTTTGTCTAGCCGGGTTTTTGTTTCTGCACTGACCTGTGATTTTTGACCTTGCGGCCTAGACCCATGAGGTACAACATCACAAACCAGCACAAAAAGCCTTTAAACAATCGGCCGGGGCGAAGGTGGTGTGATCTTAACCTATTTAACGTCAAGGTCCCATTTCCCAAATTTTGGAGGTGTCGCCTAGCGACAATGTACCAGTTGCAGCTCAGGAGATGGGTCGACCATGGTAATTCAAGGGTAGTGCCAGATTAGCTTGGCGCCATTAGGTGCCAAGCTAATCTGGCACTACCCTTGAATTGTTATGGTCGATTTACTTCCAGTTGTAGTGCGTTAGGGCTGATTGGGTTAAACCTTCTTGCTTTCTCGTCTGTTTGTTGTGTTATTCATATGTCTGTCCAAGAGTTCGTCTTGACTTCTACACGCACGGATACGATATGGTAAGTAGCGAAGTGTATTCTTGTTTGTCTGTTTTCAAAAAGGTTCCTCACCCCAAATATTAATGAATTGTGTTGTAACTGTCGTTTCTAGGCGTGCGTCTTTCTTCGTTGGGTTATTTTCTGCATTTTACACGCTTGGCAGTCACCTTTTTTTGTCTTAAACAAGAATTCATCCGTAGCTATGCCATCGTTTGTCCATCCGTCTGCCCAATCCGTCATCGATCTTCCCATCCATCCATCCGTCCGTCTTTCCGGTCATTTGGCCATCCTGATTCTTTTAGGTCTGACGTTTTTGTTAAATATTCATCCATCCGTCCGCCATCCATCCATCATCCACCGATCCTCATCTGTGATGTCTGAGGCTTTTGTTATCCGTGCGTCCATCCATCCATCCATCCGTCCGTCCGTCCATCCACCCGACCATCCGTCCATCTTTATTCCTTCCTGTCTGAGGTTTTTGTTACCCGTCCGTCCGTCCGTCCATCCCATCCCATCCCATCCCATCCCATCCCATCCCATCCCATCCATCCATCCATCCATCCATCCATCCATCCATCCATCCATCGGCCTTCTTCTTTCTTCTCGGTCTTTGGTTTTCCTACAAAGACGCCGCATTTAAGATACTTTTTCTGATATCCTTTTATTTAACTCATTAAGCCCGACGGCCGTATTTCCCAAATTTTGGAGGCGTCATCTAATGACTCTGCACCAGTTGCAGGAGATGGATCGACCATGATAATTCAAGGGCGGTGCCAGATTAGCTTGGCGCCGATACCCTTGAATTATCATGGTCGACCCATCTCCTGCTGTAGTGCATCAGGGTTGAATGGGTTAACCTAATCTTACTGACAGTTCAGTGCCAAGGTACAGTTCATAATGCCAGTGTGTATTGATTTGTCTTTTGCAAATGTAATATACATTTTAGAGAAAGAGTCTATGGCAATAAGGGAGTACATCTGTGACGTCAAAGGCTCTCAGACATTTCACGTTTCCGTGTTATTACTTAAGCTCAGCATGGATTTTGCGTCTACGTATTGAAAGGTTTTGTAAGCGCCAAGCTATTCTGGCACCACCCTTGGATCGTCATGGTCGATCTGTCTCCCGCTGTACCTGTCAGCGCTCAAAAGGTTGAACGATTTTTTTAAAATTAAGTCCCTTCTATTTATAGAAGGGACTTTTTAGGACGGGTCACGGAGGGGCGAATTTAATAGCATGTCCATGATGTCAAAAGCGGGTAGGCTAAACCTCTAACAATTGAAGTAATAATAATAATAATAATAATAATAATAATAATAATAATAAGGAGGAGGAGGAGGCTTTATAATGCACCTATTATACATGGTAAGATGCTCTAGGCGCCGTACTTACGAACAAGAAAAATATTACACAAAAAGGTGAGAAAACCATATGTACAATTACACAAAAGAACAGAAAATTACTAAATACATGAACGCTCATACTCAAGATGGGAAAAGATGGGTTTTAAGACTTTGTTTAAAACTGGCACTGGACTCACTGTGTCTCAAGGATTTAGGAAGATCATTCCAGACTGATGGACCCTGGTAAGATAAAGATATCTGTCCAAATCCTTTAGTCCTTACTGTAGGAATCCGGAGCATTTTCTTGTCAGACGAACTGCGCAATTGCCTCGAGGGGATATAACAGTGAAGTAGCTCTGAGAGATAAGTGCTGAAAGGGAAACATGACAAATGGACAAGACTTTGTGCTTGACTCTCTCCTTCACTGGCAACTAGTGGAGAGCGTGCAGGATGGGGGACACATGGTCTGACTTTTTCGCTTTCATGACCAGACGTGCGGCTGAATTCAGTTTTGGACGCTCTAGAGCCGATCAAATAGATACTGCGGGCATCCGGATAAGAGTGAATTGACATAGTCAGTGCGAGACAGAACAAATGAATAAACCAGAGTTTTTGTAGCCTCTGATGTAAGGAACTGTCTACTAGAGCTAACACGACGACAAGATAAAAATTACTTCACGTCTAGTTACGCTAGCCTCGCTGCTGAACGTACATTTGGCGCGAAACCAAAATCAAAAGATCGTACTGACCCTAACAACTATAGACCCATTTCTCTGCTGTCAGTATTATATGAATCCCTCGAAAGGCATATACATAAACACCTGTCTAACTACTTAGAATCCCGAAAATTGCTCCTTTCGTCACAGTCAGGATTTCGCCCTCGGCACTCATGTCATGAGCAGATTAACAGACACATGGCTTTCAAATGTGAATAATTTGCAGCTGACAGATGTAATTAATATCTTGACTTTAAAAAGGCCTTCGACTTAGTGAACCATTCAATACTGATTTCCAGACTTAATCATTATCTTCGAAACGACATGGCTGTTTCATTTTTTACGTCATACATCGAAAACAGGAAACAGAAAGTAATTGCTAAAGAAGCCTACTCTTCTACTAAAGATGTTAAACTCGGGGTTCCGCAGGGGTCAATCTTAGGTCCTCTTTTATTTTGTATTTACGTCAATGACCAACCTCTAAGTCTCATCTACGAAGCAACACAGTGTGATATGTTCGCCGATGATACCTCAATCCACACAGCTAACAAAGACATAAGTGTAATTGAAAACGGCCTTCAAAAAAGTCTCGACGATATATCAGCATGGTGTAAAGTCAACTCAATGATTCTGCACTCTACTAAAACAAAATCTATGATTATTGCAAACACGCCAATAGCACCAGTTGAAACCATTAAAGCTTAATCTATCACTCGGCGACGATATCATAGAACAGGTAGCCGAACATCGTCTATTGGGGGGTCACCATTGATTATCAGCTGAGGTGGCAGATGCACATTGACAATGTCTGTAAAACGGTCTCTAGAAATGTCTTTATGTTATTGAAATTAAAGTATTACACAGATAGTGAAACCAGAAAATTGTTCAGTAATGCACACATCATGTCGCTTATAAACTATGGTGTGGGATTGTTGCAGTGATGTCCACTTAAAAAGACTAAATTCTTTACATAGGAGAATGGCAAAATTAATTCTTCCCGACCCGCACTTGAAGACCGAGGAAAAGCTCAGTAAAGCTGGATTCCTACCCCTTCAAAATCGTTTTAAATTTAACAAAGGGGTACTGGTGTTTAAAGTGTGGAACCGTAGCGCTCCAGAACATTAACAGAGTTGTTTAAAAAATCAGATTCCTGCTATGGGAATATGAGGGGTCTGTATATTGTTCCAAAACCCCGAATAGACATATTGAAATCTATGTCATTTTCGGGTTCCACACTGTGGAACTCACCCCCACATCACGTTAAAGCCACTCCGACATTATCTCGTTTCAAGACAAGTCTTTATAGATATTTGACATCACTCAAATAATAATATCTAGTTATATGTAGACACACGAATGTACGTGTATATTCTAACAATCATGTGTATGTGTGTGTGTGTGTGTGTGTGTGTGTGTGTGTGTGTGTGTGTGTGTGTGTGTGTGTGTGTGTGTGTGTGAACGCGTGAGTGCGTTTGTGCGTGTATGCCTGTGTTTGTGTTTAGTGGACTATATATTTTGTATCACTGTGCTTTAATGTCCCTGTTTTATGTATATTTTGTACTTAGTTAGTCGTAGTTGTCAAGTATCTATAAAGGAAGGAACGGAAGGCAGGAAAAATCGTTCGCGATCTGTCACACCCAGCCAATCATCTCTTCGAGCCTCTGCCCTCTGGCCGGCGGTTTCGTGCTTTGAAAGCCAGAACCTCTCGATTCAGATGCAGTTTCTTTCCAGAAGCTGTACTCAGTTCATCACCATCCATGGAACAACGTGATTCCATGATTGTGACATAGGACTGATGTGTGTAATATTGGGTTTATCTATCTTAGTGCTGTATACAGGACGACTGAGTGTATGTCATGATGAATGCATGTGTAGTAAGTGAGGATGTATTTTACTGTCGCCATGTCACACAAAAATCCTTGTAACGTTTTACTTGGTGAATAAATGTCTTATGTCTTATGTTGTAGCAACGGCAGGTACGAAAAATTACATAGTCACTGACTCTGTTAATATCTTCACCGTTGTAAAATAACGATTCATTGATTCATTGGCAGATCTGCGAGACTTTTTCAACAGGAGATAATTCAACATCAGAATCAGGTCAAAGACAAAAGGTAGAGACCATTGACAGCGAGGATAGCTCTCATATAGAAGGGACTTTGTGAGTTATGGTTCATCTCATCTTGTTTACATTTCTGATCAGATTATGTCTGCCTCTTTCAGGAGGACCTCCAACACGGTCGCATTGCAACCATCCTCAACCGCATTAATGCGTACCAGGGTGGCATGCAGCAGAACATCAAGGACGTGGAGAAGGCTGGAAGTCAGGTACCGGTTTTAATCAAATTTAATCACTTCTCGCTCATATCAAGGCCTGTACGAGGGGTGGATTCTCCTGAGCTCCTGTGGGCCGCAGAAAAGGCACCGAGCCCTGCCTTCAAGAGGCGTAGATTCTCATGAGCCCCTGCAGTCGCAGGGGCTCATGAGAATCTATGCCTCTTGCTGACACTTGTCGGTGCCTTTCCCCAGTATCTCTTATCTTATCATCAGATGATGAACAAGCAGTGATCGATCATTGGAAAAAGCAACTCTTAAGGATTTATTATTGATTCATATTATAAGAATTTTCAGCTCTTCCTAGTATAATCCTTTGATATGGCCTACACGTGTATTTCCCTTTGGGCCAAAGTTCTGATATTTTCAGCCCATCTTAACAGTTTTTTTTTTTTTGTTTAAATTATGTATTAGAATTAAGGACACAATTCGTTTTAATGCTTTTTTTTTTCTTCTTCTTTTTTTTTAAAGGGGGTGGGGGGGGTGGGGGGGGGGGGTGGTTTTAGTTCAGCTATTTGAAATCTCAATACATGTATTGAATTCGTTTTTGTCAAGTTTAAGGAAAAGTCATTTTTTGATCCAAGTGTTCGTCCTGATTAATTTTTTTTTTCTGATAAAATTTAAAAGGAAGGAGTGTAAGATGAAAGGCTGTTTGGAAATGGAGTGCATGATGAATCACTAAGATGAAAAAGAATTCAAGATAGTTTGTGTGAATATGTTACCGTACTAATGTTTGTGTTTTAGATGCCAACACAAACAATTGGGTTTAGATGCCAGTCGTAAGTAAGACGGTTGAAAAGCAAAGTTAATTGACTTTTCCATGTTTGCTTTTCTTGTTAACTCGTTTATTTGACAGTATTGATTCTAATTTGAGTATTAACCCCTTCGTACATGCAGCCATCGTTTCTGTGAGCAGCACCAGTGGCCGCATGCACGAGGAGGTTATGTACACCTGTAAATTTTGTTACCTTTGCCTGTGTTCCTCATTCAGTCATAACACATTATACTCTAAAGTCGACACGCCCAAAAATGGCTCCGCAGACGTCATTACAGTTCTTGGAGACAGGTCGACCATGAGAGTTCAAGGGTGGTGCCAGAATAGCTTGGCGCCTGAAGGCGCCAAGCTATTCTGGCACCACCCTTGAACTATCATGATCGCTCAGTATCTTCTTGATTGTGCTGCTTAAATGCGTTAATGCCTCCGTTTTCCATGTAAATAGTGTGAGTGTTCAGAATACGGTATTCCTGATCAGCTGACAATTACATTACAACAGTGTCGATGGTTTGGTGCGCTAAAGAACTTGATTATTGGTTTTTATCTCTCATGTGGATCTAGAAACTGGGAGTGGAGGGAGGGGGGTGGAGGGAATCCCAGCCACTGAAGCAAAAGTTCCTCACGCCGACATGGGCCACGGTTGGCACGGTCATGCGCAGCCATTAGAGGCTGTCGGCGGCCGTTGACTTTTTGCTCGTTGAACGGGGCGCCACTCGCCTTGTGTTGACAGTCCCTATTTGTCCAGTACAGTATACGCCAGTCAAGAGTTGCAGGGCTCCCCATTTCTCTCCAGAATTACACTTAACTCATTCAGCCCGACGCACATATTTCCCACATTTTGGAGGCGTCATCTAACGACTATGCACCTGTTGCATGAGATGGATCGACCATGATAATTCAAGGGTAGTGCCAGATTAGCTTGGCAGGCGCCAAGCTAATCTGGCACTACCCTTGAATTATCATGGTCGACCCATCTCCTGCTGTAGTGCGTCAGGGCTGAATGGGTTAATCCCCTTCACTGCCGCTGCAGGCAATATTATGTGTTTGGAAGTAGGACACACTCAACCTCGACCCATTCTATCAATCCCATATCAATGGATGGGAATAGCGTCAGAAAGAGGCCCCCAAAAACACATGAGCCCCCGCGGATGCGGGGTCCCATGAGTTTCTTTGCCTCAAGCAGTTGGGTGGTGTTCGTATTTCTTTCGGCAGTGAAGAATTGACAGCAATCTCTCTCTCTCTCTCTCTCTCTCTCTCTCTCTCTCTCTCTCTCTCTCTCTCTCTCTCTCTCTCTCTCTCTCTCTCTCTCTCTCTCTCTCTCTCTCTCCCCCCCCACCACCACCACCTTTCAAGATTTCTGGATCCACCGGTGAAATCTGATGAGAGAAATACAAATGTTTGTTGCCGCTGTGTGCGCTAGTGTTAGATTGCCAGAAAATGTCAGGTCTTCGTGTACGTGGAGTTCGCTTTTTGTTGAACCGCAGTGTGGCGATGTATTTGTATATCCCGGTCATTGTACTTGTATACTGACGAGCAAAAGAAATGCGACATTTTTGGAATCATCGGAAACACGTTTTTGTTTCCAAGGATTCCAGAAATGTCGCATTTCGTTTGCTCGTCAGTTATATAAGACATTGGATACGCTTAAAGGGACTGATCCTTTGGGGTCATGCGAATTAGAGATTGTAGGGGGCTCTGGATAGAGGTAGCACCTTTGCTGTTCGGCAGCTGCGTCCTACATAGGACGGACGGGCATCACTGGTCCTCATCCATCTCCTTAATCTCTCACGTGCTGGCTCCAAGCGCCACACCCTGGCAAACCACCTCAGCTGGTGGGCTAAACCACGTGAGGGGGTGGTGTTCACATTGCACCACTAGGCGGATGAGCTGTTTCTGACAGCCAACGGCTAGAGGACGGAGGAGATCAGGTTGGATCCAACGGCCAAATGTGGGGGAGTAAACCCTTCAAATCAGGAGTGGAGCCCCGAAGGCAGACAGCTGCCTGTATTCACGCACTGTTCTGGCAACTCCTGCAGCCAAACTGGTGCCAAACGTACTGCTTTGCATTCCTTTGGATACATCAGCAGGGCACCCCAGGATCTCCATACACTTCGCCCAGGCTTGCGCCCTGGAGAGGTCACTCCAGTGACTGACCCAGCAAGCTCATATACTCCATTGTCTTCCGAGACAGGATGCCAAAACGTAGTCCTCTCCCCCTACCCCAGCCCCAGCCCCCCCCCCCCCCTTTCCTCAGCCCCTCTCCCTTCCCTCCTCCCTCCCCCACCCCACCCCTTGCAACCTTTTGAACTGTTTGAAGTATTCAGCAAAATGAAAAAAAGAAAATTAATGACTTTCTCTCGCTTCTCTAAAGATAAAAATAAGGTCTTTTGTGAATCTGCCATGCCTCTTTTGATTTTTGTTTTTATGTTTTGTTTTGTTTTTTTGTTTACGACTTCAAAGTTTTATGTATATACAACTGAAGTTCTCGCTTTCTGTTTTTTTTCCTCCCTCCCCCTGTACAATTGAACAGAAGAAAGTAAGTATTGACCTTTTGCAAGCCTGTCTGTGTCATGCTGTTCTCCCTCCCCATTGCCTTTATAGTTTTACCTTACCTTTTCACAGCCCATCGCACATTTATATCATTGCGCTGTGCGTGCGCTGGCCAGTGGTTTTGGACCTTATGGCTTAAGCCGTAATGTCCCAAATCACAGATCAGCAGACATGCTCATTTGACGTCACTTTGATTATTCATGCTACCGTAAACTCATTCAAAGCGCCCCGCATCAACAGCTGCGGAATCGTCGTATAGCGTTGCCGGCGGCAACGCTATACGACGATTCCGCAGCTGTTGATGCGGGGCGACTCGAGTAAGTTAACATAGATTAACATAGATTCTCCGTCACTACTCGTAGTCAGTATACGCATTTTAATTTCATACTTTTAGGTTTTTAAGTCCCTTCTATTTATAGAAGGGACGTTTTAGGACGGGTCGCGGTGGGACGAATTTAGTAGCATGTCCATGATGTCAACGGCGGGCAGGCTAAACCTCTAACAATTAAAGTAAGAAGATAAAAATTACGTCATGTCTAGTTACGCTAAACTCGCTGCTGAACGTACATTTGGCGCGAAGCGCCGTATGTGCGTATGTATGTATGTGTGTGTGTATGTATGTAAATAAGAGAATCTCCGATATTTCTGTACACACAAGCTTGAAACTTGGCGAAATACTTTTTTAAGTGGGTGGCTAAGAGAGCCTCCGAGCATATTGTAATTGAATGTCTCATTGAAGACATAAACAACCGTTTATAGGAAGTCGGTTGACCCAGATTAGAGTCCGTAATTTGTGTCATATTTACTTGAACTTTTGCATATAGATAGTTTGGAGAAAGACATTTGATGAGTTCGTTAGCCAGCTTTGTATCCTTTCAACTTCTTTAGTAAAAATTAATTCTTTTCAGATAAGAATTAAAACACTAAGAAAAACTTTACTTCTAGAGAAAGTCAGACACTGGCGGTGGCGGTGACGTAAAATTGGGAACTCCGTCACCACGCAGACACTGACATAATTCTCTAAATATGACGTCATTCTCTCTCTCTCGCGCGTGGCTCTCTCTCTCTCTCTCTCTCTCTCTCTCTCTCTCTCTCGCTCTCTCTCTCTCTCTCTCTCTCTCTCTCTCTCTCTCTCTCTCTCTCTCTCTCTCTCTCTCTCTCTCTCTCTCTCTCTCAAACATGCGCGCATCTCCAGGAGGAATAGATCCTCATGCGCCCTTCAGGCGCATGAGGATCAATGCCTCTTGGAGATGTTTGGAGCGCATGCACGCACACACACATCGACGCGCTTTTAGAAGAGCATGTAGGTGACCCGTGTACTTGGTATATCATATAGCTAGGTAAAGTCAACCTATTTTAAGTCACTCACACAAATTATAGCAAGACTGAAATTGTACCGTGAAGTTCTAGTTTTGTCACCATTTTCTCAAGCCTATGAAGCGAAAATGAAACTCATCACGTAAAATATAAAATTACGTGAAAACTAAAACTTACGTCATGACAAATGACGTTTGACAAATCAATGACGCGTATGTCCTGCGCCCCTTATAGAACTCACTGATGCATTAGCAGATCTGCGAGACTTTTTCAATAGGAGATAATTGAACATCAGAATCAGATCAAAGACAAAAGGTAGAGACCATTGACAGCTCTCATATAGAAGGGACTTTGTGGGTTATGGTTCATCCCATCTTGTTTTTGTTTCTGAAAACTGTGTGTATGCTTTGTTCGCGTGTTAATATCGAGGGCACTCGTTGCGTTGATGAAAGGCTTAACTACTGGTTTCTTTGCGTGAACCCACGCACGCCCGGTACAAGCGCACCGTAAGACTACAGCGGATTATAATTCTTTTCCCGGGGTGGGGGGGTAGCAGCTCAGGTGGTACAGCGTTCGACTCTCGTCCGAAAGGTCACGGGTTCCAATCCAGCTGGCGTCAAAATTTGTTCAGCCGCTATCTGGTGCCCCGTCTTTGAAATCACCTTCGCGGTGGACACAAGCTAAACGTCGATCGTTTTAACCCATTTAGCTCCGTCGCCCGCCAGCAGGAGATGCATTGACCATGATAATTCAAGGGTAGTGACACCTTCAGTCAGGCCAAACTCATCTGGCACTACCCTTGAATTATCATGGTCGAACCATCTCCTTCAGCTGGTACAAGTTCGCTAAATTTGCGAAATGCGTCCGTGGGGTTAAATGGGTTAACGTTTTATAATTTTTACTGGGCGCTCGAAGGCTCTCGCGAAGAAACCACATCAGCGTGACTGGCGCCTCTGCTTTAACCCTTTGGCTGTCGGGAGCGTGTCCGGTCGAGGTGATTCCTGCAGGAATACACCTCGGTCAAACATGCTAACGACAGCCGAAGGTTTAAACGTGTGCAAGCAGCTCTAAGGCGTTATGTTAGCTCGATGCACGACCATTCAGCGTGAAACGCTTGTGTCTGATGGAATGTCAGCATGTCTCATCTGGTTGTCCTGGTCCGCCTTTGAACTAAGTAAAGATGAATTTAAGACGTTGGCATTTCAGTCGAAATTAACTGAGTTGACGGGCTGCTGGCATTTCAATGGAAATTAACTGAGTCGACCCACGGTTTATTATTACAGTGGAACCTGTTTGGAGCAGCCAACCTTTTTTTGCAAGAAAGAAAAAAGCATAATCCATTGAACCCCAAAGCCACATTTCCCAAATTTTAGAGGTGTCATTTGACAACTATGTACCAGTTCCAGGAGATGGATCGACCATAAAAATTCAAGGAGAGTGCCAGATTAGCTTGGCGCCGACAGGCGCCAAGCTAATCTGGCACTCCCCTTGAATTATCATGGTCAAGCCATCTCCTGCATCTGGTACATAGTCGTTAGGCGACACCTCCAAAATTTGAGAAATGTGGCCTTGCGGCTAAAAGTGTTAAGACCCTTCTATTTTCACAGTCTGCACGAGGCGCAGATTCTCACGAGCCTGTGCGATTGCAAGGGGCTGATGAGAATCTCTGCATCGTGTAGGTAGACATGCAGGTTTTGGGCATCCTGTTCCGTTAGTGTATTAACCTGAGCAACGCCAGAACTCGGGTAGTCTCCAGCCAGCATCTTCCATATGACAGTCGTCATGAAGCATAGTCTTCTTAAAGCATAGATTCTCACGAGCCACTGCAGCTGCAGGGGTTCGTGAGAACCTGTGCCTCATTCAGGCAGCAATCTGGATCATACCCGTGCGCATTCACTGAGATATAATTATCTATCTTAAACCCTTTTAGCCCCACGGGTGCATTTCCCAAATTTTGGAAGTGTTACTTAACAACTATGTACCAGTTGCAGGAGGTGGATTGACCATGATGCTTCAAGGGTAGTGCCAGATTAGCTTGGCGCCTGAAGGTGCCAAGCTAATCTGGCACTACCCTTGAATTATCATGGTCCGTCAATCTCCTGCTTTTGGGTGTTGGGGCTAAAAGGGTTAACCCTTCAGGTAGTAAGCTCTGGCCAAGGTTTCTTCTGCATGACAAATATATTCCCAATTTTTGGTGAGGTGTAGGTAAACTTCTGACCTGAAAATTGTGCCAAATTCAATGGTTATTATTTAACCCCATGTGCATGCAGCCACAGGTACTGTAAACAGCACTGGTTGCTATGTGCACAAATGGGGCTAACATTGTGTTTACAATTTATTTATTACTTTAGATCAGTGTATTCTGCCTCAAGATGTTTCAACTTGCAGCTAAAGGCTTCCTCAGACGGAGAAACGAAACGAAACATTTCGTCAAAATGTCCGCATTTCAGACATTTCTCCAACATTTCACCGTTTCACGAAATGCGAAACGACACATTTCACGAAATAGAACTTGTCTCTATTTTGCGAAATATTTCGCCGAAACATTTTGACCGTTACCCAATCAGCGTCATCCGCTGCCAATCTGACGTCATTCAAGCCCAAACACTGAGGATAGCAACGGGAAAGCGATGCCGTGGATTCAGGTCTATTATGGCTAGAATTGCATGATGTGACGCACGATTCTGTAAGATTTAAGCGGAGAAATCATTTTCGAAATGAAATCTATCAAGTATCATCACTAAAGTACTACCAAAATATGATTTTAGGTCAGTTTTCTAAACCCCACTTTCATCGGCTGCTCTGCGAAGCCGCCTACACAATGGCGGCTATCGCTTCGAGACGGCGGCATCCTCGATTCACTTGCACCAGCTTTGTTTACGCATTCAAAAGCGCTTACGGTTATTCGATATGGTCGGCAATTCACTTTAATTGTTTAAGTGAAGGCACACATGTCTTATATTATGTTTAGTTTTTAAGCGTCAGTAGTCAGAAATATGACCCGATATCCACCGATACAAACCAGAGCATGTGTCTGTGAAGAGTTACTTCCCCTGTACCAATCAAAATAAATTTTCACCGCGTTTCTACGTGTGCGGAGGAGACATTTCAATGCAATGAAAATGTTTCGTTTCTTGTGCATTTCGTTTCTCCGTGTAGGGAAGCCTTAAGATGCATAAATGTGCAGCAAATTACATGTACAGGTGTAGTGTTATAGTGTGAAGTTATAAGTCGGAATTGTACAGTTCCCCATAAATTTCTTTATTTTATTGTAGTCACAGCCAGTTGTAAGTAAGTTTTCCCCTATTGCTTACAGTTACAACAGCAACAACAATAGTACTATTTATAATAATAGTAATAATAATAATAATAGTAATACGGCAGCAATAATAATAATAATAATAATAAAAATGATGATGATGATACACGGACACTATATATGAACATAACTATGTATGAACATAACAGCAGCTGCAATGGCTTACAATGATTACAGTGATAATATTGACTGATAAAATGTAAGATTTTGTCTCAATACCCACATACAGACATGCTCACATGAACATTGACCAACATGCTTACACTATACCTTCCAGCGGAAGCTAGACTGCTTTGATTAATCTATTTAAAATCATGCTTGGTTGTAATCAATCAAACAGCTTAAAATTTGTGCTTGTCTGTGATTTTGAACCTTACAACCGTAAGATCCAAATCACAGATCAGCAAACACATTTGCGAGTCATGTGTATCAAAGACAAGTACATGTAACCAAATAACCCATTTAGCCCCGGTGCCCTAAAGCAGATGGATCGACCATGATAATTCAAGGTTAGTGCCAGATTAGCTTGGCACCTGAAGGCGCCAAGCTAATCTGGCACTACCTCTGAATTATCATGGTTGATCCATCTCCTGGAACTGGTTCATAGTTGTAAAGTGACATTTGCAATGTGGCCATGGGGTTAAATGGGGTAATCTTAGTTGGCTGGTTTTGTTTCTGAGTTTAAGGGTTAAAATATGTTTAGTCTCTGCATGGTTACAATTTGGATGCGACTTAGATTGAAGAAATGTATTTTTCATAAAAGGATATTAGTCTTTGCGTTGATGGGTTGATGTGTGCTTACGATGTATTTATTATTTTGCTTGTTTATCATGTAGAAATATTTGTGGTTTTAGTTTTGCTAGATGCTGTTTTCATAATTTCCAGCTGCTTTCTGTGGTTTTATGTCAGCGAATGGTAATGAAATGAGCACTGTACAGAATAGTAATCACCATCGCATGTATGATGCTTTCTTTGGAACAGTGATTATGGTATTGTATTTGCACTTCACTCTTAATTATCACAGTTTAACAAGGCACCTTCATGCATACAAGACAACGTGCCATTGCATTGAACCCGCAAACACTGCAAATTTACTTACCACTGAAATCATTTTATTGGTTTACATCTTTGCGTGTGCATCCATACAAACAGCGCCAGTGGCTGCATGTATAAAAGGGTTAACCCATTTAACCCCACAGCAGCATTTCCCAAATTTTGGAGGTTTCATTTGCAGCAGATGGATCGACCATAATAATTCAAGGGTAGTGCCAGATTAGCTTGGTGCCATCAGGCGCCAAGCTAATCTTGCACAACCCTTGAATTACCATGGTCAATCCATCACCTGCTGTAGTTGGTTGGGGCTAAATGGGTTAAATGTTTGTTCTTCACCCCTCTGACGGAGGAGGAGCCTAGAACCATAGCTGGGTGTGGATGCAAGAGCTGGATACTACATGCACTGAATTCATTTGTATTTATTAAATAATATTTGCGTGTCTTTCCTCTTTTCCCAGAGGGGTAACCTAGGCACGATACTGGGTGTGTACCTGCCCTGTATACAAAACATCTTTGGCGTGCTGCTGTTCGTGCGTATGACATGGATTGTGGGCATGGCTGGCGCAGTAGAGGGGTTCTTCATCGTCGGCACATGTTGTGCAACAGTAAGTTGTGCTAATGCAGTATTTTACATACAGACTTTCCACGGATGCCAAGTCTGGCAAATTTCTTCCAGAGATCTCCATGTAATCCCTTGTCACGTAGCTATATGGAAACACACCCTTAGCTCATTACATCCTGAGGATGAATTCATAATTTTTTTCTAGACATCCTTACAGGTCTATGTCACATTTCTGGAGACAGATTGACCATGATAGTTCAAGGGTGGTGTCAGAATAGCTTGGTCGATCCACATCTTGTTGTAGCATGTCAGGGGTCAATGGGCTAGTCACACTTTGTTAAAGCCGATGGTAGTGATTAGCGCAGTTGAGTGGTTAGGGTTAGTGCGTGGTTATTTGTAGACACTCACAATGACTCATGAACTGTGCGTAACACATGTTGTACATTTCAGACAACGCTGACTTCTATATCAATGAGTGCCATCGCCACGAACGGAGTGGTGCCGGCAGGAGGGTCCTACTTCATGATATCCAGGGCGCTGGGTCCGGAGTTTGGCGGTGCGGTGGGGATATTGTTCTACCTCGGGACGTCGGTCGCCTCCTCCATGTACATCATTGGAGCTGTGGAAATCCTTGTGGTATGCCCATATCATACTGAGGCTTAAAGCTTCAAATTTGTACACTGCCATATGCAAGCTACATTATAGTACTTACAGATAAGGATATAGACCAATGGCTTTAGTTGAAGGGTGGTGACAGAGTAGCTTGACGCCTAGAGGCGCCAAGCTGTTCTGGCACCACCCTTGAACTATTTTAGTTATCACACACTGGTGTATTCCAAATGATAAAGGTTAAAAACAAACAGTTAACCTTTTTCCTGTCCTTTTGTTGGGAATTAACCCCTTTACTGCCAGATGTGTTTCTCAAATCTTGGTGAATTCCACGCTAAGGAGCCCCAGCCATCTAATGAAGATGGTTCAGAGTGGCATCACCAAGAGGCATAGATCTTCATGAGTTCCTGCAAATGCGGGGGCTCATGAGGATCTGCGTCTCTTGCAGGTGGATCGTGTTGACTTTTCCTCGGCAGTCAAATGGTCAATGCTCTGAAATCATTACAGCTGACTGCTGGTAACCCTTCGCCTTCCTGCAGGTCGATGCACACAAATATCAGTAAGAGGATCTGAGGGCCAGGCTCATGAAGATCTGTTTCTCGGGCACTGTGGTGCAGTGAAGGAGTTAACCCTCTTAATCTCACGGCCACATTTCCAAAATTTTGGTGGCATCCAGTTATAGGAGATGGATCGACCATGATAATTCAAAGGTAGTGCCAGATGAGCTTGGCACCGACAAGCTCATCTGGCACTACCCTTGAATTATCATGATCAATCCATCTCCTGCTGCAGGGTCCCAGGGCAAAATGGGTTAAATGAGTTAACCCTTTAGCTGCTAGCAGCGGTTTTTGTCAATATGCGATTCCTGCAGGAATAACCATGACAAAGAGGGCTTCTGATGGCCAGAGGGTTAGAGGCAACTGAAAAGGAGCAAAGCGACAAGATCGATATTTGTTTGTTGGTCTGTGAATTTTAATTTTATGATCTTGGTGTTCTGGTAGAAACTCATGACCAGCACATATTTGGAGTTGACAGTCCTGTTTTGTTCTCGTTTTTTGATGGAGATTTAAAAAAAACACCAAAAAACACCACATCAGTGCATATCATACATAGATGTGTGATTTATTCTAGGATTTTTCTTTCTTTCTGTTGACAGATAAGTTTGCCTGTAGAGCTAAAAGATTTGTCATCAGTCAGTATAGTAATATTTACATCTGTGATTTACAATATTTTTCTCTCTTTGTCCACAGATAAACTTTGTACCACACAACTAGACATTCTTTCCAATCCAACCCAATTCAATGTCCATTTGTATTCCACACATAGTTAAAAAAAAACCTCTATGAAAAGATTTTGTGCTCACGGCACACAGAGAGAAATTAACTTTTAAACTTCTAGAACTAAATGATTCTTTAGAATGAAAGTCATTTAGTTCTGGGAGTTTAATTGTTGGAGGAGAAATGTTAAGGAAAAAAGAAGAAGACATGAGAAAAAGAGACTGAAGGCACTATTTACAACTGATGATCATTTGCTGAGTGCACAGGTATGTCTTGAGGGATCTCCGAATAAGAGTCAGACTTGGGGATATTGGACCAGACAAGTATGAAAATCACATTTAGATCTGTGTTTTATCATACTGGTATCTCTTTGCCCGCAGATCTATATGGCACCACAACTGGACAGGTTTGGGGACATCACAAACAGTTTCCGCATATACGGCATGGTTCTACTGGTCATCCTTGCCATTATTGTGTTCATCGGTGTGGCGTTTGTCAGCAAGTTTGCAGCCATGTCCCTGGCCTGCGTCATCATCTCCATCCTCTGCATCTACATCGGCATCTTCGCTTCCAGCCCTGATAACAGTGTGGAGTGAGTACACACAGTGTCATATACTATATTATATAATAATAATGACAGTAATAATAATGATGATAATGAAAACAAGATGGGTTGAACCATAACCCGCAAAGTCTCTTCTATATAAGGGCATTAACTCACAAAGTCCCTTTTTTATGTGAGCTGTACTCACTGTCAAGGGTCTCTAACTGTTGTCTTTGACCTGATTCTGATTTTAAAATATATTTGAAAAAGCCTCGCAAATTTGCCAATGCATCAGTGAGCTCTATAAGGGTCACAGTGCATGCGCATCAATGTTTCGAGAGAGAGAAAAAACAAACAACGTCACATCTAGAGTATTGTGTCGATGTCTATGTGATGACGAATTTCTGCTTTTACGTCACTGTCACTGATTTTCTCAAAAAGTCTAAGTTTTTTTACTTTTTAAAACTCATCCAATGTCTTTCTTCAATCCAGCTATATCCAAAACTGCAAGTGAATATTTAATGAAAATAACGGACTGTAAAGTGGGTCAACTGACTTCCTATGATCAGTCATTAAACTCTTCAAAGAAACATCCAATTTCAAAATGCTCAGAGGCTGTCCTAGGCACCCCCTGAATGAAATAATTTCAAGTTTGTATGTTCACAAACTTTGGAGATTTTCTTGTTTACATACATACCCGTGCGCACACATACACGCACACATCCCGCGCTTCATGCCCAAAGTATATGTTATCATGGTCGATCCATCTCCTGCTGTAGTACATTGAGGCTAAAAGGGTTAACTTCTTTTGCAGGGTATGCTTGTTAGGAGACAAAATCTTGACACTGTCTAGTGTAACAATGAACGGCACCATGATGTGCAACAAGAACGTTACCGGTCCCATTCACGAGCACTACTGCACCCTGACCAATGCAACCACAGAAACGTACGATTGTGACGACTACTTCCTCAAGCATGACGCGCGGATCATCAAGGGAATTCCAGGACTCGGCAGTGGAGTCTTTTCCAGTGAGAACTAGTTGTTTTTTTTTTGTCAATAACATTTTGTCTTTTGCCTGGCACTCGGCCTATCTAGTTTGTTTAACCCGTTCAGTGCTGAGAAAATTTGAGCACCAACCAACTGCAAGAGGTATAGATCCTCATGAGCCCCCGCAGTTGCAGGGGCTCATGAGGATCTATGCCTCTTGTTGACACCACTTTGAATCTATGTTCCAGGGACAGGTTGGGTTTTTGGGTGTTGAATTAATTGCCAAAACATGGTCTGCATCAGCTGGCACTGAATGGGATGGATTGATTGATTGATTGATTGATTGATTGATTGATTGCTGTTTTCAGAGAATGCAGTGAACCGCTATACACAACAAGGCTTCGCCGTCGGCACAGACGAGAAAGGGGACATGTCAAAGGGAGAAATCATCGCTGACATCACCACTTCCTTCATGATTCTTATTGCTATCTACTTCCCTTCATGCACAGGTCTGGTTTCTGAGAAGAAAAAAGAAGCAACATTTCGTTTATTTTTGGTTTGGTTGTCAAAGTGAACAGTTCCCAGATGGATGCAGTGTTGTTATGTACTTGCGATTTTGATTGCTATGATTATCCCTGTGCATAGGCCAGCGGCGATCAATGTGCATTGGTGTTGTGTGGCAGCCTCGTTTAACCCATTTAATCCCACGGCCACACTTCCCAAATTTTGGTGGTGTCACTTAACAACTTTGTACCAGTTCTAGGAGGTAAATAGACCACGATAATTCAAGGGTAGTGCCAGATTGCAACCAGGCGCCAAGCGTACCTGACACTGATCTTAAATTATGATTGATGACCCATCTCCTACTGTAGTGCGTCAGATCTAAATGGGTTAACCCATATCATACTGCGACTAAAAATTTCAAATTTGTACACTGCCATATTATACACTGCTACATTATAGTACCATACTTACAGACAAGGATATAGACCAATGGCTTTAGTTCAAGGGTGGTGACAGAATAGCTTGGCGCCTAGAGGCGCCAAGCTATTCTGGCACTACCCTTGAACTATTTTAGTCACACTTATTTCACACTCTGGTGTATTCTGAATGATAAGGGTTAAGAGATTTCTCATGGGCAGTTGCCATGACTGGGTAGAGTAAGGGAAAAACAAACATGCTAGGCACAATTCGTGCCAGATGACGCCACCCCGCTATGGTAATGTTTAGCAGGGGTAAGGCTCATGTTTTGTGTCTGGTATGTGCATGGGCAAGTAGCCAGCTTAACCCATTCAGCCCTGACGCACTACAGCAGGAGATGGGTCGACCATGATAATTCAAGGGTAGTGCCAGATTAGTTTGGTGCCTGTCGGCACCAAGCTAATCTGGCACTGCCTTTGAATTGACATGGTCGACCCATCTCCTGCAACTGGTGCATAGTCATTAGATGACGCCTCCAAAGTTTGGGAAATACGTGCGCTGGGCTGAATGAGTTGAGAGTGTAGCATTAGGAAGAAAAGTGTAACAGAAACAAATATCTTATATACATGCAGTGCCAGGTATAAATCTCCACTGCACTCTGCCCTCGGATCTATTATGGCAATGTTACTCAATATCTGCTTGTCATGTGTGTGTGTGTGTGTGTGCGTGCAGGTATCATGGCCGGGTCCAACCGCTCAGGTGACCTGGCTGACGCTCAGCGCTCCATCCCGGTGGGCACCATTGCCGCAGTTCTCACCACTTCCACTGTCTGTATCCTTGTGTGAAATGTTTGGTGATTTAAGCCCATTTTGCATGCAGCATCAGGAGGTTAACCCATTAACAATTATATACCATCTGCAGGAGATGGATCAAACCTGATAATTCAAGAGTAGTGTCAGATTAGCTTGGCGCCTGGCTCTACCCTTGAATTATCAGGTTCGATCCATCACCAGCTGTGGGGCTTCAGGGCTAAATGGGTTAAGGTTTCAAGGAAAAAGAGGATGACTGTCACTACAGTAGGACCTGTTGTGAGCGGCTGCTTTTTTTTTGGGGGGGGGGCTCGCGTGTGAAGCCAAAGTCTATGTTCTGGGCTACTGGTCGTCCGGCCATCGGCCGTCTGCCATCATAGGTGGTAAACTTTAAGGTTGACATTTTCTCGGAGACTATTCAAGCCACAGTCTTCAAACTTGGCCCAAGGATACTTTGTGGCAAGACCTTTCTAAACATACCAATTTGTGTGACCTCTCTCAAAGGTCAAGGTAACAGGGGATCAGGAAATGGGTAAAAAAATTGCCACATTTTGACAAAATTGATTTTTTTTCTCAAATACTATTCACAAGTTCAAACCAAAACTTGGTACAAAGATACTTGATGGTAAGACCTTCCTATGCATAATAATGTGATTGATCACTCGGAAAGTTCAAGGATCACAAGAGATCAGGAAATAGGTAAAAAATAACCATATTTTGACAAAGAGGTTTTTTCTCAAACACTATTCACAACTTCAAGCCCAAATTTGGTACAAAGATACCTGATGGTGAGACATATAGCATACTAATTTGGATGACCCTCAGAAAGATCAAGGGTCATAAGAGGTCTGCAAATATGTGTAAAATGCCAATTTTTGATAGAATTGCAGTTTTTATCAACAGTTTTGTAAAGTTTTCAAACAATTTTAGCTCAAATGAAGCTGATGATAAGACCTTCATATGTATATTAATTTAGTTGAACCATCACAACGGTCAAGGGTCATGGGATGATCCAAAAATAGGTTTAAAAAAGCAATATCAAAATGGTGTTTTGTTTTCTAAAATGCTATTCACTACTTCAAACCCAAACTTGGTACAGAGATACCTGCATCCGTACATACATGTACTAATTTGGATGACCCCTTGGTGATGTCAAGGGTGGGTAAATGTGTATAAATGTAAATGTGTGAAAAATGCCATTTATTTTGGTTAGAAGTGTAGTTTTTATAAAAGCTTTTGCAAACTTTTAATTTATATTTGGCGTGAAGTTTGCTGATGGCAAAACATTTCTATGTATACTGATTTAGTTGACTCATTGCAAAGGTCAAGGGTCACGGGGGTTTGATAGATGTGTGAAAAAAATGCTTAACGTTTGAGACAACAAGGATTATGCTGGTGGTTACCAGTGATTTTGAATGGTCACACATGTGCATCAGTTATACACGTGAGCCATAATGGCTTTGCCTTTCTTGTTACAAGAAAAAAGTGGTCTTAAAAGACAGGTGCTCACGCAAGAGAAGTCTTAACCCATATCATACTGAGGCTAAAAGCTTCAAATTTGTACACTGCCATATGCAAGCTACATTATAGTACTTACAGATAAGGATATAGACCAATGGCTTTAGTTCAAGGGTGGTGCCAGAATAGCTTGGCGCATAGAGGTGCCAAGCTATTCTGGCACTACCCTTGAACTATTTCAGTCAAACTTATTTCACACTGGTGTATTCCGAATGATGAGGGTTAATGTGCAAACTGTGTCGCCTGTCATAGAAGACTATCAGGCAGTGACATCCACCTAGATGATGGTCTTTTTATGACAGGTTACCCTCTTATAAGGGTGGTCATTCAAGCTAGTTTCTGTTGTATCATCGCTTAACCCTTTTAGCCACAACACCCTACAGCAGGAGATGGATGGACCATGATAATTTCAAGGGTAGTGCCAGATTAGCTTGGCGCCTTCAGGCGCCAAGCTAATCCGGCGCTATCCTTGAATTGTCATGGTCAGTCAACCTCCTGCAACTGGTACGTAGTCGTTAAGTAACACTTCCCAAATTTGGGAGATGCATCCGTACGGGTTGAATGTTATAGTTACTGTCAAGTTTTGAAAACTAAAATGCTGGACATTTTTTTCATGGCATTTTTTTTTTTTTTTGTGCAGCATTTTGGCTTTGCTCTACTTGCGCAGTAAAAGTTGAAATGCTCAGTAACCTGAATGAAAGTTTCACGTTTATTGCCTCTATGTGTACAACTTGTGGAAGTGAGTTTCTGATATTATTCTTCTTGACTGTATATCAGATTTGACATGTGTTCTCTTTTTCTCTGGATCGATCGAAGGCGACCTCTTGAGAGACAAGTATGTATTGCAGCTGTATGGTCCAAAGTCGCATGCCAGCGCATATTTCTTTGTCCTCAGTATTGGAGATTAATACTTCTGTGTGTAACTGAAACTAATGAAAATTTTCTTTTAAAAAAATGTACACTATGGTAACGTCATTGTTTTGTTGCTAATTTTCCTTTCTGGAATTTGCCATAACCCTTTTAGCACCAATACCCTGCAGCAGGAGGTTGATTGACTATGATAAATCAAGGGTAGAGCCAGATTAGCTTGGCACCTTCAGGCGCCAAGCTAATTTGGCCCTACTCTTGAATTATCATGGTCAATCCACCTCCTGCAAGTGGTACATAGTCATTAAGTAACACTTCCAAAATTTGGGAAATGCGCCTGTGGGGATAAAAGGGTTAATACTTTACATCCTGAGAATGAAATTATCAATTTTTAAAGATAGCCCTTTGAGGTCAATGTTGCAGTTTAGGGGACAGATCGACCGTGATAGTTCATGGGTGGTGTCGGAATAATTCCAACATCACCCTTGAACTATCATGATCGATCCACACCCTAGATGTCATAATAATAGCACATCAGGGCTTATAGGTTTAAAAATATGGTACAGTACTGAGAATTACCAGTTTAACCAAAGACTTTTGAGGATGCAAATGATCGTCTTATTCTATACCTGCGTATTTCTCTGTGGGCTGGCGATTGGGTGCCTGATAGGCGGGGGCAGGGGATCTAACTGTTTGTCTGTCCAGCGCTGTGTAATTCCCCTTGGTTTGTTTACAATTCTGCCAGCGCTAGCCTCACCTATCTGGTTTGTGAGTAACCAAAGACTGCATTTCTCAGATATTGAGCCCATTGGCTGTCGGTAGTGCTCTTTGTCGTGAAGATTCCTGCCCTGAATCATGGCGATAAAAAGCACTACCGACAGCAAAAGGGTTAAGTGTCTTTTTCATGCTCTTCATGAACAGCTAAAATCTTGTGAAAAGGAACGTTACGTCAGCATCATTATTTTTCCAGATATGGTGAGAGTATAGGTGGGAGTCTGCTAATTGGCAAGATAGCATGGCCGCACGAGTGGGTGATCCTCATCGGAGCGTTTCTCTCAACTCTAGGCGCCGGACTTCAAAGTCTTACAGGTTTGTTTCTCCCTTTGCCATCTTTAGTCAGTACTTCCCTGATAGACTCACTTAAAGAGTACACCACAAGTACACTTCTATTCAAATGAGATGCTAAGTACCTCATTTGAATAGTAGTGTACTGGTGGCGTACTCCCTGAATAGGTCTATCTAGAGAGTACTCCTGCAAACAGTACAGGTTATTAACCTATTTAACACCATGGCTGCGTTTACAAAATTTTGAAGTTGTCACCTAATGACTGTTTCAGTTGCACAAGATGAATTCAAGGGTGGTGCCAGATTAGCTTGGCGCCATCAGGCGCCAAGCTAATCTGGCACTACCCTCGAATTATCATGGTCGATCCATCTTCTGCTGTAGCACGTTGGGACAAATGACACTGATGCACTACAGGATATGGATCAATTATGATGGTTCAGGGGTGGTGACAGAATAGCTTGGCGTATCGATTGAATTTACACGCTACAACAACGTCAACCCGATGTGGACTGACCATCAAGAGTGGTGCCAGAACACAGGCCAGCCTCAGTTTATTGCAGTACCCGGGAGCCATAAAGTCAGACCACATTATTCACGTTAATGTATGACTGAATTTAATGGACTTGTGAAGAAAAAACACTTGGTAAACAAAAGGTCCTTGGACCGAGATCAGATTTAGAAGTTATATAGCCTGTTCTGGGCCATGCACACGGATATTTGTGGGCCAGGTAAGGCTTACATTGGCCCGAGGACCTTTCGCACACCAGGCATACCCATGGGAGCCAGAGATCCATGCGCATTATGTCCGATATCATGGTGTATGCAGGAGTGCATAATACTGAAACTGACCTCTATCTTTTGGGTGCCAAGCTATTCTGGCACCACCATTTAGAGGTAACAAGATATTTCTGTACCACCTTATGGATGCACCAATTTGCGAGCTATTCTGTCAGGGTTAACCTTGAACCCCGGTACTGTCCTTTCAGGTGCCCCTCGGTTGCTGCAAGCCATAGCTCAGGATGGTGTGATTCCGTTCCTGCGAGCTTTTTCTGTCACTACCAAGCGTGGGGAACCTTTCCGGGCGCTGCTTCTGACAGTGTTCATATCTCTCATCGGTGTTTCCATTGGCAACCTCGACTATGTGGCCCCTATCATCACAATGTAAGTATCGTCTCCTGTTGATTTTTAGTGTACATTGAAATGCAGCAGAACCTGTTTTGTGTGCTATTATGATCATCACCTGTTACTAAAGACCATCATTTGAACCCTTTTAGCCCCAAGTCCCTACAGCAGGAGATTGATTGACCATGATAATTCAAGGGTAGTGCCAGATTAGATTGGCCCCTTCAGGCGCCAAGCTAATCTGGCACTACCCTTGAATTATCATGGTCAATCCACCTCCTGCAACTGGTACATAGTCATTAAGTAACACTTCCAAAATTTGGGAAATGGGACCTTGGAGCTAAAAGGATTAATGATGGCCTATGATGGTGACATAAACTGAAGGTCACTGGTCCGACCTGGTTCATATTTACACGCCTTCAAGATCCCTCCGATCAGCATCAGACACGCGTATTTTCAGGGTTCATAGGCGAAAGAAGTCTACCCAGGGCAAGCGTGCCTTTTCTTTTTTCGGTCCAGTCACCTGGAACGACCTTCCAGCCCATGTCAGACATGCTCCAACTCTGTCTGCTTTCAAATCACTGCTCAAGACCTGTCTGTTTTCTTATGCGTATAGTTAGATGTATTAAAATTCAGTGCGTTAGCAATCTTTGGCAGTAACTGTTCTTGTAACGGCATGTGTGTAATGTGTGAGTGTGAGCTTTTGATATGTGTCACTTTAGTTTTGTAACATTTATTGCAGTGTTTTTGGTTTTTGTTTTTCTTGTACTTTTTGTTCTGTGATTTTTGATCTTGTAAAGCGCTTAGAGCACCATTCATTTGGAGGTTAAGCGCTAAATAAATGTACATTATTATTATTATTATTATTATTATTATAATGGCAGATGACATATTTTGCCCTTTCAAACTTCTCTTGACTCATTCAGCCCTGACACACCACAGCAAGACATTGATCGAGCATGATAGTTCAAGGGTGGTGCCAGAATAGCTTGGCGCCCATAGGCGCCAAGCTATTCTGGCACCACACTTGAACTATCATGCTCGATCTGTCTCTAGCATTGTAGTACAGTCCTTGAGAGGGCAGCTTTCAAATTCAGGGATTTCGGTCCTGGGGCTGAATGTGTTAAGAGGGAACAGGTCTTTTAAGACCACTTTTTTGTCTCCCAGTAAAGGTGGTCGCTCAGACAGGTTCTGCTGTGCATGAGCTCACAAAACAGCCAGTGAACCCATGTGTGAAAGTTAATGGCAGATGGGAAGACAGAAATTCGTAAATTCCAAATTTGGTCTGTGAAAATAGGAACAGTTTTGATAGTTTTTTTTTTAAATAACCCTTTCTTACGTACTCTTTTTAAAATAACCCTTTCTTACATACTGTAAAAGCAAAAATACTAGACTGCATGAGCAGCTTCAGAAAGGCTCAGAAAATACAAAACTCTGGCCTGCCGCTTACCTTTAAGGTCTAGTGCAAGAAAAAAGGTTGGCTGCAGAATATTTTTGCACCCAACATTTTTCAGTACTGTAGGCTGGAATGTCCCAAGTGAAGTTATTTTATTAACTCGTTCTGCCCGCGACACACCACAGCAAGATATGGCTAGGCCATGATAGTTCAATGATGGTGGCAGAATAGCTTGGCGCCTGTAGGCGCCAAGCTATTCTGCCACCACCTTTGAACTATCATGGTCGATCTGTCTCCTGAATTGTAATGCAGTCCTCGGAGGATAACTCCAAAATGTGGGTATTTCATACCTCGGGGACAATGAGTTAAAGAGCACTCACTGGTATTCTGATTTCAGGTTTTTCCTGATGTGCTACGGCTTTGTCAACATGGCCTGTGCGCTCCAAACTCTGCTGAGAACTCCAAACTGGCGACCCCGTTTCCGATTCTACCACTGGTGAGCGACTGTTGTCTTTAACGTGACATTGATATAAAGTGATGTCAGCAAGAGTCATAGATCCCCATGAGCCCCTGCAGTTGCGGGGGCTCATGAGGATCTATGTTTCTTGCAGTTGGAAGGGTTTGAAGCCCAGAGATTGAAATTTTCAAATCATATACATGTATGCATGTTACAGCATCTAACAATGACTGAGCCACTAGGAGATGAAAAAACAGTTTTGATTTGATTTGATTTGATTTGTTGCGATATGATAGGACACAATTTGGTGTTATATGACTCATTCAGAAGATTTTGCTGTCAAAAGGTAGAAATTATTTCACCAGTCATCAAATGTAACTTGCCTATGGGTGTAGTGACTTTATTTGACTTTGTTTATTTGCAGGATCCTCTCCCTGATTGGCTTGGCGTTGTGCATCACTCTGATGTTCATCTCTAGCTGGTACTATGCTCTGGCCGCCATCGCCATCGCAGGCTGCATCTACAAGTACATCGAATACAAGGGGTGAGTTAATTTACTCATTTCCTAGCAAGCAAAAGTTCCTCATGCTGACCTCAGCTGTAGCTGACCAGTGTCTGTAAGGTGTTTTTTTCTGTTTGAGTGACTGCAATACAATCAAAACTCCATCTGTTAGCGGATAGGTGTTTTTGATGGCATATTTTACCCTGCGACCACCCCAGTGCTACAATGATGATGATGATGGTAAGTTGCTTATAGAGTGGTGAAAATCTCCCAGCAGGGAGATTTTCAGCACTCTACAAGCATAAGATAAGATAAGATACTGTTTATTGCCATTTGCCTTAAGAACATAAAGCATAGGAATGTGTGTTGGTGTCGTTACAATTACAAACATCACAGTCAACAATAAAAAATAATACTCTAATACTCTATCACACAAATCCAATGCTCTACACACACTGTCCAAACTTTAAAGGCTAAACAACTAATCTCACAAACCAATACGTACCCATTCACACACCCACGCTCATCTCCCACACACACACAACACACACGCCTATTAATCTAAGAAGTCTAAATTAATTAAAGGTATATCGTTTAAAATGAAAACAGACTATCATAGAGTAAATATGTCACTAATTTAGTGATCACAGTCGAGTGTAAAACTAGTTAATATATATCATAAGACGAGGCTAATAGAGATATACACTATTCTCTCAACCGTCAAGGGCGCGCCCTGCCAGGGGAGGAGTCTCATAAAGTCAACTCGACCAAAAGCATCACCAACAGCCAAAGGGATAGCACAAGGGATGGGCGAGATGCTCAGTAGGCCAGCCACACAATTCCATACACATACGCACACTCACTCAGTCATTCACGCAAACATCAGTCCTCGGCAATGAAACTCTATGACCGGCCCACAGAGCACATCATCGCACGCTTATAACACTGACTCTGAAAGGCAGCACTAGGATAAAAACTGTTATTAAAATAGTTTGTCCGTGCTTTGAGAGCAGAGTAGCGGCGACCAGACGGAAGCAGGTTAAAGAGACAGCCGGGTGTGTAGTGTCACATGCAATAAGCCCTGCACGTCTAAGCAGCCGCTGTTGGCATCTAACCATCATCATCATCATTCTTTTTATCATGCTTTGTTTGTGTCGTGTTTGTGTTCCAGGGCTGAGCAAGAGTGGGGTGATGGCATTCGAGGTCTGGCCATGTCCGCCGCCCGATACTCTCTGCTGCGATTACAAGAGGGGCCGCCACACACCAAAAACTGGAGGTGAGACTACACATGCTGCAGATGTGGGAGCTCATGAGGATCTATGCCTTGTCGTATTTTCATACAGGGTTACAGCAGAACGTAATGTTTCGAGTGACCATGCACTCTTATGAGACACTGCCTGCATTAACCCTTTGAGCTCCCACGGGTGCATTTCCCAAATTTTGGAAGTGTTACTTAACGACTATGTACCAGTTTCAGGAGATTGATTGACCCTGATAATTCAAGGGTAGTGCCAGATTAGCTTGGCGCCTGAAGGCGCCAAGCTAATCTGGCACTACCCTTGAATTATCAGGGTCAATCAATCTCCTGCTGTAGGGACTTGGGGCTAAATGGGTTAAAGGCCATTAATTAGGTGGCTGTCACCACCTAAATGATGGTCTTTAATGACAGGTGGCTCTGTTAGCCTTTCTGGGCTTCTCTTTAGAGAGGTCCTTTCTTTTCCTTGCAAAAAGATGGAAATTGCTCAGAATAGGTTCTACTGTACGTACCAAGGGGAATCAACGCTGGAAACACAAGCAAGCAAACAGATATCCCATTGCAGTGATTCCCCTTGGTATGTACATGTTCAGAAACATTGTCTCTCATCTCTGATAGTGAAGGGATTACATTTTTTTAAAACTACCGATCTGTGTGTGTGTGTGTGTGTGTGTGTGCAGGCCCCAGTTGCTTGTGCTGATGAAGCTGGATGAAAACCTTCAGCCAAAATATCCAAAGATGGTGCAGTTTGCCAACCAGCTCAAAGCTGGTGAGTGTTCTGTTCTCCAATATTTATTATTTTATTAAAAAAAAAAAAAAAGTGTTTTTAATTGTCTGTTGAACAGTCAAAAAAAGACAAGATAAGCCTAAGCCACCATACCATTTCCTCCCCTTGTTTTAATCCCCCCCCCCCCCCCCCACTTCTTTTAGCGTGTGTGTATGCTGATAGGGTGTGTGTGTATGTTTGATATTGTGATGTTTGTATTTTTGTTGCATACGTATTATTATTATCATTATTTATGTCACTTGATTCCTTGTTTTATTCAATTATCCTACACCAATGCTGCAAAGGAAAATTTTCATATAAAATCTTTTTATCTGGACAATAAAGTTTTTGAATCCTTGAATCCTTAAAATATCTTCAGACAAATTGTGTATTGTACAATGAATTTAGGTTTCTTTATCAACGCGGTAGCATCCTTCAACTGCCTGAATATTTTGTGCCTGAATTTGAACAATCATATCTGTCTGCAGGGAAGGGCCTGACCCTAACCTACAGCGTGCTGGAGGGAAGATTCCAAGAGAGATACGCTGATTCGCAAGCTGCTAAGCAGGTGTGTATACTTATACTTTGTACACAAAAGGTCCATAATTGTGGTTAATGTCAACCTGGGACTTTTCGCACACTGGACAATTTATTAATAACAATAATACCAGTTTTACTTCGAGTGCCACTAACTGATCCCAGCATGCATGCTAACTTACACCATTTTAGCCCTGGGACCCTACAGCAGATGTATTGACCATGATAATTTAAGGGTATTGCCAGATTAGCTTGGCACCTGAAGGCGCCAAGCTAATCTGGCACTACCCTTAAATTATCATGGTCAATACATCTCCTCCAACTGGCACATGGTCGTTAGGTGACACCGCCAAAATTTCGGAAGTGTAGGTTAAACCCATACATTCACTGACACTGAACACAAGTACAGTTCATTCGCATGGTGTGAAGTCTCAGGTCAGCTGTCTAACCCATTCAGCCCTGATGCACTATACCAGGAGATGGATCGACCATGATAATTCAAGGGTAGTGCCAGATTAGCTTGATGCCAAGCTAATCTGGCACTATCCTTGAATATTCAGTGTTGGTCCACTTCCTGCAACTGGTACATAGTCGTACATTAGACGACACTTCAGAAATTTGGGAAATGCTGTCTTGGGGTTAAATAGGTTAAGGTTTGTGGGTGTGGGTGTGTGTGTGCAGTCAAGTCAGCTTTGGCTGCAGTTGGCCTGTGCATGGCTGTGCGGGCCCACAGCAGCCAGTATCAGCCTGAGCTTCTTTTGCACTCTGGTATTGACTTTACTGTCATTTTCTTGCAGAGTCTGAGGAAACTGACCCAGGATTTGGGGATCAAAGGGTTTTCTGATGTCAGCGTGGCAAACGACGTTGTGGAGGGAATTTGCGCACTGTGAGTAACAGGGCAGACCCAGCGAACAAAAGGTGTTCGGGCCAGTGTCGACCACAGTTTGGCTGCACTCGACCATACACAAGCCAGCTGGGGCCAACGTTGGCTTTGCTACCCTTTGATGGGTGTGGGATTATATGACTGGTGTCCGCCCAAACAGTTTACATGATACTGATTTTAACCCATTAGGCCTAGTGTACTACTGCAGAAGATGGATTGACCATGATGATTAAAAGTTAGTGCCAGATTAGCTTGGCGCCTGATGGCATCAAGCTAACCTGGCACTACCCGTGAATTGGCCCCACCACTTGGAACAACCTCTCAACCCATGTCTGTAACTGTCAAACGCTCCCCTCCTTCATATCACTTCTCAAAACCCACCTCTACAACGCTGCCTTTTACTAGTCCATTTCCCCAGGCTTGCACAATTTATCACCACTGGTGTGTGTGTGTGTGTCTGTATGTGTTAGCGCTTAGAGCTACTTTTAGAATAAGTGCTTAACAAATCTCCTTTTTTATTATTATTATTATTATTATTATTATTAACTCATTCAGCCCGACATACGAATTTCCCAAATTTTGGAGGTGTCATCTAACAGGAGATGGATCGACCATGATAATTCAAGGGCAGCGCCAGATTAGCTTGGCGCAGACAGGCGCCAAGCTAATCTGGCACTACCCTTGAATTATCATGGTCGATCCATCTCCTGCTGTAGTGCGTAAGGGCTGAATGGGTTAATTTGGAAATGCGCCTTGGGGTTAAATGGGTTGAGCATCAGAAGCAACATCTTACCAAAACCGGCCCATCTGTGGCAGGCATGGAGATGGATTCACATGCGCCTCTGTGATTATGGACACTGTTGAGAATATATCCCTCATGCCGACCAATATATTAGTTCTATTTGTGCCTGAAATGCAGGATATAATTGCTGGGCTAGCCTCAGTATTACATGCGTCAGAATATTATGAAATTGGATACATTGTGGTCAAGTCTGTTGCTTGCAAGCTGACACCCAATGAGCAGACAGTCCTCTGGCTGACTCCAGCCTTAGCTGGCTCGTGCATGGCCATGCGCGGGCCAGCTAAGGCTGGAGTCGGCCAGAGGACTTTTTACTTTCCTGGTGTTTTTTCTTCACAAGCCTGTGTACGTTTAGCGCCACATTTAACACAAACACCAGTAATGCTGTCTGAATTTATGGCTACCAGGTAACGCAGTATGTATAATGACCATGATCTGTATAAGATGGCATTGATCTGTATAAGAATTATATTACATTGAACTTCAGAGATTATAACACTCTTGGGCACCGAAGCATTTTTATTGCTATATCCAGAGTTTGTTACAGAGAGAAAAACTGTTGTTGGGACCTGCACAGAGTGACGTTCTTATGTGAACTTCATTTACACCTGATATTCTTATAAGCAGAGTTTACTTTTTTCTGGTTCAGTGTTCAGAATGCTGGTCTTGGTGGTCTGCGGCACAACACTGTGGTGATGGGATGGCCATACGGCTGGAGACACAGCGAGGAGGAATGTAGCTACAAAGTCTTCCTGGGTATGTTTACCGCAGTGTTCATATTGATGATGCTCAAGTGATACATTTCAAAACTAATTGCTAATTCAACACAAGCATTTGTACCGATCTCCACAAACAAATTCTTGTGTTTAATTAGTGATTGGTTGGTTGGTTGGCTGAATGGTTGGCTAGTTTTATGGCTGGCTGGCTGGTTGACTGGCTGGTTAGCTGGTTTGTTTGTTGGTTGAAATAATCTATTTTTATACATATATTCTTTTTATCTTTTAATTTCTATCTTTTTGACTAGCTCAATTTTTTTAACTGACTGCATTTTTCAGTGATATTAATTTTAATTAATTGCAGAGACAGTACGCAATGTGAGTGCTGCTGGCCTTGCCTTGCTGGTGACGAAAGGAATCAACCAGTTCCCTGAACCTGACATCAAGGTCAAGGGCACCATTGACGTCTGGTGGATTGTGCATATCCTTTACAAACTGGAGACCTAATGTACTATTTCTACTACAGACATCAAGCAGTAGAGGTGTTTCATTAACACATTCAAGATGTGCTGCCTCCGAATATGCGGCATAAAGCTGCGTATCCAGAGGCGGCATGTCTCGAATGAGTTAAACACCAGCAGCTTGGATTCAAAGCGGTGTCAGCAAGCGGCATAGATGCTTATGAGCCCCCACAACTGCGGGGGCTCATGAGGATCTATGCCTCTTGCAGTTGGGTGGTGGTCAGATTTTCTCAGCACTGAACAGGTAAATCCTCTGCTTGCATTGAAATGTGTGATTTTGACATAATTCGGATTTCCGAGCGTATATTCCACCACCCCCCCCCCCCCCCCCCCCCCCTTTGTGTCATGGATGATCTTGCAGCATGTCAGAGCTGAGTGGGTTCACCCATTTAGCCCCAACGCCCAACAGCAGGAGATGACTTGACCATGATAATTTAGGGGTAGTGCCAGATGAGCTTGGCGCCTTCAGGCGCCAAGCTCATCTGGCACTACCCCTGAATTACCATGGTCGAGCCATCTCCTACAGCTGGTACAAAGTCGCTAGGTAACACCTCCAAAATTTGAGAAATGCATCCGTGGGGCTAAATGGGTTAACCCACATCATACTGAGTCTAAAAGCTTCAAATTTGTACACTGCCATATGCAAGCTACATTATAGAACTTACAGATAAGGATATAGACCAATAACTTTAGTTCAAAGGTGGTGCCAGAATAGGCGCCAAGCTATTCTAGCACTACCCTTGAACTATTTTAGTCAAACTTATTTGACACACTGGTGTATTCCAAATGATAAGGGTTAATGGCAACTAAGTTTCAGTTTTACATTTAATCTTTTTATAATTTATTATTTCTTATATAAATTATGTAGACTTGAAGTAGATAATGCACATTCTTGCGGCGTTCCTTAACCATGGTCACAAGATGGAGGGTTGCTTATGTTGCTGCCATTCTTGCTGACGAGAGAGAAACCATGGAAAAACTGCAAGCTGCGAATCTTCACTGTAGCCCGTATCCTTTGTAGGAATTATATTTATTAATCCTTGACTGCTACTGATGATACTGAATGATGGAAAAGACTCACGGTTATGTGTATTTTTTGCCAGACTGTATCTTCAGTAGCTGTCATGGGGTAAAAACTATGGGAAAAAAGTGGATGTCTCAATCAAGTGTTGTACAGCTGATTAATGGTTTATTTTTTAGTATCTGGTAGGGTAAAAGAAAATGTAATTTTATCTTGCTTAGATCTGTAATGACACATGTGAGAAAAAAGAAAGTTTCAGTTTTTTTGTGGATGATTAGGATTTCACCTTACACTTCCAATTTCATTGTGTTCACACGAGATAGTCCTTGCTGCTTGCACATAGTCAAAAGCATATAATTATTTGATCAATAAACATCATGAATTGAAAGAAAGCTTGATCATTTTACAACCTTTACAACCTTTCATTGGGCTGACCATCGGCTGCAGTTGGCCCACTCTTGTCTGCAGCGGATGTCAACCCAGTGAACTTGTGCATACTTAGAAGTTATCTCTAAGACCTTTATTTTAGATTGCTTGGAATGTAGAATATAATACACATTTGGAATGGACGTGTGGAGATTTATTCCTCAAGTCCTAAACTGGATGCTAACATTACATTATTATGATGTGTAAAATGTAAGGAGGGCTATCTCTGGTAGTAAAATCCTATGTAAAGGAGAGTTTGTTCCCTTAGTGTCGCTCAGAAATGGAGGACAACAGCATCACGATGAAGAAAGACTTGGAGCACTACCTGTATCAGCTGCGTATCGGTGCTGATGTGGACGTCATTGAAATGGTTGGTACACATTTTGACCTGTTAAGGCCTGGTACACAGTGACAGGAGGTGGATCAACCATGATAGTTCAAGGGTGGTGCCAGAATAGCTTGGCGCCTGTGGGTGCCAAATTATTCTGGCACCACCCTTGAACCATCATGGTCGATCCATCTCCTGAACTGGTATGCTGTCTTCAGCAGACACCACCAAAATGTAATAAATTTGACCTTAGATCTCCATATGTTAACCCTATGGGTGTCGGTAGCGGTTTCAGTCACGATGATTTCTGCAGGAATCATCACGACTAGAGCTGTGTACCGTGAAGACAGCCGTACCGCAATATTTTTTGCCAGTACCGATATTTTCCAACGGTATACCGCCGTCCCCGATCCCATGTAATTTGATGACAATCTGGCCACTTGTACGTACAAGAATGCATGAAGAAGTTGAAACAAAATGAGAAAAGACAGGCTCAAACACACCAGTGATCGTTTTTTTATAAACAAACTTTAATTATTCAGTGTTCACTTTGAATACAAAATCAGGTAAACAAATACTATGGGGAAAAAAAAACACTGAATCATTAAATGAAACCTACAAACGTAGACTTTCTGGATGGATAACAAAAACAAAAACAAAAAAAAAAACTTTTTTTATTTTTTATTGAACTGTACGAAAACGATTAGGCATGGCAGCCACATCAGTAGGACAGTCTCCACTTTCTGAAAAGAACAGTGCATGACTTTACAAGTTCTTTTTCAGAAAGAGGAGCTTGTCCACATGCTCTGCGTTCAGGGTAGCCCTTTGGCTGGTCAGAATGTCCCCAGCTGTCGAAAACACCCTCTCAGAGGGCACACTCGTAGCCGGGATGGCGAGGTAAATCCTCGCCACCCTAGCCAACAGAGGGAAGCAGTACTCATTCTGTTTCCACCACAAGAGTGGGTTCTCCGCCATGCCAATCGATTTCTCCTCTCGATACTTCTCGACTTCTTCAGCTCCCTGCTGGTAGGTGGTCTTGCTCGGCTCGACATGTGTGACAAAGACATCTGCCAGGAGGGAGTCAAGCAGGCACGCTCCTTTGCTCTCGTACTTCCGTTCGTTCTCGGGTCTCTCTGTCTTTACAAAATGCTCTTCTTGGATCTCCTCAAGAACCTCAACATCATGGGCATGCTCATCAAGAGCTGGCGGACTGGGGGTGGCTGAAGTTCCAGGTTCTGCTGAAGTTCCAGGATCTGCTTTGACTGCTTCGACGGTCTTGGGTTTTGTGTGCAAGCTCACTGTGACGTCAGTGAGTTTGCGGAAGATGCCATCGCATTGTTCTGGTGCCATGTAGGAGAAAGACTTGAAGCGCGGGACCAAAGCTGAAATCGTCTGCAACATCTCTCTCTGTTTTGCATACCGGCCCTCTAGATCTGCTACCATGATAGCCTTCATTTGCTGGACGGACATGGAGTTGTCTGGCTTTGGGCGAAGATGTCCTTTTTCGCCAAGCAGACTCTCAAGAAGGGGCATGATCACAGACGAAGTCGGCATCTCCTCCGTGCACATGAAGGTCGTCATGTCCTTCAGAGGTTTCAGAAAAGCTTCAAGTTCATGTGCGGCAGCGGCCTCCTCGTCATTCAGACTCGTGATGTCATGCTCTTTGAGATAGCTCAGTTCTTTGGAGCGAATCACAGCTACGACAGCATCCTGCAGGTACAGAAATCGTGACAGCATGTCAAAGGCGGAGTTCCACCTGGTACAAACATCAACTTTCAGCTTTTTTGCCTTCAGTTGAAGCAGTTCTGCCTTTGCATGGAGAAGGTTGGAAGCCAAATGACTCCTGTGAAAGAAGGTAGATATCCGCCTGATTCTACTCAATATGGCTGCGGTTCCATCCACCTTGAGCGCCTTCTGAACTGCAAGGTTGAGTGTGTGTGCAAAGCATCCCAAGTGCAGATGGCATTGCAGCAGCTTTCCAGCCTTGACCATGTTTGATGCATTGTCCGACACAAGTGTGAGACCCAGCACGCCTGGCAGTTTCCATTCTTTGATTGCTTCCGTGATGACCCTGGTGATGTTTTCAGCTGTAACAGATGAAATAAAAAATCAATCAATTCTAGTTATTTTAAATGTACACAAAAGGAGAAAAAACTCACAATCGTTTCTAAATGTTGATTTTTTTTGTTTTACAGCTTTTATCACAACACAAACACACACACACACACACACACACACACACACACACACACACACAAACATACACACACCACACATGGAGAGAGAGAGAGAGAGAGAGAGAGAGAGACCTGTATTACCTGTATGGCTCTCAGGCATTGGTCTTGTTTGTAGCACATAGTTCACCATCTGCCAATCAACCACCGACACAGCAGTGACAGTGACGTAGGAGTCTGTTGCTCTGGAGGTCCATCCATCTGTAGTCAGTTACCTGCACCGGAATTCACGTCTATTATTTTGCATCCTCGTTGTGATTTATCAGTATATCACCTTTCAATTTCAGTGCTAGTACGCTCGTAATTTCTTTACAGGACTTACTTTGTTATAGACAGACTGGCAATTTAATTATAATCAAGACATTCAAAGTGAAAATTTCAGACTTATTTGACTGATTCTGCAGACGACAGATATAGCAAGCCCTCCTCCCCCCTCCCCCCACACACACCTTCATTGAACCGCTAATTGAGAAAAAATCTTTAACATGCACAACTTTATACGCATGCAGTATCATACTATAACTTACTTGTTCGGCAAAGAAGTTTACTTTCGTTTTCTATTGCAATTCGCAGTATACCGACCCTTCCCGGACCGTACCGGTATACCGTATCGAGAGGCTTCTGAATCGATATAATACCGGTATACGGTAATACCGTGCACCTCTAATCACGACAGCCGCTACCAACAGCCAAACCCACAACAGCACACTGAAGTAACACTCAGTTTGTGTGCTGGTCTGTGACTTTGGATCTTATGGCTTAGGGCTGTAGGTATAAAATCACAGACCATCACACAGTTTTATATCTTCAGGGTCATGTGACATCCGCCATATTTGTGATTTTCAGAGCAAGCAGGATATATCTGCGTACACCTATGAGCGAACACTGATGATGGAACAACGAACACAAATGCTGCGTAACATGAGAGTCAGAGGAACAGAGGTGAGGAACTGGCTTCAACTTGATTAATCATTAACTCATGTATCCACAACACCCTACAGCAGGAAATGGGTTGACAATGATAATTCAAGGCACCAAGCTGATCTGGCACTAACCTTGAATTATCATCATCCTGCAACTGATACATAGTTATCGGGAAACGTGGCCTTGGGTTAAAATCACAGTGTGGTACAATCCGGATGACTGTAAGGGGGTGTTTCTTTTTAGTGGCCCGACATTGATGCGGAAGTGGTGGCGACAGCAACATGAATTGAAAACCTAGAGATAAAGGAGTGTTTCCATATGCACGATGTGACAGTGGCACGATTGCTGGGCCTCGGTGACACAACAGAATTTTATCGCAACATGGAGTCATTCAAAGGTGATATTGCCACAATTTTGCTTTCCGCACACGACAATAAATCACACCAATTCTAAATAACTTATATAGAGGCACGATGCCACCTCTTACACCGCTATGTGGAAACACGCGAAGCAATTTTCCACCCGCTGCTCGGCTACTATTTTTGCCACATTGCCTACCATGCTGCTGTCACATAGCCATATGGAAACACAGCTTAACTGTCGGATTTGGGTGTTGTACTTTACATGCTTGACAGTCATCTTTTTGGTCTTTATTTCATCATGCAATTTTTGTCATGTTTTTCATTGCCCCACACTGCTTCACAGCCTCAGTCCATCATTGACCGGGCCCACCTGCAGGGTGATGGGGTGGGTATTGCAGACGGAGGGGCCAGTCCACAAAAAATCCTACTGCACCTAGACACGGTGCCAGAGGAGAGCTCCACGGACCATGAACCAGCACCAGCCGTCAAAATTCCCAAGGAGCAGTTCACTTTTACGCCGGCTGCAGGAAAGGCGTTGAAGAGTGTCATAAACAACAAACCGTAAGTAGATGCTAAATCTTAGCCTAAATGCACTACACCAAGAGACAGATTGACCATGATAATTCAAGGGTAGTGCCAGATGAACTTGGTGCCTGACAGCGCCAAGCTAATCTGGCACAACTCTTAAATTATCATGGTCGATCCATCTTCTGCAACTGATACATAGTTGTTAGGTGACGAGGAGGAAAAATGTGACCATGGGTGAAATGGGTTAGTAATGTTTGTAAAAAGTTGTCTGGCCAGCATTGGCTTCAGTTGGCTGCACTATGCTGAGCGTGGGCCAACTAGGACGGACCTTGGCCCAGATTGCTTTTGCTTACACAAGGTTTTTGTTCTGAAGGTTTGCCATTGGCCATAGAAACCCAAGGACCAGTCAGCATTATTTTCTAGCTCTGCAACATATTTTTTTTTTTTTTTTTTTTGGTAACAGCGAGACTGTAGCTGGACTAATCAAGAAGTCCTAGCTTGATGGTGACAGCCAGATTTATCTCTAGTCTTCTTAACAAATTCGTCATGATTTAAGATCACAGTTCACTCGGATTCACTTGAGAGAGTCATAATTTGAGCAGTTACTGCAGAGAGCAGACGGAAAAGTCTTTCTGGTGGTGTCCTCATAACTCATATCGAAGGTCCGTCTGGTTGAACTATCCTCATTAGACATCACTCTCCTCTCCCACACAAACCTCTCCCCCCTCGCCGCTCCCCCCACCCTCTCCACCAATTCTCCCTCCCTTTGTGACATCTCATCAGAATCAAGGCAATGTTGTAGGATCAGTGCATGTAGGTCCTTACTGAATCAGGAACTACTGTAACCCTTGGGCTGTTGGTTGCACTTTTTATCCAGGAATCACCTCAACGAAAAATGCCACCAGCAGCCAAAGGAGAAGTTTATATATGTATTGCTTTTGTCTTTCATAATCACATTTGATGTTTTCTTTCTCCCCTGTGCAGCGATCGAGCGAACGTACGGCGAATGCACACAGCAGTGCGTCTCAACGAACACATTGTGGAGAAATCCCATGATGCTCAGCTGGTCATTCTCAATTTGCCGGCACCGCCCAAATCAGAGGCAGGCGAGGAGAACTGTATCCTTGGAAACTAATATGTTTGTGGTGTGTCTGTGGGTAAACTGAATGTGTGTATGTGAGTGTGCTTATGTCTGTGGGTGTAGGTGAAACCTTCTAGCCCCAAGGTCCCATTTCTCAAATTTTGGAGGTGTTGCCAAACGACTATGTACCAGTTGCTGGAGATGGCTTGACCATGATAATTCAAGGTTAGTGCCATCTCCTGCCATAGAGATCCGGGGCTAAAAGGGTTAAAGAGTAGGTTAATTTTGTTGTAATGGCATATCTGTACATGGGCTGGTCTGTGATTTTGGACCAGACCAGCATGTGTTTGTACGTGCATAGATAGGTAAATAATTAATTGACCATTTGGCTATTGGTGGCGGCTTTTGTCGCAATGACTCCAGCAGGAATCACTGCGGCAAAAACCGCTACCAGCAGCCTAAAGGGTTAATCTATTTTTGGGGTGATACTCCAAAGGGTTAAATGGTCAGATTTTCAGGTTAGCCAATTTAAATAATTAGCATAGTTTCTTTTTCTTTTGGAAAAGGGGGAGGGTGGCTTGATTATAAACCCTTCACTACTGACTGATTTACGCAAAACTAAATCAGGGCAAATTCAACACTGAATAATTCCATCAACCCAAGGAACATGGATATGAATTGATTCAGCATGAGGCAAAGAACCTCATGAGCCCCCGCAGATGCGGGGGCTCATGAGGTTCTTTGCCTCATGCAGTTCAGATGGTGTTCACACTTTTCTGGGCAGCTAAGGGATCTGAAATAAACGAGACAAAAGTTTTAGGGGTGAAGGGTGGGGAAGGGTCGAGTGATTCGACAACATGCTTCGGCAAACTAGAGGAACGTTGTTCCCTAACCATCCCAACAGACATGGAGTTTTTGGAGGTACTAACGGAGGGGATCGATCGCGTCTTGATGGTGCGAGGTAGCGGGCGTGAGGTCATCACCATCTACTCCTGATTTGCTCCCGCAGCCTGTGTCTCTCTCTTCGCTCTTCTGCATTTTGACCCTCTTGCTTCCAGGACCATGCTTTTGCAGCAGATGTTTCGACCATGACGGCCTTAAAGACGCCGAGTCCCATGGTCCAAATTCCTGAATTTGGTGGAGTTTCATTTGGTTATCCTCTGCAGACTACATTTCTGTTTAGATAAACAAACCGACCATGGTCGAAATCCCCACTTTTGGCAGTTTTCCTCACAGTTACATAGTCAGTTCAACTTTGATGGTTCAAGGGTGGTGCCAGAATAACTTGGCACCTCTAGGCGCCAAGCTATTCTGGCACCACCCTTGAACTATCATGATCAATCGATTTCTTCTTACAGTGTGTCACGACTCACTAGTTTAAGCATGATTAGCTCAGTGCCTGATAGATGCCAAGGTAGTCAGGGACTAGCCTTGAGCTGCCATGGTCAGTTCATCTGCTGCTGCTTTTGGTGGATAATGTCTGACTTGCAAATTTTCTGGCTGTGCAAGTCCAGCTGAAAGGGTCAACCTGTTTTGTTGGGCTATTTTTTGGTCACCATTTTGGCTGCTGACAAGCAACATTCTGACAGCAAAAAGGTTAAGCTAATTGAAATATTTCTGCTGGACCAAGTGACAAACATTCTGACAGCAAAAGGGTTAAATTAATGAAAATACTTGTGATGGGCCATGCATCTTTTTGTTTTGGTCTTTGACGGGTTAATCCACTGGCTCAATGCGAATGTGGGTTCAGACGTTTTGACAAAATTAACAAGTTTCTTTTTCTGTACTGCAAGCACGCCCCCCCCCAAAAAAAAAAATTAATTGTAAAATACCTGATCGTCGTCTGTATGTATCACAAGAATGAGTGTGGACAAGGGTCAGTGATCACTTGGAAGTTTATGTACCATCTATTAACCCATTACATCCTGAGGCTGATTTGTTTGAAATTTGCTTCATCCTATGGAGGCTGCATTACAGATCAGGAAATAGATCAAGCATTTTAGTTCAAGGGTGGTGCCAGAAGAGCTTGGCGCCTGAGGCGCCAAGCTCTTCTGGCACCACCCTTGAACTATCAAGAGTCAAATTTATTTCAAGCAATGGATATATCAGAATGAAAAAGGTTAATGTATGTAAGATGTACCACATATACCATTGCATTACTACACAGAGCACAATAGACGATTTATGGAAATCGGGGCGATGATTTCTAACGGGCCTGGCAGTGAAGGTGTTAATTACTGGTATGTTTAAATTTTAACCCCCTTTTGGGTGTAATCACTGGTACTGTATATCAGTGGCTGTAGACACAAGGGGGTTAATGTGATCAAAGAAAGGATGCCAGTCAAACTGAAGCTGCTGCAAATGATTGCATTATTTTGTTCAAGTTCTCGTGGATAGACTTTTGAAATAATGGATTTTTTTTTTTGTCTCTTAATTAACCCCTTAAGGCATGCAGCCATCGGTACTGTTCACAATACCGGTGGCTGCATGCACAAGGGGCAAGTTAATATGAGGATAATGGAAAGTTTTTCTCACATTGTATAAAAAAATCTTACTGTGCTGCTGCTTCACAAAGAAATGCGGCATGGTGACTTGTGTTTTCTAATTGTTTTATAATACATTGATTATTTTTTTAATAAGATTGCAGAAGGCATATTTCTCTCACAGTTATATGAAAGGGGGTTGAATTACTTTATCATCCACCGAAAACACAAACTTTAAATGTCTTTCATAACGATCACTCATACACGTTTTGCTTTGAAATTATTCCGTTTGCCAACAGTTACATTTGTACATTTAGATTTCTTGAGCGTTCTATCTTGCTGCTTTGGATTTTGTGTGTGGGGTGTGTGGCACCTCCAGGTGCCAAGCTACTATTCAGACACTACCCTTGAACTGTCATGGTCGATGCATACCCTCTGATTTGAAGATTGTGCATTGGAGACAGTTTGACTTGCGAGCGTAAGTTTTTCTTTGGAGTTGAAAGTGTTTTGGAGTGCCCGCTCATTTGTATGATATTGTGTGACATTGCTGTAAGTGATACATGCTGAGGCATTTGCGATTTACGAGCATCCACATTTTTAATTATACCTAACTGTATTTGCACTTCTATGCTTGTTTCACGTTAAATTCAATGATTTACCAATTAACCCCCATGCTTGGAGTCACCGGCACTGTTCACAGAAGCTGCATGCAAGAGAGGTGAATACTCAGTGTATGCAGGCTGTGTAAACAGTACCGCTGGGTACATGCATAAGAGATTAACCGATTTAACCACAAGGCCACATTTCCAAAGTATGGAGGTGTTACCTAACAACTACCAGTTGTAGGAGATGGATGGCCTGTGATAATTCAAAGGTAGTGCCAGATTAGCTTGGCGCCTGAAGGCGCCAAGCTAATCTGGCAATACCTTTGAATTATCATGGTCCATGGGTAAGGTGTCGGGGCTAAATGGGTTAAGGTTAGTGTTAGTAAAGAGCAAATTTGTATTCATAAAAATTATTGGCATGGTCATTAATTTATCTGTAACCACATGAACACAGCGCACTGATAAATGTAGACAAAAAAGCGAGCACGCCTGCCAGAAACTATCACATGCACTTCTGTACACTATAACTGTATGTGTGTAAGCTGCATGACCACTTGAACTTTTTTTCCAGCCCAAAACTGTGAATGCTTATTTTTTGTACTTATACATAAATGTTTCTCTTTAAGCAAATTTGTGGCGAAACATGGTAGATGTAGTGTATGTATGTTAAGCTTGTGCTTTCTGTTGATGCTAGTCATGACAAAATTATTACCTATAGTTGTGCTATCGTAGTCATATGTATTATGCGCTGTACATATTTTTGTTGTGATCAAGAGATGTGTTCCTTTTTTTAACACATCGAGCCCTGGCGGTAAAAAAGCCTAAAGTTGGGAATTGTCCTCTGATAACTTTAGAATATTCATAATAATAAAGATTACTTATAAAGTGCATATCCTTAAAAACTGAAGCTCTATGCACTGTACAACTTAGCACTTAATGACTACATGTTGATAGACCACTTAAATCACAGAATATGATCATATTCCAAATGCCGAACAACTTAATTACTTTCTATACGCATGTATCTTTCAAAAAAACGTCTTGATACACAAATACTCCACACGTAACTCATCAACACTGAAATGATATATAAAAAGATTTTTTAAAACTGTACACCAAATCATCCATGATGGCTCAAGTGTGGTGCCTGAATAGCTTGCCGCCTGGGGTGGCAAGCTATTCTGGCACCACCCATGAACTATCATGGTCACTGTCTCTGGAACTTTTATAATTTTATCTTTGGATGACAACTCCTGAATTCAGGAATTGTTACCTCATGGCTCGATGTGTGAATACTGCTCCCATCCTTTTAACTTTTTCACCATTTGATCCTGTAACTTATGATAGCAGGCAAACAGGGTGCAAGGTATGACGTGTTCAGTCAATTCACTGATGAACTGCTGCTTAAACAATGAAGCAGAGGTCGAGAGCGTACGCGCAGTTCTGAGTTCAAGGTTGTCACATAGCAAACTGTACAGCACCCAAACTTACATGTGTGCCAGTTTGTGATTTTAGACCTTATGGCCTGAGGCCGCACAGTGTGAAATCACAGGCCTGCACACACACTCACAAAAGTAAGAATTTTTTACCGTTCTAATGACAAAACTGTATGTTGCTTAATTGCGCATGTTCTAATGAAAATATAATTTGTTCATTTGGATGAAGCTTTGTTTATTTTACTTAAGTGAAAGTTTGCATTTGTTTACCAAATTAGCACCATATGCTATACTTCAGTTTATGTTGTTTGTTTAGTTGTTGTTGTTAGTGGTAGGTGAGGTTTTTTTTGCTATACTTCAGTTTATGTTGTTTAGTTCTTAGTGGTAGGTGAGTTTTTTTTGGTTTCTTTGGTGTGACTTTTTTGCTATACGAAGCTTTTTGGCACATTTGTATACATGTATGGGCGTGCTATTTTTATCCTTTTCTGCTGCTGTAACAGATGTTTGGGCGTCATTCAAGGTGTACATTGTACAAGCCTCCGAACATAACTCATTCACACAAATGGTTATTTGGGATGCGTCTGTAAAAACTGCTTACTTGCTTTGGGATTTGGGTCGGCCATGATAGTTCAAGGGTAGCGCAAGAGTAGCTTGATTTAGCAAGAGTACCCAGGCACCCATCTACTCTGGCACTACCCTTGAACTATCATGGCCGATCCATCCCCCGCTGCGGTGTCTTACGGGTGAATGTGTGTTGAGATCTCAATCATTATCAAAAAAATTGTCATCTTGGGACACATTTTCGTGGTGCTGTGCCATGACTGTTTGTCATACACGTACTTTACACATGTACATGGATATTCTTTGTCTCGTTTTCAGTCTTGCGTATTACTCTTATACTGTATGTATCTTGCTAAATAAACCAGCAGTTAAAATCACCTATCTGTATGGAGCACAAAATCCTGGAAATTAGGCCACGTACCAGATAGGAGGGCATTTTGAGGCCAGTGTGTGTATTCACTGTGACATGATCAGTTAGTTTTTAGAGTTTAACGTGGAGGAGGCGACTAAGGCCATCTCACGGTGGGTGACACGATCAGTAATTAAACACAGGGTGTAATGTAAGAGGAGTGGTAAGGAAAAAAAGCGCTTGTAAGGGAGATAACTTTTTATATCTCTCCCTTATTTTATTATAGCGCTTTTTTCTACATCTACAACATATCATGGATTTTAGCTGCAGTCACCGTTTTTTCTTTGCTTTAGAGAATGTAACTTTGGGGTAATGTACTGGTATTCTTTGCCACCTCTGGCCAGCCATTAATTGGTCGAGAGGGGCGATGATGTCAGAACAGGGGCGCACTGGTGCGAAGAAGAGTGCGGTTGGGGAAAGGGGAGAGACGGGGGGCATGAGAGTGACTGGAGTTTAATGAGAATCTAACTTTGGGGTAATGTACCGGTACTCTTTGCCACCTCTTTAGTGATGTCAAACATCATCAGGCATTGATATGACTGAAAATTAACAGGGAATATTGACTGGCATTTTCTTCCCTTCATAAATTTTCTTTTCTCTGCTTTTGGCATATTATACACATACAGTACAAACACAACAATTCACTGACAAACCCAACACAACAATACAATTCAGTACCTTATTTACTGCATACATGTGGTATTGTATTGTAAGTGGCTTAATTTGGCTTTGTTCATAATGCCCTATGTGACTAAACATCTGGGGCCGGTTGCACGATCGAGCTTAGTCCTGCACCAGCCACTAGGCAAGGTGCTCCGCTTAATTCCACTGCTTTATGTTAAACCAATGAAAACAAAAAAGCAAGGTGCTCCACTTAATTCCACTGCTTTATGTTAAACCAATGAAAACAATGGCGTGACTGAGAGTTATCCGTGGGTAAAAGGGAAAATTTTGCATTGTTCATAAATGTCATGTCCTGTGTGACAAACCTCCGATTGCAGTACTTATAACCCCATTGTGCAATGCAGCCACTGACACTGAACAGTGCAGGTAGCCAGCATGCACAAGGGGTTAATTTTTAGCTTTATTTGAAACGGTATAAAAAAAAATGGCTTGCTCTTCCAGTGCTTTTTGCATTATATAGTGGTGCAAGCTTTTGCTAAACTAACGTTAATTAACCCTTTGGCTTTTGGTTCTTTGTCATGGTGATTCCTCACAAAGACCACTTCCAACAGCCAAAGGGTTAAAGTATTCCTTAAAGATCTGTCCGTGCACCTTCAGTTTCATCCAAGCATTGGTATTAATTTTAGATTATTCCATCCTGCACATTTTATCTATGAACCCGGTGCGCAGAAGGTCAACAGGCTGACTTGGCCAACGTCAGCCTGATGACTTTTTGCATGCTGGGAGTCACTTTGGCTGAGATTGAAACCATATTGTGTCACCCGTGTTACTGCTTCATGACAAAGTTGTGTATTATGTACAGAGGGGAAGTAATGGAGTCCTATACCGTGTACAGTGGAGAATGATCTACCATTGAAATCTTACGTCGCATAAATTCATGTTACTGCTTCGACTGGAACCTTGTGTTACACATAGAGAAAAACGAGGTTGTTTAGCCGTCCCCCTAAGTTTTTTAGTACCACCATGATGAATTAATGTTACAGTCTTTATCATTTACACGATTATTAATATGCTAGTGTTTTTACTGCATCACTAATACTTATTTGTTGACGACAGGGTTAGCTATTTTGATTTTAGTTCAAACTAGCACAAAGAGTGTGTTGTATATACGTCTATAGGCATCTCAGTCCTGTTTGGGTGTTTTCTTTTGTGTTTGGATTATTTTTCTTTGGGTTTTGTTTTTGTTTATTTGTTTGAGTGTGCATTAACCCATTCAGCCCTGATGCACTACAGCAGGAAATGGGTCAACGATGATAATTCAAGGGTAGTGCCAGATTAGCTTGGCGCCTGTCAGCGCCAAGCTAACCTGGCACTGCCCTTGAATTATCATGGTCGATCCATCTCCTGCAACTGGTGCATAGTCATTAGATGACACCTCCAAAATTTGGAAAATACGGCTGTCAGGCTGAATGAGTTAACATTTTTACGAACAGGCTATGGTTGAGACATGCATTTCTCATGGTGTGGTTCACTTTGCAGTATCAACCTCTTCTGTGAACAGAAGAGGTAAGATATACTTTCATTTGATGCACACCAGAGAAAAACGGTGACGAAAACCTCAACTTTGGCGTGTTCTTGACTTGTAGCGTCTCCCCTCTGTTCTTACAAATTACGTGTCTGTTATCTTGTTATGAAATAGTATTCTGCATGTATATCATGACTAACATTTCATCTGTTCTCCATGACTTACAAACTGTGCTTTGTTATAATATTAACGAATATTTAATTATCATGACCATATTCATGTAGTTATCAAGATGTTAGTGTCAAGTATCACGTTTGTGCACTGGTCTGTGATTTTGGACCTTCCGGCGGAAAGCCGGAAGGTCCAGAATCACATGTCCGCTCATTTTATCAAAATACATACCACATGTGGCATGATCTTGGAGGAGATGCGAATGCTGGCCCAAGTTTTATCCATGTTTTTAGGACGGATGGGCTGATGTGGCATGGAACTTTTGTACGAAACCTGTAGGTATGCTTTAATGCCACCGTCAGTGAAGATGTTAATACATATAGTATTGACATTGCTTTGAGGGCGCTATCAGTGAAGGGGTTGATAATTTAAATTTACATGCAGGTATAGTAATTGCATACATGCGCATGGAATTGAAGCGTGTACACGCATGTGTTGTAATACCACCGACAGCAAAGAAATTAATATATAAACATGGTGTTATACTATAGACAGTCGCTTTGAGGGGCACTAGCAGTGAAGTTGTTAATAATTTGCTGCACTGAGGTGCGGTATGTGGAAATCGCAGGTGCACCATGGAATTGAAGTACCTTGTACAAGTGAATCAAGGCTATACAATGCGTCACAAACGGAGAAGATTTTCCCGACATGCTGTATATCAACAATGTTTACCTTTGAATGTTTTGATAACAATATCCACACGAAAACAGTGCGCTGATGTGTGGCTAAAATTAAGCATGTTCTTAATTAAACGAACTTTAGTTCGCGAACTATGACGAACTACAGTTCACGATCTCGGACGAACCAGGTTGGTTCTTAATTGGACGATCTAAAGATACGGCAAACCTAGTTCGAAGTAGTTCACGAACCTCGGTAAACCATAGTTCGAAGTCGGAAAAGGTTCGCTGAACGTGTTGAGCAAACCAAGGCGAACCTTTTCTCCGATTGGTCAAAACTTTTACCCTCTTCTGCGTTGGAGATAAGAAGACAGTCACCGATACAAACAAATATGGAGGACGGCGATATTTCACTCGTGTGAAGAACAAGACCTATTTTTATTGATCTGTGGGAGGCGCAACGCTGTTTGTGGGGTCGCTACTGCAAGGAGTACAAAAACAAACATCGTTCAAATCGCGAAGCGGCATAGCGGCAGCCATTTTGAACACCTTCGCAGACAGTAAGTACGCCGAATCAAGCACTTCAGTTAAGAAAGAGAACCATAGCAAACCTGGTTGTTGAAGTTCGCCTAGGTTCGTGCAACCTCAATTAAGAAACAAACCAAAAGATCGCCGATTTTCTCCGATCTAGGTTTGCCGATCAGAAGTTCGTCCAATTAAGAACAGCTAGGCAGTAAGATCACGAATTGCAGATCTGCTGGCAGTGCGTTTAACTCACTCAAGGCGCCCCGCATCAATAGCTGCGGAAGTGTCGTACGACACTTCCGCAGCTATTGATGCGGGGCGCATTCAAAGAGTTAAAGTGTATTAATGTGAGTGTTTGCACTGCGTTTGGTCCGTGTGGTTTTGGAGAAGACGAAATAAATATTGTGCTGTTGGATGTTTTTGTATTTATATGATGAATCTTCCAGTATGCTTGCATTCAGTGAGTGTACATACTTTTCCTATGTGTAGAGTCTGAAATTGCTTTTTGGCTAGGACGTTTATGTACTGATTACGGAATATTTACAAAAAAATAATTCCTGTGGCGACACAAGTAGGTGGAACAAAATAGTTTTGGACACAGCTTCATGATGATGCTGAATGGGTCAAGTACACTATATCTTTGCCTGAATACGTGGGTGATAGGTGACAGGTGCTCATGTGAAGTGGCGTTGCACGTTCCCCTTGGGAAGGCATCCCAAATTTCCACTCACATGACAATACACTTTGTGGGAAAAAAGACCCCAAAATACATCACCTAGTAACTTTGACAGCTGGTACGTTCCTGTGGTAAAAAAAAAAAAAAAACATCAACATGAAGTTAACCTCTTTGGCACTAGTAGTTACACTGCGGTACACATTTGTCAAGCTTGACAGATCACACGAATAATTTGCAATTTCTCAAATACGTACATTATTTTAACCCCTTCGCTGCTGAAGACCATGAGTTGTTCTTTTCTTTTTTTTTTTGGTCTTTGCAACCATCAGTGCTGCTGTCTGAGAAATATACCTCTGTGAACAAGACAGGCAAGGGGGCATAGATTTTCATGAGCCCCCGCACGGGCTGATGAGAATCTATGCCTCTTGCATTTGGATGATGTTTGATGTTATTTTGTGTGTGTCATGGAAGTGAAGGGGTTAAGATGGTAACATTTGGAAGATGATGTATTGAATCCAGAAAATTTATTTTGTAAGTTAATTTGATAGATGTTGTCTCGTGGTGGATTTTGCTGTATATGAGGAAAAAAAAAGTTCTTTTGGTAAATAGTTGTGATACTGGTAGTGATTTTATTGTTATGTGTGTAAATTTAGGTGTGTGATTTTTAGGTTCTTTTTGTTCCAAGCCGATTATGTTGATTATCCTATGGCACGTTGTCACAGACTGTGATTTAAGCATTATCTCTAAGCTAGGTGCTTTTGTAACCATTTTCGATTGAAAAGTTAAAGGATTTTTTTTTTCAAAATGAAATTTGAATGACAGATATTTTAATACATAACGTTGTTTAGGTTCAATGTTTAGAGTCAACTCAACTTATGTCGAACTCGACAGGGACCAGAAATTAGGTTAACTCATTCAGCCCCACGCCCGTATTTCCCAAATTTTGGAGGCATCATCTAACGATTATGCACCAGTTGCAGGAGATGGATCGACCATGCTAATTCAAGGTAGTGCCAGATTAGCTTGGCGCCGCACTACCCTTGAATTATCATGGGTGTCGGGGCTGAATAGGTTAATAGTTTGATATATGTCTGAAGGCTATATATTGACGTGAGACAAATGATTCTTCTCACTTCATGCAGCCACTCCTCCTATATATCTCTGATCTCCCTTTCTGCAGTTTGAAATAAAACAAACAAAAAAAAAAAACCAAACCATTCAACACCATGGTATTATTCAGAAGGAAATAAAAAAAAAAAAAAAAAAAAAAAAAAAAAAAAAAACATCTGTGTAGCCGAAGTTCTATGTCTGATACAAAACGGAGACATTTTACAGGGATAAAAAAGACTTTTGGCCGGTAACAGTTCAACGTGTTTGAAGTATCCGAAGATTGATATGACCCGAAGTCAATATAAGTAAAGTTGACTATATTATGAAATTACAGACTAAATTATAAGAATTTGTTTCTTTTACACAGATTTTTTTTTTTTAAAGGGTAGGGTACACACTGGGTGTCTTCCTCGATTCGCTGCGTTGCAGCGAATCGAGGGAGACAACCAGTGTGATATTTACATTGTCTGTACAAACATTTGCACATGTTGTTTATTTTTGAACAACTATAATTATTAATATTTTTTTAAAAAAAGAGCTGTCTTTGGTTTCAAGTGTGCAGACATGCCATATTTTCTTGGTTTTGTTTGTTTGCTGCAAGTTGTAAGTGTAGTGATGATGTATTTGTTAACCCCCTTGTGCCTGCAGCCACGGGTACTGTGAATTGTACCCCACAATACACTGCTTACAGTACCGGTGGCTGCAGGCACAAGAGTGTTAATGGTATTGTCGATTACACTGTCTATTTTTATGTCCAAAGAGTGAAGTTTTGTAAAATTGACTCGTGTATAAACATTAAAGGCGTACTTGGTATAGGTATTGGGTTATCTGCTGCTGCTGCTGCTGCTGCTGCTGCTGCTGTGTGTGTGTGTGTGTGTGTGTGTGTGTGTGTGTGTGTGTGTGTGTGTGTGTGTGTGTGTGTAAACGAGGGGTAGCTTAGTCCAATGATCCATCCATCTATCTGTGCAGTCCCTGCCACGTAGGCCTACCACATTTTGCCCATTTTAACCCTTTGGCTCGCAGTAGCGTTTTTTTTTTTTTTGTCATGACGATTCTTGCGGGATCGCTACAAAAACCGCTACCGACAGCCAGTTGGTTAACCCATTTAGCCCCGGGGCCCTGCAGCAGGAGATGGATTGACCATGATAATTCAAGGGTAGAGCCAGATTAGCTTGGCGCCTTCAGTACCCTTGAATTATCATGGTCAACCCATCCCCAGGAACTGGTACATAGTCGTTAGCAACACCTCCAAAATTTGAGAAATGGGACCTTGAGGCTAAAAGGGTTAAAGACGATGCATAAAAGTGCATGACTCGCTCTATCGAAAGACGAGGCACGAATTGGCCCGTTCAGTGCGATATGACAGCCGACGCAGATAGTGTTTCTGCAAGCTTCGTTGATTCCACATCAAAAGGCCCTACCTGGCTCAGCTAGGAACATGGATTCAAAGTAATGTCGGCAAAAGGTATAGAGCCTCATGAGCCCCCGCAACTGCGGGGGCTCATGAGGATCTATACCTCTTGCAGTCGGATGGTGTTAAAAATTTCTCGGCACTGAACGGGTTAAAGTACGTGACGTTCCTTATCCCCAAAGGCACTGCACCTGCCAATCCCCATCTGCAGAGCCCGTCACTCGCAAATCTCACGACAAAGACAAGTGCATAAACAGCAGGATGCTCCACATTCGGCGGTGCTACAAATACATCTTTCTTTCCAGAACAAAACAAACATCACAGAACTGTAGTCCGGATGCTGCTTTATTCACCCATGTTTTTATGTTTGTTATGCGTTCTCTATATATTGAGAGCAGCTCTTGTTGCAAAATAGCTAAATATCGCTCTCCGGCACTGATGTTACCCACTGTATAGAGTCCGTAATTGTTCTTATTTTTACTAGATATGTTGCATATAGCTATACTAATGGTCAAAACTTAAGGGCCACCCCACTTTTTTGTGTCATTGTTTATCGTCGCAAGTACGTTGATAAAATACAATGTTCTTTCGATCCGGTTAAAAGTTGACCTTAGACAGTCCACTGTACAGGGAACAATAGACAACAATTCATCAATCCAGACCAAAAAGGTGACTGCCAAGCGTGTAATATGCAAAGAAGTACCCAACGGAGAAAGAAACACGCTTAGAAAAGACGGGTACAACACAATTTATTAATATTTCGGGTAAATACCCTTTGTCAAAATAGACAAACAAACAGAGAGATTAGCCGCTACTTATCTTCATTGGCAGAAAGAATGTGGCCTCATTCTCATGCCTCAAGGCCTCCATGCCTCAAGGCCACATTCTTTCTGCCAATGAAGATAAGTAGCGGCTAATCTCTCTGTTTGTTTGTTGTCTATTTTGACAAAGGGTATTTACCCGAAATATTAATAAATTGTGTTGTACCCGTCTTTTCTAAGCGTGTTTCTTTCTCCGTTGGGTACTTCTTAACAATTCATCAATTTCCACGAACGTGTCAAATGCACGTGAAACATTGTCAATTTTTGTGAAGCTTATAATGACGTCATTTTGATGCTCGCGCTATTCTTCTTCTTCAGAATTCCTGTCGCTACTCCAGCCCACAGAGCGTACTAATGGCGGGAAGCACCGTGTGTCCGTCTTTTTTATTTCAAGTGTTTTTTTGTTTTATTTTGTTTATATTCGTGCGCGCCGGAGTGTGTGTTGATCAGAGGTTGGCTTAGAGAGGAGGGGAGTGGATCAGCATAATAAGTCTAAAAATATGAACTCTGAATGATCCTAAAAGATTAACGCATGTGAGCTCCAAACAATACGGTAGAATCATCAGGTTTTTTTCTTCCTCTCTCGCAAAAATATAAAGATGCATGGGACTATAACGTATTTGTTGTATTGTATTGATTGCGGGCAAGGCTGCTTGTAACGAAATTTTTTTTCATGACTGCTAGTTACAGTTCAGTTCAGTTCGGTCAAAATGGGATCTATGCACTTGGAGAGGTCCATGCGCGCTCCACCCTACCTATCAGAAGTCTTCCTCAGAGTTTCTTTCGATATCGCGTCAATACTAGTCTGGTTCACTGTGGATCTCTCATTTTGTCGCCGATCACGACATGTGCCAGTAGTTCGTTCTCTAATGTCCTTTCAAGTCTGCCCAACGCTCCATGCCTTTTTCCACACCTCTGCTCCGGAGGCGATCGCGGATTGCCTTTTGGTGCCCTTGGCTAAACGTTCCTGGAAATGCTCTCGAAGGTTTCTCATCACGTCTGATCTGCCCATCCGTAGTCCCTGTGTGATTTCTGCCTTGCCAGCGAGGGTGTCCCAACGATCATTCTAGTAATAGTGATCCGTTATCCTTAACCCAGTACACCCTGACGCTGAATTTGTAAAATTTGCTTATTGTCCTATGAAGGCTACATTACAGATTAGGAGATAGATAAACTGTTTTAGTTTACAGGTGGTGCCAGAATAGCTTGGCGCCTCAGGCGCCAAGCTATTCTGGCAGCACCCGTGAACTCTCAATTTTTTTTTCAAGTATGGGTGTATCAGGATGGACAGAGTTAACACATTCGAGACGTGACGCGTCCGGATACGCGGCTGATGCTCGCCGCGAATGAGTCAACAGCATAAATTGCAGAATTGTAATACAGGGCTGAATATCGTATCTAGTGATTTTAGCTCATTCTATTTCTGGCACATGTTTGCGCGCCTTACTCATTAATATCGGGTTACATATATCTAACATAAATAGCGTAAACAGAGCGCAGAAAGTCACGCTTATGATGCCCGCTAAACGTATAGACCTACGTATATTGAACCCGAGAGGCCAAATTTACAGTCACGTTTATTACTTCAATGACGATGATCAAAGATTGTTCCATTGTTTGTCACAGTAGTACAATGATTTATTTAGTAATATTTTTAGTCCTGTATTTGTATACCTTGTGTGTAATGTGTGTTAAGATATATTAGTGCACCATAGGTCATAATTATGTCGTGATGTCATTGTGCTTCGTTAATTTGTTGAACATTATACATTGTGCCCGAGGTACAAAATACTCATATTTTGGAGTTATCTTCTGAGGACTGCATTACAATTCAAGAGACAGATCGACCATGACAGTTTAAGGGTGGTGGCAGAATAGCTTGGCGCCTATAGGCGCCAAGCTATTTTGCCGCCGCCCTTGAACGGTCATGGTTGAGCCGTATCTTGCTGTGGTGTGTCGCGGGCACAATGAGTTATACATTGTGCATAAAGTTATTGTAATGCACTTTTCGGAGGATATGCAGTACATAATAGTAAATGCCCCTTATTATTACGTATTGCATTCTTATTTTTGTTATTTTATTATTATTATTATTATTACCGTCATTATTTAACCCTTCCCTGCCACTGGGCGCATAATTATGTTGTTTCTGACATCTGTTTTCAACCAACTGCCAGTCGTCACAAGAGTCCAACGAACAAGGGTAGATATTGGTCTCAGCAAGAGGCATAGGTTCTCGTGTGTGCCCGAAGTAGCGGGAGCTCATGAGGATCTGTGCCTCTTGCAGCTGGATCGCGTTCACTTTCTCTCGGCAATAAAGGGGTTAATAAGGATTCGAGAATTGAAGGTATCTTCTTTAAAAAATTATTAAAAAAAAAAAAAGCAGAGTAAAGCAGACCAAGGCAAGGCAAGCAAAACAAAGCAGGCAAGTCACGGCAGGGAAGGCAAGGCAAGCAAATCAGGCAAAGCACGGCAAGGCAAGCAAATCAGGCACAGCACGGCAAGGCAAGCAAATCAGGCAAAGCACAGCACGGCAAGGCAAGCAAATCAGGCAAAGCACAGCACGGCAAGGCAAGCAAATCAGGCAAAGCACAGCACGGCAAGGCAAGCAAATCAGGCACAGCACGGCAAGGCAAGCAAATCAGGCACGGCAAGGCAAGCAAATCAGGCAAAGCACAGCACGGCAAGGCAAGCAAATCAGGCACGGCAAGGCAAGCAAATCAGGCACAGCACGGCAAGGCAAGCAAATCAGGCAAAGCACGGCAAGGCAAGCAAAACAAAGCAGGCAAGGCAAGACCGTGAAGGGAAGGCAAGCAAAGCAAATCAGGCAAGTCAAGGCAAAACAAAGCGGCAAGGCAAGGGAGACAGGGCAAAGCAATGCAAATCAATCAAGGCAAATCAAAGCAAAGAAGGCAAGGGCAAATCAGGCAAGGCAAGCGAAGGCAAAGCATGGCAAAACAAACGAACTGAAATATGAAAACCTGGTGCTGTGTTCTATCACGTACATTAGAAAGAAACACGCTAAGAAAGGACAAGTACAACACCGTGATAATTCAAGGATAGTGTCAGATGAGCTTGGCGCCTTCTGGCACTACCCTTAAATTATCATGGTCGGAGTTGTGCTGTACTTGTTCTTTCTAAGCGTGTTTCTTTCTTTGCTGGGTACTTTTGTGCATTTCACACGCTTGGCAGTGACCCTCTGGGTTTAGATTATCAATATACAAATATAATACAAATGCTTGGTCTGTAATTTGCATTTTATGAACTGCCGTAAGGTCTAAAATCACAGGCCAGGCACACACACATATAGTGCAACAATCACACCTGTTTGTGATGTATGTTTAAAAAAAGAAGAAGCTTCTAATTCTTCTTCTTCTCGAACGCCGTCACACTTGGAGTTTGACTCTCAAAATGAAATCTGTGGTCTTCTGTAGTGCCTCCACAGGCCCGTACAGTTTCTCTTGTAGAGTGGCGGGCTTCGGCCATATCTCCTCCCTCAGCAGCTGGTGGTTCCCACAGTCATGGAGGATGTGCTCTGTGATCTGCTCTGCTTCTCCACAAAGGCACAGGGGAGATGGCACGAGGTGGAAGCGTCTGTGCAGGTGGAAATTGAGTCGGTTGTGCCGAAGAAGAAGCAAATTTAACCCTTTACGTGTCGGTAGCGGTTTTAGTTTTTTTTAGTCGAGTGATTCCTGTAGGCATCATTGCGAATAAAACCGCTGCCGACACGCAAAGGGTTAAGAGGTTGTCTTGGAAATTTCAAAGGCAGAATCTCAAAATTTGAGTTTATTTGAAATATTGACCATTTTTCAGTATGGCCCTTAACTTACTGAGAATAGAGTATCATCAAATGCAAGTCACTGGTTTTAGTTCCACCGGAGCAGGTCCAGGTCGGGTGTATGCCTGAGTACCCAGCCACCTAAGGAGGCGGCAAGCCAATCGGGCACGACCCCTGAGTTTTCATGGTCGATCTGTCTCGTTCATCTTGGCGTTGGAAGTCCAACAGATACAGCCCCAACCATATTCAATAACGCCACGCACGCGTGATGTTTTCGTCACGAAACTAATAAGTGATTAAGCCGCGATCTAAATTTCACAATGAGCTTGATTATTATTTATCATCATTTTAATAAACACGTTGCCATTCTGAGCCTATATAAACTGGAAGCTTTCATTGTCCTGACACACTGAAGAGCTGAACTGACTAACCCTGCCGGTTTTGTAAGTACTACATCTGGTTTATTACCTGGGCTATTTACGTGTGGATTTTTAATTTTTAAAAAAGAGAAGAATGACTGGCACGCTAATTCCTTATTAGGCACATACAAAAGAAAGAAATAAAAGACAAAATTCCTCAGTTGTTTTTTGAAACCTATACATAACATCTCTGAAAAGAAACGGCAAAAGTCTATCGGGTCCCACCGCGGCCGACTTCGGCCCGATAGATTTTTGCGTCACGTACTGGGTAGTGGATTGTATTTTGTCTGTACGTGAGTCCATTTTGAAAATTTGATAAATCGTGTTGTAATAGACGTTCTTCGGAATTCAGAAGTAGGTTAACTGCACGTGTTTCGACAAAACAGTGGCTTAAAAGCCCTGACAAACATGCAAGCAGGTCAAAATTGCACGTGTTTCGACGGAAACTGTGGCTTAAAAGCCCTGACGAACATTCAAGCAGGTCAAAATTGCACGTTTTTCAACAAAACAGTGGCTTAAAAGCCCTGACAAACATGCAAGCAGGTCAAAGTTACACGGGTTTCGACGAAAGCTGTGGCCGGCTTAAAAGCCTGGACGAACATGCAAGCAGGTCAAAATTACACGTGTTTCGACGGGGAAAGTGGATTAAAAGCCCCGGACAAACTTGCGATATCCCATGTTCGCCCGAGGCTGTCTTCATCGAAAGACGTGCAATTTTGACCTACATTTCATGTCCGGATTTTTTTTTTTTCTAAGTGATTTTGTCCCCCCCCCCCCCCCCCCCCCCCCCCCCCCCCTTGTTGGGATTTTCTTTGCATTTTACACACTTGGAGGCAATCACATGCGGTGAAGATTTCGGGGAATTGATATACCACCATCACTGATAGCTCAAGGCTGGTGCAGAATGTGACCCCTGTGACGTTAAGAGGCAGTTATTAGAGTCAGTCTGTGTGAAAAGCACAGGTTTCATTACGTTTAATATCCTACTTTTCACAAAAAACAAGGACTTGTCTTGTACCCTCAAGGGGATCCAACCGTTTGTCTGCCCAGCGCAGTGCTGAGTAATTTCCCTTGGCACACACACACAGCATTACAGCTTTTGGACAAATCGACATGAGCATTAACCCCTTCACTGCCGAGAAAAAAGTAAACATGATCCAACCGCAAGAGACATAGATCCCCATGAGCCCCCCGGCGCAGACGCGGGGGCTTATGAGGATCTATGCCTCTTGCTTAGGCGTATTTGTATACACTTTTCTTGCGGACAGTGTTGGCCGGCTTTTGGTCATTGCCGCGGAATGAGCGAAGATTTCACTGAGAAACAGACATGTACCTACAGCGGCAGGGAGGTAGTTAATTTAGTCGATGTTAAGTGTCGAGTAGTAGAATTTGAACCCCCCTACCCTCAAAGATAAAAAACCACCTGTTTTTGATGATGTTCAGAGTTTGATGAATTCTCGACATGCTCTCTGCACACTCTCAGGATCGGTATGCGCGCGCAGTGAATTCTTCCTCGTTACCGTCGGTTGCACTGAACAGAAAGTGAGTTGAGCGCTAACACTCGCCCCTATTAATTTAAAAAGGGGTTCTTAACCCCTTCACTGCCGAGAAAAAGTAAACACAATCCAACTGCAAGAGGCATAGATCCTCATGAGCGCCCGCGAATGCAGGAGCTCATGAGGATCTATGCCTCTTGCTGAGACCACAGTGCGCCCATTTTCTTTGGACAGTCGTGGCTTTTGGTCGTTCAGTGAACGCAGATTTCAGAAACCAAATGCACTTTCTTTGGCAGGGAAGGGGTTAATGTAGTCTTTCTTGACTTCCGCAGCAATGTACGTTAGCACTTGTAACAGAGGCGTCGTTACCTCTGCTTAGCGCATCTGGAACTCTCCCACGTTGAAAAAGAACGACCAGAAAGAAGAGCAGAAAGGTCTTTCGTTTTACGAAATTCAATAGTCATATTAGAAGAATGTGTACCATTGTCAAAGACGTACCAAAGAACGTGAACTATACAGACTAGCACACACACACACAAAAGAAAAGCAAAAAAAAAAAAAAAAAAGCAAAAAGCGACATTTTGGAATCATCGAAAACACTAAGGTGTTTCCGATGATTGGAAAAAAAAGAAGTCGCATTTCCTTTGCTCCTTAGTATATTATATAAACTGTTATTAGACCGGTTGTGAGTTCCCGAGCAGCACAGAACGCACGCTAGACTGATAACGCGACTTTGAGCCAAGACTAGACTTGGCGAGCTACGAAATGTGGGCAACTCGGCTAGATGTTACGCTTAGCCGTTACTGTTTTGCTGTGAGGCACAAGAAATGTGAGGCACAATTTAAGTTCAAGTTGACAAAGATCTGAGGACGATTGCGTTCTGATCATACCGTTGTTACAATACATTTTTATTTTTTGTTTTTGTGGAAATAATGCCGAGGAAAACGATATCTCAACTTACATTCAAACTGCATATGGCGACGAAGCCAGTCACATTGGCTTCGGAAGATGGTCTGCCATGTTGTATTAACAACTATTATAACTATTCGATTTTTTTTATACCAACAGTAGATGCATCTTATTCATGTAAACTCTGCTAATATCGGGCGATTTCACGGAAATAATTTGTTTCTGTAGCTCGCACTGTCAGTTGTCCATAGTTAACGCTGTGCGGCTTGGCCACAGCCCACAGCCCACTGCGCTTTATCGCCTTTCGCGCTAAAAATCGCGCCAGTTTAGGGGAACTCGCGATCTCGGTATTTGCCTGTTTAGATGGAGATCAAAATCATGCATAATCTCCCGTTACGCAAAATAAATCACGTGTGATCAGGTCGACTGATAACGAGCGATCGCTCACAAGTATTTTATCAATCGAACCGAGTACGAGTGATTTATATAGAGTAACTGGGGAGGGGGTGGGGTGGGGGGAGTGGGAGGTCAGGCATAATTTATTTACACGATGAATTTTTCAAGGTGTTTAACCCATTTAACCCCACGGCCGCCTTTCCCGAATTTTGGAGGTGTTACCCAACGACTATGTACCATTCGCAGGAGATATATTGACCATGACAATTCAAGGGTAGTGCCTGATTAGCTTGGCGCCATCAGGCGCCAAGCTAATCTGGCACTACCCTTGAATTAGCCTTGAATTATCACGGTCAGTCCATCTCCTGTTGTCGGGCGTTGAGGCTCAATGGGTTAACCTTGAAACGACATATTATTTTTTTTTCGGTGGGTGCGATGACACATCCGGGTCGCTGCTTGCTTGACGTGGGCTCAATGGCTGATCGCAGAGCTACAACATGTTTAACAGTGCGGCGGGGACTGCACACGCTTTATCACCACACGTAAAATTAAGACAGCCTTGTATCACATGGCCGGGAAGAGCGTGCGAGTTTAATCAATCCTCTTAAATCCTTCGGATGCACATTCATAATGGCAAAGACGTCAATCCAAAACCGTTTTTCTTTACTTTTCAAGGTGTCTGCAAAGGCCGAGGTTTTCGCACAGACTGCCCGCAACATAAAGTGTTTCGCAACATTCGTCTGCATGGCACTACTCTTTCTGGCACTCTGTTCAGAGGTGTACGGTGCGTTATTAATTAATTCCTTTCTTACTGTATTTCTTTGGGTTTTTTTTTTTTGTTTGTTTGTTTGTTTGTTTTTTGCTTGTTTTTAACTAGGGGAGCGTGTAAGTCTATGATTTTGGATCTTTCGCTTTGTCTTTATATGATAAACACTTTGTAACTTTGAGCGTCGGGCTGCTGCGAGCGCTTTTAACGCATACATGTATATCGAAGAGCTAATGAAATGCGACATATTTTGAATCATCGTAACACTTTAATGGTATCTATGATGCCAAAACTGCACTTTGCTCGTCAGTATACATGTACTTCACACGTACGTCACACACATAGTTTGTGTGTATGTGAACAAGCTGAAAAGTTCCAACCCAACACGATGATAACCCATTCAGCCCTGACACACTACAGCAGGAGATGGGTCGACCATGATAATTCAAGGGCAGTGCCAGATTAGCCTGGCGCCTGTCGGCGCCAAGCTAATCTGGCACTGCCCTTGAATTATCATGGTCGATCCATCTCCTGCGACAGGTACATAGTCGTTAGATGATGCCCGGGCTGAATGAGTTAAAGAAATACCCAACAAAGAAAGAAGCACGCTTGAAACGGACGCGCACAACTCTCCTTTGTAAACGTGTGTTTTTTTTTGTTTTTTCTTTGTTAACCCTTTGCGTGTCGGTAGCGTATTTAGTCGAGATGATTCCAATAGGAATCATCGCTACAAAAACCGGCACCGACACACAAAGGATTAACCCATTCAGCCAAGACGCACGTATTTCCCAAATTTTAGAGGCGTCATCTAACGACTACGCACCTGTTGCAGGAGATGGATAGACCATGATAATTCAAGGGTAGTACCAGATTACGACCCATCTCCTGCTGTAGTGCGTTAGAGCTGAATGGGTTAAAGCGATGTGCTTCACGGCAGGCTTGGATTGCTAATCTTTGCTAATAAACGGGGCAGTCAATGGTGTCTCGCCTAAACTAAGACATTTTTACCCTGCCTTCACAATCCGTGTGAGCAGGTAGAGGTAACAGTGATTTTCTACTCAGAGATTTTCTTCATTGTGTGTAACGGAAGAACTGTTCTATGTACAAAAGTCCAAGGGTTAACCTCTACAACAAAGCGTATACCCGGACTGAACGCGTGGCCACCCAGATTGAATGGACCACCCGGCTTAAACGGACCTCCAGGAAAGCGTGAAGTAGGTCCACCCGGACTAAATGGCCCACTCGGAAAACGTGAAACAGGTCCACCCGGCTTAGCGGACCGCCTGGACTGAGCGGGCCACCCGGACTAGCTGCTAGACCACCGGAAAGCAAAATGCCGTACCACCCGGACTAGCTGCTAGACCACCGGAAAGCGAAAAGCCGGAACACCCGGACTAAACTGACCACATGGGCTAAATGGCCCACCAGGATTACATGGACTCCCAGAAAAGCGTGAAGCAGGTCCACCTGAACTAAGCGGACCTCTCGGACTAAACGGCCCACCTAGAATATATGGATCACCCGGTAAACATGAAGCAGACCCACCCGGATTCAATGGACCGCCAGGACTAAACAGACCGCCTGGACTAAATGGACCACCCGGGAAACGTGAAGCAAGCCCACCTGGATTAAATAGACCGCCAGGACTTGTTGCTGGACCTCCTGGAAAGCGTGAAGCCGGTCCACCGTGGTTGAACGACCCACCCGGACTAAATGAACCTCCAGGACTTAACGGACCACATGGACTAAACGGACCTCCCGGAAAACGTGAAGCAGGCCCACCCGGATTAAACGGACCACTTGAACTAAATGGACCTCCCGGGTTAAACGGATCCCCCGGAAAACGTGAAGCAGGCCCACCCGGGTTAAACGGACCACTTGAACTAAATGGACCTCCCGGGTTAAACGGACCACTTGAACTAAATGGACCACCTGGGTTAAACGGACCACTTGAACTAAATGGACCACCCGGGTTAAACGGATCCCCCGGAAAACGTGAAGCAGGCCCACCCGGATTAAACGGACCACTTGAACTAAATGGACCACCCGGGTTAAACGGATCCCCCGGAAAACGTGAAGCAGGCCCACCCGGATTAAACGGACCACTTGAACTAAATGGACCTCCCGGGTTAAACGGATCCCCCGGAAAACGTGAAGCAGGCCCACCCGGGTTAAACGGACCACTTGAACTAAATGGACCTCCCGGGTTAAACGGACCACTTGAACTAAATGGACCTCCCGGGTTAAACGGACCACTTGAACTAAATGGACCACCCGGGTTAAACGGATCCCCCGTAAACGTGAAGCAGGCTCAGCCGGATTAAACGGATCCCCCGTAAACGTGAGGCAGGCTCAGCCGGATTAAACGGATCACCCGTAAACGTGAGGCAGGCTCAGCCGGATTAAACGGATCACCCGTAAACGTGAGGCAGGCTCAGCCGGATTAAACTTATCACCCGTAAACGTGAGGCAGGCTCAGCCGGATTAAACGGACCACCCCGGAAGCGTGAAGCAGGCCCACCCGGATTGAATGGACCACCAGGACTCAATGGACCTCCAGGATTGAGCGGACCTCCCGGACTACATGCTGGACCACCCGGAAAGCGTGACGCAGGCCCGCCCGGCCTAAACGGACATCCCGGACTTAATGGACCTCCCGGAAAGCGTGAAACTGGTCCAACCGGGCTCAGCGGACCGCTCGGACTAAATGGCCCACATGGACTGAACGGACCACCCGAAAAACGTGAAGCAGGCTCACCCGGATTGAATGGACCACCAGGACTAAATAAGCCACCCGGATTAAACGGACCTCCCGGAAAGCTGGCTGAAGAGTTTGACGACAACTTGTAATTCTCATGACCACAAATAGTGCGCGGAATTCTGTGCATAGTTTGTACACATTTAACCCCTTCACTGCCAGTGGACGCACCATTGTAAATTCGTCCAAGATCCCCAGTCCTGAAAGAGACATGCACACAAAGTGGTTTCAGCACCATTGTAGATTCGTCCAAGATCCCCAGTCCTGAAAGAGACATGCACACAAAGTGGTTTCAGCACCATTGTAGATTCGTCCAAGATCCCCAGTCCTGAAAGAGACATGCACACAAAGTGGTTTCAGCACCATTGTAGATTCGTCCAAGATCCCCAGTCCTGAAAGAGACATGCACACAAAGTGGTTTCAGCACCATTGTAGATTCGTCCAAGATCCCCAGTCCTGAAAGAGACATGCACACAAAGTGGTTTTAGCACCATTGTAGATTCGTCCAAGATCCCCAGTCCTGAAAGAGACATGCACACAAAGTGGTTTCAGCACCATTGTAGATTCGTCCAAGATCCCCAGTCCTGAAAGAGACATGCACACAAAGTGGTTTCAGCACCATTGTAGATTCGTCCAAGATCCCCAGTCCTGAAAGAGACATGCACACAAAGTGGTTTCAGCAGCAGGTATATATCCGTATAAGCGGGCAACTTTTGATGATCGATGCCTCTTGCCGCATTTTGGTGGTTTTCTATTTCTCTTGGCAGTGAAGGTGTTAATGGCAATACAGTGTACCTCACACGCGCTGTCAAATACATCTGCAGCAATTTAATCTTCTTCTTCTTTTTTTTTTTTTTAACCTTTGGCTGTGGGTAGCGCTTTTTGTCCCGATGATTCCTGTTTGGAACTAATAGACGGTCACAACTGTACGTGGTGGACGCAAACAGTGAATTAAAAGTCCGTACAAACATACGATATCGAATGTTTGTCTGGGCTTTTAACCCATTCACGCCTGACGCACTACAGCCGGAGATGGGTCGACCGTGATAATTCAAGGGTAGTGCCCGATCCATCTCCTGCAACTGGTGCATGGCTATTAGATAACGACTCCAAAATTTGGGAAATACGGCCGTCAGGCTGAATGAGTTAATTCACTGTTTGCGTCAAACACGTGCAGATTCTGCCATTCTTCTGATATACGTGCAGATTCTGCCATTCTTCTGATATACGTGCAGATTCTGCCATTCTTCTGATATATGTGCAGATTCTGCCATTCTTCTGATATACGTGCAGATTCTGCCATTCTTCTGATATACTGCAGATTCTGCCATTCTTCTGATATACGTGCAGATTCTGCCATTCTTTTGATATACGTGCAGATTCTGCCATTCTTCTGATATACGTGCAGATTCTGCCATTCTTCTGATATACGTGCAGATTCTGCCATTCTTCTGATATACGTGCAGATTCTGCCATTCTTCTGATATACGTGCAGATTCTGCCATTCTTCTGATATACGTGCAGATTCTGCCATTCTTCTGATATACGTGCAGATTCTGCCATTCTTCTGATATACGTGCAGATTCTGCCATTCTTCTGATATACGTGCAGATTCTGCCACTCTTCTGATATACGTGCAGATTCTGCCATTCTTCTGATATACGTGCAGATTCTGCCATTCTTCTGATATACGTGCAGATTCTGCCATTCTTCTGATATACGTGCAGATTCTGCCATTCTTCTGATATTGACGTGCAGATTCTGCCATTCTTCTGATATACGTGCAGATTCTGCCATTCTTCTGATATACGTGCAGATTCTGCCATTCTTCTGATATACGGAAACCGGTTATTTGAAACTAATTGGGTAGTGTTCTGTTTCAGGCTACTCAGATGACGATATCGTTGCGTGGCCAGCACTGCTACACCAGTCGTGAACGCCGTGGAAAACACCACCATAGCCAACACCACCACCACCCACAACAACTGAATTATTAACCCATTCAGCCCTGACGCACTACAGCAGGAGATGGGTGGACCATGATAATTCAAGGGTAGTGCCAGATCAGCTTGAAAGAAGAAACTACCAAGTGAGCAGTCAACCCTTTCGGTCCAGATTAGCTTGGCCCCTGTCGGCACAACGCTAATCTGGCACTGCCCTTGAATTATCATGGTTGATCCATTTCCTGCAGCTGGTGCATAGTCGTTAGATGACGCCTCCAAATTTTGGGATATACGTGCACCGGGCTGAATGAGTTAAGGCTGATTATTCTAACATCTTTTTATCGGATAAACACGAAAAACAAGAAGATTCATGTGTGTGTGTGTGTGTGTGTGTGTGTGTATGTGCGTGTGTGTGTGTGTGTGTGATGTGTGGTGAGTGTGTGTGTGTGTGTGCGCGCGCGCGCGCGAGCGCGCATGAAAACTGGGGTTTTTTGCTAATTTTGTTACGTTTTTCCCATTTCCTTTACACAAATTTGCTTTTAGGGACAAAACATACAGTTTACTAAATTATCGGGTTGACAAACAAGAAGAAGACGACAACATCTTCTTTGAGTGATCTCTTCTCTTACGCGGCTGTGGCGGCCGAGGGCTGTCGGTAGCGCTTTTGTCGCGAAGCCGGATTCCTGTAGGAATCATCGCGACAAAAAGAACTACCGACAGCCGATGGCTTGAATAACATTTTAGTAGATTGTTTTATTCCGAATCGTGTTTCTTATTCCGAAAAGTGTCTTATTCCGAAGTGTGTTCAGTTTCTTTCTTTGTAGGAAATTTCGTAGAGAGAGACAATGCAGACAGAGACGATTGGCGGCGTTTCCTCCCCTTATCTGATCCAGCCACGCAAATTTCGACTGAAATAAACCGTCCCGGCATCTCTGCCGAGAAAAATATTAGCAACACTATCCGTCACAAGAGGCATAGATCATAATGAGCTCCCGCCGTCGCGGGGGCTCATGAAGATCTATGCCTCTTGCTGACCTACATTTACATCTGTGTGCCTCAGGCAGACGCGACTATTCAGTTATCATGCGGCCTTGTTTCTGAGACACTTGTAGTGCCAACGTTGGCAGCAAAGGACCGAAAGCCCGGTAGCAACTGGAGAGACACGCAGAGATTAGTTGTCAGTACAAATATAGTCCCTTGGTCAGACCCAGTCGTCTGCTGTCTAGAGACGTGGACTCGTGTGTTTGACGGTGGTATTGGCACGCGATCACAGGAGCCAAAATTAGAATCACTAAGAACCTCGTGACTCGTAACGTAGAGCTTATAAAGAAATGAAGTCGATTGGAGAGAGAGAGAGCGAGAGAGAGAGAGATGAAATGAAATGAAACTTTATTTTAAAAGTATAAAAGGTTAGGTCACAGACCTATTTTCAATCTTGTCCTTGCTACACACTACAACAAATAAAACAGTAACACACACACACACACACACACACACACACACGCACGCACACACACACACACGCACACACACACACACACACACACACACGACACACACACACACACACACACACTGACACACACAGACACACACACACCTCATTCTCTCACGTACAGCCACAGTCAATGGCCTAACAGTACAGAAAGACACACATATGAACAGGATATAAGACTACAGTTACATACTTATATAAATGTAAATACGTTTCAAATCAATAGTACTAGAAACAAACAAACAAAAATGACATATAAAAAAAGGTTATACATCCACTCATTCAACCCATAATATACGCACACGCACACACTCATGCGCTCGCGGGCGTATGCACAAACTGACACCGCTGTTCTTACTGTAAAGGCAAATCAAGATTCCAGATTTTGCGGAGAGAAAAACAGGCAATGGTACAGTGGGCTTACACACGAGAGAGAGAGAGAGAGAATCAATGAATCAATGAAACTTTATTTTACAACTGTTAAGGCATTGACATCGTCATTAACACAGCCATTTTACAAGCCTGCCGTTGCTAACAACTACAAAACTATCTACACATGCACATACATATAAGTAAAACATGATACTTGCAAACAATTAACAACACTGTTCACATAGACAGACATACTCATAGACTCGCAGACACCCCCCTCCCCCCCCCCGCCCCTCCACACACACACACAAAGCTAAATAGTTCAAATGATAAATGAAAAGGATAACAGGATTATTTGGGAATAAATTGGACTCAGCATAGAAAGAGACATAATATCTGTAGTTAAAGCATCCCTAGGCCCTACGAGTGATCCACAAAATACTTGCAGAGACCCTTTTTAAACAGACTAGCGAGGAGGCGGATTTACATGGTCGGGAAGTGCATTTCATATATGTGTGCCTGAGAAGGATAAGCTGGTTTTATATAGATCGATCCAAAAAGGTCGCATTGTACATCTTGGCAAGTAATATGCAGAGGCAAATCATTAATAAATAAGCAAAACATCAGGGGGCCCAGTACAGACCCCTTGGGGCACACAGAAGCTTACATCTTTGAGAGAGGAGTATGAGCCATGAACAAGAACCTTTAGTTTTCTTTTAGTAAGGTAAGATGTAAAAAAAAAGAGCAACTGCGTCTCCGTTATTAAGGTATTTGTGAAGCTTAGCAGTCAGAATAGTGTGGTCAATCAGATCAAAAGCCTTCTTAAAATCTAGATAGACTACTTCTGTTAACTGTGACTTATTCATACCCTCGGGCCATGTGTCAACAAGGCGTGTAATTGATGTGTGGCATGAATGCTGCGGGCGAAATCCGGATAGGAAAGGGTGGTGAGCAAGCAGGTGTTTGGGCAGTGGGCAGATGTTCACATCTGCACGGGACATAGACGACCCCGCCCTCCACGAGTGCCCTGCTGCCTTGCAGGTTAGGTTTTGGATAACCAAAGGCTAGGGTGCTGACACGGTATCTGATTGGGTGTATGAACTTCCTTGATGAAGTCACCACCTAGGGCGAAAGAGTCCCATTAGGGTCTCATCGGCCACGTGTCCAGGACCAAGGTGAGCCACAAGTTATGTGGAGTTTCGGTTGTAGTTAACAGTCTGGCGATTGATGGGCTCCGCCAGGTTATTTTGCCCAAGACACACCACATGCAATGACAACCTTACCTCAATCCATACCGGATCGGTCGTCGCCCGGAACAAGGACCGCGCCTTCTGTCTTGCGCCAGGGCAGAGGTGTTAAGTGTGCTACTGGTGCACCACCAAAGCTCCGTGCCAGAAACAACATCTGCATTGGCACCTGGAACGTCAGAACATTAAGAACGCCTGGAAAGGTAGAGAAACTGACGCACGAAATGTACAGATACCACTGGACCATCCTAGGACTGTGCGAAGTACGATGGAAGAACCTTGGGGAAACATCAACCCAGCAAAACCACAAACTGTATTACAGTGGCAGAGAAGACAAACACGAACAGGGTGTCGGATTTCTCGTCCACAAAGACATCGTGAATACTGTCATGAGTTGTCGGCCAGTCTCCAGTAGGCTTATCACCATACGCTTGAGGGCAACCCCATTTAATATCACCATTGTACAAGTTTACGCTCCAACAACAGACTATGATGATGGGGAAATAGAAGACTTCTATGACCAACTGCAAGAAGTCTTGGAGCAGACCCCCAGGTGCAGGGAGACTGGAATGCCAAAATTGGAGAGGATGCTGTTAAGAACTGAAAAGGCACACGCGGACGCTACTGCAATGCAGAGACCAACGACAGAGGCTTAAGGCTCCTGGAATTTGGCTGCTCAAATGATCTAAAGATGATGAACACGTTTGGACCACACAAAGCATCCAGAAGATGGACATGGCACAGCCCGAACGGAGAGCGCCATAACCAAATTGACTACATCATGGTGAAGAGACGCTTCCAAACCAGTGTGAACATGGTCAAGACAAGACGTTTTCCAGAGGCAGTCATTGGAAGCGACCATGACTTAGTGATGATGACCTTCCGACTTCGCCAAAAAAAGGTCAACAAGCAGGGTCCCACCAGAATCAAGTTTGACCTTGAGAAGCTGAAAAACCACGAGGTAGCGGAAGCCTTCCAGGCAAAGTTAAGAGGAAAATTCGCGGCACTGCTACTTCTAGGCGCAGAAGACACATTGATCGACACATTTAACACTGCTGTAACCCAAACAGCCATTGAGATCCTTGGCAAACACCGACAAGCAAAGAAACCTTGGGTTACAGCTGACATCTTTGCTCTATGTAACAAGCGTCGAGAATTAAAGAAAAAGATATCAGAGGTAGAAGGAGCTAAACAATACAGGGAAATTAACCAGGATATCAAGAAAAGCATGAAAAAGGCAAAGAGTAAGTGGATTGAAGATCAGTGTAAACACATAGAAGAAAATCTGAACAAAAATAATAGCAAAAAAGCATACCAGCTGGTGAAAGACCTGACCAGTGTAAAACAAGGACGTCCCTCAATCATTCAAGATAGTAAAGGGAACTGGCTTTACGGAAGACCAAGACATACTGAAGAGATGGACATAGTACTGCTCAGATTTATACAACCACCGAGCTACAGGGGACCCAGGCATACTTGTCAAACCACCCGTGACCCAACAATGGCAACTATACCATCTTCCGAGAAGACGTAGAGGCTGCAGTGAAGTCGCTGAAAAAAGGGAAGGCAGCAGGAGCAGGCAACATCCCTGCAGAGCTAGTCCAAAAAGGGGGAGAATACCTGATGATTACTAACAATCTGCAATAAGATCTGGCAGTCAGGGGATTGGCCCACACCATGGACTCAATCACTTATAATAACTCTCCCAAAAAAGGCAACTTACATCAATGCCAAAATTATCGCACGATCAGTCTTATATGCCACCCAAGCAAAGTCATGTTAAAGATCCTACTGAACAGGCTGAAGCCACAGGCAGAGGAAATCATAGCTGAGCAACAGGCAGGCTTCAGACCAGGGCGCAACACAACTGAGCAGATCTTCAACTTGAGAGTTCTATGTGAGAGGTACCTCCAGCACCAGCAAGACCTCTATCATGTCTTTGTGGATTTTAAGAAGGCGTTTGACAAGGTGTGGCATGCAGCGCTTTGGTCCACCATGAAGCTATACAACATCATTGCCAACCTGATTCAAAGTCATAGCAAACCTTTACAACAAGGCCACTAGCGCAGTCTGCTTCAACGGCAAAATAGGAAACTGGTTTAGGACTACAGACGGAGTCAGACAAGGCTGCTTGCTCTCACCTACTCTTTTCAACATCTTCCTGGAAAGAATCATGACAGACGCTTTGAAAGATCATGAAGGAACTGTCAGTATTGGAGGCAGAACAATCACGAACTTGCGCTTTGCAGACGACATTGATGGTCTTGCAGGAACAGAGAAGGAGCTAGCTCAGCTGGTGGAAAAGCTGGACAGTACAGCCATTTTGTATGGGATGGAAATCAGTGCAGATAAGACCAAATTGATGACAAATAACACCAGTGGCATTGGCACTGACGACATGATTGGAAGCCAACAACTGGAAACAGTTAATAATAATAATAATAATAATAATAAGGGCATTAAATAGGCGCTTTATCCCAATTGAAAATCGGCTCAAAGCGCCGCCGCGAACTGAACCCAACAAGCACGCTCACGTGAATCACACGCATTCACTCACACACACTGTACACAAACACATAACATTCACGTGGTGCTAAGGGCAAGTTCAAGCGAGCAACTAAATTCAAATACTTATGAGCCATTGTGACAGATGAGGGATCAAAACCAGAAATACTGTCCAGGATTGCACAGACAACAACAGCACTGACAAGATTGAAAACCATATGGAAGGACAGGAACATCACGCTCTGCTCCAAGATCAGACTGATGCGCTCCTTAGTCATCTCAGTGTTCTTGTATGTGAGTCATGGACCCTCACAGCAGACCTTGAAAGGAGGGTACAAGCCACTGAAATGAGATGTTTTCTAAGGCTTCTTGGCATTTCATACAGAGATCACGTCACGAACGAGGAAGTGGGAAGCAGAATCAGGCAAGCCATCGGGCCCTATGAAGACCTATTAGCCATTATGAAAAAAAATGCAAACTGAAGTGGTATGGGCATGTCACGCGTTCAGCAGGGCTTGCCAAAACAATCCTGCAAGGCACTGTGCAAGGAGGACGAAGGAGAGGAAGACAGAGGAAAAGATGGGAGGGCAATATCTCAGAGTGGACAGGACTGAGGATGGGCGATACGCTGAGAATGGCAAAGAACAGAGAGGAATGGAGAGAGCTGGTTGCCAAGTCATCAGTGGTGCCCCAACGTTCGGCAAGACTACGGGATATAGATAGATAGATAGATAAGCAGGTGTTTATGAACGTGCCTTTCCAGTGGTTTGGACAAAACAGATAACAAAGAAATAGGCCGATATTTATTAGGGTCAGAATGATCTTTTGTTTTTAGAAGTGGAATTACTTTCGCATATTTAAGTTCGTTAGGAAAAGTGTTATGCTGGATACAGAGATTATAAATGTAAGTTAAGGATTCTACAATGTATGGGAGAGACAGCTTAAGTATTTTCGGGCTGATGTCATCAGGTCCCGAGCGCTTTTTATTTGGAAGATTACTTATGAGAAAACCCACTTCAAGAAAAGCTAGCATAGGGATGTTGAAGGGGGCTGTGCCCATTGTTCTTTGTTGACAAAACTCAGACAGCAGATTAGAACGGTAATAAGTGTTATCCTGGCTTGACGAAATTAGAGATTCGGCAACAGAAAGAAAATGGTCATTGAATATATCAGCAGTAATAGAGAGAGAGAGAGAGAGAGAGAGAGAGAGAGAGAGAGAGAGAGAAAGAGAGAGAGAGAGAGAGAGAGAGAGAGAGAGAGAGAGAGAGAGAGAGAGAGAGAAAGAGAGAGAGAGAGGAGAGAGAGAGAGAGAGAGAGAGAGAGAGAGAGAGAGAGAGAGAGAGAGAGAGAGAGAGAGAGAGAGAGAGAGAGAGAGAGAGAGATGAAATGAAATGAAATGAAACTTTATTTCTGAACGGAAGAAGCAGTTAAAACATGTGCCATTTTTCACGCTTGCCGTTGCTACTCTACAAAGGTACAACTATGCTAAAGGTACAAAGCTACTAACATACAAAAGTACAAAGCTACTAACATAACAGTGCACATGATATAACAAGTCGTTCAAAAAAAAGATGAGAGAGAGAGAGAGAGAGAGAGAGAGAGAGAGAGAGAGAGAGAGAGAGAGAGAGAGAGAGAGAGAGAGAGAGAGAGATTGATTGATTGTACATTGCTTAACGTCCCGACAGCAACAAGGCTTTCTCAGGATGAGAGAGAGAGAGGGAGAGAGAGAGAGAGAGAGAGAGAGAGAGAGAGAGAGAGAGAGAGAGAGAGAGAGAGAGAGAGAGATGATGATGATGATGATGAAACGTTTTATTGACAGGATAAAGTTTTAGGCGAAACGCCTCTCTTACAAACTGTCCTGTTAGAAAAGAAACATTAATAGCAAAGAGTAAGAGAAACACAATAAATCGAAACATGAAGAAATAAACTGAAATGAAAAAAAAAGAAAAAAGAAAAAAAAAAAAAGAAAACACCAATATAAAAGCAATGCAAATAATGCGCACACATATCAATAACAGTGAATAATTTTATATATATATATATATATATATATATATATATATATATATATATATATATATATATATATATATATATATATATATATATATATATATATATAATATAAGTAGTCCGTTCAGGTATTAAGTTACTGTAACAAGATGTTATATAAACGAGTTTTGAAGGTTCTAGAGTTAGAAATGGATTTAATTTGGGGTGCTAGTTCGTTCCAGGCTTTGGCACATGAGAACGAAAGGCTGGTTTTATATATATCGAGCCTGGCCCATGGTAGCTGTAGCAAACTGTTCCTCGTGTTTTGTCTTTGACTATCCAAAAATAACATACGAAAGTAAGATGGGGTTTTATGGTGAAGAATTTTATGCATAAGTATGCATCGATTAAATGTGAACTGTTTGTTCAGGTTTAGCAGGCGGATAGTTCTAAACTTTTCGTCGGTGGGAGAGGAACCAGGCACAGTTAACTTTACCCCTCGACGATACAATGAGTTAAGTTTTTTAAAATGTACCTCACTGCATCCATCCCAGATAGTGGAGCAGTAATCACAGTGTGTCTTAATGTGGGCATGGAGAAAGAGTCTTCTAGTGTCAGTGTTAACTATTTGACTTAGTTTTGATAGCAGGAATATATTTTTAGATATTGTTTTGCATGTGTTTTCGATATGTGGTTCCCAGCTGAGCTGGTTATCTACTGTGACTCCAAGCAAACGATGCTTTTTAACTTGATCAAGGGGCTCAGAGTTCAGGTATAATGTTAAGGGCAGGAGACCACGTTGATGTTTTTGGCGTGAAGTAATCAACATACTCTTTGTCTTTTGGACACTAATTATCATATGATTATGTTGGCACCAGCTTGAAACCTCATCAAGACTTTGCTGGAGAACTTCGTTTATTTTTGGCAATTCGCTGTTTGATGTATGTATGGTAGTGTCATCAGCAAATAAGTCACATGTTGCATCGGGATGTGAGATAGAGAATGGTAAATCATTGATAAATATGTTGAACAACAATGGGCCCAAAATTGACCCCTGGGGAACACCACACGTTACTAAACCTTCATTCGAGTAATTACCATTAAGCAAAACTTTCTGTCTTCTGTCACTTAGATAGGATGATATCAGATGTACGGTATTGGAATCGATGTGATACATCGGTAGTTTTTTTTTTTAATAAGATAGAGTGGTTGACTAAATCAAAGGCTTTTTTAAGGTCAAGAAAAACTGCACCTGATAACTGAGAATTATTAATGGCTGTAAGCCATTTATCAATTATATGTATAAGGGCAGTTTGGCAAGAGTGTTGCGGGCGAAACCCAGACTGCATTTTACTGAGTAGACAGTTCTGTTCTAGAAAATTTTGCAGATGTCTATGGATATGTTTTTCAATAGGTTTTGAGATGACTGGTAGAATGGAGATAGGTCTATAATCATTCAATGAGTTTAAGTTTTTGCTTTTGGGAAGGGGAATGACCTTAGCTGTTTTTAACTCATCAGGGAAAATATTTCTTTGAATAGACAGATTGTAAATGAACGTTAGAGACTCAACTATGTAGGGCAGAGCTATTTTAAGAATTTCGCAACTGATGCCATCTGAACCACATGACCTCTTTTTCATATTAGATATATATTTACCCACGTCAAAAACAGTCATTGGGGGGAGTGAAAAAACACAACCAGCAGTACTGTTACTGTGAAATCGTAGTTGCTCAGAACATTGGTATTTCGCAGGATCATTTGTATTAGTGCGTGCTAAAGTCTCAGCTATGCTAAAGTGGGTATTGAAGGTATCTGCAGTGAGCTCAGGTGAGCTCAGAGAGAGAGAGAGAGAGAGAGAGAGAGAGAGAGAGAGAGAGAGAGAGAGAGAGAGAGAGAGAGAGAGAGAGAGAGAGAGAGAGAGAGAGAGAGAGAGAGAGAGAGAGAGAGAGAGAGAGAGAGAGAGAGAGAGAGAGAGAGAGAGAGATGATGATGATGATGATGATGAAACTTTATTTATCAACGGTAAAAAGTTTTGACAGAAACAAATCGTCATTTTACAAACTTGCCGTTGCTAACATCTACAAGATAAAATAGATTAAAAGATAATAATAATAATAAAGAATTATATTTACACATATTATTTCATGCAACAATAAAATTAAAAAAAAAAATGACACAAAATAATAACACTTATACCACACACACACACACACACACACATACACACACACACACACACACACACACACACACACACACACACACACACACACACCAACAATATAGATAAATGCATAATTATATTACATAAAAGCATTAACCATCAGGGTTTGTTTAAATGCCCAGTGTTGTTATGTTTGGCTCATCAGGTAATCGAAAAGTTTCGTTTTAAAGATTCCAAGTGAGGCTATAGTCTTCAAATGTGCAGGAATAGTGTTCCATACAAACGGTCCAGAAAAGGATAAACTAGTTTTAAAGAGGTCAATTCTAGGCAGAGGTAGGGGTAAAGTATTGTTCCTTGAGGACCGTTCGCGTTCTTGCTGTGGCACAAATTTGGTGGTTAGATACTGCGGTGTCATGTTATTTAATATCTTGTGCATGAGGATGCATTTGTTGAAACTAAGTTGTTGACGTAGGCCGAGAATGTTTAGATGTCTAAATTTGTCTGTGGTAGGAATGGACCGCGTATCTATCATTTTGACAGCTCTTTTATATATAGAGTTTAACCTGTTCATGTGAACATCACTACAACCGTCCCACACTGTGGAGACATAATCAACGTGAGACTTGATATGGGCATGAAAAAACAGTTTACGAGTATGTGTATCCGTTACTTGTCTAAGCTGGGACAACAGGAAAGTGTTTTTAGCAATGGTTTTACAGACTGTATTTATATGCGTCTCCCAACATAATTGTTCGTCAACGTGTATTCCCAAGAATTTACGCTCTGTGACTTGTTCTATCGGTTTAGCGTTCAGTTGTAAATGTAACGGCTGTGGTCGGCGTTGGTGTTTTTGTCGTGTAGTGATTAAAATACTCTTTGTTTTTCCTGGATGAAGAACCATATGATTCTCTCTACACCAGTCGGAAACCTCGCTGAGACTACTTTGTAAGCTAATGGTAATGTCAGCTGTTTTTTTACCTGAAACATGGAGGCTCGTATCGTCCGCAAACAGGTTGCAATTAACATCAGTGTTAGTAATATGCAAAGGCAAATCATTAATGAATATTATAAATAGAAGAGGTCCCAAGATCGACCCCTGGGGGACACCGTAGTTAACTTGTCCTTGTTTAGAGTATTTTCCATGAGTATATACCTTTTGTTTTCTGTCTTTTAGGTATGATCTAAAAAATGCTATGGCAGTTTCACTTATATGGTATGCTGCTAGCTTCTTTAAGAGAATGTCATGGTCGACAAGATCAAATGCTTTTTGTAGGTCTAAGAAAACAGCTCCAGACATCAGGTTTTTATTTATTGATTCCAGCCAGCTGTCTACAATGTGTGCCAGTGCTGACTGACATGAGTGTTTCGGTCTAAAGCCGGACTGATGAATATTTATAAAATTACCCTTTTCTAGAAAATCGAGGAGGTGTTTTTGTATGTGTTTTTCAAGGGGCTTTGACAGGGTCGACAAAAGTGAGATAGGACGGTAGTTATTGACATCTTCAAGATCTTTTGATTTAGGGATTGGAATTACCTTGGCCTCTTTGAAAATATTTGGAAACGTGCTGTGTTTTATACAGAGGTTAAAGATATAAGTGAGTGCCTCTACCGTATATGGTAGTGACATTTTCAGAATTTTGTTGTCTATACCATCCATCCCGGTGGACTTTTTGTTCGGCATGCTAGAGATGAATTTGCCGACTTCAGCGACGGTAATATCAGGAATGATGAATGTCTGCAGCATATTTTTGGCCTCACAGTATTTTTCCAGTACACTAGGAACTTGGTACTCTGTGTTACTACTTGCAGCTGACTGAGCAAGTGTTTCAGCTGTCGATAGGAAGTGCTTATTTAATATATCAGCTGACAAATGGGATGGTATTTCAGGGGCTGATTTACCCTTTGTTATAACGTTCAGGGCTTTCCACACCGATGCTGTATCTTTTTTGTCCCTAATCATTTCCTGGAAGAACAGTTTTTTTTGACGCTCTCACTAAGTATTTAACACGATTTCGTTGTTTCTTATATTCATCAAACTGTTTTTCTTTCTTAAGTTTGTCTCTAAATGACATGGCCTGTTTGACATCTACTGTTAACCAGGGTGGCAGGGTAGAGTGAGAGAGAGAGAGAGAGAGAGAGAGAGAGAGAGAGAGAGAGAGAGAGAGAGAGAGAGAGAGAGAGAGAGAGAGAGAGAGAGAGAGAGAGAGAGAGAGAGAGAGAGAACGAACGAACGAACGAACGAAACTTTATTTTCCAAAAATTGAGATATTAGGCGCGCAGGCCTTTCTTACAATCTGTCCTTGCTAAGCTACTTAAAAAAAAAGGAACACCAACCAAAACAACAAAAACTAACTAATAATAAAAGACACACACATGCATACACACACGCACACATACATACATATACATGTACTCGTGCACATGCGCACTTTTGTACATCCACATACACACGTACGTGCGCACATAATTATCTAACATATAAGTAGGTATGATATTTTGTGTACTATCAGAAACAAGTTAGAAAACAGAACAAACAATTTGGAGGCTAGATGGAGAAAAAAAAATAGCAAAAATTTAAAAACATGAAGCGTATTATGTCGAGAAAAAAAAGAAGAAGAAAGGATCAGCATAACGTTGTCTTAGAAAGGTAATCATGTACTCTACTTTTAAACAGAGAGAGGGACGTGGTTTGTTGAATATTGGGAGGAGAGAGAGAGAGAGAGAGAGAGAGAGAGAGAGAGAGAGAGAGAGAGAGAGAGAGAGAGAGAGAGAGAGAGAGAGAGAGAGAGACTGGACAAGAAGGTGATTTTTAAAACTACTAGCCACCGAAAAGAGTCTGAACAAAGCTTCACCCGAGCTTTATTCGAACTCGAGACTATCCGGCGAGATTCCAACGCTCTACAAAGTGCAGGGGCGGATCTTTGGAGGGGGATTTCAAGGGGTTTTGGCAGTCCTAGACAAAAAAGGTGACAAACTAGACCTTCCCTCCCCATCCCTCCCCCCCCCCCCCAACACGCACCTTAATATATTCATAAATAATAACATTTTTTTTCCTCTTCTCGCCTAAACAAACTGTGGTATAAAACTGGATCAAAAAGAGAAAAAGATGTAATTATTGGAACTCACAAAAGAGGAATTTCCGCAAAGTGTTTTATTTCATATAAAACCAAAGAAATCACAAACATGAATCATTGGACAAGTTCATGCTCGACACTATAGACCACTCTATCCTCCTACACCGCCTTCACCACTCCTTTGGCATCACTGACTCTGCTCACTCCTGGTTTCTCTCCTACCTCTCCGACAGACAGCAGTCTGTCACCATCGACGCGGAGTTCCACAGGGGTCCGTCCTGGGCCCGGTCCTTTTCACACTCTACACCCCTCCCCTGTCAAACATCATCCAGTCTCACCACATACACCACCACCTCTACGCTGACGACTCACAACTACTAGACAAAGACAAACTCGACAACACTCAGTCACTACTGACTCGCACGGCTGACTGCTATGAAGACGTGAAAAACTGGATGACAGCAAACAAGCTTAAACTGAATGACGACAAAACGGAAGCCATGCTGGTAGGCACTCGCCAGAAACTTTCCCAGCTCCCTCCCTCCCTCCACCTTCAACTCGACAGCACCCCCATCTCCCTCTCTGACTCGGCCAAAAACCTCGGCGTTATCCTCGATTCCTCTCTCTCCACCAGCTTCGTCTCCGCCACGACCCAGGCATGCTATTTCCACCTCCGCCGCATCAGTCAGATCAGAAAATACCTCACTGCCGAAGCTGCCACCAAACGTGCTGTCTCTCCCATCCTATATCGCATCGACTACTGCAACTCTCTCCTTTCCGGCCTCCCTCTCTCCACCACTTTCACTCTCCAGCGCGTCCAGAACAATGCTGCCCGCCTCGTCCTCAGAAAGAAAAAATCCGACCACATCACTTCCCTGCTCAAACTCCTTCACTGGCTTCCCATCCCCCAACGCATCCAATACAAGATTTTGTCTCTCTGCTACAAATCCCTGAACAACTGCGTTCCCGCTTATCTCTGAAACGTACTTCACCCCTACACTCCTCCCCGCTCCCTCCGCTCCGCCTCCGACCCTCTCCGCCTCCACATCCCCCGCACCAAACTCAGCACTTTTGGTCCCCGCTCCTTCTCAGTACACGGTCCATCCACCTGGAACACTCTCCCACTCTCTCTCCGTCAGAAACACTCTCTCTCCTCCTTCCAGTGCGCCCTCAAAACTCACCTCTTTCAACAGTTCTAGCACTATACCACCACACTCCCCACCCTAAGCAGACTGTCGTAATGTATTTCACTATTTGTGGTACGTGAGTCGTTGTCTAAAGCGTGCGCGAGTTGTGAGTGCGCGCTTAGAGTTATAATTATTATAAGATAAGCGCATTATAAATACCGTAATTATTATTTATTATTATTTTTCAATCTCTAGCGCCGACAGACCAATTCACATAATCAGAGACTTGGTCTCTGACTACAACTGAGGCCGAGTGGTACAGGGTGTGCGAACAGGAAACACACGAGGGCTCTCCAGAGCCGAGAGACCCTAAGACAGAGAGTCGCCAGCATTTGCTTTAACTGGTTGTTAGACTCACCGCTTCCCTTCACACTGCGACCTACTGCTGTGATATGCCGAGATGACGCAGAGTCGATGCCGCTCTGTATGTCCTCAAACTCATGCGTGCGATAAATGTCACAAAAATGCAATTTGACTCTGTTATCTACGGTCATTATAGGTGGATCGATAAATGAGCTATTCTGGCGTAGGAATCAGTCAGCTTGAAATCGAAAATCGTCCTACTGTTTCTGTCTCTTTCGCTTGTTCCAAACTACAGACTAATATTGTCTCTTCAGAACTGATGGTGTTTTGGAAAATGTTCAGTAAAGCTTATCAGTGAATAAAAAAGTGAACAATATAGGTTATTGGCAGCAGGGGTTCGCTACACGGACCCTTGTAGGCCTTCGGGAGGTCAAGGGAACCATTGTACCCCGAAGGCCTGAGAGGTACAATGGTTCCTTTGACCACCCGAAGGCCTAGAAGGGTCCGTGCAGCAAGCCCCTGCTACCAATAACGTATTTGTTTTCATTCCTCCAATGTTTTCGTAAAAGAAATCAAGAAGAAATCTTCCGACCTGGATCACGCCAGACATGACTGACGTCAAAGGAATATACATTTATACATAATAGACTTATGGCGTAATTTAAAATATTTCATGACATAACCGTCTCCAGTATTGTGCCTGTTGTTTCGAACAACACAAAGTAACGTTTTACTTTAGAACGTTTTGGTGATTTTTATAGAACAAAATTTGCATCCAATATGCGTCACAATGGACAGGGCTACAAAAAGTCCGCCATTTGTCGCTAAAAGTTTTTTTTTTTTAGCTCGGTCATGTGGTACAGTTTGCGCTAAAGGGACTGGTCGTGTGACGTAGGGATGAAAACAAAAGCTTTTACTATCGACCGAGAAATTGACAGGGGATGGGTGAAGGTACAAAAGACGCCCGTTCTCCAAGCCATAGGCGATAATGCTGTTCCGCAGGACGACAACGCTCGACCTCATCGCGCCCGTGTGGTGGATGAGTATCTTGAGCAACGGGGCATCATGAGGATGGAGTGGCCAGCTCGTTCACCTGATCTGGCTCCCATCGAGCATCTTTGGGACGTGCTGGGACAACGTGTAGTCAGCAACCAACCCCCCCCCCCCCCCCCAAGGCGTCCCCCAGGTGACTCAGTTCCTGCATCAAGAGTGGGAAGCGATCCCACAACATGTTCTCCGAACCCTGGTGAACTCCATGCTCCAAACTGAAACACCCATTGCTTGAAATAAATTTGACTATGATAGTCCAAGGGTGATGCCAGAATGGCTTAGTGCCTAGTGAGGCGCCAAGCTATTCTGGCACTACCCTTTAACTAAAATGATTGAACTATTTCAAAATCTGTAATACAGCCTTCGTGGGTTAATAACTGAATAAGCCTTTTTTTCTTCTTTCAAAAATCAGCCTCATGATGTCATGGGTTAAAACGAGTTAGCCATTTTGTGCTGGAAAGTCTTGCTTCTTACAAATTAAGGACAGAATAAAACAATTTATTTTCACAGGACCAGTCTCTTTAGGGCAAACGTACCATGTGACCGTGATACAATATAAGCTATTGGTCGCAGGGGTTTGCTACACGGGCCCTTGTAGGCCTGAGGGAGGTCAAAAGAACCATTGTAACCATTGTAAATTCAACGCGAAAGTGCTCCAGGCGCATAAGGATCTATGCCTCTAGGAGATGTTTGGAGCGCGCGCGCATGCACGCACTAACATGCACACACACATCGACGCGCTCATGTAGCTAGGTAAAGTCAACCTGCTTTCACACAAATTATAGCGACTGAAGTTGTACCGTGAAGTTCTAGTTTTGTCACCATTTTCTCAAGCCTAAGAAGCGAAAGTGAAACTCATATCACGTAAAATATAAAAGTATGTAAAAACTAAAACTTACGTCATGACAAATGACGTTTGACAAATCAATGACACGTATGTCCTGCGCCCCTTATAGAACTCACTGACGCATTGGCAGATCTGCGAGACTTTTTCAATAGGAGATAATTCAACATCAGAATCAGGTCAAAGACAAAAGATAGAGACCATTGACAGCGAGTACAGCTCTCATATAGAAGGGACTTTGTGGGTTATGGTTGTTCCCATCTTGGGTTTTTTCTGCTGTGAATGAACGCCCATGATTTTGTTGAGTTGAGGCACACATGTGTACAGGAGACCAACAAGAGTCCTATAATCTTTGGTACCGGTTTCAGGCCACTTTATAAATTTCAATTACTAGCGATAAAATTTCCGAAACCTCAGTAGCTGAGCTGACCCTTCGCACCACGTGAATGTCCTGTGTCTGTCTTGTACTGTGTTTGTCTTCAGAGTGAATGCGTGTGTCACGTGAGCGTGCGTGTTGGGTGCAGTTCGTGGCGCTTTGAGCCGATGTGCAGAATTGGAAAAAAGCGCCTATTATTATTATTATTTAAAAAATAATCTTCGTGGCCCCACGCATTGTGTGGGAACTGACTTATAACTATCTGTGCAACTTACAGAAAAATCAAAAAGGTTTTATGTTTGATTTTTGTTCAGGCTGGAAGACTATCACTCGTCCCTTCTCCTGTAGTCTCTCCCTCTCTTTCTCTCCCCCCCCCAACCCACCCGTCCACCCACCCATCCACCCACCCATCCACCCACTCACCAAGGACTTAGACGCGCATGCCTGTCAATCTGTACTTGCTAAGCAACTAAAAGAGAGAGTGAGCTAGGTGTTTGAAGTCAACTCGTCAGCCTACTGCAAGAGGCTTAGATTCTCATGAGCCCCTGCGATGAGAATCTATGCCTCTTGCTAGCTGCCGTATGGGCTCATGAGAATCTACACACCTCCTGCAGGCGCAGACTGAGTGCACCTACACCTCCTCACTGTGGGCGCGCAAGTCGTCTTTTGGTTTGAATACCGTGAGGACATGCATATTCAACGATCTGTTGACCCATTCAGCCCTGACGCACTACAGCAGGAGATGGATCGACCATGATAATTCAAGGGTAGTGCCAGATTAGCATGGTCGATCGCCGGTCGGCGCCAATCTAATCTGGCACTACCCTTGAGTTATCATGGTCGATCCATCTCCAGCAACAGGTGCATAGTTGTTAGATGACGCCTCCAAATCTCGGGCTGAATGATTTAAGTCTTTTCTACAACTGATTAATCCATTCTTCGTCTTCTTTTCAGAAATGCAAGGCACTCGGGCCGACGTCGGCCGCATTCGGCCCGCGCAGTCTGCGCGGGTCGAATGCGGTCGACGCCGGCCCAGTCACCGTTTGCTTATTGGGTTTCTTCTTCTGCCCTCGCAGACTAATTCTCTTATTTCCACCCTACATCCCACTTAGTTCTTGGTTCAGAATTCACGCCACTTGGTTCAGAATTTTTGCTGCGCCTTATAGGCTATAATTATATCGATGGAATTAGAGTGACCATGATAGCTGAGAGTAGTTTCTGATTAGCTTGATATGACAACAGAAAAAGACCACGATCATATAACTAGAAGGCGCTGTCAGATTAGCTCAAAGTACAAAGACGTACAAAATTAGAATGGGACAAAAATTAACCTCGGTGGTGGTTGATGTTGGTTAATTAGTATCGTCTAGTGATATTGGAAATGGACTTTGACAGCTTTAGCCAGTGGACGCAAAAATAATGTATGTCTTTGAAGCAGCGCAAATTGAACACCGAGTCAACCCAAGGAACGCGAATATGAATAGGGTCAGCAAGAGGCAAAGAACCTCATGAGCCCACGCATCTGCGTGAGGTTCTTCAAAGAACCTCATGAGCCCACGCATCTGCGTGAGGTTCTTCAAAGAACTTCATGAGCCCTTGCATCTGCGTGAGGTTCTTCAAAGAACCTCATGAGCCCCTGCATCTGCGTGAGGTTCTTCAAAGAACCTCATGAGCCCCTGCATCTGCGTGAGGTTCTTCAAAGAACATCATGAATGAGCCCCTGCATCTGCGTGAGGTTCTTCAAAGAACATCATGAGCCCCTGCATCTGCGTGAGGTTCTTCAAAGAACATCATGAGCCCCTGCATCTGCGTGAGGTTCTTCAAAGAACCTCATGAGCCCACGCATCTGCGTGAGGTTCTTCAAAGAACCTCATGAGCCCACGCATCTGCGTGAGGTTCTTCAAAGAACCTCATGAGCCCCTGCATCTGCGTGAGGTTCTTCAAAGAACCTCATGAGCCCCTGCATCTGCGTGAGGTTCTTCAAAGAACCTCATGAGCCCCTGCATCTGCGTGAGGTTCTTCAAAGAACCTCATGAGCCCACGCATCTGCGTGAGGTTCTTCAAAGAACCTCATGAGCCCACGCATCTGCGTGAGGTTCTTCAAAGAACCGCATGAGCCCCTGCATCTGCGTGAGGTTCTTCAAAGAACCGCATGAGCCCCTGCATCTGCGTGAGGTTCTTCAAAGAACCTCATGAGCCTACGCATCTGCGTGAGGTTCTTCAAAGAACCTCATGAGCCCACGCATCTGCGTGAGGTTCTTCAAAGAACCTCATGAGCCCACGCATCTGCGTGAGGTTCTTCAAAGAACCTCATGAGCCCCTGCATCTGCGTGAGGTTCTTCAAAGAACCTCATGAGCCCCTGCATCTGCGTGAGGTTCTTCAAAGAACCTCATGAGCCCACGCATCTGCGTGAGGTTCTTCAAAGAACCTCATGAGCCCACGCATCTGCGTGAGGTTCTTCAAAGAACCTCATGAGCCCCTGCATCTGCGTGAGGTTCTTCAAAGAACCGCATGAGCCCCTGCATCTGCGTGAGGTTCTTCAAAGAACCTCATGAGCCCCTGCATCTGCGTGAGGTTCTTCAAAGAACCTCATGAGCCCACGCATCTGCGTGAGGTTCTTCAAAGAACCTCATGAGCCCCTGCATCTGCGTGAGGTTCTTCAAAGAACCTCATGAGCCCCTGCATCTGCGTGAAGTTCTTCAAAGAACCTCATGAGCCCCTGCATGAGGTTCTTTGCCTGTTGTTTTTTTGTGTTGGGTTTTTTTTTTTTTTTTTTTTTTTTTTTTTTTTTTGTCCCGGCAGAGAAAGGATAAATGAAATGCATGATAATTTTGACACCTCGTCAAGGCGGCAGGATAACAGGCACTACACTCAAACAGGCACTACCCTTCAGAGACGCCGAGCGACGCCGAGCCCAGGCACTCGGTCTTGAGTATCACACCGCCTACCAGTGTCTTACAGATCGGCCTGAAAGTTAAAGATATAGGGTACGTGTCCTCTTCTTTCGCTTTGATCCATACCGGATCTGCATTTAGAGGGGAGGGAGAGGAAATATGCAAATGCGGCAAATCCCTGTATCTAAAAGTATGGCCCTGCACGAGCTTGCACGTGCGTAGCTAATCAACAGACGGCTTCAGCTCATTCACAGTCGCCTGACAGTCTGTGATTTTGGACATGATGACTTTGTAAGGTCTAAGCACAGGCGAATGAAGAGTGCGGTTTGGTGTGTTGATATACGAAACTGCGAGTCAGCCCCCTCGCACGCGCACAGCTCCAAAACTGCGAGTCAACCCCTAGCCCCCCCCCCCCCCCTCCCCCTCGAGCGCGCACAGGTCTAAAACTCCGAGTCAGCTTCCTCTCGCGCACACAGCTCCGAAACTGCCCGTCGGTCCACTTTGCGCGCACACAGCTCCAAAACTGCGAGTCAGCCCCCACAGGAGTGCGCGCGCGAAGGGGCTGACACGCAGTTTCATCTATCAACACACCAACAGGCGCTCGTCAGGCGCCTATGGTTCTAAGTCTGAGACCTTTTCAACAGGACTTTTTTTTATATCTGTGAGCATTTTGCAAATGTGTGTGCTGTTCTGTGAGTTTGGATCTCACGGCTCATTAGCATAGGAAGATTTTTTTAGGGGTGGGGCTGGGGTGGGGATGCGGGTGTGTGGGTGAGGGGGGATGGGGGGGGGGGGGCAGTCTGCCTGACATTTTGCATTCCCGCTCGAAAATAAAATATCAAAGAACAGGAAAAGGTGGGGGGCGGGGGAGGGGGGGGGTGAGGAGGAGAGGGGGCTAGTGTTGTCCAGCCTGGAAATAATCAAACAGAAAAATATAAAAGTATAACTCTTTACATAGACGACCAGCAAAGTTAATTTTACCTGATCCTTTTTCTGACAACTAATGATAAGATGCACAATGCGGGACTTCTTTCTCTTAAGAATCAGTTTGTTTATAACAAATGAGTTCTCATTTTCAAGATTCGAAATAACAGAACTCCCCAATACATAACCCAGCTGCTAGATCGGTCCCAGTCCCGCTTTGGGGATACAAAAAGCATGTACGTCGTACCAAGACCAGATTGACTTATTTTTTTTTTAAAGTTTAGCATTCTCGGGGGCGACTTTGTGGAATTTCCTTCCATCCTATGTAAAGACCACTCCTACGATATCATTTTTTTTAAAGGATAGACTTTTAAATACCTAGCATTGCAATCATAAGTAGCTACAATACTTATTATTATGAGCAAATCATGCTCAGTTCACACATTGTTAGTAGGAACTGATTCATTAACCATGAATATGTATACCTGTCTGGTGTGTATGTGTGAATATTTGTGCGCACGCAAGAATTGTTATATTCTGTGCGTGCTGCGTGCTTCCCCCCCCCCCTCGTCCTCCCCCCTCCCTCCCCCACCCTTAGTCTCAGGCAATGTATCTAATGTATATAATTGTTGTTTGTCTGTAGAAGTAGCAACGGCAGATGTGAAAAATGACTTTGCCTCGGGCTCTGTCAATATCTTTACCGTTGACAAATAAAGATTCATTGATTCATTGATTCTCTCTCCCCTCTTTTGCACCCCCCCCCCCTCCCCCCCCCCCCCATCCTACTGCGGCTTTGTGAGCTCACAAAATAATGTAACGAAGTTAAAAACAAATGATGATGGATCCATAATCCGACGCCTTGTTGTTTCTTTTCTTTTTTTCTCAAATATACTTCTTTCCTACCACACTTCAAAGTGTGTGGCACACATACGCGCATTGAGGTATATTATAAATATGAGAAATGCGCCATATAAATACTATGTAATAATACTAATACTAATAATGGTCTAAGAGCTTTTCCTTTTCCACAGTTCATGTGTGAGCGTGTTTGTTATTTTGAACCCTTTGGCTCGTGAGCTGGCCTGTCGTACACACACTATTCGCAGTTTTGTACATGAATTTCTTGGGCCGACGTCGGTCCGAAGACCTTTGCCTACTGGGTACATGTTCCCGTATTTTCCGTGAAGTCTGGTCGCTCGATTACAATGTCTGATATTCGTGCCGGGAACTATTGATGGTAGCCACAAGCAGAAGTCTCGGAACGGGCCCACTGCGGCTGACATCGGCCCGAGGACCATTGCTTACTGGGTAGATGCTGCCGTGTTTTTGGTGAAGGCTGGTGGCTCGATTACGATGTCTGACAGTCGTTGCAAATCGATAGTTGCCACAAGCAGAAGTTTCGGAACACAAGACGACGTGGAGAGACAATGCGAAGTACTAGTTGCCAAAAGCAGACATGTCATAATAGAACTCAACAAATCAAATTGTTATTTGCAACACAATCAGTTCTCTCAAAATAGAGAGCCCGACTGTGCGCATGTCTCCTTCTCGAAGGCAGAAATGTCATAACAATTTCGAAAATGCTAATAGCTACTTGTCAAATGTAAAAATATTCATAACAGAATTCGACCTTGCAATTTGAATTGAATTTGCAATGCCGAATTCTGTTAAGAACTTTCTACACGCGGCCATTTTAACCCTTTCACTGTTGGTAGCGCTTTTTGTCGCGATGATTCCTGCATAACCATGTGTAGCTGTCGGTAGCGCATATTTGTCGCGATGAGTCCTGCATAACCATGTGTAGCTGTCGGTAGCGCATTTTGTCGCGATGATTCCTGCATAACCATGTGTAGCTGTCGGTAGCGCATTTTTGTCCCGATGATTCTTGCATAACCATGTGTAGCTGTCGGTAGCGCATTTTTGTCGCGATGATTCCTGCATAACCATGTGTAGCTGTCGGTAGCGCATTTTTGTCACGATGATTCCTGCATAACCACGTGTAGCTGTCGGTAGCGCATTTTTGTCGCGATGAGTCCTGCATAACCATGTGTAGCTGTCGGTAGCGCATTTTGTCGTGATGATTCCTGCATAACCATGTGTAGCTGTCGGTAGCGCATTTTTGTCGCGATGATTCCTGCATAACCATGTGTAGCTGTCGGTAGCGCATTTTTGTCGCGATGATTCCTGCATAACCATGTGTAGCTGTCGGTAGCGCATTTTTGTCGCGATGATTCCTGCATAACCATGTGTAGCTGTCGGTAGCGCATTTTTGTCGCGATGATTCCTGCATAACCATCTGTAGCTGTCGGTAGCGCATTTTTGTCGCGATGATTCCTGCATAACCATCTGTAGCTGTCAGTAGCGCATTTTTGTCGCGATGATTCCTGCATAACCATGTGTAGCTGTCGGTAGCGCATTTTTGTCGCGATGATTCATGCATAACCATGTGTAGCTGTCGGTAGCGCATTTTTGTCGCGATGATTCCTGCATAACCATCTGTAGCTGTCGGTAGCGCATTTTTGTCGCGATGATTCCTGCATAACCATGTGTAGCTGTCGGTAGCGCATTTTGTCGCGATGATTCTTGCATAACCATGTGTAGCTGTCGGTAGCGCATTTTGTCGCGATGATTCTTGCATAACCATGTCTAGCTGTCGGTAGCGCATTTTGTCGCGATGATTCTTGGAGGAATCATCGCGACAAAAAGCGCTACCGACCGCCAGAGGACCAGTTACCACAGGCAGAAAATTGATACGGTGTGCCCGGCTGTGTGCTGGGGGACCGCACGGCTCAAATAAACTGAAGACTGAAGGGTAGTCCCCGATTCGCTTGGCGTCACGCTTTTCTGGCACTACCATTAAGCTATCAGAGTCGGCCTCGCAGACTGTCAGCGACGGTTGTGAAATTGTTATAGACAGATTTTCACACAAGTAGATCTGGGTTTAGGAAACGCCGCCTGCGTCTCATTTGCAAAATTAAAACCCGAGTGAGATCTCCCCAGTCTGAAGATATAAATTCGGCCGCCCTCTGCCTGCAAGAGGCACAACTCCGCCCTTGCCGGTCCCAAGACCGGATGAAAAAGGAGGAGGGTTCAACATAACATAAAACCTACATCAAAACTACATGTCTTCGATCACTTTTAGTGCCAGTAGGACATAAAAATGGAATGAACAACAACAGCAAGAGGCACATAATATCATGAGCCCGCTATAACCTGCAGGGGCTCATGAGAATCTGTGCCTTTTTAAGTCGGTGTACGACGGGACTTCCGATTCCTTCCCCCATCCAAAGCCCCACCACCTCCTCTCTCTCTCTCTCTCTCTGCGGCCGCTTCATCGATTCCATTTCTTTTTCAAGCTCTGCGCTCTCTACAGTCAAGAGTTCCTGCTCTTTCCATTTTTGGCTCCTTAGTGATTGCCTAGAAAGCACAAGGGCCTAGGGCCGACGTTGGCCCGAGAACGGTGTGCCTATTTGGCGCGTTCATTACCCCAGTGGCGCTAACCTGCCCATATTTCTTTTTTACACACAAAGCCGTCTGGCTCCCGATTTTCCGACGTGTGTTCTCTGCAAAGTACTGGGTGTTATTTGCAGGATGTGGATTGATCCTGATAGTGCCTGCTTAGATTGAGGGTGGGGGTGGGGGGGGGGGGCGCCAAGCTAATCAGGCACTACACTGGACCTATCAGGATCATGTTTTTCTGCAATTTTCACCGTACACACAGACACACACGCGAACACACACACACGCACTCAAGTACACGCACACATGCATATGAGCCTGTGACAAAACGTCGTGCGCGTAACAACCAACATATTTTTAGTCAAGAAAACCACACTACAACAGGAAATTTGTGCTTTTTGTGATTCTCCTATGAAGACATTGTTGTTGGAATGCTTACATTTCTCGCTTAGTTTCCTTCTCACTAAAATGGACTAATCTACAGATGATTTTCGTGTGTATGTCCAAAAGTATGTCCAGTGTGACAACAAACATCTTTTTTTCTCTAAAAACTGAGTGACAGAAATATATTTGTATTTACGTTATCTCATCTAAGGATAATGACTGTTTGAAGCATGTGTTTTGGGGTAAAAAGTGGTAACCAAATTTTTTTGTGTGATTTAAATTAACTGAGTATGACCACAGTAACAACCAACAGCGATAGTGAAAGAAAAACTTAATTTCAAAAGAAATAAAATGTGTTTCATTTCTTTCGAGTTGAAGAAACGAAGGACGAAGGAACGAATAAACGTAATGAATGAATGAATGAATGAATGAATGAATGAACAAAGAAACCAACATACACTTTTGTGTCATTTTATTCAACTGAGTCTCATTATCTCAAAATAACAAATGCTCTAATAAGATGTATGTACACTCATTGCAATTATCACCAACAAATCAACAAGCAAATATGAAAAGTAAGAACAGTCGGAATGTTGTTTTCAATTATCAACTTCTCAGCATCCTCACGGTGTTTGTCTGTATGGTCTAAATTACCATCACACGATGATTATGACGACGCCACTTGATCATTTTCGCTTCAGGACTTCACCTTCAGGTAACCTCCACATTCATGACCTCATTAAACACTGATGACCTTGACCAACCGCCGCATTGGCCCCACGAATACGTGTAAAATCAGATTTCAAACTTTACTCGAGGATATTTCTACAGCACCACATACATTGTATGGGTGAAGAAAAATTGTGCGTGTGTGTTGGTCTGTGATTTTGGACCTTACGGCGTTTAGCCGTAAGGTTCAGAATCAAAGACCAGCAGACCATGCCATCTTCCGGGTCAATAGGTCATGCACGCACAGTTTAAAATCAGGCTGTACACATTACGTACTCTGTAATATTAGTTCAACACGCTCGTCCCACAAACACATAAATCAGAGATGGATCGACCATGACAGTTCAAGGGTAGTGCCAGATTAGCTTGGCGCCTGAAGCCGCCAAGCTAATCTGGCACTACCCTTGAACTATCATGGTCGATCCATCTCCCACAGCTGGCACGCAGCCATTAATTAAGGGATGTCTCCCGAAGTTGGGAAAGTTTGAAAGTGCATCTGTCACTGCGCTGTCAGTTTGATAGGGCATCGTAAAAAAAAATAAAATTAAAAAAAAAAAAAAAAAAAAAACAACCACTCTGTACAGTGCAGTGCTACCTCTCTTCTTCAAACTATCTGATATGTGATACATATGTAACAAACTGGGTGCGCACAAAACTAGCGTAACCCCTTCACTGCCAGTGGACGCAGATTGTCTTTCTGAACTCTTTGTTAGCTCAACGCAGAAAGCCTCTTCCGCACACGGAACGCAGTGGAGTGAAAGAGGTCTCCACGAGAGGCATAGAGACGCATGAGCTCCTGAGGATCTATGTCTCTTGCAGCTTGTCTCTGTCCCTTATCGCGGCAGTGAAGCGGTTAATTGGAATGTGACATAATATCACTAGACACGCAAACGTGCATTTGAAATCGTACAAAATATGGACGCGACGATGGGAATAGTTGTAACTGAATTCTACAAGTGCAAGCAGACAAGAGCAGATGGAATGGTTTCAATGATGATTATAATTGCACATTGGAAAGCACAGTACATGACGACCGCAAATCTTATTCAAGCGTAATCGATTGTGATGAAGCTCTATACCCACGCATAGAGTTCACGCAGGGTTTCTGCATTGTACGGTCGTGTCAGCGGTTTTTCGGGTGTAACCAGTAGTTCGTGCATTCACGATTGCAGCGATTAGCACGGAGGTTTAGGGAGAGTTCAGTCCGCTAACAGAGTTCTAGAGTATTCAGTACGGGCTATTCTGTCAGTGAGGTCGGACGTATGCCGTATACACTAGCCGTATTCCAAGACTCTGAAACCTAGATTTCAGGTACGTTTTATTATGTATTATTGACAGTTACGGAGCGGTTAAAGCTGAGAAACAGTCAAAAAACTCCGCCCCGCACGTGTTTTAAAAAAACTTTGCAGGACCCCGCGAGGGCCCTGTCTTCGTGAACGTTCGGCTAACTTCGGCAAACCGGTTTGCAACTGACTCAGTTGACTGAGTCTTCAACTGCGTTTGTCGTGCTGGCAAAACTCCCGTGAAAAAGACAGGCCACTTCCTGTTTGCAGCGAGTGGGCACCGCGATCACTGATCTAAACCAGCGATAATTTTACTGATATCAACAGTAGCAGACGACACTCGACCACCCGACGGACAGAGCAGGCCATTTGTGCCTTGCCTGGACGCACACTGGATATGGACCAGGCCGAGCTATCCGTAAGTTACACAGTACAGCCTGAAGCTTATTTGATATCGGAAGGGTGAGGAAGGAGGGGTTATTTGTCGTTTAGTGTTTGTTGTTATATCTTTTCATCTGGAGTGGCCTACAGCAAATTTTTTTCTCCATACGATGGGCAGCTAATAAAAATCAGCTTGACCCATGGCGACCTTGTATCTTTTGGCATCTATGTAAACAGTCGATTCTCTCTCTCTCTCTCTCTCTCTCTCTCTCTCTCTCTCTCTCTCTCTCTCTCTCTCTCTCTCTCTCTCTCTTCCCCACCCGGGTCTGCCCTGGGGGACTTGGGTGGGGTTAGGTATTTTTTAGTTCCCAGGGTCACCCTGGTCAGCCCCACAGGGTGGGTTTTTCTCTCTATTCTGGGGCATGTGTTTCTGTCTACCCTTTGTCCATTCACCTGTATTTGCCTTTTTAAAACTCTCCCTACTGTCTGCACTGCCTGTAGCTCTTGATATTGGATGTGTGTTGCTAAATGGTCTTAGCTTTATTTAGGCCCATGTGTTAGGTTTATTTAACGTATTTGACCGGCTGGCGACATACATTCAATGTTCTGTTTCTTTTTTATTTTTTCACAAGCAGTGCAGGCACGTCCTGAGAAAGCCTTGTTGCTGTCGGGACGTTAAGCAATGTACAATCAATGTACAATCAATCAATCTCTCTCTCTCTCTCTCTCTCTCTCTCATCCAATTTACTGTGTTGGTTGTACATCACAATGCTTCTTTATTTATTTATATTAGCCTATATTGGACTGGAGGTACGTGTTGAAAAAATTCGTTCACAACTACAAAGTGTCAGGAGTCATACTTACAGCATGTACAGCCGTGCATTCTGCCATCATAGTCCCCAGCGCGTAAAATCCGTGGCTGTCGGTCAGTTTCAAAGTGTCACAGAATTGTCTGCTGTTGTCCGATCTGCTAATCGCGATGATTTCCGTGCAACAGGAAGTGGTCTGTCGTTTTCCGAGAGTTTTGCAAGCTCGGGATACGCAGTTGCCAACTCCGTCAACTGAGTTACGAACCGATTTGACCCACTTAGGGGCAGGGCCCAAGCTGGGTCCTGTAGTCTTTTTAAAACACGCGCTGGGCGGGTTTTTCTCATTGCACCTCAGCTTTAAAGGTAGTGTGCATTAGTAAGATTTAGTTCGGTTGTGTAGCGTTGATTTGGTTCAGTTATGTCGGTGTAGAATTTGTTGAGATAACCTGTGATTTTTCTATGTAGTATTTACCGAGATGGATAACTAAGAAATGTGATGTGTGTATTCCTAGGTTGCTTACGAAGCTAGTACGTGAGTGTGTTAAGTATATATATTTTTTCTATGTACGAACAAGTGTATGGCGCGTGCGACATGTTAATAGTCTTTTTCAATGTAGTGACTGAGTTATGGTGTGTTGCGACTATCTAGTCTGTTTCATAAAGCACGAGTGTGTGATTGAACGTGTAGATTTATTTGCATCAGCCAGGTTACGTAATGTACCTCATATTATCCAGTTTGTGTGTGTTAAGTGTTATGATATGAGAACGTTATTGTAAAGAGTTCTTGTGCCGAGCGACTGACGTGACGCCGAGACGTCAAGGTCAACAGAGGCTACGGCTGGAGGAACGTGTCGTGAGGACATCACCGGCGGGAAGCGAGAGGCTTGGTGCCAAGACATCAAAGTCAACAGAGGCTGCGCTAGAGGAGCCAGTCGAGAGGACGTCCACAGTTCGGGGAACGTGGGACTGCTTCAGAAACGCGTGACGGAAGAAAACTACACGCCTAGACGTGGAGAAAGTGCGAACAATACAGAGTGATAACAGCAGTGAACAGGTTGGATAATGAGGACTTGTACCTAACCTGGATTTTACTATATTGTGTCCCCCACCCGGGTCTACCCTGGGGGACTTGGGTGGGGTTAGGTACTTTTTAGTTCCCAGGGTCACCCTGGTCAGCCCCACAGGGTGAGTTTTTCTCTCTATTCTGGGGCATGTGTTTCTGTCTACCCTTTGTCCATTCACCTGTATTTGCCTTTTTAAAACTCTCCCTACTGTCTGCACTGCCTGTAGCTCTTGATATTGGATGTGTGTTGCCAACTGGTTTTAGCTTTATTTAGGCCCCATGTTGTAGGTTTATTTAACGTAGTGGGCCGGCTGGCGACATACATTCAATATTCTATTTTTTTGTTTTTGTTTTTCACAAGCAGTGCAGGCACGTCCTGAGAAAGCCTTGTTGCTGTCGGGAGGTTAAGCAATGTACAATCAATCAATCAACTATATTGTGTGTGGATGTGTGGGTGATGTTTTAGTGTTGAAAATTGTGTATCTAGTGAAGAGTATTTTTTTGAGTTTACGTTTTGTTAATTAGGATTAAACGGGGCCACAGAGAAAAGAAGAAATGATGGTTTGCGTTTATGCTGCGCGAATGTGTCCGTCTGAGAGTTAGCCTTGTTGTGTATGTGCCCGTTGCGTTGTGAGTCTGTGCGTGCGTCAGGTTGAAAGTCTGCATGCGATACATCTAGAAATAGTTACAAATTATTCGCCGAGTTGCCTAAAATTCATTTGTCTAAAACTTCGTCTTTAACTCATTCGACTACGAACGGCATCCGGATACGCGGCTTGAGCCGCGTATCCGGATGCCGTTCGTCTCGAATGAGTTAAGAAACCACGTGTTTATAAGTGCTCGAGATACTATGATGAAATGAATCGTCATGAAAAGAAACAAAACGCATATAAAAATACAAATAACAAGTTTCAGTGCTAGGTAAAGGGGCAAATTTGCAAATTCACGAGAAAGCTATCGTCTGTAGAAAGTATATATATGTACAAAAAGCCTAGGAGCTGATGAATGACAATTATACTAACGAGGGAAAAAAATGCGATATTTTCGGAACCATCGGAAACACTTTAGTGCTTCCGATGGTTCCAAAAATGTCGCATTTCTTTTGCTCGTCAATGTGTACATGAAAGCGTAATCTAGCTTCAACACGACGTGTGTACTGGTCTGTAGCCCCGAAAGTCCAAAATCACAGATCAGCACACACATTCCGTACCGTTTGCAAGTACTCCCCAGATGGACCCTACTCGGGGAGTACGCCACAAGTACACTTCTATTCAAGTGTACTTGTGGCGTGCTCCCCGAGTGGGTCTATTTTGGGAGTACTCGCGCCCGCAAGCGGTGCGTGATACACCATTTTACGGGTTCTGAAAGCAGAACCCGGCGCAAACTAACAAATCTATTTTTTGTAAAGATAAATACAAACTTAAAAAATAACGCAAACAGAATTTGCACACACTAAGTACACTTTTTTTCACCGATTCTTTGTACAGGTACAGCAGTATTTCTAACGCAAATATTATCTGATATTGTGAGTAAAAGGCTTCGATATGCTTTGATATATTATACAAGAAGAAAGAAACGCTCAGAAAATACAATTGCAAAACGGCTGTCTTTTCTAAGCGTGTTTCTTCCTTCGCTGGGAACCCCACCCGGGTCTGCCCTGGGGGACTTGGGTGGGGTTAGGTACCTTTTAGTTCCCAGGGTCACCCTGGTCAGCCCCACAGGGTGGGTTTTCCTTTCTATTCTGGGGCATGTGTGTCTACTCGAGGTCCATTCATCTGTATTTGCCTTTTTAAAACTCTTCCTACTGTCTGCACTGCCTGTAGCTCTTGATGTTGGATGTGTGTTGCCAAATGGTTTTGGCTTTATTTAGGCCCCATGTTGTAGGTTTATTTAACGTAGTGGACCGGCTGGCGACATACATTCAATATTCTGTTTTGTTTTTTTTCACAAGCAGTGCAGGCACGTCCTGAGAAAGCCTTGTTGCTGTCGGGACGTTAAGCAATGTACAATCAATCATTCGCTGGGATTTTTCTTTGTATTTTACACGCTTGGAAGTCACTTTTTAGTCCGAGTTTTGTGATATTAGATTACTTCGAGACATTTTACTATATCGATGGAGCCAGCTAAAGTTAGCTCCATCGATCCGGAAAAAAAAATGTCTCGCAGTTATTGAGCCAAATATTGAATATCAGCATATTTAAACCATGTCTTTACAGTATCATATAATATACACGGTACATAGACAAGTTGACACCTAATTTGTTGCTGAGAAAACTGTAATTTCGGGCCTTGCCTAAAGGACTAGTGAGTCAAATTGAAACGCCCGACAGACTTGCAACTGGCGAGGCCACTTGAGTCGACCCGTTGTCCGTAAGTTCATGTTCTTGCAAAAAAAAAAAAAAAAAAAAAAAATGTTCGCAAAGGCCCCCGCATGGTAAGCCCATCTCGAATCGATTGGACAACAGTATAGTTTAATCTCTATTACCTATACATTAAACAAAAATTAGCCCAGAAACACTACACCAAGATATGGATCAATCAAGATAATTTACATAGTGGTTTAGTAACCACTCCAAAATTTAGGGCCTTTGGGTTAATTGACTTAATTAAGAAAAAATCCCTGTTCTATGCTAAACTGCTAAACTGTCCAACCTATTCAGCTTGCTGGCAGAACTGAATCAGTATCGTTATATATATATATAATGCCTGTGCCGGATGCAAACGATACTGATTCAGTTCTGCCAGCAAGCTATATATATATATATATATATATATATATATATATATATATATATATATATATATAAAATCATCCAGCAATCGCCTACAACTGTACATGCACGAGTGCTGGTCCGTGATTTTTTGACCTTACGGCTATCGGCCGTCAGGTCCGAAGTGATAGTCCCGCACACATATGACACACATTTTCAAAAGTACCTGTACTGTCTAAATCAATTTTTTTTTTTTACATATTTACACTACAGCATGACCAGGATTTTTCAGGCACTTCTACGCGGAATTCACTGCAACAAGAGATTGTCACAAGAGTTGGACTTTCTCGTGGCGTACTTGACGAAGCGGCTAAACAGCGACAACGGAGAGGGCGTGCGGCATTTGTTTCTCGGCGAAGAGGGAGGCGTCAGGAGGGAGGTTGGAGGAGGGCACAGGTGGAGCCGAATCTGCGACAGCGTCCCCACTAACAAGTCGTCGACGTGGTCGTTCAGAGCTGCAGACGTCTCTGTGTACTTGCCGTCGAACGTCTGTGCCATCTCACGCGCTTCTGCAACGACAGAAAAACAAAAGATGTGAGAATGGCATTTTAGTGTCACAATTTGCGGTCGTTTGACGTATTTTACTGCACACTCACTGCACACTCACTGCATACTCACTGCACACTCACTCAGTACTCTTGGCCACTTAACTCATTGGAGACGCGCATCATTCGGATACGCGGCTTTTAAGCCGCGTATCCGAATGATGCGCGTCTCCATTGAGTTGAGACATCCACTCGAAATCTACAATTCTCCCTTGCTGCATATAAAGCACGCACACGATAAAATACGATATACTGTACAAAGTCACCTTCGCTGATAAGAACTAATGATATAACAAAAATCAGATTTTAAAACGCATTACTTAGGTCCTTACTACACTTCCTGAAAAATTGCTTCGATGTGACAAAACAACTTTGGGTCAAATGGCAGTTAAAATTGTCATATCGGAAGTTCATCGTATCTAAATGTTAGCTGAATTTTTAAAAAAATATCTTTTACTGCATACTTATTTCAGAACGAGGCCAGGGGGTGAGATGCTGGGTAGTTATGCATCCCCAGTTCTCCTCCCTCCCACACCCACCCACCCTTTCCCCTGTTCCCCGTTCCCCTTTCTATTCATCCCTCTGGGAGTTTGAAAAGAGCGAGGGAAGGTTAATCTAAACTGACGTCAGTATGCACCGATCAAAACCACGAAAAGGCAACTTATACAATATCCTGACAGAGTGCCCTCCCATGCGATGAGAGCTCTTCGTTGACAGGGAAACCACGTCTGGTAATTCTATACAGAAAGCTCCGAGAAATAATTTCTTCTATGCCATATATCGAACTTTCCTGTGTGTGTGCCCGAGTGCAGGAATGACTGAGTGCGATACTTCTCATTTGCACAGGCAGCTGGATCATAACTTGTAACCTCCGTGTAAAGGCGTCTTTGGCTTTCTCTTGGCGCGTCTTAGAATTATCCGCAGAGAAGTTACATTCTACTTTAGCAACTACTACTAGTGCATAGCAGACCATTTGTGATAATAATAATAATAATATTATTATTATTATTATTATTATTCCTTACAATTGTCGGCCGTAACTAGTCATCTTATGTAACTGGTTCGTTGAGGACGATGCTATGACGTAACAAGAGGAATTCAAAGACACATTTACAGGTCAGTGATGGAAGGAGGGTAGGGGAGGAGAGGGCGAGGGGGGAGGGTAGGGGATGTATGTGTGTGTGTGTGTGTGTGTGTGTGTGTGTGTGTGTGTGTGTGTGTGTGTGTGTGGTAAAGTCCAAAATCAGCGACCACCACACAACATTAATGAGCACTTCTGGTCTGTGATCTGTCTGGAGACCTGTGCTGAAGGCCACAGAGTGAGATATTAATGAGACATCTCTCACCCTCGGGAGACATTTCACGCTACGAAAGATCCCGTTACCATGGTTATGTAGCTTAACTCCTTCCGTACCGGCACGCAGCGACCATCAATCAGCTGCAAGAGGCATAGATCCTCATGGCTGCTTCACTTAGTCTGCTGATTTTTAAAAAATTGTATTATATTATTTCTTTTTACGTAGAATGGTTTCTTTGGATTCTGGTTTTTTTCTTTTGTCGTATACAATTTGATACAGTTTTAGAGATTCTTCTTCATAACAAATCTTGCTACTTTTGAAAACAATAGCCATCAACAACAACAACAACAACAACAACAAGCACACAAACGAACAAAAAACCAAGAACAACAACAAACAAGATGGGATGAACCATAACCCACAAAGTCCATTCCGCTGAGAGCTACCCTTGCTGTCAATGGTCACTACCTTTTGTCTTTGACCTGATTCTGATGTTGAATTATCTCCTATTGAACAAGTTTTCGCAGATCTGCCAATGCTTCAGTGAGTTCTATAAGGGGCGTAGGACATACGTGTCATTGATTTGTCAAACGTCATTTGTCATGACTACGTAAGTTTTAGTTTTTACGTAATTTTATATCTTACGTGATATGAGTTTCACTTTCGCTTCATAGGCTTGAGAAAATGGTGACAAAACTAGAACTTCACGGTACAATTTCAGTCTTGCTATTATTTGTGTGGAAGCAGATTGACTTCACCTAGCTACATGATATACTAAGTACACGGGTCACCTGCATGCTCTTCTGAAAGCGCGTCGATGTGTGTGTGCGTATTATTCTGTGTGTGTGCGCGCTCCAAACATTTCCTAAAGGCATAGATCCTCATGCGCCTGGAGGGCGCATGAGGATCTATTCCTCCTGGACTGAGATGCGCGTATGTTTGTGATATACGCACATATTGAGAGATGATGATGATGATGAAAATTAATTTATCAACGGTAAAAAGTTTTGACAGAAACAAATCGTCATTTTACAAACTTGCCGTTGCTAACATCTACAAGATAAAATAGATTAAAAGATAATAATAATAATAAAGAATTATATTTACACATATTATTTCATGCAACAATTATTTTTTTTTTTTAAAATGACACAAAATAATAATAACACTTAACATTCATCTTATACCATACACACACACACACACACACACACACACACACACACACACACACACACACACACCAACAATATAGATAAATGCATAATTATATTACATAAAAGCATTAACCATCAGGGTTTGTTTAAATGCCCAGTGTAAGTTGTTATGTTTGCTTCATCAGGTAATCGAAAAGTTTCGTTTTAAAGATTCCAAGTGAGGCTATAGTCTTCAAATGTGCAGGAATAGTGTTCTATACAAACGGTCCAGAAAAGGATAAACTAGTTTTAAAGAGGTCAATTCTAGGCAGAGGTAGGGGTAAAGTATTGTTCCTTGAGGACCGTTCGCGTTCTTGCTGTGGCACAAATTTGGTGGTTAGATACTGCGGTGTCATGTTATTTAATATCTTGTGCATGAGGATGCATTTTCCTGAGAAAGCCTTGTTGCTGTCGGGACGTTAAGCAATAGACAATGAGGATGCATTTGTTGAAACTAAGTTGTTGACGCAGGCCGAGAATGTTTAGATGTCTAAATTTGTCTGTGGTAGGAATGGGCCGCGTATCTATCATTTTGACAGCTCTTTTATATATAGAGTTTAACCTGTTCATGTGAACATCACTAAAACCGTCCCACACTGTGGAGACATAATCAACGTGCGGAGAGAGAGAGAGAGAGAGAGAGAGAGAGAGAGAGAGAGAGAGAGAGAGAGAGAGAGAGAGAGAGAGAGAGAGAGAGAGAGAGAGAGAGAGAGAGAGAGAGAGAGAGAGAGAGAGAGAGAGAGAGAGAGAGAGAGAGAGAGAGAGAGAGAGAGAGAGAGAGAGAGAGAGAGAGAGAGAGAGAGAGAGAGAGAGAGAGAGAGAGAGAGAGAGAGAGATGAGAGAGAGAGAGAGAGAGAGAGAGAGAGAGAGAGAGAGGAATGAAATGAAATGAAATGAAATGAAATGAAATGAAATAATGAAATGAAATAATGAAATGAAATAATGAAATGAAATAATGAAATGAAATAATGAAATGAAATAATGAAATGAAATAATGAAATGAAATAATGAAATGAAATAATGAAATGAAATAAATGAAATGAAATAAATGAAATGAAATAAATGAAATGAAACTTTATTTCTGAACGGAAGAAGCAGTTAGCACATGTGCCATTTCTCACGCTTGCCGTTGCTAATCTATAAAGGTACTACTAAAGGTACAAAGCTACTAGCATACAAATGTACAAAGCTACTAACATTGAAGTGCACATAACAAGTCATTCAAAACAAAACAAAAATGGATAAGGCAAAATGGAGGGCACCGATTAAGATTGCTAATAATGTGAACGGAAAAAGATATTCTTTGAAATTGCTTCTTTCACTGAAATCAAACACGCGCCGCACGCGCACACACACACACACACACACACGCGCGCACGCACGCACGCACGCACGTACGCACGCGCACACACCTACACGCACACCTGCACGCGGAGGTTAAAGTGTAGCTCTTGGGTGCCCAGCTGCATTTCATCAAATCATGAAATACAGTCATTTCGTGATATAAAATATATTTATCCAACTGAAAAAAGCACGAGGAATGGAAATATGTGCACGGTTTATTTTGCCTTTGCGTAGATACTTTGATATTAGCAAAAATAAAACCTGGCCTCCGAAAAAAAAAATCTTCGGCAATCTTCGGAAAAGTCACGTGACATAACGTCACAAGCATGACGCGCTGGGTCCCATCCGCTCCCGTTTGTCGAAGTATCAACACGTGGACTGTACGCAGTGTGATAATTGTATCGTTTTCAGTTTTGCGTGAACTCTTTGTGTGGTGATCTAGAAATATGCCGGGGCAAGTTTGTGTTGTTGGTGGATGCAGCAACAGAGCAACCGAAGAAAGATCTCTCCACACGTATCCAACAGATCAAACTTTGTGGCCGGCGTGGGACCGCTTCGTCCGTTCCACTCGCAGAGACTTCCAGAAGGGAAATAAAAGGACGATAATCTGCTCCGCACATTTCAAGGAAGACGATTTTTTCCAACCTAATGAAATTCAGGATGAAATTTGCGGAAAAGTTGTTATTAAAACCCGGAGCCATTCCAAGCATCCGGCCGATCGGCACTTCATCAACACCGTCCATCGCAGCGGAGAAGAAGCACAGAAATGTCCTCGCAATGAAGCTGCAACTAGCGAGAGAGGTAAGCCACAGTATCATATTCTGAATATTTTAGGTAGATGAAGATAAAAGTTTAGTGTGTGAGTTTGTTGGGAGAGTGTGTGTGTGTGGGGGGGGGGTGGGGGGGGGGGTGGGGGGGTGGGCGTTTGTGAGGCAGGCTTGGCTCTCATCAACCAGCTGGTACTAAGTGGTAGTGTTGACACTACTGCCGATTGGAATTCAATCTATAAATAGCAGTTTGTATACGTGCATGCATAATGATGCAAGGTGATATACTACACAGGAAAGACTTCCAGCTTTTGCCTGCTTATCCTTGTGAAATCTTTTGTGCGGATACTCAATACATTTGTATTCCACGTTTTCTTCTGAGTGAATAGCACATTTGTATAATAATTGAATAAGACTCTCAGTATAAAGCAGTTACATTTTAATTAATTTACACAGTAGGTGTGTAAGCTTTATGAAGTTTATCATCTGTGGATGAGTTGAAATTCTTTTAATTGCTTTAATTGCAGGCTACAGAAAACAGACACGTGTCTGTGCAGGGAGACGCACAAGCAAAGTCACCCCCTGCGTGTACATCAGTAGCACCCGATCAGGCCAGCATATCTGATGATGACTTTGAAGACAATTACGAGCTCAACGTCAGCGAAGAAATCCCCATGCCGGATCTTCACGAAGGCAGCTGTTCGCAGCTTGAGAAACACAACAAAGGTGTTCAAGCAAGAGTGAGACACAGGAGCAAGAGTAAGTGTTCTGCATCTATGCCTCGTACACATACATTCATGTTTGTGAGGAAACAGTTCATGTCAATTTGTATTTAAACAGTACCATTGCCAGATTGTGGTCATGGCCTCTGCAGTATTTGGAGTGGACCTCAAAATTATTAAATTAGTTGTTTGTTGTTTTTTTAACTTGTAGGAATTCTTGCCAAACCTCTTGTGGCTGATGTTTCCGTCCAGCATGGGAAATCGTGCATGAAGTCGAGCTGTGCTGATATGGCAGTGCAGTGCAGCCTGATAAGTGCCCCTCCGCTTTCTCTGTTCCCATCAACATCAGCTGCTTCACAGCAGGATGAAACTGAGAAGAAGCTGGAGAACACACAGCCTGACCAGGCAGAGCGTCTGTATGTATAGCAATAGTCCATAAGAAACGTGAAAATTTTAAATGTTGTTTCCCATGCTAAAACTAAAACATCTTAACTGTAAAGAGTTAACTTGCACACCATGCAGACCGATTCTAACTGGTTGGCAGTACTCGGATCTGTCACACAAGTTGACTCTTTACAGTTAATATGTTTTATTATAGGAAACAACGTTTGAAATTTTTTGGCATTGTTGGCCAAAGTGTAAACCAAAAGTGAGTCTATGTTCTGGGCCAATGGTCTTCCGTCCAGTGTCGTCCGTGGTAAACTTTAACGTTGGCATTTTCTCTCAGACATATTTTTTTCGCAAATACTATTCACAACTTCAAACCCAAACTTGCTACAGAGATATCTGATGGTAAGACCTATCTATGTATACTGATTTGCATGACCTCTCGGTAAGGTCAAGGGTCACAAGAGCTCAGGAAATGGGTTTTTAAAAAATAGCCATATTTTGACAAGAAACGTTTTGTCGGACATGTGCGGGTGGGTCGATACCGAATGAGCCATATGGGCTTTGCCCTTCTTGTTTTATGGAAGTCAAAATATATTATTACTGTTTTTCTTGGTTGTTTTTGTTTTGCTCACTCAAGACAGCAAAGTGAATCTGTGTGCTGAGTCAGTGGTCCTTTCAATGAAAGTTATTTTTATTCGTGTTATGTTTGTGGTGTGCAGCAACCTCCCAGAGCCACGACCAGCTGCCCATCTGGAAGACAAATATATTGTCTTCCAGCGTAATCTGCTACTACTTTTCGACACCTGCACAAAATGTGCAGAGCCGGCTACAGCACACATTGCAGAGACAGTCGGAACCTGCATCCGCATTCTGCAAACCTGCACAAATGAGAAGTGTGGCTTCTCACGGGTGTGGGCCAGTCAGCCATTCCAGCAGAAGATGCCTTTGGGGAACCTTCTGCTGTCTTCCGCCATTTTATTTTCAGGAAGCCTCCCAGCGAAGGCCCTGCGAGTGCTCCAACTTCTCAACGTTGGGGTATTCAACATGTCAACGTTCTTTCGCCACCAACATGACTACCTGTTTCCGATTGTGGAACTGGAGTGGGAGCAGGAGCAGAGGGTGGGTGTGGTGTATGAAAATGGGACCTTTGTTTACATTTCTATACAGATGTGTGTTGACAGTTACATACTGACACATACAGGAATGTAATGTTTATTTCTGCCAATTTCTACATTTTAGATGCATCTGGGCAACAGATGGTATCTCAAAAAAATTGTAGTATTCATTGTTATTGCTATTCATAGTGTGGTCATACTACAGTGGTGGATGCAGCATAGTTTATTTGTAACATCAAACTAATCTGGCCCAGCTGGCACTTTGTTGTATCCAAAGTTTACTGTACTTATTTAGGATTGGATTTCATGCTTTACTATGTTATAACTTAGTGATTAATGTGTTTGTCAACAGGAGATCATCGGACAACTGAAAGATGATGGTCAACCGTTGGTGCTTGTTGGAGACGGGCGATCCGACAGCCCTGGGCACTGCGCGAAATATGGATCATACACAGTTATAGATCAGCGCATCAACAAAGTCATTGATGTACAGGTGGTGCAGGTCAGTGTGTCAGCTGTTGCATTCAGGTTTAATCTCCTTTTTCCTACATGTATTTGCTTTTTTACATATGTGGTAATTAATTTCTGTGTAGCCTGAAACAACTTTTTTAACATGACTTGGTTCACTTCTGTCAGACTCTGTTGTGAAAAAATGGACACATCTTTTTGTAAATTAATGAATACATTTTACTGACAACATGGTGTCGCATTCTCCTCAGTAGGCCCCTTCAACCTGAATACACTACAGCAGGAAACAGATGGCACCATCCTTTCACTGGTGTCCCTGCTAAATGTGAACTTGTCTGTAGTCTACAGAGGACAAAACTGACTTTTGGGACTGTGTTACTTTGTTAGGATGAAAATTTATTGTTTATGTTGTGTTTTAGAGCAATGAAGTAAAAAATTCCACGTGGTGTGAACTGGAGGGCTTACAGCGGACTCTGGCAGCGTTGACCGACAGAGGACTGACGGTGAACACAATTGTCACCGATCGCTATCCACAGATAACGAAGTATCTGCGGGACCGTCATGATGGCGTGCAGCACCTGTTTGACATTTGGCATGTCGCGAAAGGTACCATATATATGTTTTGGAACATTTGTTGTTTGATGGGTGTACACAGTGTTTTGTGTTATTGTCTATCATACTAAATCTGTTTATATTGCTGCTTTCAATTCTGCATAATAAACTGCATGACTTACATGATTCTAAACCGCCAACCTGCAATCTTTATTGACTCATACGTTAAGTGTTAGTCAAAAACTTGTACTTCTGTTTTAATTCCAGGGGTGTGGAAGAAACTTGACAAGCTGAGTCAGGTGAAAGGATGTGAGGATGTTGGCCTATGGAAGAAGGCAATCCGCAACCACCTATATTGGGCAGCTGTGTCAACTCCCAGCGACTGTGGCGAGACGAAGAAGGCCAAGTGGTTGTCTCTGCTGTATCATATACAGGACATCCACTCTGGCCTTCCCGGTCCCCACTTCCCTGCATGTGAGCATGGAGAGCTGGAGAAGGAACAAGCCAGGCAATGGTTGGAGCCCAGTAAGTCTGCACTGTACATTGTAAAATTTGTATTGTTTACCAAATAGACATCTTCAAGCATTCTTCATAGAAAGGCACTTTTGACGCTGTCTTAATTGTATGCGTATATGTATCATGACGGCAACATTCTGAGTTATCCTTTCACATTAGGTGTGACTTTAATGTTTCTGACCAGCTCATTTTAATGAACCTTATATCTGACTATCGTGCATGTCTGTCTCCGTTTTAGCCACAAAAGCCTTCACTTCCCTTGAAAAAATCATAGCAGATAAGAGGCTGTTGAACGACGTTGCACGACTCTCCTCTGGCGACCAGACCTCGAACCTGGAGGCCTTTCATAGCTTACTGCTGCACTTCGCTCCCAAGCACACTGCCTTTAGTTGGCTGGGAATGCGAACAAGGTCAGTCTTATGTGTATTCTTAGGTTTGGGCATTGGATGCAGTGCAGGGCATCTTCCTGCTAGATAAAATTAGTTTGCTGCAAGGCATTGTGCAGCGAACAGCGACAAGGCCTGCTCATTGCAACAGAGGATTTGGTCACATTTTATGCACTGCCTTGTTAATGTAAGGAGATCAGTTCAGAAGGTTGCCGCAATGTCAAACAGAGATTGTATGTGGTTATAGGTGGTCTCACGGTTAACTGATGCATGTATTTATTGTGGAAAGGTGTCCTGCATGTCTGTATGATTCATACTGCTACCATCATACAGAAGAGACCACTGGACTCATGTTGTGTGATTTTGCTTACACGCAAAGCATCAAACTTGTTTGTCTATTATTAGTATTGACTGCCATTCAACCATGGACATCTATTATACCTGCATGAATATGTGTTACAGGCACAAACTGGCAGCCATGCATTATAATGAAAACAACAACAGGGACCAGGCGACCACCAAGGAAGGAGAACCCAGATTCCAGGTCTACTATGGCAAGGCCAAAAACTTTGAAGCACGTGTGAGGCCAGTCACAACAGAACACACGTACAGTAAGTAAAGTGTTATGTTACCATACGTTATTTGAATTACAATGGCAAACACTGCTGCCATTTAAGATGTTATGGACGTGGCACCTGCGGGGTGATGTCAACTTGTAATGCGCATCCACTCCATGACAGCAGCAGGGCACAACAACAGAAAAAAATGAATCTAAAATTTTAGACTTGTCCTCTGAAAGACTATAGTTTGAAAGACTATAGTTGCAATGTCATCACTCTCCTTGCATTTTGGATGCTGTTTACTACCTACAGAAATTACAGCTATTTGTTTATTGTAATGTTGCACTGAGATATCCGAATTTCTGTTCATGTAATTTTAACCCCAGTTGTTAAGTGAAAAAGAAGCTGATATTAAGTGATTTTTTTAGGATACGCTGTTAAACTGCAAGGGGCCCTCCTGCAGAGGCACAGTGAAGGGCCTGGGACCCTCCGCAAAAGCATTGACCACATCCGAGAGGAAGAGCCTGGCTACCTGACCGAGAAGGCAGACCGTGTGCCAAGAGATGAGGCGGTAGCCAACCATCTGCATAGGTTTCGCCCCAGACAGACCATGTGTGATGGCAGTGATGTCCCTGAGAATGATTTTGATGGCCCTGCAGATGATGACAGTTATCTATCAGAGTGACTTTTGTTGTAGTAGTAGGTTGTGCTGGATGCAGGCCAGCACACCATTTTTGTCTTTTGCTGTAATAATTGCACAAGGAAATTTCCATCTCAATGGACAATAAAGTGATTTGTAATTGTAACTGTCAGCATGCAAGGAGCACACTGTCAGTACATTTTTTTAAATAGCTGATTTCACAGATACCTGATATTTATTCTTTTGCCAACTGGAAAGGTGTTCTTCACGTATGTATGATTCATACTGCTACCATCATACTGAAGAGACCACTGAACTCGTGTGATTTTGCTAACACACAAAGCATCAAACTTGTTTGTCTATTATTAGTATTTACTGCCATTTAACCATGGACATCTATTATATCTGCATGCATATGTGTTGCAGGCACAAACTGGCGGCCATGCATTATAAAGAAAACAACACCAGGGACCAGACGACCACCAAAAAAGGAGAACCAAGATTCCAGGTCAATTATGGCAAGGCCAAAAACTTTGAAGCTCATATGAGGCCAGACACAACAGGACACACAGTAAGAAAACTGTTGTGTTACAATACGTTATTTGAATTACAACTGCAAAACACTGCTGTCATTTAAAATATTATGGATGTAGTGCCTGCGGTGTGATGTCAACTTATAATGCGCATCCCATCCATGCCAGCAGCAGGGCGCAACAACATAAAAAAATGGAATCTAAAATTTGAGACTTGTCCTCTGAAAGGCTATAGTTGCAATGTCATCACTTTCCTTGCATTCTTCCCCCACCCTGGTCTGCCCTAGGGGACTTGGGTGGGGTTAACTACTTTTTAGTTCCCACGGTGGGTTTTCCCTATATTCTGGGGCATGTGTTTCTGTCTACCCTTGGTCCATTCACCTGTATTCACCTTTTTTAAACTCTCCCTACTGTCTGAGCTGCCTGTAGCTCTTGATATTGGATGTGTGTTGCTAAATGGATTTGGTTTATTTAGTGTATTAGACCGGCTGGCGACATACATTCAATATTCTGTTTAGTTTAGTTTTTTCACAATCAGTGCTGGCACGTCCTGAGAAACTCTTGTTGCTGTCGGGACGTTAAGCAATGTACAACCATCCTTGCAATCTGGATGCTGTTTACTACCTACAGAAATTACAGCTATTTGTTTATTGTAATGTTGCACTGAGATGTCCGAATTGTTGTTCATGTAATTGTAGCCCCAGTTGTTAAGTGAAAAAGAAGCTGATATTAAGTTATTTTTCTAGGATATGCTGTTAAACTGCAATGGGCCCGCCTCCAGAGGCACAGTGAAGGTCCTGGGGCCCTCCGCAAAAGCATTGACCACATCCGAGAGGAAGGACCTGGCTACCTGACCGAGAAGGCAGACCGTGCGCCAAGAGATGAGGCGGTAGCCAAGCATTTACATAGGTTTCGCTCCAGACAGACCATGTGTGATGGCAGTGATGTCCCCGACGCTGATTTTGATGGCCCAGCAGACGATGATAGTTATCTGTCGGAGCGACTTTTGTTGTTGTAGTTGGCTTTGCTGGTTGCAGGCCAGCACAGCGGTTTTGTCTTTTGCTGTAATAATTGCACAAAGAAATTTCCATCTCATGGTTTGAGTGATTTGTAATTGTAACTGTCAGCGTGCAAAGAGCACACTGTCAGCACTGTTTTTTTTTTTAAATAGCTGATTTTACAGATACCTGATGCATTTATTTATTCTTTTGCCACATGGAAACGTGTACTACATGTCTGTATGATTCATACTGCTACCGTCATACTGAAGAGACCACTGGACTCGTGTGATTTTGCTAACACACAAAGCATCAAACTTGTTTAACTATGTATCTCGAAGGAAAATTTATAATTTCATCCTCAGCATGGGAAAAACTCTAAACAGAAAATTGAATGCTTGTTCTTGGATGCACTATAGTAAATACTGCAATGTTTCTTAAATAATGAACCCCCACCCGGGTCTGCCCTGGGGGACTTGGGTGGGGTTAGGTATTTTTTAGTTCCCAGGGTCACCCTGGTCAGCCCCACAGGGTGGGTTTTTCTCTCTATTCTGGGGCATGTGTTTCTGTCTACCCTTTGTCCATTCACCTGTATTTGCCTTTTTAAAACTCTCCCTACTGTCTGCACTGCCTGTAGCTCTTGATATTGGATGTGTGTTGCTAAATGGTCTTAGCTTTATTTAGGCCCCATGTGTTAGGTTTATTTAACGTATTTGACCGGCTGGCGACATACATTCAATGTTCTGTTTTGGTTTTTTTTTAACAAGCAGTGCAGGCACGTCCTGAGAAAGCCTTGTTGCTGTCGGGACGTTAAGCAATGTACAATCAATCAATCAATCTTAAATAATGAAGCATGAAAAATATATATTATTTATTCAATGAACATGATTGGTGGCTTTTTTGTCTTCCTGTTCATTTGAGTGCGTGACCTGTTGATTAAAATGATAACATATGTGACCCTCTCTCACAAAACCAGTCTTAACTCGCAGGGAGCCGATCAGCGCTACACGCAATATATGGTGGGGGGGTCAATCTGGGTCATTTTCATTTTTTTGCAGAAATTTATTGTACATACACCAAAGAATCGTATGGTTAAAATCTTTATCATGAAAAATGCCATTAAATAGGTTAAAAATTATTTTAAAAGTCTGCCCTTGGCCCCAATTATGCTGAACACAGAAACTTCACAGGCTGTTTTTTCAAAATGGCCGCCGGAGGCTTTAACAACTTTAAACACAACTTCTACAATTTTTGCACTACAGCATACAGTCATATATCACAGTAATCAGCAAACATTGTAGTTTTCAGAAATTTATATATGTCAAAACATCCAAAATGCGAGTTAAGACTGATTTTGTGAGAGAGGGTCACAATATATACTCATGAGTGAAGTTGGCAAATGTGAAATACAGATTCATCTGAAAGATAACTACTTTGCACTTTCCAAGCATCTTTGTTGCTTTGTCTTGAACATAGGTGTGACATTCCTATTTTTCTTGTTAGCGCAGAATAGGGTTTCATTTTGTAAATATGTAAGCTTCCATACACAAGGGTAATAATGTACTGATTTCTGTCTTTCCATCTGCCAAACTTGTACACATGAATACTTGAGCATAAGAAATGTGACCCAATAGACGCACAAATTTAAATCTAGTTTTTGTACATGCATACTTTTGACACATAATAACATGCACACCCCTTGCTGCATTTCATTTGCTCGCAAATAGTCACCAATGTTACCTTCCTGACAGAATGGGTACAGAGCTCTGGTCTAAGTAATGAACAAGCCAAAATAGGTAGCTCTACAAATGTTTCCCTGGTGGGCCCACATGAACCCCTTCTGGCAACCGTGAAACGGCGCAAGCTTGCTTGGTTTGGCCACGTGACCCGACACAACACCTTGTCCAAGACTATCCTCCAAGGCACTCTCGAAGGAAGTCGTCGGCGAGGTCGTCAGAGAAAGAGTTGGGTCGCAAACATAAAAGAATGGACCGAACTCGAGATGTCAGACTTGCTTGCCACCGCCCAAAATAGAACTCAGTGGAGAGCACTGTCTGTTGCTGCTGCCTTTCAGTCCCCCCAACGCCCAGTTCGGGCAAGGGACTGATGATGATGATGATGATGACAAATGTTTATTCATCTACATGTACACACAGCACAATTCACCCCCTTCTGCATGCTGACATTGGTACGATTTACAAAACCTGTGCCTGCATGCACATGGGGATTAATGAGATGAAGGTAGTCGTCGTATGCAAGTTCTTGTGGAAAGCGAGTTTGTCAGCTTCTGTCCACAAATTTAAAGCCCTTGTAGCCTTTTTGTCCTGCTGGAAATTTCTGACGAATCTTGTGCATGGCACACGATGGCAAAGGCTTTCGGTTGTGTTTTCCAAGCCAGCCGTAACACCAGCGGATGACTTGCCTGTATGCTGTGTATCTCATGGTCCTGTAACACATAATGACGGATTCAAAGTAAGCGTTTCATGTAGTAAAAGCAAAATATCACTAACAATTACATGCTATTTTCACAAACACACATATTCTCCATGTCACAGGTGTGGTGACTGAAAACTGGAATAAAATTAACCATAGGTGATGGTGTACCTAGAGTATGGTTTCATCCTGTATCCCACTTAATTTTCACAGGTGAGGTGGGGAACATTCTCATGTGAGTACACTGTCTCATGTGACAGAGTATTGCATGGTAAAGTGATAAGTATAGTGAAAACACTCATAAGTTATGTACTAACGTAGCACTAGCAATGGACTAGTACTAATACTGAAACGATGACCACTGCAACTTTATATAACTTTATCATAATAGTACAAATTAAAAAAAAAATTCACAGAGCAGTTCCACCCCACCTCCCCACACAGGCTTGACCGCACTTTTTTAAGTACTCCCTGTCATCATGATTTTTAGTGCATGCATTAATCCAGTGGAAAAGTACCAAACTATTCATCAGACCACTCCCACCTTTCATTTTTCTTGGCCTTATCAACTTCACTTAGACCTTAAATTTCTTTAAAATGCCGCAGATATTTGTTCCTGTAGATATTATCCCACACACAAACGCCAGAAGTAACTCACTCATCCTCAGTATGTTGCCTTTCTGCTTCATTGTTCTGTCGCATTTGATAGTAAGCCACGCGCAGCACATCCATGTTTAGGCATACTGCTTCGAAAGAGGGGTGCCTAGTGATGCAGGAAAATTCAGTGTCGGCTTCCACCTTGCCATCTTCAATTCGTTCGTGAAAACGGTCATCCTCAAGGCAACAGAATCTGTTGACCGGAGCAGAACCATGCACACAGCACCCACACTTGCACCTGAAGACATGAAAAAGACAGTTTTCAGGTCAAAATTGCATTTTAAATATTCAGATACCAGCTATTAGTATTAGTTTACAGCTTGGGAACCAATCCATTCGTGCACCTGGATATATATCTCATAAGTGTGGGTACACACATTCCAGCACCCTATAAACACAGCAGATCAAACCTTTCAAGTGTATTACTTGAACTCTGAAGTACGCATTCTTGAACAAATAAACTTGTGGATCAAATCATCAATTGGTGCATTTAGTGGCAATTCAGAGATGATACCTTTATTTACAAAACAACAACAAAAAACCAACCAAACAAACAAAGATTGAGATAACCATGCAATTTTAGTTTACATTAGCATAGGTCACTTGGTGCAGTGAACATGCTGTGAGAAACTTGAGGCATTCTTAGGCCAGGCTCTGAGCATACGGTAAACTTCTGCAATGTCGCATCATTAACTTCGACTTTAATAACGACGATAATAAAACACAAGTGCACATGAAAATATAATACGATGAATGTATTGTTCTATGTATGCTTACCAGTCCGTGGGGTTTTCGCAGCGCACTGGCTTTTCCGGCGTGGTTGGTCTTTCCGTACGCTCTTTTCCATTTGTCTGTGCAAGGGGCTCAAACATATAAGGTTTGAGGCCTCGCGGTGCACCTGCTTCAAAACACTCATTTTCCGACGAATCCACGTAAGAGTCCGAATCAGAACTTTCAGCTGATGAGCTCATTTTCTCTGTCACAAGTTAGCACGCTGTCCGGCTAGGCGTAAACAAACCGAGATCAGGCCTGTGATGTCACTTCCGCCGAGCGGCAAATCTGAAAATTTGTTCGGCAGTCTCCGGAACCGGGTACCGTGAATTAGAGACGATGTGTGACTTCTTATGTGTTTTTCTGCTTGAACTGTACGCAAGTAAGTACACTTTGTGGACTGAAAGTGACTTTGATATGTTTATTTTGTGGCTGATTGATCGTAAGTTCAATTCATTGCATCAACACGAAGCCCCATGCCGAAATGGTAAGCGACCCATCGCCGGAACCACCATTTTACTAGAGAGCTGCCCTTTAATATCAAGGCGATGGGGATACCCTAACCAGTGAACGAGCTGTTACATAGCAGGTACTTGAAGAGGCTTTCCTTGAAAGAGGGGAGTGAACCAGTGTGTGCTATGTGCGCTGGCAGTTTATTCGAAAACGAGGCGCCCGAGAAAGAGATGGTGGTTTTAAATAAATCTATCCTCGGGCCTGGTGTGATGAAGTTACGCCTTGATGTTGAAAAGCCCTTTTTGGTGAAGAGCTTACACAAGTATTCTGGGTGGATTTCATTGCAGATTTTATACATGACTACCCCTTTGTTAAAGAGATGGTGCCTGTCAAGAGGAAGCATCTTTAGTTTTTCAAATTTCTGGTCGGTAGAAAGGGCTGGAGCAGGCAAGATCTGCTTCACTGCCCTGCGATGCAAGGAGATAAGCCTCTTCAAGTGTATGTCACCGCTGCCGTCCCATGTCGTGAAAGCATATTCGATGTGGGATTTGACATGGGCATTGTAGAATAGTTTGCGAGCGTCGACATCAATAAGATATTTTAGCTTAGACAGCATAAAAACATTTCTGGACACAGTTTTACAGACAACATTGATGTGAGATTGCCATTTCATCTGGTTATCAACAATAACTACAAGTAGGCGATGTTCAGTCACTTGTGTAATGGTGTAGTCATGGATTTCCAGGCTAAGCGTAAGTGGCTTGAGCTGATGCTTCTGACGGGTTGCTATCGTCATACATTCGGTTTTGGTGGGATTAAGGATTATTGTATTATTTTCACACCATTTGGAAATTTCGCTCAGTCCCTGTTGCAAACGACATTTAAAGACTCAAGACAGTTATCGGGGGTGTGGATTGTTGCGTCTTCGGCAAACAATTCACAAGCAATTCTGTTGCTCGTGAAATGTAGTGGCAGGTCATTGATAAATATGCAAAAGAGAAGAGGTCCCATGACAGAGCACTGCGGCACTCCTCTTGTTACTAAACCACTCGATGAGTAAGATCCATTGACCATCACGCGCTGATGTCCGTCTGTAAGATAAGAAGCGAAAAACGAGGTTGTTTTCAAGGAATGAATAGATGCCTGAGAATTGGCGTCTGATGTATGAAAACAGTTACTTGAAAATGAACCATCCAGATATATACTGAGCTTGGAAAGGAGAATTTCATGGTCTACCAGGTCGAAAGCTTTCCGAAAGTCTATGAAAACAGCACCTGTAAGTTCGCCTTGGTTCATTGAACTTAGCCACGCGTCTGTAAGCCTTGTTAAGGCTGCATGACAACTACGATTCGGGCAAAAACCTGACTGAAGGGGGTCGATTAATTTTCGTTTTCCCAGGTATTCTAAAAGATGCTTGTGAATGTGTCGTTCAAGGGGTTACTTAAGACGGACAAGAGTGAAATGGGGCGATAATTATTAACCGGACAGATCTTTTGTTTTCGGTAGGGGAATAATTTTAGCCTTTGTTAGTACTTTTGGGAAAACATTTTTCTGTATGCATAAATTGTAGACATAAGTTATTGTTTTTACAACATAGGAAAGGGATAGTTTCAGTATTTTGCGGCTTATTTCATCTGGCCCGGAAGATTTTTTATTCTTCATGGAACTAATTGTCTTACCAACCTCGTGAACTGCCATAGGTAGAATAGCGAAAGGATCAAATCTCGCAGTTCGCGTTCTACAGAAATCAATCAGGGTTTCAGGACAGGTATAGGGCCGAGAGTTTGTTTTAGAAGGGACCAGGGACTCGGCAATTGAAAAGAAATAATCGTTAAAATTATCGGCAGTCAGGGTAGACGGGATTACAGGGGATTTCCTACTCTTGCCTCCAGTCACTACGGCCATAGCGCACCAGAGCGTGGACATATCTTTGTCTTGTTTAATCAAGCGATCAATGAAAGATTTTTTAGCCTGCCGCACCAGTCATTTGACACGATTGCGCTCACGTTTAAATTCAGCAAAGCTCTTCTGTTTCCTCAGATCATCTCTCACCCTCATGACCTGAATGATGTCATGAGTCAGCCACGGCGGGAGTGATGCGTGTTTGACTCGCCTCGCCGCACAGGCGCGTGTTTATTTAAAATAGTAAGAAAAGTGCTATACCAGACAGACAGAGCGATGTCAGGATCAGTTTCACTAAGCACGTCATCAAAAGGTGCGTTATTAAGGTAATATAAAAAAAAGTCGCTCTCACTAAATTTTTACTAAAGAAGTTGAAAGGCTACAAAGCTGGCTAACGAACTCATCCAATGTCTTTATCCAAACTAGCTATATGCAAAAGTTCAAGTAAATATGACAAAAATTACGGACTCTAATCCGTGTCAACCGACTTCCTAAAAACGGTTGTTTGTGTCTTCAATGAGACATTCAATTACAATATGCTCGGAGGCTCTCTTAGCCACCCACTTAAGAAAGTATTTCGCCAAGTTTCAAGGTTGTGTGTACAGAAATATCGGAGATTCTCTTGTTTACATACATACGCACACACATGCATACATACATACATACATACATACATACATACATACATACATACATACATACATACATACATACATACATACATACATACATACATACATACATACACACACACACACACACACATACACACATACACACATACATACATACATATACGCACATTCTTACGCACATACGGTACGGCGCTTCGCGCCAAATGTACGTTCAGCAGCGAAGGTCAATAGCGTAACTAGACATGACGTAATTTTTATCTTGTTACTTCAATTGTTAGAGGTTTAGCCATCATGGACATGCTATTAAATTCGCCTCACCACGACCCACCCTAAAAAGTCCCTTCTATAAATAGAAGGGACTTAAAAATCGCGAAGAATTTTCGGAAGTTTTCCATCATTCTAGATGTCAGCCCTAGGGGTCCAAAGCATCTTTATTGCTTTCTTTCCTTTCTCTTTCTTCGTTTTCTCTCTTTCTTCTTCTTTTTTTTTTTTTTTTTTTTTTTCGTTGCAGAGTAATCATCCACGTTCTGTCTAACTTACAGATGGACAGCATTCACTCAATGCTGTGAAACTAGACCACACACTTTCATAAGATTGTGCGAACACAATTATGGGCTGGTCTGTGATTTTGGACCTTGCCGCTCAATGTGTGCTGGTGTGTGATTTTAGACCTTACGACCGGCTCACATCATTATAATAAACCCAATCGATTTTCATTTTCTCCAGGCAAATATGACAGCCACGTAATTAAATGTTTGGCAGCAGTTTTCTCCCCTTTCTCAGTAGATATTTACACTTGTTACTTATCCAGTAGCAATAGCTGCGCGGCAACGCTATACGACACTTCCGCGGCTATTGATGCGGACCGCCCTGAAGGAGTTAACGCCCACAGGCAAAGGAGGGCTTACGCAAAAGATGGCTGGAAAACGATTTAAAGTTGAGTTGAAACTAGGCTTTGACTGACTTTTCATATTCACTGCTTTCAAACGGGCTTATATCTTTTTCTGTTCGAGAAAAGTTTATTTATCGTTTTGTTTTTGTTTTCTTTTGTTTTGTTTGTTATCAACACCAACCAACCAAGCAAACAAGCAACCAGCCAAGCAACCAACCAAGCAACCAACCAACCAACTAAACAAAACAAACGAAGAAATAACCACACAACCACATTATCCTTAGAGAGCTTATAGAAGCGTCAGTTCAAGGTCACAAATCACAGACCTCTGCACACACAGCACACAAACACCTGGAATATTTGCCAAAGCAACTGATTAAAAACGTGCCCCCACATCAAAAGTGTTTCAATTAGAAAAATAGCAGCTTAGAATCTCCCCAAACAAGTGCGATGAAAAGTCCTGACTCATTCAGTCGGTTGTATGCACAGGCGGTCCCCGGCAAGCAAAAGACCATTTGGCGGATGTCGATCGCTGTTGGCCCGCGCACGCCAGTGCGCGGGCCCACAGCGCTGACGTCCGCCCAAAGTTTCTTTTGATGACTGCAAAGTCAATCCTCGCTCTATAGCTCAGTGGATCCAGGACAAGACATTGAACAGAGTGGAAGGCAGATGCATCGCCTAGTCTTTCTTCTTTTCTTGTTTGCGTGACCCAAGCATGTAACTCATTTCAGCTTTTCCTGCTACCCCAGATAGAGCCTCATTTGACCCCTTCACTGCCAGTGGACGCAGGTTTTGGTTTTGGCATTATCTGCATTTTTAAGGTCAAAGATCCTTAGCCGCCAAAGGCGCATTGTGGTTTGGTCAATATTGTAAAGATCAAAGATCTCCTGCCGTCAAAGGAACGTGGATACAAAGTGATTTCAGCAAGAGGTATAGATCCTCATGAGCCCCCGCAACTGCGGGGGCTCATGAGGATCTATACCTCTTGCATTTGGGTCAGTGGTGCGGAACTTTTCTCGGCAGGGAATTAGATCTGATCGAAAGGCGGAGAAAACCCAGGAGAAAAAAAAAAAAAACCCAAAAAACAAACAAAAAACCCCAACAAAACAGTTCAATTTTTTTATATCCCCCAGACAGAGCCTCATGTATAAGATATAATCTCGATGCCTTCTAGGTCCAAAAACACAGAACCGCAAGCCAATTTTTTTTTGGGGGGGTCTTATTGCCAAATGTGTATTTCGCAATGTCGCATATTTCGTACATTCCGCATGAGATATGCCTACATCGCTGCCGTTATCTGACAAAACGCAGTATGGCTGTTGCTAAATAATGTGCGCTGCTGTGTCATTTTGAACCTTACGGCCTTGATCCATAAGGCCCATTATCACAGACCAGCACGCAATGGAAAATTCCAGAATCCCAGATCAGCACACAGTCTGCAGATTACTTACGGACTCTAATCTGTGTCAACCGACTTCCTATAAACGGTTGTTTATGTCTTCAATGAGACATTCAATTACACTATGCTCGGCGGCTCTCTTAGCCACCCACTTAGGGAAGTATTTCGTCAAGTTTCAAGCTTGTGTGTACAGAAATATCGGAGATTCTCTTGTTTACATACATACGCACACATACATACATACATACATACATACATACATACATATATACATACATACATACATACATACATACATACGCACATACTTACGCACATGCGGTGCTTCGAGCCCTTAATTACATGGGGCAAGTTTTCAATCGGCACAAATACCCTTGGACATCATAACGATGTTAAGTCGTGCGGGCGGGCCTCCAGCAAAAGGTCATCGGGCCGACGTCGGCCGCTGTCGGCCTGCGCACAGCTATGCGCGGGCCGACAGCGGCCGACGTCGGCCCGATGACCTTCAATGTACTAGGACGCCCCTCCAGCAAAACTAGTGCATTTGTAATGATAATGGGTCGGTGTTGCGGGAGGTCAACTACGTCGTTACAAAGCTTGCCGCCAGGGGGCGACGGTGCAGTTATACACACTTCTAGTGCCAAGATCAGCTGTGGATCGATCGTGACAGTTCAAGGGTCGTGGAGTAATAGCTAGGCGTGTCTAAAGAAAATTGATGTAAATACGATGCGCGTCTTCAAGTCTGTAGACCGTCTGCAGACGATGGGAGGCTGGTAGTCCGAGGGTAGTGCCTGGTTTGCCCAGCGTGTAATAAGGCATGGAATAATAATAATAATAATAATAATAATAATAATAATAATATCATCTTCATTATCATTATCATTTTTTATTATCATCATCATCATCATCATCATCATCGTCGTTGTTTTTTATCATCATCATCGTCATCTTCATCATCATTATTATAGTTGGTGTTGTTATTGTTCTTGATGTTGTAATCCGCAATTTTAATTATAATATTACTATTGCTGTTACTACTACTACAAAAAAAGATTTTTGAATTCTGTCTCTCCTCCCCCCCCCCCTCCCCCTCCCTCCCTTCTCCTTCCGCTGTCTTGGCCTATCCATACCCCCCCCCCCCACCCCCCCCCCCCCCCCCGTCGTCTCGCCGCAGTACCACCGCGGCTCTAAACGTCTTTGCCCTGTAATCAATACCGCTATGTTTTCCTCATCAGTCAAAAGCTACCTAATCCTGATTGGCATATGGATGTACAGGCGATAGCGCACTGCAGGAAATACCTCTAGCTTTTTCGGAGTAGAAGTGCAGAAGAATCATGGTGTGCTGAAGAGGTCGCCAAGACCGAAACAGCTGTCCACACCGGCTAAATATCTGGACCCCCCTTGGGGGGGACCTAGATTTAAATTTTCATGCACTGAGTGGCTGGAACAGTGGGATATGTGATACGCCCCCCTTCGGGGGGGGGGGGGGGGCTTCCATATGCATTGCTTTCAGCCACTTTTTTTTAGCGCCCCCTCTCTTCTTTTTTTTTCTTCTTTTTTTTTGTGCTTTGGCCATAGTAGATCTATGATCACTGGTCGATCATGCTCACTTCTCTCCCCTGACAGTGCTATTATCTACTTTACTTTGTAACCTTCCTAAAATATTAACACTGGCAGTCTCCCCTTTTCTTTTCATTTACTACTACAATATCGACTGCAACCACTTCCCCCCTTTTGGTAGGTTCTCTTTTAGGGTGCATGGAAATTTAGCCCTAGGTGGTGGCATGGAATGTATGCCCCTGCAGACACCACAGTAAAATGTGGTTGTCATTGCAGGTAGGCAGAAATTCCTGCCTCATCCAGTATCGCCGATGGTGTGCTGAAGAGGTCGCCAAGACCGAAACAGCTGTCCACACCGGCTAAATATCTGGACACCCCCCCCCCCCCCATTCGGGGGACCTAGATTTACATTTCCATGCACTGAGTGGCTGGAACAGTGGGATATGTGATACGCCCCCCCCCCCCCTTCGGGGTGGGGGGGGGGGGGGCTTCCATATGCATTGCTTTCAACCACTTTTTTTAGCGCCCCCTCTCTTTCCTATCTCTTTTTTTTTATGCTTTGGCCACAGTAGATCTATGATCACTGGTCGATCATGCACACTTCTCTCCCCTGACAGTGCTATTATCTACTTTACTTTTTAACCTTCCTAAAATATTAGCACTGGCAGTCTCCCCTTTTCTTTTCATGGTATGACATGTTTAGCGGTGTTCGCCCTAGGGGTTTTGACATGCTGTACTTAACCCATTTAACCCCACGGTTACATTTCCCAAATTTTGGACGTGTCACATAATAACCATAAACCAGTTGCAGGAGATTGATAAACCCTGAAGGTGCCCAGCTCATTTGGCGCTGCCCTTGAATTAACATGGTCAATCCATCTCCAGTTGTAGGGCGTCTGGACTAAATGGGTTAAGCAAACTACAGTACTGTCCAACCCCAACAAGTTTCATCACGAAAAACAATTGGTAATTGATTCGAGCCTTTAATAAATAAATATAAAAAAAATCTGCTGGGGAAGGGAGAGAAGTCACAATGATGTGTTTTTTTTTCGCAGGTAAATTTATAACATTGCAATCACAGTTATATCTAACTTTTTTCCAGAACTCCAGAATTGATCAAATAATATAAAAGCGGTATCTCTGCGTTATCGGCTGCCACGTCTCCTTCTAACAGATGCACCACACACCGATACAAATACACGATGCAGGCTCAGGGCGGTCCGTGGCGCAGTGGTTAAGGCGCCTGCCACCAATGCCAAAGGTGCGCGATTCGATACCGGGTTCCGGCGTTGGACTTTTCTCCTCTGGTAAGTGTCACCGTTAATTCGGGCGGACCGTCGGGGGTTCTTCCTCCGGGTACTCCGGTTCTTCCATCCCCCCCCCCCCCCCTGACTTTGGTACCGGTCTCAGGCCACTTTACAAATTTCAAATACAAGCAATCAAAAATCTCTGTAACTGCTGACTGGCCCTTCGTTTGTCTTGTACTGTGTTTGTCTTAAATGGCGTAAATCCGTGTCTGTGTTGGGTTTCAGGCGCGGCGCTTTGAGTCGATTTCCCCAAAATTGAGAAAAAGCGCCTATATAATAACGGTATTATTATTATTATTATATAGCCCCTGCAGCCATCGACATACACGCATTGATCTGATTTTGTATTTTTTTTACTTTTTTTTTTTTACAGCTATTAACCCAGGCGCGGATCAGTTAGCTCCCCGGGTGTGTGTGTGTGTGTGTGTGTGTGTGGGGGGGGGGGGGTGGTCAAACTCTCCTTCAATCTGACGCGAAAGGCCTCCGGATGCCACAACTTCCTTCCCCAGTGACCCCAAAAAATCAAATATCTGCGCGCTGATCTGTGATTAAGGAGATTTGGGATTTAGGCCGTAATGTCCAAAATCACAGAGAAGCGATTTTGTTGTCTGTGACAAGCATATAATTATCATCACAGACCAGCACGCATACTAAGACACACATTCTGCTTTTCCGCTATCGTCATTAGGATTATTCCTTGCCGAACTTTGCAAATCTTTTGAGTCATGTGACCATGTGACAACAGCTCGTATCGGACCCCCTCCAGTCGCTCGATAATTAGCTATAAATAACTGCACCCTTGTCAGAAATAGCATGCCCCCCAGCGAGAGGTTGCTATTTTTGACGAAGAAAACAAGCCGCGATCATTACCGGGGAAAAAATATCCCCTTTCTGTCCGACGTATAGGTCTTCCTTACGCTCTTTCGCTTCCTAAAGCCAAACTACGCTGACATTTTCAAGTCGTCTGCTGAAAACTACGCATTACTCGGAAGAGTGCGACCAAGAGTACACCACTTCATACTGAATTAACCCATTTAGCCCCCGACGCCCGACAGCAGGTGATGGACTGACCGTGATAATTCAAGGGTAGTGCCAGATTAGCTTGGCGCCTGAAGGCGCCAAGCTAATCTGGCACGGCCCTTGAATTATCCTGGTCAATCCATCTCCTGCAACTGGTTAAATAGTCGTTAGGTAGCGCTTTCCAAATTTGGGGAAATGCGGCCGTGGGGTTACATGGGTTAACTTATTCTACCCCATCACCGAAATCCCCAAATTTTGCCGTTGTTCTCTGAAGACTGCATTGCAGTGCAGGACACAGTTCGATTATGATAGTTCAAGGGTGATGCCAGAATAGCTTGGCGCCCATAGGCGCCAAGCTATTCTGGCATAACCCTTGAACTAACATGGTCGATCCATATCTTGCTGTGGTGTGTCTGGGGTAGAAAGAGTTAAGGGATGTGAAGGGAAGAACATTTGAAAACTAGACAGATAGGAGGACAATATACACTGACAAAAAGACAGAAAGAAAAAAAAAAGAGAGAGAGAAAAAATTCAAGGAAGATGGATCGACCATGCCTGATGAGCTTGGCGCTTTGAGATGCGCCAATCTAATCAGGCACTACCCTTGAACTATCATGGGCGATCCGTATGTTACGATTGGTTCGTTTCCACCGTTCAAGCGTAGTGCCTGATGAGCTTGGCGCCTTGAGATGCGCCAAGCTCATCAGGCACTACCCTTGAACTATCGTGGGCGATCCGTATGTTACGATTGGTTCGTTTCCACCGAATCTAAATTTCCACTGAATCTACACCAACGCCAAGCTAATCAAGCACCAACCCTGAGTTGTCAGACCTGATACACACACGTCCATTTGAAATGTCTACAGACACCAAGATTACCAAGGCACTGCACTTCAACCATCACGATCGATGCAACACTGCCTTGTGAAAAGGCAAAAGACGCCAAGTCCACTTTTAGTGAAAAAGCTAGATTTTCATTACAATACAACGAAAATCTCGCTTTTCACAAACAATGGACTTACCCTCTCTTTGCAGGACGGAATGTCACCGACAGATGGTGCTGGCAGAAAAAGCCATAATAACCATTGATCTCCAGAAAGTCGATGACAATAGCGGATGAACAAGACGCGGTAGGATTCAACAGCACACAGACCTTGGGCGAAGTAAGGCGCTTTCTGCGCAGTAAAAACAAGAGCGACAGAGTCAGCACAGGTCCTAAAGGGTGCGCGGGCCCACTGCGGCTGATGTCGGCCCGAAGGTCCTTTGCTAAGTAGGAATGTCTTCCTTGAGCGAGCGCTGGCAAGATAAAAAGAAGAGAAGGTTCCGAAGAGTCTGGGTTTTTTTTGTTGTTGTTGTTTTTATATCAAGTAAGACAGTGTTAGTCCCCCATCAAAGGCCCTAGTTGGTCGTGAGGACAGTAAATTGGAAATAATGAATGAATGAATGAAGAGTCTGTTCCATAGCATGTCCGTTGAAAGATCCTGGTAAATCAAAGTGCCACAGTTGCAGTGCGCCTGAATTGATCAGTGTTCAGGTCGTACTCCATAGGAAATAGATTTCTCTGTCCCCCATAAACCCGCCCGTCAGGGCCGTCTATTATCACTTCGGTGCCGTGGACGTTAAACCCCGAACTAACCAACCAACCGAAGAGTCTGTCTGTTGTTTTTTTTTTTTTAGCTCAATTCTAGTATTGTGGTCTTTTGGTTGACAGTGCTCGATAAAAGAGCTCGGCACAAAATAAAATAAGTATTGCTAGTTAATACGCTTTCGCTATTTGCAAAATTGCAGACCAAAACAGGTAACTGCCCTGTGCAAAGTTAAAACCAGTGGCAGAGCGAACGAGTGCCAGTCAAGGAGTATTCAAAGAATTTGAAGCACACGCGAAATCGCTGATGAGTTTCGATGATTTATTTTACCTCGTTCTTATTCTTGGACATTGGGGTGAAGAGTTTCTTCGTGAAGACACGCGAAACCTTTTCTTACAACGTACTATACTACCGCAAGATGAACCAGTCGGGAAAAAAGATTAACTCATTCGAGACGAAAGTCATCCCGATACTCGGCTTAAGCTGTGTATCCGGATGCCGTTCGTCTCGAATGCGTTAAGAGGCATTGAAAAAAAGGGTCACTACACCTTTCGAATCTTGCATCACGAGACTTAACGAGAATCTGCGACTCTTGAAAATGGAAGGGCCACAATGGGCAACTGAAGAGGCGCTGGTCTGTGATTTTGAACCTTACAGACTACAGCTGCAAGGTCCAAATACACAGAACAGCACACTCTACTCAGCGGCCAATTTTGGGAAGTAAACTTTTGATTTGTCAAATTGCCAGGAGATCCAACTTTTCTTGTTATATCAAAAGTTTATTATAAGGAAGTAATTTACAGTGGAGACCTCTAAACAAAAGTGTTGTTATATCCGATGTTTGTGATATCCGACCTTGTTATAAGAGAAGTAGGCTGTATTTTATATCAGGAGAATCACGCATTTCAACTCTAAGGAAGCTGCATCGCTAAGTCAATTAGGCCAAGGACGAAATCGAAGAATTTTCCCCGGCAAATTGTCGCCATTTGCAAGGAGGTCATTCGACTCCACACGGTGTGAACGCTCATTTTGCGCTGGGAAATTTGTTTTGCTGCATGCTATAATGTGAGGGGTGGGGGTAGGGAAGGGGGTGGGGAGGGGAAAGGGGAGGGGGTAGAAACCCTTTCCTTGTCAGGGCTTGGTTAACTCTGTCATTGACTGCTGACGCGAACGGAGCATTTGAAACCATTGACTAATTCCACTCCAAATATAACCTAACGCATTCACGAGAATCATTAAGGCCAGCAAGAATGAAGGAACTTGTGGTCAGATTCTTTGTGGGTCTGGTGTTCATATTTTCGCGGTAGTAAGGGGCTTAACTCATTGTGCCCGAGGTACGAAATACCCACATTTTGGAGTTATCCTCTGACTGCAATACAATTCAGGAGACAAAACGACCATGATAGGCCTATAGGCGCCAAGCTATTCTGCCACCACCCTTGAACTATCATGGTCGAGCCATATCTTACTGCAGTGTGTCGCGGGCAGAACGAGTTATATTTAGCTTGCCGTTAAATATTACAATAGTTTGGGTACACTGGTAACGAGGCTGAAGATATTAGCCGGAGGCAGGGAGTGTGTGGGTGGGGGGATGGGGAGGGTGGGGGGGGGGGGCGGGGGTGGGGGGGGGAGTGAGGTGGCAGCGAGGTACATGTATTATATATGACATGAATTAATCCTCACACTCACAGGCGCAGGGGAGAATGAATACTGAATACAAGTTTCATGAAGACTACAGCACAGTCCAGGAAATAGACCAACCATGATAGTTCAAAGCTGGTGTTAGAATAGCTTGGCGCCCAGAGGCGCTAAGCTATTCTGGCACCGCCCTTGAACTATCATGTTGATCTGTCTCCTACTGTCGTGCATCAGGGCTGAAAGGGTTAAGGAAAGGGACACTCACCACTGTTAGAGACTCGACGCTGTCTGACCAGGTCCACCTTATTGGCTACGAGAATAATGGCGCGATCCGTTCCCACCTCCACGCGCAGATGACGTAACAGGAAGGCTGCCACGTCAAATGACGAGCGGTCCGCCACGGAAAAGACGATGATGTATGCGTCATAGTTGGTGTCATCCTCTTGCGTCACCTGCAACACAAAAGACGATGACGTAATCAACAGGCAATCAGAGCCCCTTTAAAAAGGCAAGAAAATATCAGAATCTCGGCAACAACAGCCAAGGCTAGCCGGCGCAGAGAGTGTACTTTGTATGATCACAATTATGGAGATATTAAAGTGGCGTTTTAACCTTATACCTGAAAATAATGTATCTAAAGCCACTGTAGATTCAGTGCTCTTATTAAATTAAAGCGATCTGCTCCAGGTGGTGTCGGCCTTAGATTACAAAATTTTACCCATTCAACGGGTTCTCAATGTTGTCCTACCGTTTTTCTACCCTTCTTTTCACAATCAACGCAGGCACTCGGTTTAAACGACTACTCCCGGTAAACAAAGGTCCTCGGGCCTCTCCAATGCCCGCATTCAAGCCTCTTTCAACATGCCCTCGATAGGTGAAAAGCACACCGTCTCCGCCCCTACCCCCGTCTCCAGTGTCGCCACTGACTTACCCCAGTAGCAAAACGTATTCGGGCCCACGACGGCCGCAGTGGGCCCGCGCAGAACTGTGCGCGTGCTCACTGCGGCCGCCGTGGGCCCGAATACGTTTTGCTGCTGGATATGGTAACAGTCTCCTATGTACGAACAAAAAGAGCAGAAAACGCCCCTAGGTACGAAGAAGCAAACGGCAACAGTCTTTCATTTAACGCTCACAAACCAGATAGGTGAGGCTAGCGCTGGCAGAATTGTACACAAACCAAGGGGAATCATTCAGTGCTGGACAGACAAACAGTTAGATCCCCTGCCCCCGCCTATCAGGCACCCATTCGCCAGCCCACAGAGAAATAGGCAGGTATAGAACAAGACGATCACTGATCTACATCCCTAACATCATTTAACGACATTTAAACCTTTTCCTTTTCATATCCGAGGTTATTTCATTATCCAGAATTACTGTAATACATACTATGAACATTGATAAAGAAAATATTTTAAACTGTTAACTCTTTTTTGTCTGATGTGGGCCCCTTTAACCCTTACCCCGTGTGGCAGACGGATATGAATGAGAAGAGTAAAGAGACATCGATTTGGGAAGGGTGGGAATAAGGGGTGGGGGTATTGGAATTGGACCGCGAGATACATTTATTATTTCTCACACATTAATTCTCACAAATCACACAAATTAATTCTCACACTGACAGAGTGTAGAAAAAATAAATTCTGAACGCAAGAGGCATAGATCCTCATGAGCCCCCGCGACAGCGGGGGCTCATGAGGATCTATACCTCTTGCATTTCGGCGTTGTTTGCTGGCTCTAGCGGTAAGAGTGACTTGGGCCAATGAAAAGACAGCGTGATGGTGAAGAAAACTTTGATATGAGCACCTAAGAGCACCTAAGGCCAGAGGCATCAGGCGATATTTTCCCAACCCTTCCATGATAGCACTTAAACCAACAAGAGTAATGGATTTCGGAGGAAGATTCAGGCTGGATCAACACCTGGGGAGCGAATCGAACACAGGATTCTTTGCTCGCGGTACCAGTCGAACAGCGGCTACTTTACTCTGAGATTCAATCGAACGCATTCGTTCTCCGCGCAGTTTAAATCGAACACCGCCTATTTTACTCTGAGATCTAGTCGAACAAATTCGTCGTATACACAGTTCCAATCGAACGCCGGCTAAATTACTATCAGATGTAATCGAACGCATGAATTTACCACCCATTTATCCAGCGTGTTCCGCCTGTTTATATCCTCATGAGTCCCTGCAGCTGCAGGGGCGCATGAGGATCTATGCCTCTTGCTAGCAAGGATCTGCACCATTTACATCATCGAATGTCCACGTCTGCACTCGTTTATATGCGTTGCTGGAAACAATACGTGAAGGCCACACTGACCAGTTACGTTTTACGCATATATTTACATGCATCTACACATTTATCAAATCGATCAGCAGATACTTTTCTGCATAAAGAATTACTCCACACTTGCGTTTTACGCATAGATCCAATCGAACATCAGCTACTTTTCTGTGAGGGCCAGCTGAACAATTGCGTTTAACGCACAGACCCAATCGAACCTCTATCAAATTACTTACTTACTTACGCCTGTCACCCCTACCCGGGTATAGGCCGTCGACGAGAGACCTCCAGCAACTCCTGTCCTGTGCTTCTCCTTCGATTCTACTCCAGGTGGTTCCCAGTCTCTTAATGTCTGCTTGGAGGTCTCGACGCCAGGAGTTTCTTGGCCTACCTCTTTTCCTCTTTCCCTGGGGGTTCCATGACAATGCCTGCCTAGTGATACTGGAAGCTGGCTTTCTCAGACTGTGATCGATCCATCCCCATCTTCTTCGCCCAATTTCATTCTGTGCTGTTATCTGCTCTGTTCTCTCCCAGAGTCTGACGTTGCTGATCTTCTCTGGCCAGTGGATTTTCAAAATTCTTCTAAGGCAACTGTTCATGAAGGTCTGTACTCTGTTGACTGTAGTTTTTGTCAATCTCCAAGTCTCTGCTCCATATAGGAGAACTGCTTTTACATTGGAGTTGAAAATCCGGATTTTGGTGTGTTGTGACAGCTCTCTGGAACTCCACACTTTTTTCAACTGGAGAAAGGCTGCTCTGGCTTTACCGATTCGTGCTCTGACATCTGCATCGGTGCCGCCTTTTTTGTCTATGATGCTCCCGAGATAGGTGAAGGACTCCACCTCCTCCAACGTGGTGCCAGCAAGCAAGACTGGTTCTTCCCTGGTTGCGTTCAGCCTCATTGTCTTTGTTTTCTGTTTGTAAATGGTGAGGCCCACTTGGGACGAGATGTCAGCAAGCCTCGTGGTCTTGTCCTGCATTTGTTGATGAGTGTGGGACAGTAATGCCAAGTCGTCTGCAAAATCGAGGTCGTCAAGCTGTGTCCACAGTGTCCACTGTATTCCACTTCGTCTGTGCTCTGTGGTCATCTTCATGACCCAGTCTATGGCCAGTAGGAAGAGGAACGGAGACAGCAGACACCCCTGCCTGACACCAGTTCTGACCTGGAGCTCCCTGGTGAACTGCCCTTCGTGGATCACGCGACATGTCATACCATCGTAGCTGCTCTTGATCAGGCGGACGAGCTTTGCGGGTACACCGTAGTGTCGTAGGAGTTTCCACAGAGTCTCTCGGTCCACACTGTCAAATGCTTTCTCATAATCCACAAAGTTGACGTACAGCGGGGAGCTCCACTCCAGAGACTGTTCCACGATGATGCGGAGAGTGGCGATCTGGTCTGTACATGATCGGTTCTTCCTGAATCCTGCTTGCTGGTCTCTCAGCTGGGGGTCAACGGAGCTCTTCATTCTCTCCAGGATGATCCTGTTAAAGACCTTTCCTGGTACTGACAGCAAGGTGATTCCTCTGTAGTTGGAACACTTGCTGAGGTCGCCTTTCTTGGGAAGCTTGATTAGGTACCCCTCCTTCCAGTCAGCCGGCATCACCTCCTCTTCCCAGACCTTTCCAAACAGTGGGTACAGCATCTCCACTGTTGTCTCTAGGTCTGCTTTCAGAGACTCCGCTGGGATGCCATCTGGTCCTGCTGCTTTGCCGTTCTTCAAAAATGCCACTGCTCTTCTGATCTCTTCCCGGCTGGGTCTGTCACAGCTGATGGGTAGGTCGGTCTCTGCCGGCTGGATGTCTGGGGGGTCGGGTGGGCTAGGTCTGTTCAGTAACTCTTCAAAATACTCGGCCCATCTGTCGAGTTGGTCTGCTCTGTCTGCAATTGGCTTGCCTTCTTTGTCTTTTACTGGTCTTTCTGTATGGCCATACTTGCCTGACAATCTTCTGGTAATGTCGTAGAGCTGTTTCATGTTGCCGCTGCCTGCTGCCTTTTCTGCCTCTGCTGCCAGGCTGTCTGTGTAGGCCCTCTTGTCTGCCCTGATACTCCTCTTCACCTCGCGGTTGGCTTCCGAGTATTCCTCCTGTGCCCTTACTTTGGCTGCTCTCGTGCGACTGTTGTTGACAACTGCTTTCTTCTGCTTCCTCACTTCTATCTTCTTCAAGGTCTGTGCCGACAGACAGTCCTTGTGATGGTGTTTCCTGAACCCTACAGTGTCTTTGCAGGTTGAGTTCAGCGCCTCTCTAACTGCCTTCCACTGCTGCTCTGTGGTGACCGCCTCCTCTTCATTTACTAGCTCCTGTAGCGCTTGAAACCGGTTGGACAGCACCAGTTTGAACTCTTCTCTAACTCCAGTTTCTCTCAGGAGGCCTACATTATAGCGCTGTCTTCTTGTTGTCTCTGTGCGGCTTTTCTTTAGCTTGAGCTTCATTCTTACGGTAAGCAGATGGTGGTCGGAGGCGACATCTGCTCCCCTCCTCACTCGAACATCTTGAAGGGATCTTCTAAATTTCTTGCTAACGCAGATATGGTCTATTTGGTTCTCTGTTGTATGGTCAGGTGAGACCCAAGTTGCTTTGTGTATTCTTCTGTGTGGGAAGATGCTGCCTCCAATGACAAGTCGGTTTAGAGCACAAAAGTCTACAAACCTCTCCCCGTTCTCACTCATCTCCGAGCCTAGTCCCTGTCTCCCCATCACCTCTTCGTATCCGGTGTTGTCCTCCCCTATTTTGGCATTAAAATCGCCCATGACGATGGTGATGTCTCGCCCCGCACATTTGTCCAAGGCACTCTGGAGTCGGTCGTAGAACTCTTGTTTCTCTTCCTCGTCACTGTCATTAGTGGGCGCATAACACTGGATGACGTTGAGCTTGAGCTTTTTCTTAGTTCTAAAGGCTGCTGTGATAATTCTTGGCCCAAGAGGTTCCCAGCCCATCAGCGCTCTCTGTGCCACTGGTGACAGCATGAATGCTACACCTTCTGTATGGGGGGCATTCTCCTCTTCATGACCTGAATACAGAATCATCTCCCCACTTAACAGCCTTTTCTGGCCAGACTGCGTCCATCTGGCTTCACTGATATCTAGCAGGGAAAGGTTGTACTTTTGCATTTCCGCTGCTATCTGGGCGGCCTTGCCGCTCTGGTACATGGTCTTGACGTTCCATGTGCCCATGGTTGTATCCCTGGATAGAGAGAGGCGGCTCGGTCCTGTGGCTTCCGAAGACTTCCGGCTTTTACCACAGGACGTCATAAGTCTTCTGGTAGAAGAACCTTCCTCCTCCAGGAAAAGAATTACTGTTAGTCTTTTCGTCGGCGTTTTTGTAGCTATTTCCTTTTTTGCAGGGTGGGGAAGCTACCCCCACGCCCAACCCCCTTACTAGGAGGACCAGGGGTTTTCTGTCGGGGTTACCTTCCCTTAGACCATGTTGGTTCACGGCACCTTATTTCATTCGGTGCACCCCTCTCACGAGGGACCCCCTATCCACCACCCAGGGGACGCGCCTCAACGCCATATGGTCCCAGCGCGAGGCTCTATCAAATTACTTTAAATCTATTCGAACAAACTGCGTTTCCACCCATTGCAATCAAGTTCTAGTAACTTTCAGATTTAACTCATTCGAAGCTTATCCGTAGGCGGCAGGTCTCGAATGAGTTGAGCAAGTTGCTTTACTTTCAGATTTAATCGAATACTAATTACTTTGGGATTGAGTCGAACACTCGCGATTTACACTCGAAGCCAATCGAACAGCATTTATATCCAGTTTCTTCCGTCTGAAAATAGACTCCTCCTAGTACTCTCCTATTGCGTACTACGTCACCACTTTTTGTTGTTGCTGTTCTTGCCACGAATAATCCTGCACATTTTCCCCATACCAGTCCATGCATTTGTTTACTGATACCTGCAGTTTGGGAGTTGTTTACGGCTATGTCCCGAAGCTGAAGAGGTTAATCCCATTTTACATGCAGACACCGGTTCTGTAAACACACCGGCTGCGTGTATAAGAGGTTAATCCCATTTTACATGCAGACACCGGTTCTGTAAACACACCGGCTGCATGTATAAGAGGGTTACTTTTCTGCCGGATGGCGCAAATTAAAGAACTGCGACTGAGATAGACCAAAGGATCTGAAAACTTTCCACAAATTCCAGAATCGAACATCACTCAAGGGAGCTAATCTAACTAATGGACTGTGTGGGCCACTGCGTGACGTCACGGGAAAGGGGAGAGAATCCAAGGATGCAAAGGTGAGAAAATCCAAAATAACACGAACGGGAGAGAATCCGAGGATGATGCGAATGGGAAAGAACCCGAGGAGGATAACACGAAGGGGAGGGAATCCTAAGACCAAGCGAAGGAGAGAGAATGTAAATATAACTCTAGCACTGAAGGTGACCGATATTAAACAGTAACACTGGTTAGCAAAGAAAGTGACGGATACTACGCAGTAACACTCGTTAGTAACGAAGGTGACCGACATAATGCAGTCACACTGGTTGTCTCCCTCGATCCGCTACGGCGGTACTGTCGTGCGTAGCGGATCGAAGGAGATAACCAGTGTAAACGCAGCTTCAGGTTCTTTGGCACGGTGTGAGACACATCACTTGAGGTTTGCCAGTATACAAGGAAACACCGCTAATCCAGTGTCGGTCCACTCGATGTGAAAGCGACCACTCTGGTTGCAACCCTTCCGCTGTCCGTAGCGCTTTTTGTCCAGGTGATTCCCGCAGGAATAACAACACCCTGACATCCTGCAGGAATCATCTGGACAAAAAGCACTACGGACAGCCGGAGTGTTAAGTCTGCTATAGGGACTGTCTTCGTCCCAATCCTCCTCCACCCCATCCACTCTACCTCCCACCGCCGCGATGACCACGACCACCGCCTAAGAAATGTCCGCCCCGCCCATTGGCCGTCTTTAAGGGACGGTTTCAATCTCTAAACAAAGACGACATATAGGCTCATATCTCAGAAATGGACACAGCCAGTTTGTTTAGAATAATAATAAACAGTGCATATATCTATCAGCGCAAGTCTATTACAAGTCTGTTACTATACTTATAGATAAGAGACATATGATGTAGGGAATTAAAATTAAGTTAGCAGTTCTCTAGAAGGTGCAATGTCGTCGGTATGTCTAGCTTTTCAGACCGCCTGGCGACACACATTCAAGATTTTTGTTGCTGTTGTTGTTATTGTTGTTGTTGTTTCACACACAGCGCAGGCACGTCTTAACAACGTTTGTGTTTCTGTCGGGGTGTTAAGCGATGTACAGCCACCCAACCATTTCTAAGTATTGAAAACTTTGGACATAGAAAAATCAAATGATATTCGTCACCCTCGTATTTCACTCATTTCACAGTCTGTGCAGACCCGTTCTCACCAGACAGCTTTGTAACCTTTGTCGCAACCGGCTGTGTCAGTTCTACCACTCCGCTAGAGGCACAGATTCTCATGAGCCGCCGCAGATGCAGGGGCTCATGAGGATCCATGCCTATAGTTTGCGCCATTTATATCCCTGTTTCTTCTGTCTACGTTAGCTCCAGATGCATTGATCTCCCGACGAATATCCTATTAAAGTATCGACTGCAGTCTGCATACAAAATCTCCAGACATTGATAGTTGACGTCGAAAGCTGAACACTCGCAGTCTTCCTCAAAAGTCGAAGGCTCAACCCCACAGTTTTTCTCCTGTGTTTAGGAACACAGATGTAAGTAGTATCGACTGCTGTTGTTTTTTTGCTGGTCACAGGCTTATTTATGAGACCTACAAGTTGCAGTGTTTTGCACTACACAACTTTTCCACTAATCCAACCCCAACGTTATGCACCAAGAAATGAATCAGCCAAGACAGTTCAAGGGCGATGCCAGAGTAGCTCGGCGCCTTTAGGCGCCGATCTACTTTGGCACCGCCCTTGAACTATCATGGCGAATCAGCACTAAAGTATTCTGGCACCGCACTTGAACTATCCTGGTTTTCCGATCTGCTGAACTTGTCAGTAGATCTAGTATTCAGAGGTAAACTCTCAAAATCTGAGAATTTCAGGCGGCAAACTACTCTAGCAAGAACGTGAACTTACTATCATGGTCGATCTATCTCCTGAACTGGTATGTATCTATAGTTTTCTAAGGACAACGACCAATTTTGGAAAAGTTATCCCTAGGCCATACAATGAGGTCAACATTTCCAAATGTCATGTGCCATGAGGAGCTAAGGCAATACACGCTGCATACATCCTCATACACGAGTATACCCAAAATTTCTCTCCATATGCACAGTAAACTTCCGATATAACAAATCTCCAAGGGACCCATTTTTCTTGTTGTTTTATCCTGTTTGTTGCAAGCGAAGTGATTTACACAGATAGAGTGTTAACGGGACTCTGAAAGAGTATTAACCCTTATCATTCGGAATACACCAGTGTGCGAAATAAGATTGACTAAAATAGTTCAAGGGTAGTGCCAGAATAGCTTGGCGCCTCTAGGCGCCAAGCTGTTCTGGCACCACCCTTGAACTAAAGCCATTGGTCTATATCCTTATCTGTAAGTACTATAATGTAGCTTGCATATGGCAGTGTACAACTTTAAAGATTTTAGCCACAGTATGATATGGGTTAAATGTTATAACCGACTTCTGTTATATGCGACCTTGTTCTAACCGAAGTAGACTTTAGTAGCAAGACTTTGGCTGCAGGGGCTCATGAGAATCTACACCTCTGACAGAGGCGAGGGGAGGTCGCTGAGGTGCTCGCCCACACAGTTAACGAAGTTGATACGACGAGGTGGCAAGATCTCTAGGTTTCAGGGGCTCGTTAGGATCTACTCTTACAGGCGGAAGAGAATCCCGGAGGGACAGAGTTCCAGACAGCTAGAAACTAATTGCAAGAAGTGTCCTCATACCGTCGGCGCAAGAGACACAGATCCTCATGAGCCCGGCACTCTATAGTTAAGAACGTACGTATCTGGCACACGAAAGAATTTCAATGAAAGACCCGAGTTCCAGACGGTTATTGGAAATGAACCTTATATCGAAAAAATCATACCCACAACTCAAGGGACATAGATCCTCATGAGCCCCTGTATTCTGCAGGGGCTTATGATGATCTGTGTCTCATTCAGATGGACGGATTCCAACGACCAGGTTCCAGACGGTTAATGTAAAGGTTAATTTACATCGACGGCGCATGGATATAAGTGGTAAGACCCAGGGCAAAGCTAATGAATTAAACTAAGTCTTTTTCGGGAGCGTCTATGTGGAAAGGGCGCCATTCGGATAATAGCATCTAGCCCGGATTCATTGATTAATTGGCAGTTTGTTTGCTAAACGGCCTGAATCCTTTTCCGTTCGGTTGGGACTACCAAATTAACCCTCTTGTGCAAGCAGCCACCAATACTATTCACAGTGCCGGTGGCTGCGTGCAAAATTGGAGTTAATTAGAGTTATAGTGAAGTTTTTAAAAAAAACATCTTCTGGCTGTGGACAGCGGGAATCATCGCGGCTAAAAGAACCCGCTACCGACAGCCAAAGGGTTAAGGATGGGGCTTTAGAATTGTGTGCGGAGAGTGACAAGATAAAACTGAGTAGTGATTAACCCCTTCCTTTCTACTGGAGGTATATTTTGTTTATGAAATCTGTGTTCATTGAACGACTACAAGTGACATGGGTACCAGTTAGTCTCAGCAAGAGACATAAATCCCCACGAACCCCCGCGAATGCGGGGGTTCGTGGGGATCTATGCTTCTTGCAGTTGGATTGTGTTCACTTGTTGTTGGCAGTGAAGGGGTTAAATGTGGAAAGCGCTTAATCGGAAAACATCCTCTGTGAGAGGATGTTGTAAAACCCACACACAAAACCCTCAGAACAACTGAGTTCAATGGAATGTGAAAAGCCTCCAATCGAAAAGCAACTTCTAAAAGAGGACTGGACAAATAGTTAAATTAGCAAAGCACTTCATCGACTTTCGTCTCGTACTTAGACATGAAAAGCTCCTCGTTCGACCATTGATTTCTCAGATGAGATGAGAATAGCAGACTGAAGTGGTTGAAGCGATCTGCTCCAATGGAGCTTTGACTGCAAAAATTTGCCGATACGAATTATCAATGTTCTCTTACCTAAGCTACAAATTTTCTACCCTTGTTTTCACAACCTATACGAATAAGCACGCGTACTGGATGTTTTCCACTGTCTTTTGAGTGTAACGGAAGGAACTCTCCTGCGTACAAAGGAGAAGATAGACAAGTTTTGTTTCATGCTACGACATTCACACAGCATAATGGAAGTTCGCCATTTTGTACAACATTATTGTAAGGCATACTGAGAACACTTAGGAGACATTGTGATCTATTAACCCTTTATTGCCTGGAGTAGATCGCTTTCAGGCCTTCAGTTGAGTGGTTCAAGATTGCGTGCAGCTGCCAAGCTCTTCTGGGCACCGTCGTTGAAATATCCTGATCAATCCTTCCCCGAAAATAGTATATTGACGAGCAAAAAAACCCCAAACAAACCCAAAAACAAAACAAAAACAACAAAAGCGACATTTTTGGAATCATCGGAAACACGAAAGTGTTTCCGATAATTCCAACAACGTCGCATTTCTTTTGCTCGTGAGTATAGATAATCCTAAGTGGACTTTGGCAATTTCGGTTGAACTCGAAGGGCTTAACTCCCTCGTGCACACAGCCAGCAGTTCTGTTTACAGGACGGGTGCATACACACACATAAAGGGTTCGTGTTTTGTGCTGCTTATTTTAAAGTTAAATTCTTAACCACACGCAAACACATTTTAGCTACGAGGATGAAGTCAACACGATCAGGTAATATTACTATGGGTTCGTTTTTGTTCTGATGCCTGTATAGTGTTTATTTTAAAACGAAGGCTATTTTCGGCGATGGCACGGACAAAGAGATATAACGAATACCACTGAGACCTAGCTTTCCTTCCACTCCGTCCAATTTTCTTCATTGCTTTTAAATCACTGAATCAGCAGGCTTATATCCACCTCTTTATTGCCAGAGAACGCAGACTGTGTTTTTTAAATCATTTGCAAATTCAACGTCGAAATCCCCAGCCGTCAAAGGAACATGGATACACAGTAATTTCAGCAAGAGGCATAGATCCTCATGAGCCCCCGCAACTGCGGGGGCTCATGAGGATCTATACCTCTTGCAGATAGGCGGTTATTAATCTTCCTCGGCAGGGGAAGGTTAGGAGATCAAGTGATTGGTCACACAAAAGACACATTAAAAAAAAAATATATATATTTTTTAAAAAAAGGAATATGAGCGAGTGCAGGCCTATGATTTTGGACCTTATAGGTCCTAATCAGAAGAAACACAGATCATCAAGAGCTCTTCATGACAACGCCGAGAGTCACAGCCCGCCCAAGACACGACTGAGCCTCCGCACAACATTTTACGTCTATCTCAGTAACGTGAACTCGGGATCGATAAAAGATGGTTCGCCCCAGTAATTCTCTCCTTGCGGGCTACGTCAACATTTTTTTGCAGTAAACTGCGTGATTTGCAGGCCCTTGAGGCTTCGTTTCGTGACAAGAAGATTTTGCGCCGGTCCTCAATTTGTGAAAGCCCCTTTTTTTTCTGCCAGGCGTGCTTAAGTTCCAAGTTCCTTGATTGACGAAACATGAGTGTTGGGGGTCCCTGTTTTGGACTGAACGGTTGTACATTTGTGGTGTTGGTCTGTGAGTTAAGGGTCAGGTGCATGAGTGAGTTTAAATCCTGCGTAAGCCAGCGAAGCACCGTGCTTAGTGGCTTGCGTATGATCTAAAAAAAAATATGCCTCTTGCTGAAACCTATTGGTATCGATGTTCCTACGACGGTTGGGAATCTTTGAAGTTTGACGTGCTTGTTACACGTGCAGGAAAATTACATTGTATTATTTTCTGAGAAAACAGGCTAATTAATAAGGATAGGAAAGTTTGACGTCTGCTTCGATTATAATTTGAACATCATGCCCATTTTTGCTCAAATCTTGCTTCATACATTGTAACCATCCCCCTTCCACCCAATCTATGCCCCCTCCCCCCCCCACCCCGCCCCCGCCCTCCCCCTTTCCACCCCCCATCAAATCGCCCCCTTCTTACCACAAACTGATTTTCTAAGACGTTGGGTCATACGTCCCTCTAAAGGTTTCCTACGTCACTGGCGTATGCGTCGAGGGGCGGGGGAGGGGGGGGCGGGGAGGGGCAGTGGGGGAGGGGGGAGCTTGAAGGGTGGAGGGGGGGGGGTTGAAGGGTGGAGAGGGGGGGGGGAGGTGGACATGCTGTCGAGGTTTTAAGTTCCCAAGCCCTCTTTCCACTACTTTTTGATTAACCCATTCAGCCCTGACGCGCTACAGCAGGAGATGGGTCGACCATGATAATTCAAGGGTAGTGCCAGATTAGCTTGGCGCCGATAGGCGCCAAGCTAATCTGGCACTGCCCTTGAATTATCATGGTCGATCCATCTACTGCAACTGGTGCATAGTCATTAGATGACGCCTCCAAAATTTGGGAAATACGGCCGTCGGGCTGAATGGGTTAAAAACTGCACGGCGCGCCACTTTCATCATATTTTGCCAATTTAGAAAATGCCAGGGGCGCTGGGGACAGCCAGGCCCTTTCAAAGCCAGCTATAACAATCACATATCCTCAGAAACTCGTGCCCTTAAAGCCCTAATAATCACTCACAGCAAACAAAATCCGCCAGCGAGAGGTGTAGGTTCTCGAGAGCCCCCCCCCCCCCCCCCCCACCACCCCCTCCCCCGAAAAATCTAACGCAAGTAAAAAATTGCACCGACTTCAAACATGTGGGTTCATCCAGGGCGCTCCATCTGCAAGAGGCGCATGTTCTCATCAACCCCAGCGGACGCAGGGGTTCATGTGAACATTAGCCTCTTGCTCGCAAGGTGTTGCCTCATTGACATCTCCAGTTTCAGGTATATTCGGTATTTACCGTACGACTGCTGGGAGGATGCATGCACAACTGAACGGTGCTCTTCTGCGAAACGGCCCCTCATTATAAAGGGGCGCAACCTACCGTCTTTCCTAACTGAAGAGGGGCTGGACCTTCCCTCTGTGACCTAGGACCAGTTGCATGAGTGCGCTTAGTCCTGCGCCAGCCACTAAGCAAGGCGCCTCGCTGTAGGTGGGCTTAGTTCTGCGCCAGCCACTAAGCAAGGCGCCTCGCTGTAGGTGGGCTTAGTTCTGCGCCAGCCACTAAGCAAGGCGCCTCGCTGTAGGTGGGCTTAGTTCTGCGCCAGCCACTAAGCAAGGCGCCTCGCTGTAGGTGGGCTTAGTTCTGCGCCAGCCACTAAGCAAGGCGCCTCGCTGTAGGTGGGTTTAGTCCTGCGCCAGCCACTAAGCAAGGCGCCTCGCTGTAGGTGGGCTTAGTTCTGCGCCAGCCACTAAGCAAGGCGCCTCGCTGTAGGTGGGTTTAGTTCTGCGCCAGCCACTAAGCAAGGCGCCTCGCTGTAGGTGGGTTTAGTCCTGCGCCAGTCACTAAGCAAGGCGCCTCGCTGTAGGTGGGTTTAGTCCTGCACCAGCCAGTAAGCAAGGCGCCTCGCTGTAGGTGGGTTTAGTCCTGCGCCAGCCACTAAGCAAGGCGCCTCGCTGTAGGTGGGCTTCGTCCTGCGCCAGGACTGCAGCGGAGCACCTTGCTTAGTGGCTGGCGCAGGACTACGCTCAACCATGCAGTTGACCTCTTTGTCGAGTTGCACGTAATTTTCAAAAGCCAGTACCTGAATCTCATAGTTCCAACGGCTTTGTTTTGTGGTATTTTTTAGCCACACGCAAAAACCTCGCTGCAGTGCAGAGAGGCGGTTGGTTGCTAGTTACTGCCCTGGAAAAGTTCCCTCCAACCGGGGGGATGATTCCGATTTAGGGATAACTCCTATATTGCGGGGGCTGTTTGAGAATCTCTAATGCCCCTCGCTGCACGGCTGTGGGATTTCGCGTGCCGAAAACGAAACCTGTCCGGCCCAAGGGAAGGGGGAATTTTTCACTTGTTGGTCTTCTATGACGTCAAACTTGGACTAGAATTTCTGTCTGATGAAATCCCAAGCCAGACACGAGGGCGCATCACAAGACAGCGAGTAACCGCTCACCGCACGTACCGTAAGAGCTGTACGACGGATCATTTGTCGATTGGTTGTTTCCGAAAAAAAAGGTCATTGTAAAATAACCGATCGTGTGTTAACCCCTTCGCTGCCGCTGTACGTACGCTGTTCGTACATTTTTATTTCTGAAATCTTGGTTCATTCAACTACCAAAATAAATAATTAAAATATTAATATTGTGTTGTTGTTGTTTTGGTTGCACATTTTAGGAAATGGGGACTTATAACATCAAGAGTGCTGATTTCTGGCAGCCAATGTTGTGAAGAATAAAAAGAATGAATTTTTTTTTCAAATTTCAGGAAAGTGGGGACTTTTAATATTAAAAATTCCTGAGTTCAAATTGTTTTCATATTTCAAATTTCAGGAGAGGGAAAACTTTTAATATAAAAAATATTGATTTTTGACAGGCAAGTTTAATTTACGCAAGGAGTAAATCTTGTCGAGAATAAGGGGGAAAACTTCATAAGTAGACAGAGCAAAAAATTAGGATGTGCTCGGGCCGGATGCCCACGTTTCAGTTCCCGGAAAGGTCAAAATTTGTTAATGCATATTTCAAGCCATCAGTCTTTCAAATGTCTTTTCGCAGAAAAAAAGGACAAAATAAAAAACACCCACATACATTCCAAGAGAAATGTCTTGAATGAACGGACACGAAAAAAAAAAAACCCCAAAAATCTACGCTTGAGCAGTCGATCAGAATTTGTAAACGAGGTCTCGTGTAGATTGAGTCTTTTTGAGTGTCGTTTGGTTGAGGACAAAAAAAAAAAATAATAATAACATTGGACAGATTGTATTCACCATCAAAACGTCATTCAGACTGTAACGGATTTCTCGCCCATTGACCTTTTGACCTTGTCTCTCCGGCAGAACATAGATGAATATGAAGTCGGCAAGAGGCATAGATTCTCATGAGCCCCCGCAATTGCGGGGGCTCATGGGAATCTATGCTTCTTGCAGATGTCTGGAATCCGTTGAGTGGTGAAACATTTTTATTTGGGAAAAATGTAAGAAACTTAAACACTACATTTCTTTCGCTGTCTGCTCAGACACTCTCATCCGGACATGTCCAGATTTACGAGACACTGAGAAAATTTACGTCTGCGACCTGAATTCGAGTTTGAACTTTTTGCATTGAAAAGTTTGCATCGTGGACTTTTACGTCTACGACGCAAACTTTTCAAGGATAAAAGTGCCAATGATCTTCAGCTCGGAAGAAGACTGGTTTGAATGAAGCCAGCAGAGGGAATATTAATTAGATTCTCGAAATGCCGTGGGCTTATTCCTTAAGGTCACAAAACAGATGTTATTCGCAAATCAGAAGTAGATCAAAACTGCACGCGTTTCGTGGAAGAGGATTAGAAGCCCGGCCAAATATGCGATGTCGCATGTTTGTCAAGGCTTTTAACCCATTCAGCCCCAACGTCGTACAGCAGGCGATGGATGGACCATCCTGAAGGCGCCAAGCTAATCTGGCACTACCCTTGAATTATCATGGTCCATCCATCTCCTGCAACTGGTACATAACCGTTAAGTGATACCGCCAACATTTTGGAAATGTGGCCTTGGGGCCAAATGGGTTAATCCACTGGTTGCGTAGACGCACGTGCAAGTCTGACCTACTTCTGATGTGCGGCAATAATCTATGGAGGAGATGTATGGGAGATAACTATTAAGGCACGTTTGACCAACTTCTGATTTCCGGACATTGTCTATTGAGGGGATGTATGGGGGATAACTCTGACGAGGACTTCTTTGTGTCAGTCACGAACTAAACATTTGAGCCATCACGAGTTTACGGTACCACGTTTCACGAATCACTGATCACGACGAGGGTCTTTCACGAATCACGAAGACCTACAGCACGGCAATAACGTGTCACAATTTAATATGCACTCATCCTCTCATAATAATATTTTCATACGCCCTACAATAAGCAATATGTCATTAGTTTATATTATTATAGTTAGTTTATTATGGTTTAACGCCGAGCAGGCGACAAAGGTCGTCTCACGGCGGTATTTAGATTATAACAAGCCATGACACAAGCCATATAATAAGACGTAAAAAGTCATAACACAAACCATACGTCATATAATAAGATGTAAAAAAGCCATGACACAAGCCATACGTCATATAATAAGATATAAAAAGTCATGACATAAGCCATAAGTCAGATAAAAAGATTATTATAAGCCATGACATAAGCCATACGCCAGATGATAAGATTATGAAAAGCCATGACATAAGCCACACGCCAGATAATAAGATTATCATAAGCCAAGACATAAACCTTGAGTCAGGTCTTTAGACCCACATAAGCCATGGCTAATGGGCCTCTGTCAGTCTGAATAATGCATCCTAGTTGTTCTGATCTGATTGCCTGTTGGAGTTGTTGCAGTCCTTTCTGTGTGCCCGCTTGTCTGCTGCTGCTTTCAACATCTTCTCTCTCCCCTGACTTGAGGTGTTGGTGGAGGGTACTTCACCACTTTGCACGGTTATCCCTAAGGCGTTCCCAAGACCCAGTGTCAATGCCCAGTGCTCTCGTGTCTCTCTTGCAGACATCTACAAATCGTAGCTTGGGGCGACCAGTATTTTTTCTCCCAGCTGCCCGTTCTGGAAGGCCTCTGCAAACTGCTCCACGAAGTCGGGCTGGGACATTTTGCTGACATCGATGCGAGGTTTCCCTAACTGCTTGGTGCGATGGAAATTCTTCGGTTACAGCCTGATCTTGCAACACACCAAAGAATGGTCTCTGTCGCAGTCCGCGCTATGGTAGGAGCGTGTGTGGAGAACGTTCTTCAAGTTGGCGCGCCTGACCAGGATCAGATCCAGTTGGTACAAGTGATTGGAGCGCGGTTGTCTCCAGGAGACCTTGTGCTGAGTCTTGGTTTTGAAGTAGGAGTTGGTGATGCACAGGCCGCTGCCCATTCTCGTTCATCTTGCCCACATCAAACTGGCCGAGGCAGGAAGGCCAGGAGTCGTGGTCTGCACCAACTCTGGCATTGAAGTCGCCAAGGATAACAATCTGTTCCTTGCTTGGGACGCTCCTGATGATAGTTGCTATGTTCTCGTAGAACTCATCTTTGGCGTCTGGCGTGGCGAGCAGTGTCGGTGCGTACGCGCTGACAAGGGTAACGGGGCCCTCGGTGGTGTTGAGGCGGAGTGAGGAGTCGCTCTGAGCCGTTGCTGCCTGGTTCAACCATACTCAGCATGTAGTTCCTCACTGCAAGGTCTACTCCGTACTCTCTCCGCTCGTCAGAACTCTTCCCCTGCCAATAGAACGTATAGTCCTTCTCCTTCAGTGTGCCACCATCCGCTAGCCGAGTTTCCTGATGGGCGGCTATGTCTACACTGAGTCTCTTGAGCTCGTCGTTGAAGACAGCGGTTTTCCTGGCTTCGCTGGTCTCTTTCTTTCTCTACTGTTGTCTACATTTCCACGAGGTTTAATCCTGAAGCCTTTTCCATGTCAGGATATGACCACAAGGCAGCGGAGGTTTTGATTCATAGTTTTCCTTCTCCTAGATGGGCTGCCATCCAAGGCTTACGAGCCCCATCTGCCCGATACTGTGGTGGGCGGGGACGCCTAGCTTCCCGAACAAGTCCTAAGGACTTGCCCACTTCCACAATGGCATGGAACACATTAGAATTTACGAGTCTGACGTACATTACTTAGGGGGAAAACAAGAACCTTTCGCGTGACCACAAGTCCAAACTTTTTTTTTTTTTGAAAACGATCTGCACCAAGCCTGGCGACCCTCACCGATGTAGCAGCAATGATGTAAATGGCCATGAGCAAGCATGGAACATGTTGCGGGCCGGGCACATGATGATCTCTACAAGGCGACATTCCGATATTCCATGTGGCGTGTCGGTAGCAGTTTTAGTCGCGATGATTCCTTCAGGAATCATCGCGACAAAAACCGTTTCCGACATCTAAAGGGTTAACAATTCGAGAATATGTTTCATCTGAATAGGCGGCTTTGTACCGTGTATCTGGACGCGGTCCGTCTCGAATAAGTTAACACATAAAACCCTATTGAAAACTCCTTAACACATTCAGCCCTGACGCAATACAGGAGGAGATGGATCGACCATGATAATTCAAGGGTAGTGCCGGAAGGCGCCAAGCTAATCCGGCACTACCCTTGAATTATCATGGTCGATCCATCTCCTGCAACCGGTACATAGTCGTTCGGTGATTCCTCCAAAATTTGGGAAACGTGGCCTTGAGGTTAAATGGGTTAATGAGAGTTGACATCCGAAGATTTATTTACAGTCAAGGAGGCGGATCGACCGGGATAGTTCAAAAGCGGTGCCAGAATAGCTTGGCGCCTGACTCGAATATCTGACTCGATCCGCCGTATCTAATGCTCTCAGTTAATTTCTGAAACTCCAGCTCTAACATGCAATTTGAAACCTTAACAAGATGGGATGAACCATAATCCACAAAGACCTTTCTATATGAGAGCTATCTTCGCTGTCAAGGGTCTCTGCCTTTTGTCTTTGACTTGATTCTGATGTTGAAATATCTCCTTCTGAAAAAGCCTCGCAGATGTGCCAATGCGTCATAGTGAACTCTAGAAGGGGCGCGCGCAGTGCATACGCGTCATTGTTTTGTCAAACGTCATTTGTCATGACGTATTTTTTGTTGTTGTTACGTAGTTTTATATTGAACGTGATATGAGATTCGCTTTCGCTTCAAGACTTGGGGGAAATGGTGATAAAACTAGAATGTCACGGTACAATTTCAGTCTTGCTATCATTTGTGTGAAATCAGGTTGACTTTACCTAGCTACATGCTATACTAAGTTCACCTGCATGATCTTCTGAAAGCGCGTCGATGTGTGTTTGCGGCGTGTGGGTGAGCGTGTGTGTGCGTGCATGCACGCGCTCCAAACATCCTCAAGAGGCATAGATGTTCATGCACCCTCCGGGCACTTGAGGATCTATTGCATCCCCTTGGAGATGCGCGCATGTGTGTGAGAAAGAGCGAGCGAGCGAGCGAGAGAGAACAAACGAACGAACGAACGAACGAAACTTTATTTTCCAAGGATTGAGATATTAGGCGCGCAGGCCTTTCTTACAATCTGTCCTTGCTAAGCTACTTAAGGAACACCAACCAAACAACAAAAACTAACTAATAATAACGTCACACACACGCATACACACACGCACACAGACACACATATACATGTACTCGTGCACATGCGCACTTTTGTACATACACATACACACGTACGTGCGCACATAATTATCTAACATATAAGTAGGTATGATATTGTTTGTACTATCAAAAACAAGTTAAATAACAGAACAAACAATTTGGAGGCTAGATAAAAAAAAATGAAAAAAAATAAATAAATAAAAAACATGAAGCGTATTATGTCGAAAAACAAAGAAGAAGAAAGGATCAGCATAACGATGTCTTAGAAAGGTAATCATGTACTCTACTTTTAAACAGAGAGAGGGACGTGGTTTGTTGAATAGTGGGAGGAAGTGAATTCCATAAAAGAGCACCTGAATAAGACAGGCTAGATTTGAACAGGTCTATACGGGGCCTTTTTATAGAGAGACTGTTCCTGGAGGTGCTGTATTTTTTTTCAGTTTGCGAAAAAAGCCTAGATAAGTAAGGTGGAGCTTTCCCGTTAAGAATTTTGTGCATCAGTACACATTTGTTTAGTGCGAGGTGCTTAACCAAAGGGAGAAGTCCGATGGCCTGCAGCTTGGCATCAGTGAATAAAGGCGGATCAGGGAGGATAAGCTTAGCAGCGCGCTTGTATAATGAGTTTATCTTCTTGAAGTGATTTTCACTGCAGCCATCCCATATTGTTGAGGCATAATCAATGTGTGGTTTAATGTAGGCATTAAAAAATAGTTTGCGTGTCTTAAGGTCAATGATCGTTTTAAGTTTGGAAAGTAGAAACAACTTTTTGGACAAATGTTTTCTCATATAATATAGGTGGTTATGGCAGCTTAGATCATCATCTATTATTACTCCAAGCAGGCGGTGTTGACTGACCTGCTCAACTGAGATGGAGTCCAAAGAAAGGTTGAGTGATGGAGGTTTGAGCTGATGTTTCTGGCGGGTTGTGATAAGCATGCTTTTTGTTTTTGTGGGATTTACAAGCATGCGATTTTCATTACACCACCGAGAGACTTCATGAAGACTCTCTTGAAGATTATTTGCAATTTCAGACACAGTTTTACCAGCGGAATGTAATGTTGAGTCGTCGGCAAACATGTCACACTCAGTCTCACTACACGTTACATGTAACGGTAGATCATTAACGAAGATACAAAACAGTAGTGGGCATAAAATAGACCCCTGAGGCACTCCATACTCCACAAATTGTTCAGAAGAACATTTTCCATTGACATAGACTGTTTGTGTTTGTGAAAAAGAGAGAGAGAGAGAGAGAGAGAGAGAGAGAGAGAGAGAGAGAGAGAGAGAGAGAGAGAGAGAGAGAGAGAGAGAGAGAGAGAGAGAGAGAGAGAGAGAGAGAAATGAAATGAAATGAAATGAAACTTTATTTCTGAACGGAAGAAGCAGTTAGCACATGTGCCATTTTTCACGCTTGCCGTTGCTAGTCTACAAAGGTACAACTCTGCTAAAGGTACAAAGTTACTAGCATACAAAGGTAAAAAGCTACTAACGTACAAAGGTACACAGCTACTAACATACAAAGGTACAAAGCTACTAACATACAAAGGTACAAAGCTACCAACATACAAAGGTACAAAGCTACTAACATACAAGTGCCGCACATAATATAACAAGTCGTTGAAAAAAATGGATAAGGCAAAATGGAGGGCACCGATTATGATTGCTAATAATGTGAATGGCAAAAACAAAGAAGAAGATATTCTTTAAAGTTCCTTCTTTCACTGAAATCAAACACGCGCGCACGCTCTCATCGCACCCACCCACACACACACACACACACACACACACACACACACACACACACACACACACACACACACACACACACACACACACACACACACTCACGCACACACGTACGCGAGCGCACACACACACACATACACGTGCGCGCCGGTTAATATCAAGGCTTTAGGGCGCCATCTTGTTTGTGCGACTTACCACGTGTTTTCGCTCCCAGGGTTTAGTGTTTTTTTTTTCGTTGGATGTACTGTGTTTCGTGTGCTGAAAGTCCGCTGAGTATCGTACATCGTATAAGAGTGCGCTGATGAGGATTATGCTTGTGTTTCGTCGGATCTGGTTGCTGTTTGAGTGGTATCGTATTGTATTGTGTCTGTCATTTGAATTTTTGTTTACGTCGCCATCTTGCTTCTTCCGCAGTGTGGGTTCGCGGGCCTTTCCGCGCCCCGTTTTTCATGTGCTGCGTGCTAGTGTGTGATATGTTTACTGTGTGAGTCTGTTTGCCACCCGTGGTTGCATCTGCTTCTTGGTTGTTGTAGACTCGTTCGTGTTCCTACCGTTCCATAGGTTCAGTTACGTGTGCTCTCTCGTCGACATCTCGCCCTCCCCACTTTCGGCGCCACTGCCCGATCTCGCCGCTGACCGACCGGAAATCAGGTCGCTCCCCTACCACACCGCTCACACACACACCGACACACACACACACACACACACACACACACACACACACACACACACACACACACACACACACACTTACTCACACACACACACACGCTACTGAACCCTCTTCTCGTCTTCCTCTTTCTTGTCCTCACAAACAATCATGCTCATCAAATACACTCGCCAACAACTGCTATCTCTAGTCGCCACGCCACCTACTGCGCGGCCGGTGCCGCTGACAGTGTTGCAGATGCCTTACGCGGCATCCGATCGCGAAAGAGAGGCCACAGGGGCGGAATTAGCAAAAGGCGGGACTCACCACCACAAACACAACCACACACTTCTTCCCCTTTTCCTATGCCCTTCCACCCCTTCCGCCTCCCCCCGCCTCCTCGATTTCTCCACCTCCCTTCCTTCTTCTCCCATTTCCTTTCCTCTCTTGCTCATCTAATGCTCCCTGCTTTCCTCGGCCGCCCCCTCCCCTGCCCCCTCCCCCTTCCTCCCCTCACCCCTTCCTCCTTCGCCTGCTTTTTCCTCCTCGTCCCCTCTCCCCCCTTTCTCCTCCCCTTCGCCCTCCCCTCCCTCTACCTCAGCTTTTCCTACTCCCCTTCCTCCTCCTCCCCCCTCCCCCCCTCTCGCATCCTCCTTCTTGCCCGGTTCTCCTTCCCCGTCTTTTTCTCCTCCCCCCTCCATCTTCTTTCCCCCCTCCCCACCCTCCTCTTCCTTTGTCCTCTTCGTCCGTTTCTTCTCCCTCTTCCTCTTCTGGCTCATCCAACCTAAAACTGTGTCTGTTCAATGCACAGTAAGTCTGTAAAGATGGCAAAGCCGACGTGATTTCAGATTTCATCCTAGACAATGACCTAGATGTTGTCGTGATCACCGAAACGTGGCTCCGCTCAGCTGTCGATGAACCCATCATCGCCAGCGTCACTCCGAGTGGCTACCGCCTGGCCTCCTTCTCGCGTGCTTCCAGAGGGGGTGGTATTGCCATCATCTACAGGGACTGTCTTTCTGCTCACCTCTCCTTCTCTCAGTCTCTCCCTTTTGCTCATCCCTCCTTTGAATCTGTCGAGGCCGTAGCAACACTCCCTGGCCAGTCCCTCATCTTCTCGTGTATCTATCGCCCCCCTCCAAGCTCTCAAAACAAACTCACAAACTCCATGTTTCCTCACCGAGTTCGATCTCCTCCTCGACCACTACAGCACACGACCCGGAAAACACATCCTTCTTGGCGACTTTAACTTCCACTTCGACAAACCCGACCACCCTGACACAAAACGCCTTTGCACGTCACTTTCAAACCACAATCTTACTCAACACATCACTAAACCCACCCACCGACTCGGCCACACCCTCGACTGGATCATCACCCGCACCTCCGATCAACTCTTCCTCGACTCTGACACCTCTTCTGTGCTTCCCTCCGACCACCTCGCTATTCTCGTCGCCCTCAACCTACCTCCCCCGAAAAAACCCAAGCTCTTTGTCTCTCGTCGCAAACTAAAATCTGTCAACCGAGAGAACTTCTTCGACGAAGCTGTCGACCTTCTCATGGACCCCGCCTCCTCTCCCGATCTTGCATCCCATTTCGATTCCTCCCTTCGAAAACTTCTAGACACCCATGCCCCTGTCACCACCTGCTCCATACCCAACCGACTCCCCTCCCCTTGGCTCACTGACGACATAGCTGAGGCCAAGCGTGAGCGTCGACAAGCGGAACGCTGCTGGCGCTCATCTGACCTCACCGTTCACAGAGAGATCTTCCAAACCACCAGATCCAACGTCTGCAGAATGATCTCCGACGCCAAACGCAAACACCTTCAAAACAAAATCCTGGAATCCACTTCTTCCAAAACCCTCTACGCTACCATGAACACACTCCTAGGCACTTCTAAAGACTCTCCTCTTCCCAACACACACAGCAAAGAAGAACTTCCGTCCGCTTTTTCCTCCTATTTCTCCGACAAAATACAAACTCTGCGCAACACACTCGACACTCTGCCTTCTCCGCCTTGCCTTCCTGACCCCCCCTTTTCCGGCACTCCCCTCTCGTCCTTCCGCCCCGTCTCTCAGGATGACGTCCTCAAGACCATAAAGTCCATGCCCTTCAAAACCTGCGAACTAGACCCCCTCCCAGCTTCCCTCTACCGGGACGGCCTCCCAAAACGTTTGCCCTTCATTACCGACATCATCAACACATCTCTAGAGAATGGCTCCGTCCCCGATATCTTCAAGTCCGCCATCGTCCGTCCTCTCCTAAAAAAACACAACCTCGACCCAAACGAACTCAAGAACTACCGCTCAGTCTCCAATCTCTCTTTCCTGTCCAAGCTTCTTGAGAAGGTTGTCCTCAACCAACTCAACCTCCACCTCGCCGACAACAACCTCCTCAGTCCCTTCCAGTCTGCCTATCGCAAACATCACAGCACTGAAACAGCCCTTCTACATATCCTAAACGACCTGCTTTTCTCCACCGACTCGGGCAACATCTCCCTGCTTACGCTACTCGATCTCTCTGCCGCCTTCGACACCATAGACCACTCTATCCTCCTCCACCGCCTTCACCACTCCTTTGGCATCACCGACTCTGCTCACTCCTGGTTTCTCTCCTACCTCTCCGACAGACAGCAGTCCGTCACCATCGACGGCGTCTCCTCCAACCCAGTCAGGCTCTCCTGCGGCGTTCCACAGGGGTCCGTCCTGGGCCCGGTCCTTTTCACACTCTACACCTCCCCCCTGTCCAACATCATCCAGTCTCACCACATACACCACCACCTCTACGCTGACGACTCACAACTACTAGACAAAGACAAACTCGACAACACTCAGACACTACTGACTCGCACGGCTGACTGCTATGAAGACGTGAAAAACTGGATGACAGCAAACAAGCTCAAACTGAACGACGACAAAACGGAAGCCATGCTGGTAGGCACTCGCCAGAAACTTTCCCAGCTCCCCCCCTCTCTCCACCTTCAACTCGACAGCACCCCCATCTCCCTCTCTGACTCTTTGCGTTATCCTCGATTCCTCTCTTTCCATGACCAGCTTCGTCTCCGCCACGGCCCACGGTGTTATTTCCACCTCCGCCGTATCAGTCAGATCAGAAAATACCTCACTACCGAAGCTGCCACCAAACTCGCCGTCTCTCTCATCTTATCTCGCATCGACTACTGCAACTCTCTCCTTTCCGGCCTTCCTCACTCCACCACTTTCACTCTCCAGCGCGTCCAGAACAATGCTGCCCGCCTCGTCCTCAGAAAGAAAAAATCCGACCACATCACTCCCCTGCTCAAGCTCCTTCACTGGCTCCCCATCCCCCAACGCATCCAATACAAGACTCTGTCTCTCTGCTACAAATCCTTGAATAACTACGCTCCTGCCTATCTCTCCAACTTACTTCACCTCTACACTCCTCCCCGCTCCCTCCGCTCCGCCTCCGACCCTCTCCGCCTCCTCATCCCCCGCACCAAACTCAGCACTTTCGGCCCCCGCTCCTTCTCAGTATACGGTCCATCCACCTGGAACACTCTCCCACTCTCTCTCCGTCAGAAACACTCGCTCTCCTCCTTCCAGTCCGCCCTCAAAACTCACCTCTTTCATCAGTTCTAGCACTATATCACCACACTCCCCACCCCAAGCTGACCGTCGTTATAATGTATTTTCACTATTTGTGTTACGTGAGTCATTGTCTAAAGCGTGCGCATGCGTGTGCGAGTTTGTGAGTGCGCGCTTAGAGTTATAATTATTATAAGATAAGCGCATTATAAATACCGTAATTATTATTATTATTATTAGGTGATGGGGATACCCGAACCAGTGAATGAGCTGTTATATAGCAGGTACTTGAAGAGGCTTTCCTTGAAAGAGGTGAGTGAACCAGTGTGTGTTGTGTGCGCTGGCAGTTTATTCCAAAACGAGGCGCCCGAGAATGAGAGGGTAGTTTTAAATAAATCTATCCTCGGGCCTGGTGTGATGAAGTTACGCCTTGATGTTGAATAGCCTGAAGCGGTCTTGGTGAAGAGCTTACACAAGTATTCTGGGTGGATTTAATTCCAGATTTTATACATTAAAGAGATGGTGCCTGTCGAGAGGAAGCATCTTTAGTTTTTCAAATTTTTTGTCAGTAGAAAGGGCTGGATCAGGCAGGATCTGCTTCACTGCCCTGCGATGCAAGGAGTTAAGCCTCTTCAAGTGTATGTCACCGCTGCCGTCCCATGTCGTGGAGGCATAATCGATGTGGGATTTGATATGGGCATTGTAACTTGAAATAGTTTGCGAGCGTCGACATCAATAAGATATTTTAGCTTAGACAGGATAAAAACATTTCTTGACACAGTTTTACAGACAGCATTGATGTGAGATTGTCATTTCATCTGGTTATCAACAATAACTCCAAGTAGACGAGAGAGAGAGAGAGAGAGAGAGAGAGAGAGAGAGAACAATGAACAATGAACAATGAACAATGAACTTTTATTTTACAACGGTAGAAGTATTTGGTTACAAGACCAATTTTCAAACTTGCCGTTGCTACAAACTACTTATCAACGTTTTCATAAACAAAACAATGGTCTAAAACATAACTAGGTCAAACACATACACACGCACGCATGTTCACTCGCAAACACACACACACACTACTCTAAGGAATTCAATTATGTGCTAGCAAACAAAATACTGATGAATATAGCGCGATAGAAAAGAAAGAAAATGTGTTAAAAAACCTTTAAAGAGAATTTAAAAAACATTATGAATAAAAAATTCCAACATATAAATTGCATAAATCGCGCACATGGTGTGCGCGTGCTTGCGCTCATGCGTGCGTGCGTGCGCGTACGCGTGTGCAATCTGCCACATTATGACAGACCACGCACACACGCACACGATCACATATCGTGACCACACGCATGAACGCACACACGCACACAGACGCACGCACCCACACACACACACACACACACACACACACACACACACACACACACACACACACACACACACACGATCACACACCCATACGCACGAATGCACACAGCCACACATACACACACACACATACGCACAAACATACGCACGCCATACGCGTGCCAGTACATCAAGGCAGGTATTACTTGTCAGACATGGAGTCAATGCACATGCCGATATATATGTATTCTAAGAACATGCAGTTTTCCGCATGTAAAGCTGGATTATTTTAGATATTTGAAGAGGCCGTCTTTAAAGGAGGGCAGGGACATACTTCTAAGGTTACATGGAATCGAATTCCAGAGAGTACTACCTGAGTATGTTAAGCTAGATTTAAAGATGTCAATGCGAGGCCGCGGAACCTGATAGTGCCGCCCCAGTCTGGGATGTCGTGAGGAAATTACTGAAAAAAATGGGTCAAGATAACGGGGCCCTTTTTGTTTACACAGCTTATACATAAAAATGGCTTTGTTACATATAAGGTGCTGCTTCAGGGGAAGCATACCAAGAACTTCAAGTTTTTTTTCCGTTGCTATTTGAGGATCCGGTAGGATAAGTTTAGCAGCCCTCCTGTGTAAAGTATTCAGCCTCTTTAAATGCACTTCACTTGAACCATCCCACACTGTTGATGCGTAGTCTATGTGCGACTTTACATGGGCGTTATAGAAAATTGTACGCGTCTCTACATCGGTAATGAATTTCAACTTTGATAGCATATAAAGGTTTTTTGAGACACGTTTACATACGCTGCTAATGTGAGTTTTCCACTTAAGTTGATCATCTACCGTGACCCCAAGGAGACGGTGTTGAGATACCTGTTGGACTGGTTTGCCGTTTACTGTTAGATCAAGAGAAAGTGGGCGCAGCTGATGTCTTTGACGTGTGGCTATCACCATGCATTCTGTTTTAGATGGATTAAGAACCATTGAATTAGAATCGCACCAGTGAGAAACCTCCTGCATGCTTTTTTGCAGACGTGTATTAATCGCATTAACACTATGATCAGGCGTATGAAGAGTTGCGTCATCCGCAAACAAATCACACGAGGTTTGGTTACTACTCAGGTGCAGTGGTAGATCATTTATGAATACACAGAAGAGCAATGGCCCGAGGACAGAGCCTTGAGGCACGCCGCTCGTGACAATACCGTGGGACGAGTAGTTACCATTTAAGAAAACTCTTTGCCTCCTACCGCTGAGGTAGGAATTAAAAAACGATACGGCATCTGCATTGCATAAATATGCTTGAAGTTTAGACAAAAGGATGTTGTGGTCTACAAGATCAAAGGCTTTTTTGAAATCGAGATAGACTGTCCCAATCATTTGACATTGATTTATAGAAGTTAACCAGGTGTCAACAAGTCTTGTTAATGCCGTATGGCACGAATGTTTTGGTCTAAAGCCTGACTGATGGGTATGTAGAAGATTACAGGTATCAAGGTACTGGTAGAGATGTTTGTGAACATGTCTTTCAAGTGGTTTTGACAAGGAAGACAAAAGGGATATAGGTCTGTAGTTATTCACGTCCGTAAGATCTTTAGATTTGGGCAGGGGTATTACTTTAGCATGTTTAAGCTCAGTAGGAAACGTGTTGTGTTGAATACACAAATTATAGATGTAGGTTAGTGATTCAATTGTGTAAGGAAGGGAAAGTTTAAGTATTTTGGGGCTAATCTCATCAGGTCCGGACGATTTCTTGTTTTTTAGTGAATTTATAAGCTTGCCAACCTCGTGCACTGCTAAAGGGGGAATACAAAAGGATGACTTATCCACTGTCCTTTGCGAACAAAAGTTAAGTAGAGCCTCAGGACACGAATATGTACTTGACGTTTTGGATGAGGAGTTTACTGACTGGGCAACCGACAGAAAGTGTTTGTTAAAAGTGTCTGCGTTGAGCTGAGAGGGGATAGCGGATGATCTTCTACTGTTGCCTCTGGTGATAAGATTAAGCGCTCGCCAGAGAGAAGATGTTTCTCTGTTCTCCCTTACCATTCGTTCGAACAGAGTTTTTTGAGCCCTTCGCACCATTGATTTGACACGGTTTCGTTG